>JBBGZY010001251.1:0-600000 GCA_037952925.1 Lithobates clamitans | reverse complement strand
CGACAACTTTGTGTGACCGTGTGTATGCAAGACAAGTTTGAGCCAACATCCGTCGGAAAAAATCCTAGGATTTTGTTGTCGGAATGTCCGAACAAAGTCCGACCGTGTGTACGCCCTATAACAATGGTCTAACTATCAATGTTCTCATATAAGATTCACATATATTATTCTAATGGAATCTTATGTAAAAATGTGTGACTTTTGGGTTTAAGTTGTGTTCATTTCGGGCAACAACACTAATAAATAGATTATATTTTTGGATTTTCTTACCCTAAAATAAATAAATACATGCTGTGTTCAAGGCTGCAGTCAATGGGTCTCAACCTATTCCATAGAAAACATGGTAAAGTGCATGTATAGCCAGAAATTGTTCTTATTTTTGTAGATTAGAACCCCTGTCCGAAGTGGCTAATTTAGCTATAAAATATCTCACCAAAATTTCTTAGCCTTTCCCTTTGTAACAAAACATGGAAAAATAAAAGAGAAATGTAGGAATTTAATTCCCGGAATGAACTGTAAATAAAACCCTAAATGTGCAGTAGCATTGTCGTGGTGGAGAATCCACTTGTCAGGCCCGAGTTCTGGTCTTTTCCTCCAAACAAATAATGTAACCTTTTCAGAATTTACAAGTTGGTTAACCTTTGTACCATGTTTCATGAACTTGTAGTGAGCTATCCCCTTGTGATAAAAAAACACACTAGCATGAGCGCACAAGGGTTCCCCATCTGTCCACATCTGATTCCGTCCTTTGCATTTTTGGCTGCCAACTTCTTGCCTCATTGTGTACATCTTCCCGCCCCTTCTTAAACCACCTATGCTATTCAAAACACTTGGTTACTTCATGGAATGTTCACCACCTGTCTGGGACCCAGGGGAGTGCAAGTTAGAACATGTCAGAACATGCTTGAGCGGGAATGGCTGTGTGACTCACCATCATAGTGCTATACCGTGGGCATTCCGGGAATTAAATGGTCACACTTCATATGTTTAACTCCAGGAGGATATCATAAATTACTACAAGTACATATTCATTAAAATTGTGAAGTGAATGTATTTGAAATACAGCTAATTCAAGTACCAAAACTGTCTTTAACTTGGCTTCTTGTGTCCCCATTTGGAAGAGTGTTCCTCCCTTCCTGCCTTGGTTATGGTAAACATTTGAGAAGTAACTTCCTTCCCTTGTGTCTTGGTGATCTAGTTTCGGTTACAATAAAACGCCCCCTGTATGTTCACACACACACATACAATATTTCAGTAACAGTAAGTACTTATGGACAGGTTCTTCTCCTCACTTCCTATACCTTAGGACAGCCATTCTCAACAAAGGTTCTTCTAGAGGATTCTAGTGGTTCCTTGAGTAGCGGCAAATCGATCTCTCACCTGACAGCGCCTGTATAGTTGTAGTACCAATACCTTTTGGCAGAGACAGCATGGTGGGGAAACTGGATCATCTTCTCTAGTCTTTCACTAGAGAAGATGGGGGTCCTTCTCCACTGACCATCAATGTGAGGAGGAACAATTCTACTGCCTACCAATGTATGGGGTCCTGCAATGTACAATGCCTGCATTCTTTACTGGCTATTATTATTAATTGTTTCATGGTTACTAAAAAATTTTTGCCATATAGGACAGGGAGGGGTATATAAAAACGATCCACTCTGGGTGTCAAATATGCTAGGTAGGCCACATTATATTCACAGTCAACTGAACTGTACTGTGAGCTGTACATACCATAACTTTTAGTAGGGGTTTCTTGAGACCCCAAAACTAATTTCAAGGGTTCCTCCATGGTAAAAAAAAAAAAAGGTTGAGAAAGACTGCCAAAAAATGGCCTTACACCTGTAGAATTTTGCTTGAATGTTCGGACGGCAATATATTAAACCTGTTCCTTCATGGACTTGACTAGTTTCAAACAACTTTATCTTTAAATACCATGACAATGTCCCAATTTTCATAGAGCGAACGCACTACTTTCAAATGAAATATCACAAGTGCATGTGCATAAGACTAGTTTCAATTTTTTTTCCGACTGGGAGCAAATTCAACGATTAGAATTTAATTTGTTACCGTTAGATATAACAAAAGTTTTCCATCCTTGTCCTTTGCGTTTTCTGCTCAAAACCGATTGTTGAATTGTCCCCTCTATCTCTTAGATAATCAATCTCTTGGGTCGAGTTCTGCCATCACCACTGTGCCTTCCTATGTCCTTTTAACCGTTGATTGCATCTGAAATGTGAGTGTCCAATTTTTACCTTCTTTTATTAAAACCGCTTTCAAAAATGTTATCACGCTATGTGGAACCTTCTTTCCATTTTTGGTTTCATCGTGTCAGCATTTGAATCTCCTCTGGATGTCCTCCTCTCCATCTGAACCATATTAGCTTGTCCATTGGGTATATACTGGTGACCAGTACCGTTCAAAGTTCTTACTGTGTTCGTAGCTATCTGGATTGCTGATGGTTTTATATCCCAAAGGGAATTTATCATCACAAGCCTGTTTGACTTAAGAGGTCTATGCCCCTTTCAGTCCAACGTTTCTGGTAAGCCTTCATGCAGTTGGTGGTGGTCCCTTCACAAGATTTCTTTATCAATATGTCTTCATTGATGTCTTCTGTTCTAATGATGTCTCAGAAATGCTAATCTACTGACATTGTTCATTGATACCAGGCCTTTTTGGTTTTTACCCTGGTTCCTGTTATCACATAATTTCCTCACGTGGACATTATCACATATGTTCTTTAGTATTGTTGGTTACACAATATACTATTTGCTATTGTTTTATATTTAAGTGCTGCATTTTTTTTCTTTTTTTGGTATTTGTGCTGCTTGTCTTCGGCTTTGCTGGCTGCTTAATACATTTTTTTTCTCACTACAACACAGCGCGGTTTATGCTCTTGATGCATGTTATGAGAGTAACATCTTTCAAATTAAATTCTGCAGGCGCAAGGCCAGCTTTAGGACACATGAACATGACTTCTAAGCTTGCATTAAAAAAAGTCAGTACATACTATCTATTTACCCATCTTAAAGCCCTCAGGTTATCGATGTTTAGTAATTGTGTACAGCATCACACACGTGAGTATATGTCTTCCACCTATTAGCCCCAAGGCTAATCAATGAGCACTACCTCCATTGTCCATTTGCACCCGGTAATTAGCAGGAGTTTTTAATTGCTTCACCTTAAAAAAAAAGCATTCCCTGTATTGATGAGATTAGGCATCTTATCTATTTTACTAGACAATAAAACCAGAACTGGAACGGATTTATGTGGAAGATAACTGCTCCCTGGACCTGAGAGCTAGGCCGTACCATGTAATGTATTCTTCCATGTCTCCGGAGAACGGGGGGGATTATTTCTTCACATGTTGACCTTTTAAGAGTAAAAAAAACAACCGTCGAATGTCATTGTAATTCTGCTCTAACTCTGTGTATGAGGCAAGATTGCCTGTTGTCCAGGAGATTTAACGACAATCTGTAGAAATTATGACTAATTGCAGCTAAACTTCTGACAAATTGCCAAATACACATCCAGTCAGCCTTGTGACCCAGACACCTCTTTCTTGCTAGAAAGCATAGCAAAGTTGATGACCTTTTTTTTTTTTTTTTCAACTGCCCTTTTTGGAAAAAAAAATAGTTAACTTTTTGGAAAAAAATAATAAATGAACATTTTTTGCAGGTTAAAAAAATGTGCATTTGTTATATATATATATATATATATATATATATATATATATATATGTATATATATTTATTTATTTATTTATTTTTTGGAGCCTGTAAAGCATTGCACCGGTGACCAGCAGGTGCCCCTACAGGTCTTCAGCAGATCTGTCAGTGTATCTTCTTGTCCATACATCCCGTACGGGTGAAGGCCCATACACACGATCGGACTCTTCGACAACAACAGCCCGACGGACCTGTTTTATCGGACAATCCGACCGCCTGTATGCTCCATCGGACAACTGTTGTTGCTTTTTCTACGGACAAATGTTCGCTGTGCGTGCTCTCAAACTTTTCAACAACAAATGTCCGATCGTGTGTGTACACAAGTCCATCGGACTAAAGTCCAAAGTACAAACACGCATGCTCAGAACCAATGCTAAACATGAGCAGAAGTTGTCCAAAGGGTGGCGGTAAAGAGCTGAAAAAAATATGTGATTTGGTGAAAGTTGGCTGAAAATGTTCTGCCGTGTGTATGCAAAACAAGTTCACGGCCAACGCCCATTCGGACAAAAATCCATGGAAAAGTCTGATCGCGTGTATAAGGCTTAAGAAGATACAATTTGACAGGAAGCATGAATGAACTACCACGGTGCTCAATGGCGCCGTGGAGGTTCATTGAAAACTACAAGCCGACAACTGCAAAAGCTGTCAGGCAGTGCACTCGGGCAGTGATGCGACCGGGCAGGTGGAGCCCCACTCGGTCATGGTTTATTTTTAAATGGTGACAGCTAGCGGGATAAGAACCCTGCTAGCTATAAATAAATGCAGTGCTCAAATCGTCAAAATGATCTTTTATGTAAAATCGCGTAAATGGAAGACCTTATACACTAGGCGAAGGATACCCCCTCCAAATTTAGGAACATATGGTCATGTTGGTTGCATTTTGTCACGACCGACGAAAATAGTCAGCACATAATTTGAATTGCCCTCAACAAGCTCTGGCCGGAGATTAAGGTAGAATTCTGGCCCCTTCCCCACCTCAATACTAAAGCCTCGTACACACGATCGGATTGTCGGCCCACAAAACCGTGGAATTTTGTCCGAAGGGCGTTGGCCCAAACTTGTCTTGCATACACATGGCCACACAATTGTTGGCCAACAATTACGAACGTGGTGACTTACGTTGTTTTTCGGCTCTTTAGCGCCACCCTTTGGGCTCCTTCTGCTAATTTTGTGTTAGTAGTAGTTTGGTGAGTGTTGATTCGAGCTTTTTTTTTGCGCTTTTCATTTAGCGCTTTTCAGTTTGTGCTTTTTATTTCATGCTTTTCAGTTTGTTTCTGAATGGCCGTTCATCAACCAGCCATGTTGCGGAATCAGAAGAGATAAAGTGTTATTTATTATTGGCCTTGGAGTTATTGCTTTGACATTATTTTTTTGGTTGAATAATAATGATTTGATTTGTTATATTTTCTTTTTTTTTTTTTTTTTTGATGCATAGACCGCACTTATTGGTTAAGTTCTGTTGGCAGATAGCATCTCTAATTTTATTTGTTTTCTTTTTTTAATGCACAATAAAAAAAATGTGTAGAATAATACTTGGCTATGTGTTTTACTTCAAATGACAGTTTGGGAGTCGGCAGTTACATTTTAAAAAATACAATGTAAAATTGACAAGGGACACCAACATAGTTGAATCTTTGATCTTAAAAACTACGAGATAATAGTGTTGTGGTAAGTTGCCCAAATAAAAAAAAAGCAAAATAATATTATTCTTGATATCAGTAGAAAAAAAAAGCCTTTGAAAATTTGTTTGCAATAACTCCATCAGTATCACCAGCAAAGCAGCTTCATTATTATCCCATTAAAGAAGAAGAGAATTGTGCGCTGCATTTCCAGATTTCATAATTTGCCGCATCACGAATGTTAATTCTCCATTGTGAATGCTAGTTTACAAGACCGACCGCTTCCAGCTCGTCCTTGCTTGTGAGCATGTGTGTTGTACGACGGACTTGTGTACACACGCTCGGAAAACACACATTTGTCCGCAGAAAATTTGAAAACCTGCTAGCCAACATTTGTTGGTGGAAAGTCCGACAACAATTGTCTGATGGAGCGTACAAACATTCGGATTTATCGCCAACAGCCTGACATCAATCATTTCCCGTCAAAAAGTCCGAACATGTGTAGGCGGCTTAAGGATCATTTAGGTCTCTTACCCCCCACCCTCCCTAAAAAACAAACAAAAAAAAATCCAAAAAAAAAACAAGCTATCCCCATTAATCCTCATGCCAATATCTTCATCCTTGTGCTTCTGATTTCTATACCACAACTTTACTAAATTCCTGTTTATAATAAAGGTTTGAAAAATTTGTAGTCAAAAACTATAGTGATGTAGTGTTACACCATATACACAGTGCAAGGAAAAAAATTGTCCTTTGAAACGTTGATAGATAATAAAATTCATAAGAAAACAAAAGGTGATCAGCAATGTGGGAACCTCCACCTTGGTGTTCTTGCCTCCACCAAACATAAAGAGTGCAAACTCACAAGAGTCAATTACTGTTTAGCATATAGAACGAATTTCAACAAATTCGTTAATTCGGATATTTCCGAATTAACAAATTTGTTGACATTCATTCTATATGCTAAACCCGTTTAATTAATTTTTTCAAATATTCTTCAATTCGGCAATTCAGAAATTTGAAAATTTGTAAATTTGTCAATTCAGAAATTCTAAAATTCATAAATTCGTAAATTCGTAAATTCATAAATTTGTAAATTTGTAAATTCATAAATTTGTAAATTCGTAAATTCGAAAATTCGGAAATTCAAAATGTGAAAATCCGAAAACCCGGAAAATTGGAAAATCTGAAATAATAACTAACTAATATTAACTTAACTATTACTAATTAAATCATAGGTTTTGGAATTTCCTTTCAAATTTGGCTGTTAGTGAATGTAACGAATACGAATTCATCCAAAGTTACGAATTATCTGAAATAACAAATGCTGCATCTAAACAAATGGAACGGAACAAATTAATAATAAATAATTATAATAAGAAGAAGAAGAATACAAATATTTTATTATTATTATTGATATTTATTATTATTAATTTGTTCCGTAACGAATACTAATTTATCTGAAGTTACAAATTATGCAAAATAACGAATGCCGCAACTAAACAAATGGAACGAAACAAATATAATAATAATAATAAAACATTTTTATTATTATTATTGTTATTAATTATTATTAATTTGTTACATTTCGTTCCGTTGTCTAGAGGCCTTCAGTAGAAGCTTACGTGTTCTGTTCCCTTCATCAAAGCCCAAACATGGACACATTTCTTGAGGGCTCAGCTCATTGCATCATTAAAGGCTGTCCACTACTTAACACAAATGGATAAAATATTAAACTAAATCAAAGCCTCTTTTATTGGTGGCTCAATGCCATTAATGGTATGCATGGGCCTCCAGAGCGATGGAGGCTATAGTGTTGCTGATTTTTACCCACAAGGATTTGCTTTGCTTGCTTATCACTCCTGCATTTTTGTCTTAAGTTTTGGCTCTGATGTAAAGCAACTGATGGACTGGCATAATGCAGAATCAGAAGACAGTTATGGGTGATGGTAGGCAGTATAGAGGTTCAATCAGTAGACAGGCAGAGTTCAGGTCAAGCAGTATTCATTTCAGTCAAATACAGGCAGAAGATAGATAAACAGCAGGAACCAGAAGACCAAAGCAAATCAGAAGTAGCATTTGGGATCTGCACAGAAATGACAAAATCTATAAATGACTGACAGGAACCTTTTGCTATGAGCAGAATTTACCACACCGTGTTCCAATACCTTATTTCATCCAGTAGATGGTGCAGACACACATTCAGTACAGAATCGTTGGTCACCGTGGAGTCACCCAAGGGGAAGGAGGACCAGAGGCTGCCCACGGGGGATGAGTTGGATCTGTCATGTCATTGCACATTTCACAATGATAATGTCAGGGCCTGAATCTGAACCTGGGACCTTTGCTGGGTCTGGAAATATCTCTTCTTACTGAGCCACCTGAGATGCTGCCCAGCTCCCTGTCTGGTTCCTTAGACAATTGTGCCTTGTTTCTCTTGAAACTTGAATCCTTTGCTCTTCCGATGAACTTCCTATTTAAGCCATGCCGTCCTGTTTGCCAGATTACTGTGCTCTCTCCAGCCAATATTTCACTCTTGTCACTCCGGCCGCCATTCTTCATTACCTACTTGTTACGACTTTGGCATATTCCTCGATGCCACTTCTGCTTGATCCCAACCTGCAACCATTTGTTACTGACCTTTGCCTTGTTTACTGACTACGCTTCTGCTTGATCTGTACCTACTACATCTGCAACCTGAACCCCAGCTTGCTCATTTTCTAGGAGGGGTGGGGGCGATCCTAAGGCCTGCGACCTGGCACTAGCATGCAGCAAAACCCATGCCCACCATCAGGAACTCTGGTGAATACCGTCTAGTGCTTGGACCCTGCCCCTTAGGGGAGCCCATGTCATCTGCCAGGGTGATCTGCTTGTGTATTCATCCTGCTGGTTGGTGGGATCCTCTCTACTGCTGTAGCTACTGGTCTCTGAGGCTGACCCCTGACCGTTACGGATACTATTTAGCCACCTTAATGTGCCTATGTGCTTATAGGGATTTATGAGCAAATGTAAAATGTTAAATGTTGTTGTCGCTTGTCATTTTCAGGTTACTGTTTGCCAAAAACATTCCTAGTGTGATGACAATGGAGCTTCGGTGTATGTTGGAATAGTAATAATTTCATGTGTGATTCGCATGGAGAAACAGGAGCATCCCAGCACATGAATATTTTAGGATGTTCAAGGGGAGAGAAGGAGATGGAATTCTATTTTAAGCACAAGATGAGAAGATATGAAAGATTAGATGATTGTCAGTACAGGTGAATGCGGATGAGGATAAAATAAAACCTATTTTTGTGGGTGTGTGTTTAACCTCTAATTCTGGTCTTTGCTTTCTTTTACAGATCAACATAAGACAAAGCAGTCAAAGATATGAGATAATTATCTTACCAAAAATATTCTAACCTGTCTAAAAATCTTTCAGTTTGGTTATTCTTGATTTCCTTTCATTATGTGTTTTTTTATTAAATATTTGGCTGTTGTCTCCCCTTTATGTGACTTTCTTTATCCTCTGTATCTTTGTACATTGCAGTCAATGGAAACTTCCACTCAAGCCAAGCTGGCTCCTAATGTTACATCTTTTCGTGCAACTGTGTACTGGGTGGGCATCTGTGACCCCTACTGGTTGAAATAGGCATTACAGCAGAGGTGTAATCTGGAGGTAAGTTTATTGCACAGAGCAGGCCTTTTGTTATGTAGCATTACCCCCCATAGGGGCTGCTGGTGATTGTGGTCCGTCTCCCACCCTGCACAGCAAGGCACATGAATTCCCAGACATACAGCAGTCAATAAATAGTCCTTGTACTTTGTTTTGCTTTGTTTTTTTTAATTGAGGGGATATAACTTGGATGGGTTAAGGGGAAAGGCCACGGTTTAGATAATCTCTAAGTGGGGGTGGGTACCATCCATGTACAGATTCCTCAAAATATACGCTAATTCTATACTATCTATTAATTTCAAGTGTAACCTTTTTTCTTCTTACTGTTGTATTTATATTATCCTTGTTATTGCCATTTGAATATGAAATTATGAATGTTACTTATTTTGTAGATAACAATGATTGGCTCCTCCTGAAGAAGAGGCTTATGCTGCGAAACATGTAGAGGACTATTGACAAGAACTACTATACCCGGTACCCCATGTCAATATCAGGGTTCACAGACCTTTTTGCAACTTCCAAATATCATGCACCGCTGTAGCTATTGATTGTATTTAAGCTTAATTGTGAATATGCATTTCACCATATTGTTTTAATCGTGTTTTTCTATTAATAAATCTTATTTTAATTATATTCTTGCTCAGTCCTTGGGTACCATTTCCTTGCCAGGGGCATGCTTGGTGCAGCCCCAGGAACTTCCTTTCTATAATTTGGATGGAAATAGGGTACATATGGGATGCCAACTTGATTGAAGATAGGAAATTAGGGTCCGAAAACTATATACACCACCGGGATATACAACCTCTTCTCTTCACCTCCAGCACATACACTTGCTTGCAGACTATCACTCCCATGACCAGCTAGCCATGTTGGCTTGATCTAACACAGACTCAGTTAGATCCTTGGGAATGCCCTTTGCAGACAGAGACCGTGGGCCCCTGTGGTGTAGCAAAAATGGTAGTAGCTCCAAGTGCTAGCTGTCCCACGTGGCTACTGATCCCAGTACCACCTCTTCAGGCCCTGCCAGCTTTCCCGGCTGCAGCTGCCTCATACCACCACAATCCTCCTGACTGGCTCTGCACCCATCCTAGACTGCTCCATCTCAGTCCTCTCAGGCGTACCTCCCAGTCCTCCTGTCTGTGTGTCACTCACCAGCCATCTTGGCTGTTCCTTGTTCCTCCTGGAGACTTGCCTGGCAGTGTTCTTCCGCTGTCCTCTTTCCTCCCAGTGCCTACTGGCGGGGACACCTTCATGGTTTTAGGAATGGCCCGTCCGCACACGAGTCCAGGCCCAAGATCACCCCCCTAGACTGGGGAGCTCCCTCAAAGGCCACGACAGCCTAACACTCCATCTCCAGCTTCCACCCGAACAACATCTCCCCAGCTGGGCTGACCCTGAATATTTGAGGATGCCTACCCTCTGCCAATCAAAGTTGGGAATTGGTCCAGTACATTCTAGAAATAGGGGGGGGGGGGGGTTTCTCAGTGATGCTGCCTGTGAGTCATCCAGCTTTCCCTGGATTTTTGCCCAACCCAGGACAAAAAGAAAACAGACAGGCTTGGCTGCCAGGCAAGCCTGCATAAATTTACCTGTACTAGAAAAAAAACTATTTACATTTCTAGCACTAGAGGGTGCTACAGTTAGTTTCTATGTAATTCCTGAATGCTTCTTTTGATCTGTCACTGAACAGGCTTTTGGTTTCTATTGTGTGCTTTATTATCTGCCTGTATATGACTGTGCTGAATGCTGATTTTTTAATTCTACCTGAATACTGTCTACCATAGCCTATACCTGTCTCCTAATTTAGTGCCCCACTGTGATTGCCTGTGAACTCAATAGCTTGCTTGCCAGCCCCTCAGGGCCAACAACACAAGGATGATATACAAAAGAAGCCCAAATCTCCCTGTGGATGTTCCTGGCAAACTTTTGGAACCCCATAGACTCCACTCTCTTAGGGATGCTATGCATGATATTAGTTACATAGATAAACTGGCCATAGATGGATTGAATCTTGGCTGGTTCAGCAGGGACCGGTCAAGATTTGATCCATGTATTGGCAGGCTGATTGTACTGAAGTCGTTCCATCCGCCAGCAGTAATCATTGTGTCAGTTCACCTGAGACCAGGTGACAGATGAACTCCATGGGAGTCAGGAGTGCACCGCTAAGGTAGTGGACCCTAGGACTGACTGCTGCGGATTGAACCCTGGGAGGTTCAGGAAGCAGGTCTACTGGATCACTAATGAATAGATTCCCCAGGACGCGGAGTCTAAGAGCCAGCAGGTGTTCACCAGAGCCTCTAGTGGTGAGGATGGACTGCGCTGCCGTCTGGCTCCAGGTCGCGGCCCCCAGGGTCTCACATCTCACGGTAGACTACAGGAGAAGAGGAAGGAGGCAGCAGGCTGGAACAACAAGGATAGTAAAGGGATAAGGCAAATGTCGGGGCGACTAGCAGACAAGGATAAACCTAACACGCCAAAGGTTAGGGTCACAAGCAGACAGGGATAGTCGAGAACAGGCCAAGGTCGGTAACTGGAATCAGACGTAGGAAACACAGCAAGTACACACGAAAGCTAACACACAATGGTTGGTCAGCAAGGTTGGCTTGCAATGCCCAGGTTAATATAGTGTTCCTAATTAGAGGCCGGGGTGGAGCTATGCTGAGGGAAGATTATTTAAACAGTCAGGTGAGGGTGGCTGGCCTCTAAAGGTGAACACAGGAGGTGAGCTGACAGACACACATTACTGCATAACCATGACACATTGTGTTCTGCCTGCAGGGAAGGCTTCTCACTGGCAGAACACAACAGCGCTGCAGGAGGGATTCTTCCTGCAGAATGTCTGCAAGTGTCATGTTACACATGAAAAGCTGCATTTGACAGTTGCTCCTGCTACATAATGCATAGAAATTCCTGGCTGTCATTTTGACAGCAGGTAATTGTTGGTAATAGTGGTGAGAGAGAAGCAGAAGGTGCAGAGGATAAGTTTTTTTTTTATATTTGGATAAAACTTGTTACATGGTTTGTTCCAACCCTGTAGATGACACATTTGGTGGACAGCTTGGTGGGCATGTATACGTGAGAACAAATAAAAATAATGACATATACAATTCATATACTAAATGCTATCATTACAAATATTAACCACATATAGCTACCAAGATTGACCAAAAACCATATGATAATTTTTTAGACTGTTCTGTTTCAAGCACCGCCTTATGCATTGACTTACCTCTTTTAGACCTCGGTCTATCCAGTATGGTCACCTGCTGAATTAGCGCCCTCCACAGATAGCTCAACTCCCAAATAAAACATGGCAGTTTAATCCAACATAGTTTTACTTCTTAAAATGCAGGACGTAGGATGTTCACTGGTCATTTGAAGTGTAAAAAGACAATAATCTTCTAAACCTTGTGCCCATTATGAAGGCTGGTAGCTGAGGAAACATGAAGGAGATGGTCTATTTAAGAACTAAACTAACTAACCCCAACATGCAGGTAAACTGGAATATGCCATTTACAGGCATTTAATTACAAGTTGTAGACACACTGAATTACCACTAGATGTCAGCACCAAGATATTAATACATGCAAAATTAAATCCAACGCAACAGTAATGTTAAAGTGTTCAGAACAAAAACATTGGCATTTATGCAAGCCTTATGAATTTTTGCTAAAACAGAAGTTTAACCCCTTCCCGACCGCCGCACAGCAATATTCGTCGGCAGAATGGTACAGGTGGGCAAAAGGGCGTACAGGTACATCCCCTTTAACATGCGGCATCGTGGGCGCACGCGCGCCGCCGGCGGTTTCTGTGACAGCGGGTCCCGCGGACTCGATGTCCGCCCGGTGCCCGCGATCGCGTCACAGAGTGGAAGAACGGGGAGATGCCTTTGTAAAAAAGGCATTTCCCCGTTCTGCCTAGCAACATGACAGGGATCTATGCTGTGAGCAAACGAGAAAATCCGGACAGCCGCACACCAGGAGAATATAATCCAAAGAAGTTTCTTTTTTTGTAAAATCAGGGATCTACTGCTGTCATGTGAGTAGTGGCCCCCACAGTTAGAATCCCTAGGACACACTTAACCCCTTAATCGCCCCCTAGTGTTTAACCCCTTCCCTGCCAGTGTCATTTACACAGTAATCAGTGCATTTTAATATGACTGATCACTGTATAAATGACAATGGTCCCAAAATAGTGTCAAAAGTGTCCGATGTGTCCCCCACAATGTCGCAGTCCCGATAAAAATCGCAGATCGCCGCCATTACTAGTAAAAAATTATAATAAAAATTCCATACATATAGCCCCTATTTTGTAGACGCTATAACTTTTGCGCAAACCAATCAATATAAGCTTATTGCAATTTCTTTTTACCAAAAATATGTAGAAGAATACATATCGGCCTAAACTGAGGAAAAAAAAATATTTTTTTATATTTTTGGGGGGGTATTTATTATAGCAAAAAGTTAAAAAATATTGCTTTTTTTTTTCAAAATTGACGCTTTTTTTTTGTTTATAGTGCAAAAAAGAAAAACTGCAGAGGCGATCAAATACCACCAAAAGAAAGCTCTATTTGTGGGGAAAAAAAGTACGTCAATTTTGTTTGGGTGCCACGTCGCACGACCGCGCAATTGTCAGTTTAATTGATGCAGTACCGAATCGCAAAAAGTGCTCTGGCCAGGAAGGGGGTAAATCCTTCCGGGGCTTATGTGGTTAAAGCGTAGCTCCACTTTTGTTGAGAGGAAAACATTCCACTAAGGGTGATCTATGTACATTGCAAGTATTATAACAAACTTTGTTGCAGATTCCTAGCTTTTGTTATTCTGTAGAAATCCCTGTGTGTTTGTCTGTGCCTCTGGGCTGAGTGAGTTTAATGGGAGTGGTCTCATAATTATCAACTAGCTGTGGCAGCTGCAGAGCACTAATGAGGAAATCTGCTGGGCCTGCATCCCTTTAGACATGATTTCCCTATTAGGAGTATCTCATCAAAAATGAAATTTTTGTTGCAGGGGATGCCTGAAATCTGACTTGTATCTTAGTGCAGACTTCTGGGAAAATTGGTGAGCCAATCACACAAGCAGGAAATGATGTTTCTGGGGAGTGGTCAGGACATACTCTGTGTACAGAACAACTCCAGGTGGCCATATTGTTTTGCATTTATAGAAAATGACAGCGGCTGCAGATTGAAAAGGAAAGGTTATTTTTAATAACGTCGAATTACATTATGACTTGTATCGTAATTGCACACGTTATATTATTTTTTCTTTATTTCCTATTTTTTTTTCCCACAAAAGTGGAGTTACCCTTTTAAAAAAAAGTAAAATGATAAAAAGGAGGGAAAAAAAAAACAGAAGTAACATACTGAAGATTTTCTGTAGCTTATTTCCGAGTGAAATCTGTTGCATGTTTTGAAAGCAAATCCTTGAGGAAAATTTTTTATTAAATGTACTTTTGATCAGATGTTATACTTTAAATGGAAAATAAATGTTTTATGCGGCTCTCAGAGGGACGGTTTAGTAGAAGGTCAGCTTGGGTTTACAACCTGACTCATTGCAGAAGAACATTGAGACAGATGGGAGATTAAAGGAAATCATATCTCACAATCTTTTATAAAAAAAAAAAATCCCAGGCTTAACCTGATATGCACTGTTGTTTGTTGATGAGAATGTTCTGCAGCCTGAAATTAAATATTTTATTTGGCACAGAGATAGGAAGAGTTAAAACCTCCGTCATATTGGATGAGCAGAATTTTGAGTTCATATTTCCAAAAATTTCTATGAATTTCAAGAGATTTTGGCAAAAAAATGTCGTCCTCTTTGCTGAATGCACTGGAGTCACAGAGGTGGGTAAAAATAAAGGGGTTTAGATGGATTTAAGAATAGCATGGGTTTTAATTGGGGGAGTCACAAGAGCTCTATGCCTTACAAGAGCTGCTTTAAATTATTCTGGACCCAAAAAATGATCCAACGTAAGCCTCGTTATTATGTTTATTTTTTTTTACAGAAAAAAGACAGTAATAAATAAACAAAGTATTTAACTAATTAATTAAAAAGCTAAAAATCTGACCTTTAGTTTTTTTTTCAATTCAAAGCTAAATTACTGTAGTGAATTATCCTGGACCCAAAAAATGATCCAACGTAAGCCTCATTATTATATTTATTTTTTCACAGAAAAAAGACAGCAATAAATAAACAAATTATTTAACTAATTAATTAAAAAGCTAAAAATCTGAACTTTAGTTTTTTGTTTTTTTTAATTCAAAGCTAAATTACTGTAGTGAATTATCCTGGACCCAAAAAATCATCCAACGTAAGCCTCATTATTATTATTTTTTTTCACAGGAAAAAGACAGTAATAAATAAACAAACTATTTAACTAATTAATTAAAAAGCTAAAAATCTGAACTTTAGTTTTTGTTTTTTTTTTTAATTCAAAGCTAAATTACTGTAGTGAATTATCCTGGACCCTAAAAATGATCCAACGTAAGCCTCATTATTATATTTTTTTTTCACAGAAAAAAGACAGTAATAAACAAATTACCGGTAATTAACTAAATAATTAAAAAGCTAAAATCTGAACTTTAGGTTTTTTTATTTTATTTTATTCAAAGCTAAATTACTGTAGTGAATTATCCTGGACCCAAAAAAATATCCAATGTAAGCTTCATTATTATATTTATTTTTTTCACAGAAAAAAAGACAGTAATAAATAAACAAACTATTTAACTAATTAATTAAAAAGCTAAAAATCTGAACTTTAGTTTTTTTTTTTTAAGTGAATTATCCTGGACCCAAAAATGATCCAACGTAAGCCTTGTTATTAATATTTTTTTTCACAGAAAAAAGACAGCAATAAATAAACAAACTATTTAACTTATCAATTAAAAAGCTAAAATCTGAACTTTAGTTTTTTTTTTTTTAATTCCTAGCTAAATTACTGTAGTGAATTATCCTGGACCCAAAAAATGATCCAACGTAAGCTTCATTATTATTATTTTTTCACAGAAAAAAGACAGTAATAAATAAACAAACAAATTAACTAATTAATTAAAAAGCTAAAATCTGAACTTTAGGTTTTTATTTTTTTATTCAAAGCTAAATTACTGTAGTGAATTATCCTGGACCCAAAAAATGATCCAACGTAAGCCTCATTATTATTTATTTATTTTTTTCACAGAAAATAGACAGTAATAAATAAATAAATTATTTAACTAATTAATTACAAAGCTAAAATTTGAACTTTAGTTTTTTTGTTTTTTTTTTATTCAAAGCTAAATTACTGTAGTGAATTATCCTGGACCCAAAAAATTATCCAAAGTAAGCCTCATTATTATTATTATTGTTTTCACAGAAAAAAGACAGCAATATATAAACAAACTAATTAACTAATTAAAAAGCTAAAATCTGAAATGTTTTTTTTTTTTCAATTCAAAGCTAATTTACTGTAGTGTCCCTGGTAACTTTCAATGATAAGGTACGTATCATTGTCTGGAGGTCCAACACTGTCTTCCTGCACCTGGACCTTCCTTCCTGCAGATGGCTACGGGTCCCCGACTCTTTTTTTCCCCACAAATAGAGCTTTCTTTTGGTGGTATTTGATCACCTCTGAGATTTTTTTAATTTTTTACGCTATAAACAACAAAAGACCGACAATTTTGGGGAAAAAAAGCGATATTTTTCACTTTCTGCTATAATACATATCCAAAATATAAAAATAAAAATAAATGATTCAAATTAATTAAAAAGCTAAAATCTAAAGTTTATTTTTTTTTTTTTTTAAATTCAAAGCTAAATTACTGTAGTGTCCCTATTAACTTTCAAAGATAAGGTACGTATCATTGTCTGGAGGTCCAACACTGTCTTCCTGCACCTGGACCTTCCTTCCTGCAGATTATGACATGTGCATTAGTTTCCGTCCGAATTTCAGGTATTTTCGTTATCGTTTTAACAAACGATAACGAAAGTGCAGAATCCGAAAAACGAAAGATCTGATATAAACAAATGCTTTATTTTCGTTTTCTTTGCTACAACAGTTCGATATAGATAGGAGATTTGACATGATGATGACAATAACAATCTGTGTCCATCAAACCTGTGGTCCAATGTGCCTAACCTTAGTTCTATTAGTCCAAGATTATTCTACATAGAGAGAAAAGATTCTACATAGAGAGAAAAGATTTGACGTAGAGAGAAAAGACTCGACATAGGGGAGAAAAGATAAATAAAAATGATAATGATGATGAATGTTATTGGCTGATTGTAACCAAAGAGGAGGAGCAGTAAAATAGCTAGAACTAAGTACACACGTACTTTGGCTTATGGTGTCTGTTGAAAGTTCTAAGAAGATTCGACGGAGCAGGTAAACTATACGGCATCATACAGTTTAGCTGCTCCATCGAATCTTCTTTGGACATTCGACAGACACCATAAGCCTTCAATGACAGATTCCACCTTAATTTGGATTTTCGGACGAATGCAATTTTTAACGAAAAACAAAATAAATAAAAACGAATTTCGGGAGTAACTAAATAAATTTATTTTTCGGACGAAAACTAAATTCCGAAACAAAATATTTCAGTGTGCACATGTCTACTGCAGATGGCTACGGGTCCCCGACTCTTTTTTTCCCACAAATAAACCTCTGCGTTTTTTTATTTTTTACGCTATAAACAAAAAAAAAGGCAGACAATTTTGAAAAAAAAAAAAACAATATTTTTCACTTTCTGCTATAATACATACCAAAAAAAATAAATAAATAAAAACATAATTTATCAGTTTAGGCCAACATGTATTCTGCTACATATTTTTGGTAAAAAAAAAAAATCGCAATAAGCGTATATTGATTGGCTTGCGCAAAAGTTATAGCGTCTACAAACTATGGGAAAGATTTAGGCACCTTTTTTTGGTTTTGTTTTTACTAATAATGGCGGCGATCTGCCATTTTTAGCGGAAATGCAACATTGCGGCTGACAAATCTGACCCTAAGTGACACTTTTTTGGTGACCAGTTACACCAATAAAGTGAGCAATGCTATAAAAAAAATGCACTGATCACTGTATAAATCACACTGGCAGGAAAGGTGTTAACACTAGGGGGCGATCAAGGGGTTAAGTGTTCCATAGGGAGGTGTTTCTAACTGTCAGGGGGACGGACTGACTTAGAGTAGCGAGAGATCGCTGTTCCTGATCACTAGGAACAGCTGATCTCTCTTTCCTCCCCTGTCTGAACGAGGGGATCCGCCTTGTTTACATAAGCAGATCCCCGTTCTGCCTCTCTTCACCTCGATCGCGGGTGGCCGGCGGACATCGACCCGCCGATTTATATGAAATAAATAACGATTGAATCTTATGGATATTGTGTTACTTTGTACCTTTAAAGTCCCTAATTCTTTTCCATGCGCGCATAACAAAACCTGGATGTGGTGCTAGATCTACAAATCATTTCATCTAGAGCTTAATATTGGTAAAAAAAAAAAAAAATGAAAATCCACTTTAGGATATCTATTTATAAATGTTTTCATCCAAGATTTACAAAACTTTAACCGAGAATTCACCCATTTTTTTTCCAATTGAATAAAATTAAATTGTGAAAATTTTGGGTGACGGAAGTTATAAATATAATAAAGGAAGGACACATATAGAAGAGATGAAAGGAGCTGCACATCCTGAAATTAGGCCCCATGGGGCTTTAAAACAGCAATGTACAGAATCAAAAAAGAAGTTCTTAATGGATATATAAAATGATTTTGTCAAATATCATGGTTTATTGAAATACGGTATATAAAAAAAAATCTCTGGTACAGTAACACAATTCATATTCCCCAGTGCAGTAACAAACACATATTAGTACACATTGTTACATTACATAATGTTACATGGATAGCAAGCCCCGACGCGTTTCGACCTGTATGCGTTCTCTTCAGGGGACAGTTGGATCTAAAGAATAATTGCATAAATTCAAAATTAAAAAATAAATAAATATATATGTATAAGGCATTTGAGCATCATGCGATATAGGAGTCTAATTTAGATTCCTCCTGATGCATGGGACCATTGAAAATTAAACAAATATAAGAAAATTAGTTAGCAAAATGCAGGAGTCGTGAAGATAGCAAAAAGGAAACACACAGCTCATGTCTTATCTCTAATGTGTCATGGTGGGGAAGGGGTGTTTAACCACCCAAAATTGAACTACGATAAAGGAAGGACACATATAGAAGAGATGAAAGGAGCTGCACACCCCGAAATTAGGTTATAGAAGAATTGTTTTCCCCCATGGGGCTTTAAAACAGCAATGTACAGAATCAAAAAAGAAGTTCTTAATGGATATATAAAATGATTTTGTCAAATATCATGGTTTATTGAAATACGGTATATAAAAAAAAATCTCTGGTACAGTAACACAATTCATATTCCCCAGTGCAGTAACAAACACATATTAGTACACATTGTTACGTTACATAATGTTACATGGATAGCAAGCACCGACGCGTTTCGACCTGTATGCGGTCTCTTCAGGGGGACAGTTGGATCTAAAGAATAATTGCATAAATTCAAAATTAAAAAATAAATAAATATATATGTTGTTATGCATCACTTTAATTAGACCAAGATAATATGTTTTTACCGCTCAACGGTGGAATAAGTGTTCTATGATCCAAGAAATATTAAATCTTTTAACCACTGGTGTGCAGTCATGTTGGAACAGGAAGGTCCCCAAACTGTTGGGACATGAAATTGTCCAAAATGTCTTAAGAGTTCCCTTCACTGGAACTAAGGGGCCAGGACCAACCCATGAAAAACAACCCCCACACCATAATCCCCCCTCCACCAAATGATTTGGACCAGTGCACAAAGCAAGGTCCATAAAGGCATGTATGAGCGAGTTTGGGGTGGAGGAACTTGCCTGGCCTTCACAGATTCCTGACCTCAACCCCATGGAACAACCTTTGGGGTGAATAAGAGGAGAGACTGCGAGCCAGGACTTCTCATCCAACATTCCCATAGACACACTCCTAAACCTTGTGGACGGCCTTCCCAGAAGAGGTGAAGCTGTTATAGCTGCAAAGGGTGGGCCAACTCAATATTGAACCCTACGGACTAAGACTGGGATGCCATTAAAGTTCATGTGCGTGTAAAGGCAGGCGTCCCAATACTTTTGGTAATATAGTGTATTTTCCCACAGACACTCTCCAGGGTGCTGAAACTTTGTTTTCTACATAGATTCAGCATCAAGAACGCTTACTGTCATTTGTTTATTTACAGTATATTAAAAAAAACAAAAAAAAAACGGAATATTTACCCAACACACCGTGTATCTCAATAGTGAATTTCCTGCACACTGGAACAGTGCAAAGAGTTCCTTGCAACACTTTTGGACATTTTTTGGGTGGAAAAACTCTCAAAGCACCCCCTCTCCTCTCCAATACTGAAAGGCACATGGGCGCGTATGAACGAGGAATGGGGCCTTACTCTTACATCTTCCTCGCTATAGAGATGCAAGTTGGTTAGTCTGTCCTGGGATGGAAGATAAAATAAGCTAAACAAACCCCCCCCTCCCCCTCCCCCCAAAAAAAAGAAAAATTCCACCCTCTATTTTTTTTTTTTTTTAAATCAAACTCTGCCTAAGCAGCTCAATAAGCAAGATTGACAAGATTGAATTGTTTCAGTTCCACACAATTATGCCTACAGCAAAATCCATAGGTGCATGAAAAATCAATTTATCCATGAAAAATACATTTTTAAATGATGGCAGTGTCTCTAACGAGACCTTTTTTTTTTTTTTTTTTTCCTTTTACATTCTAGCAAAAACTAAATAAAACCTTTAATTAGGCATTCAAATTCCATTACTATAATAAGTGTAATATTTTCTACTTCCCCTGGGTTTTTTTTTTAACTAAAAAAAAAAGAAATAATGCAATAGTGTGTTAGAATAATAATAATTTAATTTAATTTAATGTTTAGGGCTGTTTTCAAAGTTAACAATGACCTATATAAATACAAGCTGATAAATTAAATGTAATAACTGCATCGAGCGAATAATAAACAGGTTTTATCTTTGGTGTGGTTAGTACATCAGTAATCAGTGTTCTGTGGAATTGTCCCACCAGGATGTCCACCCTGCATCTGTATAGTACTGATTATCTGTAAAAGATTCCCCGCGGCTACACAGAGCTCTGTTACAGTCGGTTTTTATTTGTATCACACATTTATTTTTAAATCTGTATGCCAGCAAACAGCTAAAGTGGTTGTAAACATTGTATTTTTTTTATTTATTTTTTTAGCACTGATCACTGTATTGGTGTCACTGGTCCCCAAAAAATGTCAAAAGTGTCAATCAGGTGTCCCATTTGTTCGCCCCAATGTCGCAATCCCGCTAAAAAAAAAAATCTCTTATCACTGCCATTACTACTAGAAAAGAAAAAAAATTAACAATTCCATAAATATATCCCATAGTGTGTAGATGCTACTATAACTTTTCCACAAATCAATCAATATACGCTTATTGGGATTTATTTTATTTTTTTTTTACAAAAAATATGTAGCAGAATAGAGTATTGGCCTAAATATATGAATAAATTAAATTTTTTAAATTTTTTTTAATGTTTTTTTAGCATGAAGTAAAAAATATACTCTTTTATTCAAAATTTACGCTCTTTTCTTTGTTTATAGCGCAGAAAATAAAAACCGCAGAGGTGATCAAATACCACCAAAAGAAATCTCTATTTGTGGGAAGAAAAGGACATCGATTTTATTTGGGTACAGCGTTGCGTGACTGCACAATTATCAGGTAAAATAACGCAGTGCCGTATCGCAAAAAAAAAAATGGCCTGGTTGTGAAGGAGGGTTAAACCTCTTTTTTTAGTTTTTACTTTTTTTTTTTTACTTTTAATAATTTTTGTAGTTGCACATTTGAAAAAGTGCAAAAAAAACACACACCCTAATAAAAATCTAAACATAAAATAGAGTTGGAGATCATACACTCTAGATCAGGACTCCTATGGGATGCGTAGTAGGGGAGGGGAGGGGAGAGGGGGGGTTCGAGGGGAGGGTAGGTGGGTATGGGGTGGGTCTGGGGTTTTAGGGGGGGGGGTGGGGTGGGGTTTCGGTTTAGGAATATTAGAAATGTAAGTTGTAACTAGGATAATTTGTTATATGGATGGAACAGAAAAGAAAAAATGTTAAATATGAGAAAATGCCACAATTATGTGAAAGTATTAGGAGATAAGTTTGACTTGAAAGTTGAAAAAATAAAAACTTGCTCCTATGAACCTTACTTGGCTGATGTGGCAAAAAAAAAAAAAGAAAGAAAAAGTGCAAAAAAAGAAAGAAAAAACTTTATTTAATTTGAAAATAACTGTTTTTGTACCATGATCATAGTTTTTAGCATCATTCTAAACAGGAGAATTTATAAAATATAGAGTAACGATAATACCACTTGACAGCCCATTGTAAACACATGTCAATATTTTGATGTTAAAAACTGGGGTAACCCCAATATTTTTTTTTATTTATTTATTTTTTGTTTACTTTTTTTTTAACCCCAATATTTTATTATTTATTTTTACTTTTTTTTTTTTTTTTGCTATTTTTTTTACAGATTAAAGTGGCCCCGTGGGCGGATTCATTTTTTTTTTTTTTTTTTTTTTTTCGTTTCAGTAAAAGTTAAAAAAAATATTTTTTTGCTTTTGCTTTTAAAGGTAAATGGGAGATTTGGGGTCTTTTTGACCCCAGATCTCTCAATAAGAGGACCTGCCATCCTTATTTGTATTAAAAAGGATGTTTACATTTCTTGTATTAGAAATAAAAGTGATCAAGAAAATGAATAAAAGGGACAGTAAAGATAAACAGATAAAAAATAAAAAGTAAAATAAAAAAATGATCAAAGGGCCCCATCCCTCCGTGCTCATGCGCAGAAGCAAACGCTTACGTAAATAGCTCAAGGATATGTAAACAATCTTCAAACCACACATGTGAGGTATCCCCCACGATCGTTAGAGCGAGAGCGATAATTCTAGTGCAAGATCTCCTCTGTAACTCCAAACAAGTAACCTGTAAAAAAATGTAAAATGTCACCTATGGAGATTTTTAAGTGCCCTAGTTTGTCGCCATTCCACAAGCGTGCGCAATTCTAACCACTTCAGCCCCGGAAGGATTTACCCCCTTCTTGACCAGACCATTTTTTTTGCGATACGGCACCGTGTTATTTTAACTGACAATTGCGCGGTCGAGCGGCATTGCACCCAAACAAAATTGACGTCCTTTTTTTCCCACTTTCCCAGCTTTCTTTTGGTGGTATTTGATCACCTCTGCGGTTTTTATTTTTTGCGCTATAAACAAAAAAAAAGAGCGACAATTTGGAAAAAAAAAAAAGCAATATTTTTTACTTTTTGCTATAATAAATATCCTCCAAAAATATATAAAAAAACACATTTTTTCTCAGTTTAGGCCGATACGTATTCTTCTACATATTTTTGGTAAAAAAAAAAAATCGCAATAAGTGTATATTGATTGGTTTGCGCAAAAGTTATAGCGTCTACAAAATAGGGGATAGATTATAGCATTTTTATTATTATTATTTTTTTTTTTTTTTTAGTAATGGCGGCGATCTGCGATTTTTATCATGACATTATGGCGGACAGTTTTGACACTATTTTGGGCCCATTGTCATTTACACAGTGATCAGTGCTATAAAAATGCTCTGATTACTGTGTAAATGACACTGACAGGGAAGGGGATTAAACACTAGGGGGCGATCAAGGGGTTAAGTGTGTCCTAGGGAGGTGTTCTAACTGTGGGTGGGAGGGGCTAGCACTGATATGACAGCAATCACTGCTCCCGATGACAGGGAGCAGTAGATCTGTCATGTCACAAGGCAGAACAGGGAAATGCCTTGTTTACATAGACATCTCCCAGTTCTACCTCTCCACACCGCAATCGCAGGCCACTGGCGAACATCGAGTTCCCAGGACCCGCGGGGCACGCTCCCGCCTGCGCCCAATAGGCGGCAATTTCAAAGGGATGTACAGGTACGCCCATTTGCCTGCCTGTGCCATTCTGCCGTCGTACATCTGTGTGCGGCGGTCGGCAAGCGGTTAAAGCGTGACGTGTTAGGTATCTATTTAGCAGGTATATCTCTGGGTGGCGTTACGGTCGCATGGAATAGACTGTCCGATTAGACATATTTGTGTCTTGACAATGTAATCCTTAGTCAACTTCTTACTAAATGCCGGGCTGCTTCTTCTTTACTGATGGCGCCTTCTATGGCTTATCTGATGGAAGTTCTGTTCAAATGCAGCTTTGATCGTTGTTTTGTCCTAGATAATCGGCGCTAAATTCATTTATATATACAGTGATTTAAATGCTCACCTCTCGCTCACAGAGACTTGTATTGGAATTAGACCACCCGGTTCTTTTGCTCCGGTGTCCGCCCGGGGCGATCGTTTTACATGCGTGTGGGTGTTTTGATGCAGGACACATGCAGGGGTAGTCTGAGAGAAACAGGTCTCACTTGTCCTGATGAAGCGAACAAGTGAAACACGTTGACGCACAGGGGCTCACTCATCCTACATGGTAGAGCTGCACGATCAATCGCTAAAGTGGTTGTAAACCCTTTACAGCCACTTTGACCTACAGGTAAGCCTAGATTAAGGCTTACCTGTCGGTGCTTGAAATATCTCCCAGACCTGCACGGTCTAGGAGATACTTGCAAACTGCCGTAGGGCGATTTTCTTCTGCGCATGCGCCGGAGTTAGAAAGGGCACGCCGTGCCGTTTCTAGATCGGGTCATGCCGTTAAAGGCGGCTCCCGCGCGCAGGCGTGGGAGTGACGTCACGTGACGTCACGCGACTCCGGCCAGTCACAGAGCCGGAGTTCGCGGCCCCGGAAGGAAGAGGGGTGAAGAATGGACGCTCGCTACTAGCGAGGAAGAAGGGGACATGGCGGGCTTCTCCTGCAGGTAAGTGTCACATCATGGGCTACTATGCGATGCATACTAGCCCATTATGCTTTACATTTGCAGGGAAACAAAAAGGAAGTAACACCCTATCTTTTTGTTCTTTTATCAAAGTAAAGAACTCTGTAGATGAGGGAAGTTTAACCATTTATTAAAGACTATTTGTTGCTTACAAGTAAAAAGCATTATTTTCTCCTGGAAAATTATTTGGAACACCCAAACATGATATATTTTTTTAGCAGAGACCCTAGAGAATAAAATGGTGGTTGTTGCAATATTTTATGTCACACCGTATTGGCGCAGCGGTTTTTCAAACGCAATTTAAAAAAAAAAATACACTTTAACCACTTGCCGACCGCCGCACGCTGATGTATGTCCCTTTTTTGGGGACAGATGTCGTTGTTATGGCAACAGCTAGCTGCCTTAACCCCGGTATCCCCGTTTTCGGCCAGCGGTCGGCTACAAGATAAAAGTGGTCTCTGCTGCGGATTCGCTGTGAGATCACTTATATCGGTGACGGGAGAGGGCCCCCCCCTCCCGCCGCGATCCGGTGCCCTCCGCCACTTACCGGAGCCCTCAGCAGAGGCGGAGACAATGGGATGTTTCCCCTTGCTTGACATGGAGATAAGTGAGGGGAAGATGGCCCCCACCCGTCTCCATGACACTGCAGGGCGGAAGCGACGTCAAAACGTAACTTCCGCCCATAGCTCTTAAAGCCACATTTTTTCAAATTACATTTTTTTTATTGCATTTTAGTCCAAATATGAGATGTGAGGACTTTTTGACCCCCAGATCTCATATTTAAGAGGTCCTGTCATGCTTTTTTCTTTTACAAGGAATGTTTACATTCCTTGTAATAGGAATAAAAGTGACACAAATATTAAAAAAAAAAAAGTGTAAAAATAAATAAAATCAAATAAAATAAATAAGAAAAAATTTTTTTTAAAACGCCCTGTCCCGACAAGCTTGCGCGCAGAAGCGAACGCATACGTGAGTAGCTCCCGCATATGAAAATGGTGGTCAAACCACACATGTGAGGTATCGCCGCGATCATTAGAGTGAGAACAATAATTCTAGCTCTAGACCTCCTCTGTAACTCAAAACATGCAACCTGTAGAATTTTTTTAAACGTCGCCAATGGAGATTTTTGAGGGTAAAAGTTTGACGCCATTCCACGAGCGGGCGCAATTTTGCAGCATGACATGTTGGGTATCAATTTACTCTACGTAATATTATCTTTCACAATATAAAAAAAAAAATTGGGCTAACTTTACTGTTGTCTTATTTTTTTTACTCAAAAAAGTGATTTTTTTTCCCCAAAAAAGTGCGCTTGTAAGACCGCTGCGCAAATACGGTGTGTAAAAAAATATTGCAATGACCGCCATTTTATTCTCTAGGATGTTAGAAAAAAAAATATATAATGTTTGGGGGTTCTAAGTAATTTTCTAGCAAAAAAAACTGTTTTAAATATGTAATCACCTAAAATCCAAAACGAGGCTGGTCCTTAAGTGGTTAATTAATTAAAAAAAAAAAATAACTAAACAGTAAAGTTAGCCCATTTTTTTGTATAATGTGAAAGAAGATGTTACACTGCGAGAATCGTGATCTTTATTCTAATTCTCCCTCCACTGAGTCTGGCTGCAGCCATTTTAACTGTGGGCAGCTGAAGCTGCTGCCTGTTCACTTCCTGGATTTACACAGACACACAGAGGCACAACTGCAGCTCTGAAGCTCTCATTGGCCCTCTTATGACTCACCCCCCCCCCCCCTCTTGCTGGCAAACTCTCAGGAGAGTGAGAGAGAGAGAGCTGTGCATGATGTCATAAGCCTAGGCTAATGACCAGACAAGAAACAGGAAGTGGGCTGTATAAGGGATTTACTGGCAGAAAAAAAAAATGTTTTACTATCCAAAGTTAAAACAACAACAAGGGCAGAAGGTTTACTAGATGGAAAGATGAAAAAATGACTGAAATTCCGCTATAGGCTACATGTTGTTGCTTCTGCAAATTCTTTTTAATGTATTGTACTAATAAAGTTTATATATTTTTACACATTTCATGTGGCCTACAATGCCTCTAAAGTCAGAACCTCAAGGTTTTTTCTTTCCCTCCTATCTCCAATTATTACGGATGTGGCAATAGGAGTGATTTCAACATTTCTAAGTATCTATTTACTCATCTTTCACATTATATGAAAAAAAAAAATGTGATAACTTTTTTTTTTTTTTTAATTCATTAAAGTGTTTTTATAAAAATTGCATACTGTGTGACAAAAAAATATTGCAATGTTCGCCATTTTATTCTCTAGGGTCTCTCCTTAAAAAAAAAACAACAATATATATATTTTGTTTAGAAGTTTTAAATTAGTATTTTTTGCTAGAAAATTACTTAGAACCCCCAAATATTATATATATATAATATTTGGGGGTTCTAAGTAATTTTCTAGCAAAAAATACTAATGTAAAACTTCTAAACAAAAAGTTCCAGAAAAGTTCTCGTCTTGTGGCTACACTGGTCAAAAGAGAGAAAAAGGACATTTTTTAAAATTATGTTTTATGTCTAAGCATTGCATAACAAATAATAATTTTTTCAAGGCAATATCAGAAAAAAAAAACCCTGTTTGTCCTTTAAAAAAAAAAAAAAAATAGAGGTAATAAGTATTAATTTTTTTTTTTTTTTTAATAAGTAATAAGTATTAAAGTCTTACTAAATCCACAACAGTAAAATCACTCTGTATACGCAGTAAAGCATGATTGTTATACTCACTGTAGAACCTAAGGGGTTAATCCTCTGCATTGTGTATAAAGGCTGTTCGATCCTGTCTTCTCTGATCCTCCCCTTCTCCCACTGTCCCCTAATTATTTCCTGAAAATAGACAAGCTGCACGTGCTCAGTTTGGTGTGTATTGCTAGAGAGTTTTTTTTTTTTCTATGGGAGGGTGCATGTGATCAGCACAAAGCCAATCAGCACTGTCCAGACAGGAGATCAGGGGAGAATGAAAACTCCTCATACAAGCTTTAACCAGGCACTGATAGAAGTCACAAGACTGCTATAAACTGCTGACGAGAAAAAGTATTTAGCAGTTTATGTTTACTAAAATAATTTCATTTCCATGTTCTGTGTACTGTGGGAGACCAGATATAGTGACTGCAGGCTCCTGGGTTTAGTAATACTTTAGATAAAAGTCATTACCAAATAAACATGTTAATAGCAGAAATGTAAAAGCTGTTCTAGTCTGTAGAGGGGTGTGCATGGGGTGAAAAGGGAAGTGTTTAACCACTTGCCGACCAGCTGCCGTCATTATACTGAGGCAGGTCGGCTCGTTCCCGCGAATCGTCGTAGTTGCACGTTGGTCCATTTAACAGCGATAGCAGACACCCGCGCGCCCGCTGCACGTTCGGGGGGAGCTGATGCGCGTGGCTGCAATGTCTGCCGGTCACCCATGATCGCTCCACAGAGAACCAGAACGCGATCTGTCAATGTAAACAAACAGATCCCCGTTCTGACAGGGAAGTACAGAATGATTGTCTATTCCTAGTGAATAGGAACAGCGATCTCTCTCTACTCCCAGTCAGTCCCCTCCCCCCCACAGTTAGAAAACCTCCCAGGGAACATTTAACCCCTTGATCGCCCCCTAGTGTTAGCCCCTTCCCCGCCAGTGACATTTATACAGTAATCAGTGCATTTTTATAGCACTAACCGCTGTATAAATGGCAATGGTCCCAAAAAAAAGCGTCAAAAGTGTCCGATCTGTCCACCATAATGTCGCAGTCCCCCTAAAAATTGCTACTAGTAAAAAAAAAAATGATTAAAAAAAATGCCATAAATCTATCTCTTATTTTGTAGACGCTATAACTTTTGCGCAAACCAATCAATATACGCTTATTGCGATTTTTTAAAATATGTAGAAGAATACATATTGGCCCTAGATTGATGAAGACATTTTTTTTGGGGGGAGGGGTGGTATTTATTATAGCAAAAAGTAAAAAATCTTTTTTTTTTTTAAGAGTGTCGGCCCTTTTTTATTTATAACGCAAAACATTTTAAAAAAAGCAGAGGTGATCAAATACCACCAAAAGAAAGCTCTATGTGTGGGGAAAAAAAAGAACGTACATTTTGTTTGGGTACAACGTCGCAGGACCGCGCAATTGTCAGTTAAAGTGTCGCAAAAAGTGCTCTGGTCAGGAAGGGGGTAAATTCTTCCGGGGCTGAAGTGGTTAAATACTTATGTGATATGCTCTTCTGTTTTACAGGATCAGGCTGAGTATAACTGAGTATCCCTCCCCAACAACGCCGCGGACACGAGACAAGGTGAAGAGCGACCTTTCCTCACAAATTACAACTCTTCGCGCCATAGAACCATTGTTTGTTCACCTTTCTTAAATGTCACTGGGTTTTTGTTACTGAATGAGCGCCCAGCTTAACCCCGGGAAAATGTCAATTAGCTTTTATCTCTTCAAGAATACATCATGTATCATTTCTGTAGGTTTGAACAGCGGTGACCTTTCTTCACAAAGTAGACAGCCGATTACGCTACACGCCGCCCCCCCCGATGTGCGCTATTCTTCAAGAGCCCGTGCCACATATGAAGCAAGATTACAGCGTTTTAGCGCTAAATGGTTTTGGGCTCCATACTGTATGCATTTTAGAAAAGATTATTGAGGTAAGGTTGAGCAATAAAGTGAGCCCACACCTCAAATGATGAAAAAAAATGGAAAAAAAAGATCCCTGAAGTAATTGGTACAATAAATATTATTCGAGGGTGGTTAGGGGTTCCCTCTATTTATTGCATATATGTCAGGTACTCACCAAGGCCGAGTTGCTGAGAGAGGCTCCCCTTGCAGCTGTGCGCACGATACCCTCTGGAATGGCACAGTGGGTATTGGGCACGAAGAAGCACGGGTCGCCAGCAGGTAGTGGAATAGCTGGGAGGTTCTTTAGGTGGAGAAGTGATCCATGCTGGGTGGCTGACACCTCCCCAGGGTCAGCTGGGCAGGAGTCTGGAGGTGAAGACTGGAGCCTGATGCAGAGGGTCGAACACGAAGGCAGAAGTCCCAGAACAGGCCAGGGGTCAAACACGAGTGGTCAAGCAGGCTAAAGATCCCACACTAGGATGAGGCAGAAGCAGAGTCCAAGAGCAGGCCGAGGGTCAAACACGAGTGGTCAAGCAGGCTGAAGATCCCACAATAGGATGAGGCAGAAGCAGAGTCCAAGAGCAGGCCGAGGGTCAAACACGAGTGGTCAAGCAGGCTGAAGATCCCACACTAGGATGAGGCAGAAGCAGAGTCCAAGAGCAGGCCGAGGGTCAAACACGGGTAGTCCAGCAGGCTGAAGATCCAACACTAGGATGAGGCAGAAGCAAAGTCCAAGAGCAGGGCGAGGGTCAGACACGGGTGATCAGGCAGGTAGAGAAGTCCAAAAGGTAGCCAAGAGTCAAGCACAAGAGAGGTTCAAGCGAGGTCAAGGTCGATCCGGGTCACAACGGGCAGGCACAGGTACACAAGTTCAGGAACAGGTTACAGGAGCTGAAAAGACAAACCAGCAACAAACACAGGACATAGCTGTCTTTATATAGGCCCGCCAGGGGGACGTCTCGTTGTGCGCGCACGCGTTCATGTTGATGCGCTGCGTCGTGCACCCATGTGAGCTGATCCGTTCGGAACACACGCTCGTACCCGACGATTGTGTAACGGTACTCGCTGATGTGCAACTCTACCACGCAGGCGCATGGGGAAGTGCCGATACTGACAGGCTCTGATTCTGCCATTCCCCTGACAATATATGTATTACCTTGCCTATTCCTATAGTTAGCTAGTCTATTAAAACTCTGATCACAAGTTACTGTTGATGTCACAATAATGCAAGGTTAGCTATGAAACCAAGTACACTGCTTAATAAAACAAAGTCTTATTTATTTCCCAAGAAAATAGGAAAACGCTAACATACTAAAAAAAGATATCACAATGCATATAACACCAGAACATATAATACAAGAACATCAAAGATACTTATCGCATGGGCTGGGTTCAAGATGACAGAGAGGGAGCCATGCGGCTCAGAGAGCCACCAGGTTGAACCAAGAGAGAACATGGTAGAGCGGAGGCTCTCAGACTTGTTCAGTCCTTTTATACTTCAATCATACACCATCCAGACCCAACCCCATTGCCACCCCATCTAGACGTTTGGCGAATCACAGTACTTATGGGGCAGTCCTCCTCAATACATTATATTACTGTTCGTCTTGCTGAATTGGTCTCTAGGGGCAGCATTGTCCATGTATCATGTCGATATATCTTCTTCAATGCCTTTTGGTCCTTTGTTCTTCTGTAGCAGAACATTCATCAATCATCTTGTCAGCTTATAGTCCCTTTCAAGATTGCTAGTAATAATAAAAGCATCTGTGGGTCTGGGACAGCATGCGTTCCACAGATTGGTCACTTCCAGTTTTTGATACTTGATCTGTGGAACGCACGCTGTCCCAGACCCATGGATGCTTTTATTGTCATATAAGGACATTATATATATATATATAATTATGTTTTTGTGTCAGTCTTGGCTGTGGCCATTTGGACTATTATTTTGCACCAGAACTTTATATATTTTTGTATTATGAATTCATTGGAATCAATTGATGGTCACCTTTGTATTTTTTGCACATTGCACTTTTAATAGCACGGTATATGAATTACACTTGATGAAATTTTATGAAAGTATATGTCCTATACTGTGGGTATAGGATTGGGTATATGGGATTGTATGATATTTTTTCATTTAATTAATTTATTTTCTTTTTTTATGGTAGAACTAGATGGACTTGTGCCTTTTTTCAATCTAACTATGTAACTATGTCAATGAACAATCACTAGGAGTCTGACTTGACACTTTTGGAGTCTTATACACATTTTTATAGTTTAGCAGTACCATTTACCCTCCCCTATTTCAATTTTTATTCTTACAGTCTATACTTCGGTATGTTAAGTAGAAGTCTCAATAAAAATGTTTAAATAAGATCATATAAATATACAAACATAGTTACAATACTCCTACAGCAGTGGTGGCTGGTGCTCAATTTTCTTGGGGGGGCAACCCGCGGCCCCCACCCAACCAGCCAGCCAAACCACATCGCACCTACCCTGTTGCTCGCTCTATCGATCATTGCATCAAAATTCCAACCCCCCCCTCCTCAACTGCTTCTTTTCTTGCTCACCCATCGCCTGCCATGCCCTGCCGCCGGCCCTGCACTTACCCCATCCAGGTCGTGGCTTCGGTGGCTTCCCCCCAGCTGTGTCTCCTCCCAAGTCCCGGCGGTCGCTTCTCCTCCCGGCCAATCAGGACTTAGGACTCGCGGCCAACCGGGTCTTAGGACTCCCAGGCCAATCGGGTCTCAGGACCCACTTCCTGATTGGCCGAGAATATTAATTCGCTAATGCAACACAACTGGGTGGGCTTTGACACCAATTAGAGCCTTAGGCCCTAAACATGTGTTTAAAAAAAAACCCATTGAAATCCAATGCGTCTGGCACCCTGCATGTGAATTAGGGGCTGGGTGCATGGGTAAAGGGGGGAGATGCCCCTGTGCCCCTAATGGAGCATCCGCCACTGTCTTACTGAATTTTACTGAGCGTTTGCGTTATTAAAAGTGCTGGTAGCATTGGACAGACACAAAGATACACAAAGGAAACGGAGGCAGTGGAACAAGCCAACTCAAATATAAAAATAATTTACAGCTGTTTTTCTTTTGGGGAGTGTAAAAGAACGTTCGGCTCATCCTAAAAGCGAAGCGTCAGTGCGGCAATACAAGCCAAAAGGTCCTGTTGGTATGCATAGAAATCTGCAGGTTTCTCACAAAGAAATGGGAAAACAAAGGGCCGGCCGACCCCGAGTGTCATTCCATTTACTTCTGCGGTAGAAGCGGGAATAGTTTGCGTTGATAGCTTATAAACGAAGGTGTGAAAGTAAGAACTTTTTCTGGATTACGACATTTTGTAAAATGCAAAGAAATGCTGAGCGATGCTTTCCCTTCGAGTCCCGGTGTTGCTTTGATGGTTTCTAAATCTGCAATATGCTAAGAAGTCTATAACCAAGACAAAGAGAGCTGGATTTTTGCAGGATGCAAGATGACTTGTTTTTGTGCCGAGCGACTGAACCTGTGCTAGACGTTCGGAGCTCTGTGTGCTTAAAAAAGACATAATGGCAGTAAAATGAGATTTAAAGCCTATCTAACCCTCGTGTACAAAATGTAATATATTGCAGCTTGCCAGTCTTTAGATGTGACTGCATTCTTTTTCTTGTTTTTTTGTTCAGACTTTTTTTCCCCTGTATTTTCACCTGTGATCCTGCCTGTGACACCCCTTCTTTTTTTTTTTTTTGACCCCACGGTGTATTGCGCAAAAACAAAACGCCATAATTAAACTAAAAAAGTGTCATGAACGCGCACAAAAAACCGCAGACTTTAACCACTTCAGCCCCGGAAGATTTTACCCCCTTCCTGACCAGAGCACTTTTTGCGATTCGTTTTAACTGACAATTGCGCGGTTGTGCGACGTTGCACCCAAACAAAATTAACGTCCTTTTTTTCCCACAAATAGAGCTTTCTTTTGGTGGTATTTGATCACCTTTGCGGTTTTATTTTTTGCGCTATAAACAAAAAAAGGCCGACAATTTGGAAAAAAACGCATTATTTTTTTACTTTTTGCTATAATAAATATCCCCCAAAAATATATAAAAAACATGTTTCTTCCTCAGTTTAGGCCAATATGTATTCTTCTACATATTTTTGGTAAAAAAAACAAAAAAAAAAACGCAATAAGCGTATATTGATTGGTTTGTGCAAAATTCATAGCATCTACAAAATAGGGGATAGATTTATGGCATTTTTATTATTATTTTTTTTTTATTAGTAATGGCAGCGATCTGCAATTTTTATCATGACTGCAACATTATGGCGGACACATCGGACAATTTTGACACATTTTTGGGACCATTGGCATTAATACAGCGATCAGTGCAATAAAAATACATTGATTACTGTAAAAATGTCACTGCCAGTAAAGGGGTTAACACTAGGGGGCGATCAAGGAGTTAACTGTGTTCCCTTTTGTGTGTTCTAACTGAAGGGGGGAGGGGACTGACTAGGGGAGATGACAGATCGCTGTTCATACTTTGTATAACAGACGATCTGTCTCTTCTCCCCTCAGAGATCCGGGAGCTCTGTGTTTACACACAGAGCTCCCGTTCTTGCCGTGTTACGAGCGATTGCGGGGTCATCAAGACCGCCGGGTGCTCGCATCGGCTCCGGGGGCAAGCCCCTAGTGGCCACCTTTGGAGCTGACGTAACATGACGGCGATTCGCCTTCCCATGTCATTCTGCCACAGTATAACTTCGGCAGCTGTTCGGCAAGCGGTTAAATGTGTCAAATGGTCCCCTCCCAATGAGGACAGTCCCTTCCCTGACCCCTTGGGGTAGAGCACTCACCCAGGGGTAAGACATACGTATGTCCACCTAGACCTAGCCAAATGACCCAGAGGACCCAGCTCCTCCTGATCAGGCTAAGCCAACCAATGAGTACTAGGTGAGGGGCTCTCCCAAAGAGAAATCCCACCAAAGCAGGAGAGGAAGGAACCCGAGGGCCACACATCCTCCCCCTAGACTTCAGGGTCAGCTTCGAAAACCCACACCCTACAATTCTGAGTGAAGACAAACACATACAGTATATATAAGTGCATGTGACACACACATGAAGAGGAAAATAAAAAAAGAGATTAAAAAAAGGGGCCAGTACCGTTGCAATGGTGAGGCCTTGCGGCCTGGTAACAAAAATGACCCTGGTCTCAGCCAAAAGGCCTACCTAATTAGTAACTGTGCACAGAAGACCAAGTGGTGTTGTGGTCTAGTGACCTTTCTCTTTTTTTTTGTTATTTTTTTTTTAATTATTATTTTTTACCATTTTATTTACTTATTTATTTTTACACTTTTATTTTTACGGCCCTCAATCTCCATCTCTGCAGCCTCGGCTGCACAGAGTGAATGGACAGGAATACAGTGAGGGGGAAAAAAGTATTTGATCTCCGGCTGATTTTGTACATTTTCCCACTGACAGAGAAACGATCAGTCTATAATTTTAATGGTCGGTTTATTTTAACAGCGAGAGACGGAATAACCACAAAAAAATCCAGAAAAAAGCATTTCAAAAAAAGTTATAAATTGATTTGCATTTTAATGAGTGTAATAAGTATTTAAACCCTTCCGCAAAACATGACTTAGTACTTGGTGGCAAAAACCTTGATTTGATGATACATGGCCGCGTCTATCATCCCTTTGCTGCGGTGAAGTTGTCCAGTCCCCATAGCAGAAAAACACCCCAAAGCATAATGTTTCCACCTCCATGTTGGACGGTGGGGATGGTGTTCTTGGGGTCATAGGCAGCATTCCTTCTCCTCCTCCAAACACGGCGAGTTGAGTTGATGCCAAGAAGCTCGATTGTGGTCTCATCTGACCACAACACTTTCACCCAGCTCTCTTCTGAATCATTCAGATGTTCATTAGCAAATTTCAGACGGTCCTGTACATGTGCTTTCTTGAGCAGAGGGACCTTGCGGGTGCTGCAGGATTTCAGTCCTTCACGGCGTAGTGTGTTACCAATTGTTTTCTTGGTGACTATGGTCCCAGCTGCCTTGAGATCATTCACAAGATACTCCCATGTAGTTCTGGGCTGATTCCTCACCGTTCTCATGATCATTGAAACTCCACGAGGTGAGATCTTGCATGGAGAGCCCCAGACCGAGGGAGATTGACCGTTATTTTGCGTTTCTTCCATTTGCGAATAATCGCACCAACTGTTGTCACCCTCTCACCAAGCTGCTTGATGATGGTCTTGTAGCCCATTCCAGCCTTGTGTAGGTCTACAATCTTGTCTCTGACATCCTTGGACAGCTCTTTGGTCTTGGCCATGGTGGAGAGATTAGAATCTGATTGATTGCTTCTGTGGACAGGTGTCTTTTATACAGGTAACAAGCTGAGATTATGAGCACTCCCTTTGAGGGAGTGCTCCTAATCTGAGCTCATTACCTGTATAGAAGACACCTGGGAGCCAAAAATCTTGCTGATTGGTAGGGGATCGAATACTTATTTCACTCATTAAAATTCAAATTAATTTATAAAGTTTTTCTGGATTTTTTTGTTGTTATTCTGTCTCTCACTGTTAAAATAAACCTACCATTAAAATTATAGACTGATCATTTCTTTTTCAGTGGGCAAACGTACAAAATCAGCAGGGGATCAAATACTTTTTTCCCTCATTGTAGCTCTGTACTGAGCTTCCCATTCATTTAAAAAACTGAAGCATAGTAAACCCAGTTTACTATGCCTCAGCTATGAATTAATAAAACAAAAAAAATATCAGTGATCGGTACAAATCACTGACTCTATTCATTAAGACAAGGAAGGGGCCAGTAAATGACATATTTAGCTGCCCCTTTGTTGCTCTCCATCCTGAAAGCATCCCCATAGGGAGGGGGATAAGAGGGACGGCATGTAGAGGAACCACTTCACTCCATTTGCCTTCGAGCGGCCGCAGGAGGAAAATGGAGGGGATTGGATCCTCTATATGCCGCCTCTGCTACCCCTCTTATCCAAGTGTACAGAGGGCCCCCTGGAGTATGGGGCTGGGTCGCAAATGCAGCCCCTGCAACCCCTGTTCATATGCCCCTGGAAGTACTGCCAACTTCACCCTTACCCAGTGGTCACTCAAATGGGGTTCCTTCCCATCATACCAACAGGTATACTATACAGCCAGCCACCCCAGTCAAAAGGCCAGAATGAAGGAGGGGCACCTCTGCTCAAAAGGGATGGGCTTGAAAAGGACATTGTGGGGCTTGCAAAGCAGTATGGAAAATTTTTAAAAAAACTTGATATTTTTTTTCAACCAAATTCCCCTTAAGAAAGCTTCCACATCGTAAAATTAGTTGGTAAAATTAGATGCTAACTGTACAGACATTTCTGTGATGCTGAAAACGCAAATTTTGCAGTGAAATCTATTTTGCCATAATGTTTCCATTCATCCCTAATAGTCAGCCAACTTCTTTTTTTGGGGGGGGGTAAGAAGTCAGCGCTGACAACCCCTATATTTCCCTCATTCGTTTTCCTGTAATAGAGAGTTATTTTTACCCGGCTTTTGCCTCTCATACATAGTTAATTAGCAAAACTGTTTTATTAATCACATTGCGTGTTCCTCTATTACACAATGAGCATCTATTATTACTAAACAGCCCCGTGGAAGAGGAGAGGATTGATTTTGCTCTGTTGCACTTGAATGTTTCTGTTATATTTGTAAACTGATATCAGACTTCATTAGCTATTTGATCTAGTCGCTAATTGTGCAGCAATGACAAATTACTGATCGGATATTTTTAATGCCATTATGGAGGAGAATTGTAACAAATGAAGCAGAATATCATTGAACGACTATAGAGAAAAATATTGTATTTCAATACTAATTGTTATGCATCCTTTTTTCTTTATTTCACAGGAATTTATTTCAATTTTCTCCACATTTACATGCAGGCCAAGCTGTCCAGCAAAAAATGGCGGTTACAAGGATTGGGACAAGCCATATAATACTGCCAGGTTATACCAATTAAAACCTCCCATGGGACTTTATATGGCATAACAACTAATTGTATAAAAATATAATAAATTATATGCAACATTAAAACAAGGTTACATAAAATTCACATTTTTTTGACAGAGTTACAGTGTATCCAGAAAGTATTTTCAGCGCTTCACTTTTTCCACATTTTGTTATGTTACAGCCTTAGCCCTCATGCACTCATTCAATGTTATCCTATGTGTCCATGTACACAGTCTCGTTTTTTGGCATTTTTAGGCAGTTGTGATTAACCTCGTTTTTACAGAAGCAAAAAAATGGGTTCAGACGCAAAAGTTTTCCACGTTTCAGACGCCAAACGCGGCCAAACGGTTTGCGCTTATAAGTGTTTTTAAAGGAACCCTATTTTTTGGACCAGAAAACACAGAAATATGATGGTAAACTGCAGCAGGGAATGACATTTTGCGACCCGACTTTGGGGCCCCATATCCCGGGGCCACTTAGTGTTAGGAACCCCAAATTTGATGTGCAAACACAGTGGTACAACATATCCAAATTTGGGGTTCCTAGTACCAAGTGGCCCCAGGCCCCTGGCAAACAGGAGCTTTCAGTTAGCCGCCGGTAACAGGGTGCACGCTCTCGGCACAGCTCTATCGGCACTATTGCAAGCAAATATGCAGCCACCTGGCATGAAGGTCTGGCCACCGAGAGGCGGCATATTTCCATGAGCTCAGCACAAAGAGGCTAATGACTTTATAAATCTTCTATAGTGAAGAGTTTGCCAGTCTACAAAAAGATATTTTACACATTATAGATGATTAAATTTGCAATATGGTACATCACATTTCAAATGAACATCTTTACATGTAATACCATGAACACTCAGCCAAGAGTTAAAACCAAATGCCTCATATCTGGGGTCAACAAACCTCAAAAGTCATCTGGGGATGGTGTATGCTAAGACAAGATGGATCCTCTGGATGGACTTATGTGCATAGGCTTATACATGTTCTCTTTCATGTTCGCAGGAATTGGGCAGTTACTAATGCGCATACCCATGTGCAAAGCTGTGTGCTGGTGCTCACGTGTACTTGTGACAAACGTTGGCGCCAAACGGGCTATTTAAACTGGGCCAGTGCTCAGGATCAATGCTACTTTGTCTTCAGTCTCCTGTGATTCTGTATCATGAATACAGTTTCTGACCTGGCTTGTCTTGACTACTCTTTAAACTCCTCCTGTACTGACCTCGGCTTGTCCTCTGACCCCTGCTTCTGTCTGCTCCATTGGCTCCTGCTTCACTGATTGGTCCCAGACCTGGCTTGTTTCCTGCCCACACTCCTGCCTGTGCCCTGTACCCGATTCATCCAGTCTGTGTATGGTCTGGCCTGTCTAAGTCTGCTATTATTATTGCTGTCACCGGAAATCGCATATTATCCTGCTAGTGCAGCTGCCTACCAGCTTCCCTGGTTACTGGAGCCTTCTGATGACTTCACCTACCCAGAGTGGGCGCCTGCACTGCTGCTAGCAAGACTTTCTGGCGCTTGTGCCACTCTGTACTCCTGTATATACTATCAGGGGCCCTGAGTCAGAGGTGGAAGAGAGGCTTTCTTCATCATATCAGGCACTTCTACATGGTATGTGATAGCAGCCACCCAATGGTCCTTACAAAGTATATGTCAGAAACTATGAAATCAGACCAAGACAGAAGTACAGTTAAATCACACTTGTTTAATAATAAAAGTAAAAAAGAACAAACGTAGTCAAAACATAGCCAAAGTTCAGTAACCGGAATGGATAGTCAGCCAAGCCAGAAGTCAGGGATCAATGTAGTGGAACAGCAAGCAGGATCTGGAGCCAGAAGGGATGTCAGCAAAGCAAGTCTTTAAACAGGAACGCAGGAGATAGGCTCTGTGATGTTGACCAAGGCGAAAGCAGAGATCCACTGGGCTGAACGGCTTAAGTAGGCAGGACTGACTAGCAGGATATCATCAACAGCTGAGTAACTGTGGAGAGATAGGAGCTGGCAATTAGCCGACAGCTGAGCGGCCAGCTCTGAGAAGGAAGGGCTGAGCCCAGCCCTGTCAGTATAGCTGGGGATGTTCAAGGAGCAAAAAGATGTTTCCATAAAGACCAGTCTATATCAAAAAGAATAAAATGTGTTCCCTAAATGATCAATGGGGAAATATATCATGGCTATATGGCCCATCCCACATTATTTTAGTTTTGTCTCAGAAACCACTTATGAGGAGATGGGGAGAAAAAACAACCAGGTATTCCAAGTATACTCAAAAAACTGTCCGGTGGGCCACACGGCTGGACTGTAAAGGTCAAACTCAACACATAGTATCCTGGAAATATAAAGGGCAGACTTCTAAATATTCCATTGAGCCTGTCCAACTGTACAACTCCGAAATTGTATATAACAAATCTTACCTGATCAATAGATCAGTATGCCCAAGGCTGTAACAATATAGTTTTCCAGAGATGGTATAGAAGGTCTCTTACAGCTTATAAATGTATCAGCCTTACAGATTAAGTTATGTTGTAATGCCATATAACATCCCATGAGAGGTTTTAATTGGTATAAGATGTAGAATAGGGATGTTAACAACCTTGTATAATGCCCAATAATGTGTTAATAACACTGCGAGGGATGGTCCAATTTATTTTTTTTTTTTTCAATTATCATTTTTTATTGATTTTACAAAGGAAATACAGAGTACAATTTCGAGATTGTACGTCGTGCAACGACGTTTGATTAAACATATGTGATATAAGCATATAAACATAAGTCTGCAAACAGTGTTTAAGTGTAACCAGTAGTAAACATGTATTGGTGAGAGTGTTATTGAGTACATTTAGGCCATTCCGCTGGAGGGGCACCCCATGTGGGATCTTTAGTGCCCCTGAAGCGGAGAGGCCTTTCCGCATATCCAAACATGTTCACCATATTTGTCTATTAAGAACTTTGTGGTTTGAGTAGAAATGTCTCCCAGTAGAGTTACACATATTGCTCGGTCAAGAAAGAGAGATCTAAGGTGTTGTGCTACTATGTGGGGTGTGCAGTTTTAGTCCAATCAGTCCATGGTTGCCAGTTTTTGTGTGCTCGTGCTGCATGGCCTGTGTATTCTGCAGTTGTTATCTCATAGCTGTAGTGCAGGGCTACGGTGTCTACAACTTGGGTTAATGTCGGGGGATTGTCGGACTTCCATTGTCTAGCAATATTGAGTCTGGCCGCCAGTAGAATATGTGTGATTATAAGTCTGGATGTGGGGTGTATTTCTTCTATATTTAAGTTTAAGATTGCAAGCGCCGGTTGTGGATGGATCCTGGTGCGGGTTACTTGTGATATTAGATGGAAAATATTTTCCCAGTATTTCTTAAGGGCAGAACATGTCCAGAATACATGAAACAGGTCACCTGAGGAGGATTTGCATCTCCAACAAGTGTTGGGAATTTGTGGGTTAAAGGATGTTATTTTAGCTGGTGTCATGTACCAGCGCAGAGATATCTTCTGGGTCATTTCCCAGAGGGCCGCGCATTTGGTGGCTGTATATATGGACTTGAGGGCATGTTGCCATTGGTCACCTGAGTAGGTGTACGCAAGATCAATGTCCCACCTGTGATGTGGTTTCAGTTTTGAGAAGATGCATTTTTGGTGTATGATATTGTAAAAGTAAGTGATTCCTTTCGTTTTCGTGGTAGGGTTGGTGAGGTAGTCCCAGGTTTTGGATTGGATACAGTAGAGAGGGATGGGGATAGTTTTCAGACAGTGGCGTATGCGGAGGTAGGTATAGTATTCAATCGGAGGCAGAGCGTATTCTGATTGTAGTTGGGAGAATGGTTTGATGTGGTTATCATGTAATAGCTCGTGTAGATAATGGATGCCATTGAGGTTCCATGTTGATAATGATAGTTCAGGCATTAGGTGTAGCAAGGCGCTTAAGGGGATGTGGGATTGCATCATTGTGGGGGTAGATGGCGAGAGGGTTGACAGTTTCTTCCACGCTTGAGCCGTGGCTTTCATAGTTGGTGATATAGCAGTTGGGATTATGGTGCCTAGCGGTATGCTAAGTATCCATGTTGTAAGGTTAGAGTGGGTGAGTGAAGCCTTCTCTATTTGTCCCCATTGTGTTGACGGATGGGTTTGAAACCAGGAGGGTAGTTGGGCTAGGATGGTTGCCAAGTGATAATCCTCAAAATCTATGGAACCCGTACCTCCCGCTAGTTTGTGTTTAGACAGAGTGGAGTGGGCACACCTTGGCTTTTTGTCTTTCCATAGAAATTTGTTAAAGATTGTACGAAGAGTTCTAAAGAAGGAGACAGGTAGAGGGATGGGTAGAGCCCTGAAGTGGTACAAGATTTGGGGGAGGCATATCATCTTGAATGCTGCAAGTCTACCTGTCCATGAAATTTCGTGTTTTGATATTTGTTGTGTTGTCGCTAGAATGTGTTGGAGAAGGGGTAAGAAGTTGTATTGGTATATGTGTTTGGTGTTCCGTGGTAGTTGAATGCCTAAGTAGGTAATGTCAGTGTCGGCCCACGCAAATGGGTATTGTAGCTGTAAAAGGTTTTTCGTGGTAGCGTCAATATTAATGTCTAGTATAAAGGACTTAGTCGTATTCACTTTATAGTACGATACCGAGCTGAACCAGTCTAGCAGTTTTTGCACTTCACCCAGGGAAGCAGTCGGGTTGGTAAGGATGAGAATCACATCGTCGGCGAAAAGACTGATTTTATGGTGGGAGTTACCAATTTTTAGGCCTGAGATTTGTGGGTGGGAGCGGACATGTTCCGCAAGTGGTTCCATTAGCATATTGAATATGAGGGGAGACAAGGGGCACCCCTGTCGGGTGCCATTAGTAATGGAGAATGGGCGTGAAAGCATGCCCTCTACATATACCTGGGCCTCAGGTGTGGAGTAAAGTGCCATGATGGCGCTCAGAATAGTGCCCTGGAACCCAAACTTCTGTAGAACCGCCCTCAAGTAAGACCAATGGACTCTATCGAACGCCTTCTCTGCATCTAGAGATAGAAGCAGAGAAGGCGTTCCAGTGCATTCCATATGGTGGATGAGGTTAATCATCCGTCTAGTGGCATCAGAAGTCTGTCTGCCTTTCGTGAACCCGGTTTGGTCCTGGTGGATAAGGGTGGGCATGATTGCAATTAGTCTTGTTGCAATTGTTTTTGCGTAAATTTTTAGGTCTAGGTTTAATAATGAGATTGGGCGGAAATTTTGTGGGGTGTTCGGCTGCTTCCCTGGTTTCGGTAGCGTTATAATCAAAGCTTTTAAATATTCATTGGAGAAATTGGAAGAGGAGGCAGCGTTGTTGAAAAGGTCGGTGAGGTGAGGTGTTAACTGTGGAGCGAATTGTTTATAGTATTCCCCGGTCAAGCCGTCTGGTCCTGGTGCTTTTCCATTGGGTAGCGAGGTTATGGCATTTTTAATTTCATGTTCGGTGAAGGGTGCGTTAAGGGCGGATAGTTGGTCCATAGTTAGTCTGGGTAGATTTATTTTGTCGAGGAATGCGTCTATGTCAGTTAGTGTGGGTTGTGGGGTATGAGGGTCTCTTTTTAGGTTATATAAATCTCCATAATATGTGCTAAAGGCATCAGCTATATCTTGGGGATTACTTAGAGAGATTTTCGTGTGTGGGTGGATCAATTGATCAATTTTAGATTTTGTGCGTCTACCTTTGATGCGTTGTGCTAATTTCTTTCCTGCTTTATTTGAGGTGGAATAGGTAGATGCTTTAACTTTCCTTAAAAGGAATTCATATGAGTGCAGGAGTAAGGACCTGAATTCCTGTCGTAGGGATAGAAGTTGATTCGTCTGAGAGTCATGAGGGGTTTTTTTATGTCTTGATTCTAGGGCTGTTATTTGAGCTGTCAGTTCGTCTATGCGCTGCGTCCTCTTCCATTTATGATGGGAGCTCAGTTTAATTAGCATCCCCCTCATATATGCCTTATGCGTGCTCCACACCACGGCAGGGTCGGGCACTGAGCCCTTGTTTAGTGTGAAAAAGTCAGTGATTTGTTCAGATATTTCTGGAGCATATTTGTCATGTTGAATGATAAAGTTGTTTGCTCGCCATAAAAAAGTGTTGTGTTGTAGGTTGGAGTCTTGGATTGTAATTGAGATAGGGGCATGGTCCGACCATGTCGTGGTGTGGATCACAGAGCTAGATATTTTTTGTAGAATACATTTATCAGTGAGAAAAAGGTCAATTCTTGAATACGAATTGTGTCTGGGAGAAAAAAAAGTGAAGTCCCGTTCTGAGCCATGATGGCATCGCCAAACATCATATAGGTCGTGGGAGGGTAAAAATGCTTTCAGAGGTGATTCCCTTCTTTTTGTTGCTGACGTGGAGTCCATGGTTGCATCTGGGACTTGATTGAAGTCTCCACATAGAATCATGTGACCCTTTTGGATAGGTCTGGCTGCTTTAAGAACTTTACGAAGAAATTTCATTTGGCGGAAGTTTGGGGCATAGACATTTATGATAGAGTAAGTCACTTTGTTAATGATGCATATTAGAATGATATAGCGACCCTCAGGATCAGTGAGTACATCTAATAGGTGGAAGTCAACAGTGTCCTTAATTGCGATCATGACTCCTCTGGTTTTCAGGGAGTGTGATGCGTGAAAAATATGGGGAAATTGATAGTTTTTACAGAGGGAGGAATGGTGTGGTATTAGGTGTGTTTCCTGGACACACAGAATGTCACAATGGAGTTCTGCGGCAGTTTTCCAAAGTGAGTGGCGTTTGACGGGGTGGTTTAACCCATTGGTGTTTAATGATAGAATAGTGAGCGGCATCTTGTGGTGGTATGGGTGTTGAGCGATGTAGATGGCACTTACGGTTAGATGATCTTGAGGTTCAGAGGAGATCTGGAGGCAGAAGTCAGGTGAAGGTGAGCTGGGGTCCTAGATTCGGAAGTCGTTTAGGCCAGTAGAATGGTGATGCGGCGTGTCCCTGCAGTGGCTTGTAGGCGAGATTTAGTTGCAGGCTTGTGGTTGCCTGGTTAGCTGTGTGGAGGGTGGACTGTAAGACTGCGAATAGAGCAATATGTTAAGGAGCACAGTAGTAGAATTCAATAGGAGAACATCAGGTTCAAAAATAGAGAGAAAAAAAAAAAAATTAACTAGAGAAAAAATTACAAATGGAAACGGTATCAGTTGGATACTCTGCTGGTGGGTGATTCGGTGTATCTTTTCGCTATGGGTATAACAAATGGTGACTAAGAGGGGGTGTTGAACACCGTGATTTCCTCTAAATGGGGTGCACAAAGTTAATGACACGGGAAGAAGAGATCAGGAGTAACAAGCTGTCAGCGCTCAGGGGAGCTGTAATGACGATCGGTGGCCGTGGGTAGCATTGAAAGGATCATCCTTCAGTGGAAAGTGTGCTCCAGGTGCCTACGGGGTGCAGTGGGGCCTTTGTCTGGAGGGGTTTCTTTTGGTAGTTCTGGGATTATTCCCCAGGAGTGGAGGAGTTTTAGGCCTTTGTCAAGATTTCCGATGGTATGGCTTTGACCATTGCGCACTAAGAGTATGGTGGCTGGGTATCGCCATTTGTATGGTATTTTGTGATTTTGTAGACATTTAGTGATCGGGTTCATCTGTCTTCTCATCTGGAGAGTGTACTTAGACAGATCTGGGAAGAATTGAATTTCAGTATAGGGAGCTGGTAAAGGTGTTTTAGCTTTTACTCCCATGAGGAGTTTTTCCTTTATGTGGTAAAAGTGGACCCTCATTAGCACGTCTCTGGGGACTGAGGCTGCAAGGTGAGACGGTTTAGCGATTCTGTGTATTCTATCGATAATCACATCCCGTGGAGATGCTTCGGGGATGATAATGTGCATCAATTCTTTTGCATAACGCGGGAGGTCTGCGGGTGGTACACTCTCAGGAATTCCTCTCAGTTTAACATTGTTCCTGCGAGACCTGTCTTCTAAATCGGCCAGCTTGGCGCGCATGCATGTTTGCTCTTCTTTGAGTTCATCATAGGTATCAATGATGACATTCACTGTAGAGGTACAGGCATGTAGGCCCTGTTCAGTGTTAGTCACCCTGTCGTCCAGTGTGCGGATGTCAGAGGTGATTTTGTGAAACATGGATGAGAGGTCTGTCATTAGGGATGATTGCAGAGAGAGGAGCATATCTTTTAGTGTTGTGTCCATAACTGGCTGCCCTGAGGTGGGGAATGCAGCCATGGATGAGTGCAAGGCCTGATCCATGGAGAGAGGAGTAAGAGCCTGGGCCTCAATTTGTGGACGCTGCGTCCAGTGCTGCGGCGCGTCTAACCGCATTTTAGCTTTGGCTGGGCTGGGAGGAAGAGGGTCACCCTCAGGGGGATAGTGGGGCTCAGCGGCGGTACCTGGAGGTGGTTGTTCGTCTGCGATGGCATCCGGGAGGTCGGTATAGGAGACTCGCGGCGCGGCCTGGTCGGCGCCATCTTGCGATCCGGTGTGCGCCGGCTTGTAGGCAAACTCTGTGAGTTTTTGGGGTATATGCTCCGTAATTCTCTTTCTGGAGGCTTGCATCTTGCTCTGGAGGGTGGATTGAGCAAGGATGATGCGGATGTGGGTCGTGATGGCGGCCTGTTGTGGCGGATTGTGTCCCCTGGCTGACGAGCTGCAGGCTTAAGCGTCCATCTTCTTCTCCGGTCGGCCACGCCCCCCCGGTCCAATTTATTAATATGGTTTAAACCTTTTTTTCCCAGAAGAACAGCAAATGTGTTGCTTGTTCTTGTGTTAGCTGGAGTTTAACTTTTTTTGTTGTTTATATAAAGTTGAACATTGCGGTAATTGGAAAAAAAAAAAAAAAACTTGTAGTGGTTTTCCCCCCTTCACTGCAGGGGCAGTTGTGTGAAAATCCTTGGTGACTGGCTGCATGATAAGAAGAGGGAAATCCCAGGGAAGTCTACATACAGCAATCCCTACGGGGCACTGCTACATATGGGGGCTCGTCCGGGATATTCTCACCCTGATTTATTGCAGCGGTTGATAGCGGCAAAGGTCAAATAGAATACCCAAGAAACAACATGTCGTATTATGCAGATTGTGGGAATGTAATTGAAGAAAGGATGTGCTGCGCTGTGGAAGAAAATGTCTGCTTTACGGTTATCAGTGCATGTGTTACAGAGGAGAATGTCTGCTACTTAGTTGGTAGTAGTGAAATGGTCTCCAGCAACAGTGTGGGAGTTCGGTTGGCACATGAGCAAGAAAGTGTAACCGAGACTCAAGTGGAGACAGAAGAAGCAGAGGTACAGTACATGTGTCTGTGGCAGGGAACACTATCTGCTTTACAGTATTATTCATGTATGCTGAGCAGTGTTGTGGTGGCAACAGTGAAGGGTTTACTGTACCATGAGGGGAAGAGCATGCCAGAGAGATCTGCCCAGCAGGAGGAGCCACCGCCAGAGACTCAGCTAGTCTGGGAATGTCACGGGCCGCCAATCCGGACAGTGGGAGGGAGCTGTGACGTCACTTCCACCGTCATGTGTAGCTGTGAAGGACACAAGTGTGGAGAGTAGCAAGATGGCAGATGCCGGAGTGAGCCTGAGCAAGAAGACTATCACACGTGTTGGCAGAGAGCCTGCAGAGCGGACTGAGATGCAGAACCTGGACATTTATGGACACAGGGGTCCGGTTGATACACGGGGAAGTTTGGTGCTGTGCAGCAAAGGCGCTGTCAGCCCAGGAGGCTTTCTGTGAACTGTTAGACAGGGACCACCTCTGAAACGCTGACACCGGTGGTAGCTACTCCCTTTGGAAGAGGCCGGGGAGCGCCGAGAACACCGCTGGGGCTGGGACCAGTGGTACACACTCGCACTACCATCTGCCAGACCAGGGAGACATGCATGTCAGAGGTGCAATGCACCAAAATAGTAGAGGCCGGGCAGTGTTCACGGGGTGTGTTGGCTGCAGGAACAAGAAGTCCAGCTCTTAAACAGGCAGTGGGGGATTGATGGGTCAAGCTGTGGTCCTCCAGTTCGTCAAGTGAGGTAGAACCAGGAATCATCGATGTGGGGTCACCCAGGTTTGAGTGCCGATTTGGATCCCTGGAAGAGGGAATCGGTGAAAGGGGATCAGAAGTGGAGACTGAGTGGGACTGGGGAACCGAGGAGAAAGGAAGTCCTTCATGTATCAGTTCACTCAGTGAAGAAACCAAAGCAGCAGTTATCTGTATGAGGTGTGCAATAAACCCGGGTTCTGAAAGGCCTATGCTACAAGGGTCCCAGATCTGTCCCCACCACGTACTTATGCTCGGGCCCAGGCTCAGAGCGATGCTTATTCAAACCTGATCTCTAAAGTGGAGACCCCATATGCCCCACTTGGGAGAGGTGACAGGCAGTAGCTTACCAGGTTCTCTCGATTCCAGAGATACATCCAGAGGAAGGTAGCCATGAAATATGGATATGACTATCCTTATGCTCCTCGGGAGGTAATGGATGAAATCAAGGCTAAGTGAGGGGCTTAGTGTGATGAAGCTGTCTGGGACTTCCTCTATGTCCTCAAGCCACACAGGAACCAGTCTAAGCCACAGTTATGGGAGCCTTTCCTATCCGTTAAAGAAAACTGGAATCTAGGAAGACCCATATACCTTGACCGTGTGGAGGTCAATCGTTCAGATGGCAAAGGTCAAGCTTGGGCCTTCAGTATTCTGTGTCCTGGAGGAAAGATAGTCCGAATACTGCATGGATGGATTATTATTACTGAGTTTTGCCAATTACCTGGTCAGTTTAAAAAGACTGCTTGTTATAAAAGGGGTTGCTAAGCCTGAAGAAGTTACTACAATTTTGCTGTTGGGACTAAAGTCCCCTTTTTGCAAATCCCCTTCCCTTCTATCCTTGCAAATAGAGGAGGAGGCTACTAAAGTTGAAATTGCTTCATCACTCGGGAGAAAAGAACTTCTATTGCAGAGGACTTTTCCTATTCAAGTCAGGGGCTGCTACCTGGAGGGGGTAAACTCCTAATTGCTAAAGACACTTTGCGAAGATACCTTGTTAAAGACATTTCGCAAAGATACCTTACTAAAGACACTTTGCGAAGTTATTGTCAAAGACACTTTGCAAAGATCTTTTGGGTCAGTGGACCACCATAGCTGTTGAAAGAAATTTGTGCAAGTTGCTGCCAAGCTGAAAGGGCAGTGGCTCATTGTTATAGAGGGGGCGCCAGAGAGAAGGGCTTCCTTGAAGAGTTTCTACAAATGCCCACAAGTAGGCAAGCTATTGCTAAAGCTCTGGCCAGTGGCGCTGGTGCTCAAAATTTTGGGGGGGGGGGGGGCGCGCAAACAAACCCCATCAATTGCAGCCTCATTAAACCATCAAACGCAGCCACTGTGCCCATCAAACGCAGCCACTGTGCCCATCAAACGCAGCCACTGTGCCTGTCAAACGCAGCCACTGTGCCATATCAAATGCTCCCACTGTGCCATCAAATGCTGCAACTGTGCCATCAAATGCTGCTACTGTGCCCCATCAAATACAGCTACTGTGCCCATCTTATGCAGCCACTGAGCCCCATCGAATACAGCCACTGTGCCCCATCAAATGCAGCCACTGTGACCTCATATGCAGCCACTGTACCCATCAAATGCAGCCACTGTGCCCATCAAATGCAGCCTCACTGTGCCCCATCAAATGCAGCCTCACTGTGCCCCATCAAATGCAGCCTCACTGTGCCCCATCAAATGTTCCCACTGTGCCCCATCAAACGCAGTCACTGTGCCATATCAAATGCTGCCAGTGTGCCCCCCGCCTGCTGTCTGTACTTACCCTGTCTCTGTGGCAGTGGGACAGCTCCTCAATGTCTTCTTCCCATCCTCTGCTATGATTGGACACCTGATAGGCGTCCAATCACAGCGCCTGTTGTTTCAACCAATTAGGTGACGGGTAACAGATCCGAGCACCTGATTGGCGAAGAGGCGGTTTAGTGTTAGAAAAGCGAATATTCATTGCTGTGTCACACATTTCATAGAGCCTTCCTTCTGAACTACAGAGCTGCTAAGAGGAGGTGGTAGTTTCAGGAGGTGGAGTCAGTACAGGAATCACTGCTGGCAGGCAGCAAGGTACCATAGGATATATAAACCTTAGAAATGAAGGGGAAGCTGCAAAGCATGCAATGAATTCAGAAAGTCGTGGAAAGGGATAACCAGCATACAGGTAGCACTTATAACACTAAAGGAGATTTTTCAACTAATCGTATATAGGATTGTTAAAAATAACTACTGTATTGTTTTTATTGGTATTACAATGCTGATGTTATAAAATGAAAGTATACGCTGCTACCATAGATTTCCTAAGAGATATCCTTACGCTCCAAAAATAATTCATACACATCCAATACTTAAAGTGGTAGTAAAGGCTAAAGATTTTTTATCTTCAGTGTGCAACTCCCCCCTCAGTCGCCCCCCCATACTATTCTACGCCCGATCTCGATCCAGCGATGTGCACGAGACCCTCGGCTCTCCTGGGTCTCTCCCTCCTGATTGGCTGAGATGAAGCAGCAGGCTGTCAATCACAGCCAGTAAGGCGGGAGCAGGAAGCGGGGCTGAGCCATGCTCTCTGTGTCTTATGCCGGCTCGGGAGTGAGCACGCACCAGTGCCCCCACAGCAAGCGGCTTGCTATGGGGGCACGCAGCAAGGGGGAGGGGACAAGAGCACCTGCAGGGACCCGAGAAGAGGAGGATCAGGACTACTAGTGCATAACCACTGTACAGTGCAGGTATGACATGTTATTTTTTTTTTTTCTATTAAAAAAAAAAATCCTTTAAACTCACTTTACACTCACGGCCCTTAAATCTCTTTTTCATGAAGTTGTTTCTTACTGTGTTTTTCTGCCTTCTTGTGATGTCCTCCATGAGCTCCTGAACTTCTCATTTACCCCATTTCCATTTCTATTTGTTTGGAAGAAGCCATGCACGTTGGTTCTCTCCATATGTGTTGCTCCATACAGTTCATAGTCCATCTCAGGAGCGATCATGGGAGGGTAGCTAAGGTCCTACCTAGAGTGGGACCATGGAAAAGATAAGTAGCTATTTTCTAACAGGAAGTCAGAGTACAGAAACGAAAAAAACACATTTTGGGATTTGGAGGAGTCTCCAAACCTCAAAAATGTGATTTAAGAACAAATACTTGAATAAAAGAAAAGTTATCCTTTGTCCTTGAGCACCTACAATTAAAATCCCCCCCCCCCCCCCCCCCCCCGAGGCTATTGCATTCATTAGAACTAATCTGGACACGTAATATTCACTTTTTCATGCAAGGTGTTGATAGAGTTCCTTGTGTAATTATCGAGTGTCCTTCTAAAGTAGACAACACTTCTGCTTTTTGTCTATATTAGTAGCAATTACTACCTCAGATAAATCAGGTTCAGGAGGAGTAAGTCAGAAGTTATTTGGGGTTAAATAGAAGGATATTAATTAAAACTGTTCTACAGTCAAAGTGCATCTGTAACTATAGTTCTGTGAGAGACAATAACTCCATTGTACCACGCATTATTTATCTGCAGGCAAAGAAGTGCTGAAGAGGGAATGTAGGTTTCCAAATTAGTTTCCATACCAACCACAAAAATTATTTTGTATCCACTGATCTGATCACAGTTGGCTTATGAAAAGCTGGAACATCTCTAAAGGGTTCTTATAGCAGATGAGAACACAGTGAGGGCCCAGAACAATAAAAACTTGGGGAAATTGGAACTCACTCTGCGAGATATGCGAGGAGCCCCTTTTAGAGTTCTTTCGCTACATGCAGTTTCGCCACCGGATAGCCACCCTCAGACGCAACTCTTCCTTTCCATTTCAGAAAAGGGCCTTCAAGCATATCTGCCTATACTCCCCAAGAGCCCATGGCACTGTCTCTGTGGTCTATTCTTTTTGAGCACCGGCGGCACGTCTACATCTCTCCCATATGTTACTAGATAGGAGCGCAACATGGCAGCCCCCATAGATCTTGAAGACTGGAGTAAAGCTTGGTCAAGCGTAGCCAAGTGCTCCTTTAACACTGTCACCCTGGAAGCTGCCTACTAAGTCCTCCTTCACTGGTATTGGGTTCTCACCTATTTTGTCCAATCAGTTAGAAATTGATGTTTCTGGGGATGTGGCCTGCGTGGGGACGAGATCCCCATTCTGTGGCCCTGCCCCTGATTGGTGGGGTTCTAGTCGAGGGTCTTTGGCCTCTTGATGACACTCTCCCATGGCCTCTTCTAAAAAGATGCGAGACACATGCTTCTCCACTGCCCAATTTTGGGCCTCTTTTCCCATCAACAGAAATTGGCCACATACCTTTTTATTGCCGCCAAACGCGCTATAGCCAGAGCCCGGAGGAAACACTCAGTCCAGTTTGCAGAAGTGAGGAGCATTCTGACTGCCCTAATGATTTATGAGAAGATGATTAGTATCCTTCATGACTCCCACTCTACATTTCCCAAAGTGTGGGCCCCATGGTGGTCATATGCTTTCCCGACACTGCACCTAACCTTCTGGCGCCTAAGATGCATTACCTAGCCTGCAGGAACCTCTCTCTTTCTCCTAGTCTCACTTGCTCCTTTTCTCTTTGTTTCCTCACAATCCTTTCTCTTCTTATGCCACCCCTTTTTTTTTTCTCTTTCTTCACCCCCCCCACACACACATACACAAACACATTTAGGCTACGGTCCCTTTACTTTCAGTGGATGGGGTCTCTCATTCCCTTCCCCCCACACCCATCCCTGGGCCTTTGAGCCAGAGGTAGTTGGATTATAGCTTTGTACACTTTAAAACTCAGATCACTTAGTCACATTGTTACTTATGTCCACTGTGTTTTGCATGCACATTCTGCCATGTCATGTACCAGAGAGTATGGAAAAAATTGGGGAAATTGTATTTAACCACTTGCCGACTGCCCGCCATATGGCTCCCCTACGTAAATCGCTGTAGCTGTACGGCGGCCGCTTTAAGGGGTATAGGGGGCCAGCTGCATCACTTAGGAGCCGATACGCGTGCCCAGCTGGCCGCAATGTTCACGGGGCACCCGTGATCGCTTCTGACAGAGCCAGAACGGGGATCTGTGTGTGTAAACACAAAAAATCCTGGTTCTGTCAGGGGAGTAGAGACACATTGTGTTTTTTTTCAAAATTGTCCCTCTTTTTTTGTTTATAGCTCAAAAAAAAAAAATTGCAGAGGTGATCAAATACCACCAAAAGAAAGCACTATTTGTGGGGGAAAAAAAAGGCATACATTTTGTTTGGGTACGTCGTCGCACGACCGCGCAATTGTCAGTTAAAGCGACACAGTGCCGTATCGCAAAAAAATGGCCTGTCAGGAAGAGGGCAAATTCTTCCGGGGCTTAAAAAGTAGAAACATCTTTATAGTTTATTTTTATTTATTTTTTTTATAGTTTATTTTTTAAAGTCTAGCAGCCCCCCTTCCTCTGAAGATATCCGCCTATTGCCACTTACAAAAAAAACAAAAAAACAAAAAAAAAAACATAGACACCCTAAAACGGTTGTAAACCCTTACATATACCCAGTGACATGACTGGCCTCACACAGAGATGAAAAAAATCCTCCTACATTAGTTGTACCTGTTTATCTGCTGCCATCTCTTCTCCACACCCATTCAAAGTGTACAGTTTACACAGCATTTCTGAGTTTCCAGAAAGCAGGCTTTAAAAAATATATATATATTATTTTTATTTAAAGGATGTTTTCTATTGGCAATGTAGTTAGGGTTCTTTAACGTACTATATTTAGTATATTTTGCATTTGCTTTTTTTTATTATCAGTATTATATTTGTATTATTTGTCTATTTGTCTTATTTTGTACTATTATATGTTTTAATATTTTTTAATATTTGTACTACTTTATATATTATTATAATAATAATATTTGTATAATATTATTTGTATAATTATGTAGCACTAACTCACGGTGGAGCTGCTGGTTTAAGCGGGTCTGTTACCTTCACCTTGCTTCCCTTGGTTTTACCGGCACTGGGTCTAGGGGTTCCGTTGAGTTTACTTCTGGACGACACACGCGCCAACACTGGAGTACGTTTTCAATGCTTTATTGAACAAACAAACTTTAGGAAGTAGCAGGAAAGAGACGGAAAAAGAAACTTTCAGGAGAAGCTCAAATATCTTCTTATAGAATCTTAGCGACAAATGTCCTGGTAGAATTCAGATAACTAGGTGGAATGCGCTCCCCTTGTGGGACACACTCCGTACCCAGCACGAATCAAAAGTCTCTGCCACAGACTCAGTTGGGGGGGGGGGTAAATCCGTATGATCCTCTGCCACAGGATGTATCAGATTTTCTCTGCAGTGAAAGTCAGTCACAGTACCTGAACCTTTAAGCCGAAGCGGCAACACAATGCTGTATGGTTACTTCTCTTGGATGCGTCCTTCGACCAAGTCAACAGGCCCTTCTATAGACCAGCACGCTGCGTGCTCTCTACAAGACGGGTCCTCCCCTGGGATCTCCTCGGCCGCCCAGCTTCGTCACACAGGACGGACAGCTCAGGTCCATTCCTCGGCCACGGTGGTAGGCCCCAGACAAGCCTTTGGGCCCACCCCTGCACCGCTGTATCGTGGGCCTCCCGATCGGAGGACCACGAGGTAGCTCCTTTACGCATACCTGTCGGCCAGGAGGGCCAGCAGGTGGCTGTAAAAAAAAAACAAAAACATGGCGTCTGTCCCATAAATACCCTCTTCCCAGAATGCAACTCGGAGGACCACCTCCACCGAGCTTATCTCCGAGACAGAGGAGCATCTATACACTTCGACATGTTGCCTTTCCAACACCGAACAGTGGTAACAGCGACACCCACCGGTCAGCACGGAAGCACACACAACGTCAGCCATGGTGGAACAGAGGCGAACTTTTAACCTTCCTAACACACTATTTACTAAATTTACCTAATCTGCAGTAGATTGTAAATCTACCAGCGCTACAATTATATTTTTGTATTAGTTATTTGTGTATGGTCACAATCAGCGCTGTGTCTTGGCCAAGGCCGACAAAGCCTCCCACCTCATCCTGAGTCCTGACGGCCGCACAAATACAGTCTCCCATAAAGCGGCATAAAGTGACTGTCAGGGGCGGTCTCAGCTCACCTCGGCTGTGCTGTGCTCGGCTGTGCTCATGCTCAGGCGGAGGAGTGGGCGGTCTTGACTCACCTTGGCTTGGCTGGGCTCGGGCGGAGGGGACAGTCACAGTGATGTAAGTAATGATAACTGACAAATGCAATAGAAGAAGGACAATGATCATGTTAGAGAAGATGCTGACTATGTCCCAGCCTCTGACCATGTCCCCAGCCTCTGATCATGTCCCCAGCCTCTGATCATGTCCCCAGCCTCTGACTATGTCCCCAGCCTCTGATCGTGTCCCCAGCCTCTGATCATGCCCCCAGCCTCTGATCATGCCCCCAGCCTCTGACATGTCCCCAGCCTCTGGCCATTTCTCTGCCTCTGACCATGCCTCTGACCATAACCCCAGCCTCTGATCATGTCCCCAGCCTCTGACCATGTTTCTGCCTCTGACCATAACCCCAGCCTCTGATCATGTCCCCAGCCTCTGACCATGTCCCCAGCCTCTGATCGTGTCCCCAGCCTCTGATCATGCCCCCAGTCTCTGATCATGCCCCCAGCCTCTGACATGTCCCCAGCCTCTGATCATGCCCCCAGCCTCTGATCATGCCCCCAGCCTCTGACATGTCCCCAGCCTCTGGCCATTTCTCTGTCTCTGACCATGCCTCTGACCATAACCCCAGCCTCTGATCATGTCCCCAGCCTCTGACCATGTTTCTGCCTCTGACCATAACCCCAGCCTCTGATCATGTCCCCAGCCTCTGATCATGTCCCCAGCCTCTGATCATGTCCCCAGCCTCTGACCATGTCCCCTGTCTCTGACCATAACCCCAGCCTCTGATCATGTCCCCAGCCTCTGATCATGTCCGCAGTCTATGATTATCTCTTTTTTCATGTCTGCAGCCTCTGACCATTTCTTGTATCATGTCCGCGGTTTCTGAACATGTCTGCAGTCTCTCACCATCTCTTGCATCATGTCTGCAGTCTCTGACCATCTCTTGTATAATATCCGCAGTCTCTGACCATCTCTTGTATCATGTCCGCAACTTTTGATCATGTCCACAGTCTCTAACCATCTCTTGTATCATGTCTGCAGTCCCTGACCAACTCCTGAGGTGGAGCTCTGAATAGGAAGAGGTGGAGCCTAAAGAGGAAGGGGTGGGGTTTACAGATGAAGGGGTGGATCTTAAACAGGAAGGGATGTGGCAAATTCAGATGGCTGGTTTTGTGCTGCCCTAGGAAAGACTAAAAACCGGGGGGGGGAGAGGCTGGGTCAGTCATGTGATGTACAGTAATGATAACTGACAAATGTAATAGAAAAAGCACACATGTTAGAGAAGATGCTGACCATGTCCCCAGCCTCTGACCATGACCCCAGCCTCCGATCATGTCCCCAGCCTCAGACTAGAACCGGGGGGGTCAGTCTTGCCTAGGGAAGCACAAAACCAACCATCTGAATCTGCCACATCCCTTCCTGTTTAAGATCCACCCCTTCATCTGTAAACCCCACCCCTTCCTCTTTAGGCTCCACCTCTTCCTATTAGAGCTCCACCTCAGGAGTTGGTTAGGGACTGCAGACATGATACAAGAGATGGTTAGAGACCGCGGACATGATCAAAAGTTGCGGACATGATACAAGAGATGGTCAGAGACTGCGGATATTATACAAGAGATGGTCAGAGACTGCAGACATGATACAAGAGATGGTTAGAGACAAAACCAAAATACACCACTGGTCACAATATCTGTTTTACATGGGCAGCCAAGTGGGGGAGAGGGGGTCCATGAAAATAGGTAGTTGAGCTGTGGATTTACCACCCTCAATGGCTCAACTAGATATCCAGAGCTCAACTGTGAACATCGATGGCTGTTCACATGCTGCTGACGCAATGCTTTAAGCTGCAGCAAATTTAACAGGGCATGTTGGGTCAAACCAGGCTATTTAAGTCAATGGGGCTGCACCGCAACTGAAAGCTACACATTTGGCTCACAGTTGCAGTCATTAGTCCCACTGTTAAAATTGAATGCCAGGATTGCTTTTAGAGCATGAGCTAGTACAAAGTTAGCCTCATTTTTTTTTTTTACCTTTTTTTTAACCTACCTTTTTTTTTTTTTTGTGAAAAAAATAAATAAATAAAAAACTAAACAATGATACTAATGACTGGCTGTTTTTTGGCACAAGACTAGCTCATGCATAATTGAAAGAGCTTCCATAGCCCATTGCAACCCAAAAAAAACCCACCTTAATTTTGCCAACGCACAAGTCAAAATTTCAAAATATAAAATTGTAGTATATTACTGATGGTAAACCCTCAAGGTCTTTAACCTAAATGCATTCTATGCATTAAGGTGAAAAACCTTTTTTAGTGCAGCAGCGCCCCCCAGAGCCCCCCTTTTACTTACCTGAACCCGATCATTCGGGGATGAGCAGAGCACCCTCTCGGGTCCTCATTGGCTGGATTGATAGCAGCAGGAGCATTGGTACCCGCTGCTCTCAATCAAAGCCAGTGTCACGGGAGCAGAGGCGTATCTAGTGAAAATGGCGCCTATGGCAAGTACTGAAACTGCGCCCCTGTCAAAACATTTGAAACCCATCTTTCAGATAACCTTAACAAAAAAAAAATAAAAACAGCTAACAAAACTACAAGTCAAAACTTCAAAATATAAAATTGTAGTATATTACTGATGGTGACAACCCCTATTGTAAGTGGAGTTATTTTATTTCTTGAGGGGGTGTTACCATCACTTATATATTGCAACTTATCAAAAATCTTTTGAGGGGGTGTCAATATCACTAATATGCTGCAATTTTATATTTTGATACTATTATTTGTTTCAAAGATATAAAGTTGTATATTTGGTTTACAGGACACCACATATACAGTATATGGTATTCAGAGGGAGGGCTCCACCATCACTTAAAATGGAAGTAAACTTCCTTTACTGCCTTTTACCTAATAAGGCTTACCTATAGGTACATGTACAGTTTAGGAGATATTTCTATTACATGGAGCCAGTGACATCATCTGAAGGCATAGCTCCCATCTGCCCCTGATTTTGAGGGACTGTCCCTGATTTGGAGCAATGTCCCTCTGTCCCTCTTTCCTCCTCATTTGTCCCTCATTTTGGTCTGATCTATATAGTTGTATATAAAATGCACTTTTTATCTTTCAACTAAGCTATCCTGTTGCTACCATATGCTTCATACAAAGTCCCACTTTCCTTGCTCCCCTCCTCTTGATTTTTCAGAAAGTGTTTCCCAGCGCTAAACCTTTCTCCAAATTCTAAACTGCTGCAATTTCAATTTTAAAAGCCAATATAAAGGAATAGTAGTGGTTAAAAAAAAAAGCACCTGTGGTTTTAATTAACCTTTTTACTTTTGTTACTTCCCCTTTAAGTGGGGCATGGCAGGGGGTGTGTCCTATGCCTGCATATATTTGCTAGTAGGTGTCCCTCATTCCCATCTCAAAATGTTGGGAGGTGTGCTGAAGGAACGGCCACCCGTGCTATTCCTTTAGAACCCCATGAACGGTGGTGAACGCCCACATATACGGGAGTGACGTCATCGTGGCTTCCGGCCAGTCACAGAGCCCGCGAACCCGGAAGCAAGATAAGTAAAAATGGGAGCGCCTGCTGAGCTGACTCCTGGATGCGGGAGGGCTTTGTTTTAAGGTAAGTTTAACATAATGTGCTAGTATGCGATTCATACATGTGATGCGATTCAACAGTATACAACCGCTTTAAATTATGCAATTACATTTAAATTGAAACACTAAGGTGAAGAAGGAAGCACAGCATTGTATATTTTAGTGGAATATTTACAAAGTGTTTATACTGGTTATGGCAAGAGGGAAAAAAAGGGAGGGGGGGGAGAGAAGATGGAAGGGGGGAGAGAGAGAGAAAGGAGGAATCCAGAATACATCAGAAAGGCCTCTTTCACACGGGGCAGATCAGTCATGATCCGCCCCGTGAGCATCCGCTTGCTCAGCGGGGATAGCTCCGCCGATCCCCGCTGAGCAGGAAGATGACAGGTGCATCGCTGCACGCTGTGCAGCGACGGACCTGTCAGAGCGCCGCTCTCCCCTATGGGGGGATCGGATGATGACGGTCCGTAGTGTCCGTCGTCATCCGATCCGAAAACGGAGGAAAAAGTAGGTTTTTCCTCCGTTACACTTTTCGGATCGGAGCGGGGCGGATGTCAGCGGACATGTCACCGCTGACATCCGACGCTCCATAGGGATACATGTATGTCCGTTTTTCATCCGAAAACGGAAGGATGAAAAACGGACATACGGATGCCTCGTGTGAAAGAGGCCAAAATATAGAGAGAATAAAGAGAGGAGCCCTTGCTCCAATGTCTCTTCCTGTGCACATTCTCCTTCTTCTCTGCCCGCTTCTCCAGTCCCCAGGGCAGCTCGGCTCCAGCATGACTCCAGTACTCTGAGTCTGTTCTTCTCAAAGGTGGGGGCTTGAGAAGGGGGCGGGGTTACAGCAGCGCCCATTGGCTCAGTAAGCAGCAGGAGGCGGATTGGCTCCTGCTGTTAACTCTTTCTTGCCCTGTGGCTTGCCGGCAGCTGCTCCTATAGTATGAGGCTGCTGGTTCCTTTCTGCTGCTTCTATAGTCAATGACAGGACAGGAGGGTGGAAGCTGCAGGGCGCTCCTATGCACTCAAAGCCACTGGGTAAGAAGAGCTGCAGTGTCAGGACTATGAGGCTGGAGAGGAGGGAGAGCGCAGCGCACCTCCCGGCTCCTTTCCCCCTCACCTTCACGGCCTAACCTAGGAGGACGCCGGGACCTGGACGCCACTGCCTAAACTCCTCTCTCCCTTTGTGCACTGCAGTCAGTGCCTTACATGTTTCTTGTGCACTTCGGAGAAGATGCAGGGAGGAGGTGGGTGGAGCTAAGCAGTGGGGCGTAGAGGAGGAGGAAGTTAAATCCTCCCGCTGTGAATGCTGGGCCTCTGCCTCTCTCCTCCTCGTGACGTCACTGGTTGCTAGATGCCAGGCAGGCCGTGGCTAGCAACCAGTTTGGGCAGTGAGCCAGGGGTCAGTGGTGAATGACCTAAAGCAGTCTCCGCGGGCCAGGATCCAACCCCAGGCTGATATTGAGTAACGGTGGTGATAACAGGGCCATTTTAAGAAGAGATCTGTGTGCCTTGCTGCCCAGCCACTCAGGAGCGCCCCCCCTTAATATGGCGCCCATGGCACTTTCCATATCTGCCATACCCTGGATACACCACTGCACAGGAGCCGGGGGGGGGGGGGGGGTCGAGTGCTGCTGTCTGTGTCAATAGATGCAGCAACAGGACTCGGGAGCGTGCCTGCACAAGTGCCCCCCCAGGGAATGTGGGTCTATGTCGGGGCACTCGAGAAGAGGAGGAGCCAGGAGTGCCGTTGGGGGACCCCAGAAGAGGAGGAACGGGGCCCCTCTGTGCATAACCCTTGTACAGAGGAGGTAAGTATGACATGTTTGTTATTTTTTTTTTAAATTAACCTTTACAACCCCTTTACGTGATTTTACCTAAAATTTAGGTAAATTAAAACTAAACCCCATTCTTGTCCTGCCAACACAAGTTTTTTTATTCTACTAATCTGTAGATTTATGGAATGCTTTCCAAAAAAAAGTGCTCAATGAAACGTATTTAATAAAAAAAAAAAGAAAGCGCTGTTTGCAAATTGTAATTTTTCCAAAGATCTCAGATTTGAATCCTCAGTTATCTTTTAAATCCAGCCCTAAAGTAGAGTTACTTACACACAATCTATCACCACTGCTAAATGGTACATGGAAAAGCATCCCCATGATATATGATGGCTTATGGACCCCAGCAGCGAAATGTACCATCGGAATTCCATTACATCCCAATAATAACATTAAATGAACATTGATTGCATTTTCTCTGCATTGTGCCTTGTAATTATGTGAGCCTGAGGTGCTGAGGTTGAAGGTTAAGCAGGAGAATCAGCCGTATATTTAATACGACCTGCGCTGACACCTTCGATAATACCTGCAAAGTCGATTGAAGCAGTACTGGAAATTTAATTGGTTGGAAAAATGTGACCCCCTGCAGTTAGATTCCAGTGTGTTGTGTATTCCTGCTCCTGTTCCTGTTTGCTGTGAATGTAACACTTAACCAAAAGCAACACTTTACAGGTGTCATACGTATGCTATTTTTGTGCTATTATTAATTTTAATTATTTTATTTTTCATAAAAGATGTGATATTCAGCTCTGGTTCCAGCTTGTGGAAATACATATATACTTACTGTATATATGTAATGTAGGATATGTATATTGTACGTATAGTATACAGTATATATATATATATATATATATATATATATATATACAGTATCTCACAAAAGTGAATACACCCCTCACATTTTTGTAAATATTTTATTCTATCTTTTCATGTGACAACACTGAAGAAATGACACTTTGTTACAATGTAAAGTAGTGAGTGTACAGCTTGTATAACAGTGTAAATTTGCTGTCCCCTCAAAATAACTCAACACACAGCCATTAATGTCTAAACTGACAACAAAAGTGAGTACACCCCAAGCAGACTATGGACATAGATTACTGGAACCATGTCCTGTGGTCTGATGAGACCAAGATAAACTTATTTGGTTCAGATGGTGCCAAGCGTGTGTGGCGGCAACCAGGTGAGGGGTACAAAGACAAGTTTGTCTTGCCTACAGTCAAGCATGGTGGTGGGAGTGTCATGGTCTGGAGCTGCATGAGTGCTGCCGGAACTGGGGAGCTACAGTTCATTGAGGGAACCATGAATTCCAACATGTACTGTGATATACTAAAGCAGAGCATGATCCCCTCTCTTCGGTGACTGGGCCGCAGGGCAGTATTCCAACATAATAACAACCCCAAACACACCTCCAAGATGACCACTCTCTTGCTAAAGAAGCTGAGGGTAAAGGTGATGTACTAGCCAAGCATGTCTCCAGACCTAAACCCTATTGAGCATCTGTGGGGCATCCTCAAACGGAAGATGCAGGGGTGCAAGGTCTGCAACATCCACCAGCTCCGTGATGTCGTCATGGAGGAGTCCAGTGGCAACCTGAGAAGCTCTAGTGAACTCCATGCCCAAGAGGGTTAAGGCAGTGCTGGAAAATAATGGTGGCCACACAAAATATTGACACTTTGGGCCCAATTTGCACATTTTCACTTAGGGGTGTACTCACTTTTGTTGCCAGCGGTTTTGTTGTCACTCACTACTTGTGTAACTACATTGTAGCAAAGTGTAATTTCTTCAGTGTTGTCACATGAAAAGATAGAACAAAATATTTACAAAATTGTGAGATACTGTATATATATATATATATATATATATATATATATATATATATATATATATATATATATATATATATATATATATATATATATATATATATATATATATATATATATATATATATATATATATATATATATATATATATATATATATATATATATATATATATGTTTCTGAATGTACACACATTACACATTGAAAGCAAGATCCTCAGGACTAGTAAAATGGAATTGGTAGACCCTTCCAATGCTAATTCATCACTTCCAGAGGGCTTCTTGTTCTTCTTTTCACTAAAGATAGCTCTTAATGACATTGGTTGTATGTTTGGGGTGGTTGTCCTGCTGCAGAATAAATTTGGGACCAATCACACACCTCCCTGATGGTATGGCATGATGGACAAGTATTTGCCTGTATTTCTCAGCATCAAGGACACCATTGATCAGGCCATTGATGCAGAAACTGCAGTGAGCCAGGGAAACCTAATGCAGCAGATGAAAGACACATCATGCTTACTTCCCTTCCACATCAGAAGATGTCCAGCAGTGCCATCAGCACAGAACTGGTGGAAACTATTGGGACCCAGGTACCCTCATCTACTGTTTAGAAAAGTCTGGCTAGGAGTGGTCTTCATGGAAGAACTGTGGGCAAAAAGCCAAACCTCCGACCTAGAAACAATGCTAAACGATTCAACTATGCAAGAAAACATAGGAACTGGGGTGCAGAAAAATGGTACAGGTGCTCTGGACTGAAGAGTCACAATGTGAAATATTTGGCTATAGCAGGAGGCAGTTTGTTGGGGGAAGGGCTGGTGGTACAATAATGAGTGTCTGCAGGCAAAAGTGAAGCATGGTGAAGTTTCTTGCATGTTTGGGGCTGCATTTCTGTAAATGGAGCTGGTCATTTGGTCAGGATCAATGGTGTCCTCAATGCTGAGAAATACTGGCAGGTACAGCTACAGAGAGGCATGTGCTTGGCTCCAAATTTACTCTGCAGCAGAACCACTTCAAATATACAAGCAATGTTATTAAGAACTATCTTCAGTGCAAGAAGAACAAGGAGTCCTGGAAGTGATGGTTTGGCCCCCATAGAGCCCTGATCTCACCATTGTGGAGTCTGTCTGGGATGACATGAAGAGACAGAAGGATCTGAGGCAGCCAACATCCACAAAAGATCTGTGCTTAGTTCTCCAAGATGTTTGGCACAACCTACCTGCCAAGTTCCTTCAAAAACTGTGTGCAAGTCTACCTAGAAGAATTGATGCTGTTTGAAGGCAAAGGGGCGTCACCCCAAATATTGATTTGGATTTCTCTTCTGTTCATTTACTTTCTATTTTGTTAATTGACAAAAATAAATAATACTGTACATTGGTCCAAGCTGGACCAATGTGGGTATGCAAAGATATGCATACGTGAAATTCAAATTTAATGCTTTTGAATCCCAGAACTACTTCCTAAATCCACTACCATGTGACCTTCTGTGATTGCTTCTGTGGTGGTGAGAACTGGTAAGCGTTTGCTGCTTTCTGCTGATCTCTCAACTGGTCTTGTTACCACCCCCTTGTGACATCACAAAGTAAGCCCTTTAAGTCTAAAAGACTTTGTGAGGACTAAGATGATGGCCACATGCATCAGTCAATGTCCATGTGGAGACTGTGCGAAAGACCACCCACATGCAAACCATGAAAAGAAAGAACTGGACCTGGCCTGTCATATGATTCCCTTTCCAATAAGAAATGGCAATTTTCAACTGCTTATAAATAAAACATTGTGAATCGAATAAATCTTGGTGGAATAATGTAGGAGGGGCAAGTATTTTTTTTTTCAAGGTAAGCTAAAAAAAAGTAAGGTCCCTGTGTGAGCAAATTTATAGATGATATCTGCACCCAACAAGAGCAATGACCCATCCGCCTCTAGCCATTCTGTATTTTTTCTCTAAAACAAAAGCTTCTAAGACTCTCATTTACTGATCAGAATTCACTGTCACATGACCACCTACAGGGCCACTTCTGATAATGGATATCAGTGTTCAGTAGTTGTTCTCATTGCAGCTGACTGGTTTTGTTGCTGTCCATTTTAATGTCATGACACTGTACCCAAAGGACTAGAAGATCCTATATTGGCCCCTTTTGACAGCCAGTGGGTTTTGTCCATACTCCAAGTCCTGAAATAAGTGCCCTCTTCCCAGCATATAACAGAAGAAGTAAGACTTGGGACCCATCTCACCCAACTGGGGATGCATAATAAGCTAGGTTTGTATTGCTGTCTGTGTCCACATTAGGGGAATTTACTCTCTCTTGATTTGTCCTGGTGACCACTGCCATCAAGACTAAAATCCAAAATTATGGATTTTCACCGGAACAGCAGCAATAGAGGGGCGATATTCCACTGGGGATAATTGTTCTGGTGTTCTAGTCCACAAGTTCTTTACTTTGGGTTCCACATCTTAGATTTTGATCCTCAAAGTGAGCAAAAAAGTGGTTTAAGCCATGGCTGGAATGTCCGGATAACCAGTCCAAGTCTGTTAGAATCTTGTATGGACTATACACCATTTCCAATGTTTTCCCTTGGACCTTGCCAAAGTTGGATGTACTAAGGCTGACCTGACCTTCTGTAATTAGAGGGTCCTGGTGTTCTGGTAAGCATACATCCTAACCTGTGTGTCGTTGGCTCTATTAATGGATCCACCACAGCAACTTCAGACACCCAGTAGCAACTGGACCTCTCCCTCAACAGTAGATGCTTCCAAGCAACAATTGACCCCCCAGCAACATAAGACCCCCCCCCCCCCCCCCCAGCAAAAACAGATTCCCCAGCAGCTAGCATCAATAGACCCTCCAGAACTCCCCAGCATCCCTGCCACTACATACATTTAGTGCTGGAGGTGCTGAAGGTGCCAGAATTGCGTTCAACCAGCTGCAAAAAAAAAAGCTTGAATATTGGTAAACTAACAACTGTGAAACCTCCAAAAATTGTATTGTAGCTTGGGTCCTCACCTCCATCTAAGTAGGAAATGGGTATCTTGAGGGTTCTTTGTGATGGACCCCAGCAACAACGGACATATAATAAATGTATAGTAATATGCAACAAATTATAAAGCTGTTTGTTGTATTTTCCCATAAAAAAAAGTAAATCAATCACAATAGAGCTTAAACTTTTTATAAGTTTTAAATAACGTCAGACAGCCTTAACACCCCTGTCCACTTTTTATTGCTTTCTGTCTCTGGGAAGATTAATTCTCTCTATTTGTCCTGGTGGTTATTGTCTCTGCTACAGAAAGTAATAAGTAATTCAACATTTTTGTGTTGCTGATGATTTCTTCCTGATTTGAAGAGATTTCCTCTAGCTTTCTTCTTTTGCCACTAGGACAGGAATTAAAGAAAGATCTCCCAAAAGAAACACAGACAGCAAATAAATCCTTACAGGGGTCGAATCTATATCCTACGCTATGCAAAACTTTAAAAACGGCTAAAGCTGACCTTCACTCTTTTGCCCCCCACTGTTCCTCACCTAGACAAGCATGATATTTTGTGGATCCATCTCCTTCCCTCCCCCTACAACCTCCTGGGACACATCAAAAATCCCAAGAGGCTTTGAGACAGGCTAGTTCAAAAGGAGGGAAAGTCTCCTCCAACCTGAAGAAAGGGTTGGCTGCAAATGATCAGTAAGTCATAGTCGGCAGCCAAATCCAAGATGGTGGCGTGGGACAGAAGACAGCAATGAGGGCTTCGGGATGTATGAAGACAGCGTGTGGGCAGGTGTAGTTTGCCCCTCCCCCCCTGCAAGGGTGCCGCTGTTAGGCAGCCACTGTGCAGAGAGAGCAGAGGAAAAGGGGTAACCCATGTTCTTCTGAGGCCTCTGTAGGTGTCATCAGGGGAGCACATGTCTGATTGGATGCTGCTGCTGTCAGAAACCATGAATCAGACTGAGACAGAAGTACAGTTAAATCACACTTGTTTAATAATAATAAAAAAGGTAAACAGAGTAAACATAGTCAAAACATAGCCAGAGTTCAGGAACCGGCACGGATAGTCAGACAAGCCAAAAGCAAGCAAGCAGGACCTGGAGCCAGAAGGAATGACAGCCAAGCTTGTCTTTAACAGGAACACAGGAAAGTGTCTCTAGAGATGTGACCAAGGCGAAGGCAAAGATCATCTGGACTGGACGGCTTAAGTAGGCAGGACTGACAAGCAGGATATCATCAACAGGTGAGTCACTGTGGAGAGATAGGAGCTGCCAATTAGCTGACAACTGAGCGGCCAGCTCAGAGAAGGAAGGGCTGAGCCCAGCCCTGACAGCTGCCCTGGCTGACCTCCACCGCCATCTTTAGTGTGGGCAGTGCTAATAAATGGCACTGTGCCTTTTTGGTTGGCTTGCATTTTCACGAGTGGTCAGGTCAGGTATAAATCCTCCCACTGACTAGGGATAGGTAGTCTAGCATAGGGAGAGTTTCCTGTGGAGGAGGGACAGAGTAGGGACTGTCACTGTGTCTGGGGAAGCAGCCCTTCCTTATTCAGGTGCCTGGTTGCCAGTCTGCCCTCCAGCCGCCTCCTCTGTCAGATGCTGTTGGGTTTTAACTGTGTGCACAGAAATCTTCAGTAGAGTTCATTGTAAGTGTTTTGTGGTAATGCATGCAGACTCTAGTATACTTCCTCCATACCCTCATTTTACTATACCTTGTTGCAACAACTGGCCATAATCATTTATTATATGTAAAAACAATATTATACTCACAAACTTAAAATCAGGCTTAGACACACAGCTCCAGCAAGAGGAAGGAGGCTCATAAGCCCTCTTTGCGTGGCATTGGAACAGAAGACCCAGCCTACTCGCTGGAGCTGTGTATCAGATAGGCCTGCTTGTATTTATGTTTCATGGAGCCTTAAAAGTCCCACGCATAGTATTATCTCTTCTTGTATTTGTGTTTGTGAGTATAATATTATTTTTGCTTTTAAGAAATGGTTATGGTGGTAATGCGCTGTGTGTGTTTTTACATTATATTGCAGGTCCTTGCCTGCTCCCATTCTGCAGTTTTTTTGCTCTATGTCATCCTTATTGATAACCTTATTGATAAGATGAACACTATATGAGGAGTTCAGCTTTTTTTGCAGTCAATGGTCAGTTCCAATGTAATAGGAAGAATCATTGAAATCTTGACTGATGCGGAGGTGAAAGTCTAGTTGTTGATAAAGCCCCAAGGTCAACTATTCATGCTGTAAGGCAGGGATCACCAAACTATGGCCCTCCAGTTGTTCAGGAACTACAATTCCCATCAGGCCTAATCATGTCCGTGAATGTCAGAGTTTTACAACGCCTCATGGGTTTTGTATTTCTGCAACAGCTGGAGGGCCGTAGTTTGGAGATCCCTGCTGTAAGGCTTTGAGAACACATTATTGCAGGTCCTTGTCTTATTCCTTTTTTTCGTCTTTTGCATTATGTCATCGAAGTGCATTTATTGATAACCTTCAAATGAACGCTATACAATACCCTTTTTTTGGGGTCATCTTAGGTTCTTCCTCTCCTTCTCTATTTTAGCACATACACCCATTACATCTACTAATACACTTTATTTTACACCCATTTCAGATGACACACGGTCATGCCACCCACCTCCAATTGACCATCCATGGGACACCCTACTCCCAGGGACATTTGTCTCCTGAGGGTTTATTTCAACACCATATCTTGGGATATGCCGCCTCAGCTCCCGGGACTGATGACTTGTCCGGCCCCCACCGCTCTCAGCCAGACCCATAGGTGATCTGTAAGTCTGAGTGGATGGTTTTCGCCCCAGATGTGATGTGTACCTTTTTGTCTCTCTATTTTCCCCCCCACACTCCTGTTATTCGAGACCCCTTACCAATAGTTGAACCTTACTAATTTCAGATACCACCAGCATCTGCTCCTGATGAGTGGAGAGTTCCACGAAACGTGTCGAGCCATTTTGATGCTTTCATGATGCACACTATATGGGATCATGTCATCATGTTTACCTTGTTTTATAGTATTATGCTGTAAGAAGCATGGTTTCTTCTATTGTGTGATATATGGATTAATGTGCCTGGCTTTTTACAATGTTACTACCATTTAATATTAAGTTTTAAGCTAAAAATGTATTATAGATGAAATAAATATTATTTCTATGCATATATTGTCCTGTGTTGCTGTGACATTGAGATCCAGTATGCACGGTCACAATTTACAATTTATTGGTCAGACACCCACTGTCGGGTATCACTTTTCAGTTGCATGTTTCATATAAAGCCCCAACCTTTCTTTCAGTCCCTATACGAGGAGTTCAGCTTTTTTGTAGTCAATGATCAGTTCCAGTGCTACACGAAGAACCATTGAACGCTTGGCTGATGTGGAGGTGAAAGTCTACTTACCGATAAAGCCCCAAGGTCAACTATTCATGCTGTAAGGCTTTAAAAACACATGATTGCAGGTCCTTGCTTTTTTCCATTGTGTATTTTTTTTTGAGCTATGTCATTCAAGTGCACTTATAACCTTCAAGATTATTATTATATTATACACTCTGCCAACAGTTTGCGCGGTGCTTTACAACATGGGGGCAGACAGTACATATACAATGCAATTCAATACAGGAGGAATCAGAGGGCCTTGCTCGTTAGAGCTTACAATCTAGAATGAATAATTAATGGGAAGGGGGATGGGGTGGGGGTCAGCTTTTTTGTAGTCAATGGTCATTTCCAATGTTATAGGAAGAACGACTGAACCCCTGGCTGCTGTGGAAATGAAAGTTTAGTTGCTGATACAGCCCCAAGGTCAACTATTCATGCTGTAAGGCTCTGAGAACACATTATTGCAGCTCCTTGCCTGCGTTTATTCTTTTTTTTTTTCTTTTTTTTTCTTTTCTTTTTAGTATTATTCTTTATTCAAAAGACTTTTTTCAATTATAATCAGCATATACATATTAACCAAAAAAGGGAATAAGCCTAATTTTAAGTAAATTATTCTTTTCTTTTATTCTGTAGTTTTTTGCGTTATGTCATCCAAGTGCACTTAGTGATGACCTTCAAGATGAACACTATATGAGGAGTTCAGCTTTTTTGTAGTCGATGGCCATTTCCAATGCTATAAGAGAAATGATTGAACCCTTGCCCTTGGCTGATGATCAAACTAAGATCAGTTTGATCTGATGCTTTCACAAGCTGGTATCAGCTTGTACACGACAAACCGAAAACCAGAAGTGACTAAATCCTCATTCTTCTGGTTTCTGACATCACGCAGTCAGAGGATCAACATAATGTCTTTTCAAACCAAAATCATAAGTGACAATATCCTTGTGTCTTCTGGTTTCTGACATCACACAGTGGGAGGAACATCATAATTTCCTCTCGCAGGGAAATGGATGTCCCCAGGTTGCATTCTTACTGGGCTCCCTGCTGGGACGGGAGAGTCCAGTAAAGATTAGACATTTGCAATTTGTTTCGTTCCCGAATTTTATTTTTTAACGAATTTCGACAAATTCGTTAATTTGGAAATATCCAAATGAATGAAAACCCATTTAATGAACTTTTCTGAATATTCAAAACATTTGTAAAATTTGAAAAAATTCAAAAAAATTTATAAACTCGAAAATTCGGAAGTTCAGAAATTATATATTAGGAAAATCCAAAAATCCGAAAATTCGAAAATCTGAAATAATAACAAACTAATAACTTAACTATTACTAACTATTAAATTATAGGTATTGGAATTTCCTTTCAAATTTGGCTGTTAGTGAACTTAACGAATACGAATTTATCCAAAGTTAGGAATTAACTGAGATAACAAATGCTGCATCTAAACAAATGGAACGGAACAAATTAATAATAAATAATAAATAATAATAATAATAATAATAATAATAATAATAATAATAATAATAATAAAAAAATAATATTATTATTGATATTTATTATTATTAATTTGTTCCATAACAAATACGAATTTATCTGAAGTTTCAAATTATCCGAAATAACGAATTCCGCATCTAAACAAATGTAACGGAACAAATTATTAATAATAATAATAATAATAATAATAATCAAACATGTTTATTATTATTATTATTGTAAAGTAACAAATACAAATTTATCTGAAGTTACAAATGATCCGAAATAACGAATGCAACGGAACAAATATAATAAAATTAATAATAATAATAATAATAATAATAATAATAATAATTATCAAACATTTTTATTATTATTATTATTATTATTATTATTGTTATTAATTATTGTTAATTTGTTACATTCCATTCGTTTAGATACGGCATTTGTTATTTCAAATAATTCGTAACTTCGGATAAATTCGTATTCGTTATGTTCACTAACAGCCAAAATTGAAAGGAAATTCCAATTTAATAGTTAGTTAAGTTATTATTAGTTATTTATTATTTCAGTCTTTCAAATTTCGAATTTCCAAATTTTTTTTCAGTTTACGAACTTTCGAATTTACGAATTTTTGAATTTACGAATTTTACGAATTGCGATCAACGTATGACCCGAAAAAAATAAATGAAATAAAACATAAAATGAACAAATGTTTCGGCAGTGTACATGTCTGGTAAAGATGGTGATGGGAGGGGAAGGCTCCCCTTGCACCATCTGTAAAAGTGATCCAGTGGCTGTAAAGCCGCTTGGATCACTTTTACATAAGAGAGTATCACCGGCTCTAAAAAAAAACAACACCGGGATCATGGTTGTAGCCTCAACCATGATCCCCGTATGACCACCTCAATACAAGACCATATATACCGCAGTATTGAGGTGGTTAAGCTGCTTTTCTCTTGCTAGGAGAAAAGTGTTTAAAAAAGCCCCATTGTGCATGAAGCCTTAAGGATGCAAATCTGACATTACCCTTTCTTTCCGAACATATTGATTGCACATCTTCAAGTGAGAATGATTGGGTTTAGCATGTGCATTTGCTTGTATAGATCCTATACATCAGGATGGAACACCGGAATAAGGAACAATCCCGAATCGATGCTGTAGGCAGATGCTGATGTCCACAGCTGTTTCAGCTTTACATCACACGCGTTATTTGCGCTTCTTAATTAGTTTCCCAATGTGCACCTGGCTAAATGGATTTATCCGGGACGGATAATACATCTCCTCTGCTTTAAGGTTTTATTACAAAATATTAACTTTACAGCTGAAGTCTTTCTTTAATTAATATAATGTAGACTGTGAACAGCAATGGATGTTTACTGCAGATCTATTTTCTAATTGTAAAAAATCAAATGGAGCTTTATTGAACATTTCCTCAACAATTAGTCAGGCTGATTTGTGCCTGTGGCATCAAATACAAGGATTAGCAATATTTAAATGTACTGTAAATGTGTGTGGGGGGGAAAAATCAATATCATTACTTTTTCCAGCCATTGATGTGATTGCCCTGCCACAGCCCAGAATGAATGGCTTCCTTTCCATTGGTAATCTAATTTTTGAAATTAAAGGTCAACACCAATTACTTCATTGGGTAATATAGCACCTGAGAGCTGAATATCCTTCTGGCTTTGTATACAGTACCTCCCTGAGAAAATCCAACAATTACAATTCCCTGCAGTAGTTTTTTCTTCTTCCTCCCACAAAGCCACAATCAAGGCATCACTCTCAATATGGCATCGGTCTGTCTTGAAGTCTCAGTGGCAGGTCTCTGTCTTGAAGACTCAATTCGAAAAAAAACTCCATCCAGACCAACCTCCACATCATGATCTACAAATTGGTTCATCTCCACAAAACTATCCTGCTTCTTACACACCGTTACATAGTTACATAGGTACATAGTAGGTGAGGTCGAAAAAGTCCATCAAGTCCAACCTACGATATTCCATTATCACTTCAACTGACTCAATGTAAGGGGATTCCTTCTAGCCAACTGGCTCATAAGCATGTGCATGGCTCTGCTTGTAGGTTTGTGCCTGTGTACAAAAAAAGCATGATCTGTATGTGCGGACATGTGTGTAGGTCCAGAGTCAGTATTGGCACCAGATGGCCTATTTAACAATTGCTCTAACTCAGTGTCAGTGCTGACTGGTACTCCACTTTTACTCTGTGTTCCTACCTGCTTCTGATTACTGTTACTGACCAAACTCTCCCTTGACCTGATCTCACATCCTGCTCTGTACCACTGCCTACCAGTACCTGACCTCGGTGTCATGGTCAGGGTTCAGGCTCAGAGGCCATCAGTTTAAGCAGTAGAGAGGCTCCCACTAATTAGCTGGATAACAGAGGTCACCCTGGCGGATGATGCAGACTCAGCTAAAGTGCAGAGTCTAAGCACCAATCAGTGTTCACCGGTGCTCCTTATAGTGGATATGGGTTTTTCTGCATGTGAATACCAGGTTGTGGCCCTCAGGATTGCCCCACCAGGAGGTGAGCAAGCCAGGTTAAAGTAGCAGATATAGCAGGTAGGGATCAAGCAAAAGCACAGTCACCAAACAAGCTGAAGGTCGGCAACAAGTGATTGCAGGTTGGAATCAAGCAGAAACATAGTCCAGGAAGAAGCCAAAGGCCTTTGAAGCCACAGGTCAGAAACCAAAGGTCTGGCAAAAAGGAAGTGCAAAGGCATGGCTAAAATAGAAAGTTCATGGGGGGAGCAAAGGGTTCAAGGTTCAAGAGGAATAAGGCAAGATCATTCAAGGAATTGTCCAGGGCGCTGTCCAGCATCTCAGATTGCTCAGCAAGAAGAGACACTGCCAGACACAGCAGAGGTTGCAGGCTCAGACCTGGGTCCTGACATTTGGCTTTACCCAAGACTCTGATTCAGCTTTTGATACTGTACCTTTCTGCTCACTCACTGCTGACCCCTACTGATCTCTGCATCCTCGCTACTGCCTCTGATTTGGCTCCACAATATCACAGAGTGCCAGCTCTGGATACACCTAGAATCAGGTCCAGTCAACCATGTATAGTCCTATTACCTGCTCACTGGCATCACTCATAGACTCTACCCACCTTAATCTACAGCTCAACTGGAGTTTCTATTTAACTTCTGCTGGTTTCCTTCATGTTGCTGCTGCTCCCTCAATGGATTATCCTACCTAATGTTCTGCTGAAACTTCCGAGTCTGCATCTCCAGTCCAGGTTCCTGTCATCAACATCTACACATGTTCCATCTGTTCCTTGGCACTGTCTGTTCCACTTCCAGAGGAGCTTGGTTTGGAAAGCCCACCCTCATCATCTCAGTCTTCTATAAGGTATGTGACACTCCATTTGAATCCCTTCTCTTAGCTACGTCACTCCCGTCACAAATTAACAGATAACTCTCACCTGAATCACATGATGAGAAAGGGGACCTCTGGGAGCAGACCTCCCTTCATTTTCAAATGTGAATATCAAATATATACATTCTCTGAAGAAGACTAGAGGAAATGTTTCATTTTCAAAATGTCCATGTCTAAATACTTCCACAAAAGAACTATAAGATCATCTCTCTATGGTATTTGACTCTTGGTCCCATCTTCTTGCTGGAGATACTTGCTGGAACATAGAACCTATCTTCCCATATGGTGGACCTGTTGCTCAATCACCCCCTCTTGGAAGGTTTTCTTACCACATATAAGAACATGTGTATATCTGATATTTTAGCCTCCCCCAGAGTAGCTCTGTAGTAGATGATTCCTGAGTTCATATTCAAAATGAATAAAGGCATCCTGGAGCACTTTTAGCAGCACACATCACCATTTCCTGACATTGGAAGTCGACATCTCCTCCACATAATGTTGAATGGGCCCAGATATTCAATGAAATCAACCGACAGTAGCAACCTAGAGAGGAACAACACCTGGTGGAACTGCTAAAAGAGTAAGGGAGGGTTGCAAAAAACTTTTTTTGCAATTTGTGTCCTATTGGGGATATTACCTTAATTTCCTGTCCCATAGCCAAATAAGGAAGCGAGAAGAAATCCTGGCAAATTAAAGTGGAGGGCCACCCTAAAAAAAACAATTGCATGAAAAATCATAAAAAAATAAAAAAAAAAACATTTGAAAAAAAAATGTAAACTTACCTAAACCCTTGTTGCTAGGCAGTCTTCCTAATCTGCCTCTTCCTATTCTGCGGTGTGTTCTACTCCTCAGTGAGCAGCCCCGTTGCCTTCTGGGAACTGTGTTTGTTCCCAGAACACCACGGGGCCATTCACAGAGCGCCGCGCCACTCGTGCATGCGCAGTAGGAAACTGTCAGTGAAGCCGCAAGGCTCCACTGCCTGTTTCCCTTACTTAGGATGGTGGTGCCGGGACCCGAGAGCCGAGGGACGGGTCGGCCTCGGGCGGCCTACATCGTGGGCACCCAGGGCAGGTAAGTACTTATATAAAGTCTGCAGCTACAGTGTTTGTAGCTGCTGACTTTTAAATTTTTTTTTTCACGGCCGGAATCCCGTTTTAAGGTAATCCCTTGCCCCCCCCCAGGTGACCAGACCTAGTGTCCCTATTGAAAGCTCTATTACATTTCTTGGAGCCAGCTTCCTGCTCTGTGTCCCTGAGCACACCAGCCTGCTTCCAGTGATCCTATGTGACCCTGAGCATGCATGCCAACTCCCAGTGTCTCTGTTTGATTCTGGGTACCTATGGTAGCTTGGACCATTCTCCCTACCAACCTGTGACCCCAGCATCTAAACATTTCAAGAAAGTGTTCCTGCATACCCCGTTCTGTCCTTGAAAGTCAGTGTGTCAGAGGACCGCAACCTGGCAGCCTTCAGCAGCAAAACCCATCTTCAGCATCAGAAGCTCCTGAGAAGACCAGGCAACTCCTTGGACATTGTGCCTCAGCCCTTCTAAGGGCTTTCAGCTTCACTGAATGAGTAGGGATGCTGAGCTCTCTGTGTCTTTACGATGGCTCACACTGTTGCCTGCCCCAGTTGCTATAACCAGATCCCTGTTAGCCGTTCTTCCCCTTCGGTGGGGACAGGCTCCTGCTTATGACAGACTAACATATTCAGGGTATTTATTAAAAAAACAAAAACAAATGAAGGTGTTATGTGTGAAGGTCATCAAAAAGTCTATTGAAGAGTAACCCAGTGCATTCCAAAACTTCAAAATGTGGTCTGATCACAAAGGTTTTGTTTACAGGATTACCAGGACTGAAATCCGTTTGAATAATCCCTATGGTTACGGAAACTCCTTTCCACAAAAGGTACTTCATTAGCCTCATTTTTAATGAACATGAAATTAAATAAATTAAAAGACTAAAAATACTGTTCAGTTCAGCTTTAATAAATAAACATTTCAACTACAACTCAGATTAGATAGCAACAAGAACTTCTACATTTGGCAGTTGCCCCGCTTCTGTCTTCAAAACTAGAACCGATTTGTGTGATCTGTCTTGAAAAGTTCTTCCTGATATTATCATTAACACAATCCTTTCCTACAGCCCAACATATTACCATGATGAAATACATGGAAATGAGCTCTGTGGGGCTTGTCTGTTTCTTCCTTCTTTGAATCCTCTAAAATATATTTTTGCCTTTGTTCGAAACCTAGCTAATTGTTGTCTTTATATCTCTCTGTAGTTCTCAAAAAGAATCCAAGTAACCTAATTCTTTCCAATGCCAAAATTTATCTTTATTCAGAAGATCTGCCTCAGCATTATAATTGCTCCTTCTGAAATACCCAGAGATGGGAGAAACTACGCATTCTTCTTCTCACTAGTTTTTTTTTGGGCTGAAGTTATCTCTTAAAGTGCTAGTAAACTCTATATTTATTTTTATCTATAGGTAAGCTTTTAAAAAAAACCTTACCTGTAGGCAAATGTGTTCCTAAAAAGGTATATAGAACTGAATGGGACTTTAATTGTGCCTCTAAGAAGTATAAATTGATGAAAAACATTTAATGAGAAAATACATCATTTTATTTTATTCAGTATAAAAACAGTTAATAATACATTACAGTTGATACGGTTGGAATGGATTCAGGGTGTGCAAATCCCTGTTTTTAACAGAGTTATGGCCTGCGCGTTTCGCGGACGAGGCCGCTTCATCAGGGCCTTTGAGAATGGCACAATGTGGTCACGTGTAGATTCTACAAATAGGGCATCAATTAATATTGCATAGATTTATAGAGTTACATCAGTGAGGGCTAGAATGTAAAATATACATAGACATTGATGCATAAATTTATACAAAGGTATGTGTTTAATGAGAAATTGCTAAGAATGTTTACTAAACAGATCTAGATGTTTTATAAAGTATTCAACAGACAAATATAGCTGCATTATCAGTCCACTAGGGGTGTGTATGGCGATGCTAGTCAACGTGTGAGGTTAAGCAGTGATCAACTCGATACTGTTAAAATGTTTAAACGGGTAATGCTGTGGTTTTAAATAAGAAGGAAAAGAGAATGTGTATATATATCTATATAGCTATCTATATATCTATATATATAGATAGCTATATAGATATATATACAGTGGGGACAGAAAGTATTCAGACCCCCTTAAATTTTGCACTCTTTGTTATATTGCAGCCATTTGCTAAAATCATTTAAGTTCATTTTTTCCACCATTAATGTACACACAGCACCCCATATTGACAGAAAAACACAGAATTGTTGACATGTTTGCAGATTCATTCAAAAAGAAAAACTGAAATATCACATGGTCCTAAGTATTCAGACCCTTTGCTCAGTATTTAGTAGAAGCCCCTTTTGATCTATTACAACCATGAGTCTTTTTGGGAAAGATGCAACAAGTTTTTCACACCTGGATTTGGGGATCCTCTGCCATTCCTCCTTGCAGATCCTCTCCAGGTCTGTCAGGTTGGATGGTAAACGTTGGTGGACGGCCATTTTTAGGTCTCTCTAGAGATGCTCAATTGGGTTTAAGTCAGGGCTCTGGCTGGGCCATTCAAGAACAGTCACGGAGTTGTTGTGAAACCACTCCTTCATTATTTTAGCTGTGTGCTTAGGGTCATTGTCTTGTTGGAAGGTAAACCTTCGGCCCAGTCTGAGGTCCTGAGCACTCTGGAGAAGGTTTTCATCCAGGATATCCCTGTACTTGGCCACATTCATCTTTCCCTCGATTGCAACCAGTCGTCCTGTCCCTGCAGCTGAAAAACACCCCCACAGCATGATGCTGCCACCACCATGCTTCACTGTTGGGACTGTATTGCACAGGTGATGAGCAGTGCCTGGTTTTCTCCACACATACCGCTTAGAATTAATGCCAAAAAGTTCTATCTTGGTCTCGTCAGACCAGAGAACCCTATTTCTCACCATCTTGGAGTCCTTCTGGTGTTTTTTAGCAAACTCTATGCGGGCTTTCATGTGTCTTGCACCGAGGAGAGGCTTCCGTCGGGCCACTCTGCCATAAAGCCCCGACTGGTGGAGGGCTGCAGTGATGGTTGACTTTCTACAACTTTCTCCCATCTCCTGACTGCATCTCTGGAGCTCAGCCACAGTGATCTTTGTGTTCTTCTTTACCTCTCTCACCAAGGCTCTTCTCCCCCCGATAGCTCAGTTTGGCCGGACGGCCAGCTCTAGGAAGGGCTCTGGTCCTCTTCCATTTAAGGATTATGGAGGCCACTGTGCTCTTAGGAACCTTAAGTGCAGCAGAATTTTTTTGTAACCTTGGCCAGATCTGTGCCTTTCCACAATTCTGTCTCTGAGCTCTTCAGGCAGTTCCTTTGACCTCATGATTCTCATTTGCTCTAACATGCACTGTGAGCTGTAAGGTCTTATATAGACAGGTGTGCTGTGTGTACATTAATGAGGAAAAAAATGAACTTAAATGATTTTAGCAAATGGCTGCAATATAACAACGAGTGAAAAATTTAAGGGGGTCTCAATACTTTCCACCCCCACTGTATATATATATATATAAATATAAATCATATTATTCTATCAAAGAGTTTTTTTTCCCTAACTCACCCGGGAACTGTAATTGGACTTACCTGTAGGCAGCGGCGGCCTGTCCATATGGGGCGCAGGGATGCCGCCCCCCTAATCCATGCGCCTGGCCTTTAATTTACATGCAGGGCGCCGGACACATGGATTCCAATGGGTTTTTTTGGGTTTTTTTGGAAGCGCAGAGGCTCTATTTGGCTTCAAAAAAGGGTGAGCTCCAGTTGTGTGACAATAGTGAATTAATATTCGCTATTGTCTTCCTGATTCTCCTCCCGGCCAATCCCGCCTCAGGGAGAGAGACCCGATTGGCCGAGAGGAGAAGAGATCCTATTTACACACTTTATGGATGTTCTTAAGAACAGTGTTTTCTCAACTCCAGTCCTCAAGGCGCCCCAACAGGTCATGTTTTCAGGCTTCCCATTATTTTGCACAGGTGATTGGATCAGTTTCACTGCCTTAGTAATTACCACAGCCCTTTCACCAGTGGCAGCCCGTGCATTAAGGGCACCCGGGCGCCGCCCCTACTCTCCTGCCACTCCCTCTATCACCAATAGATAGATTCATGCACATTTGCCCTTTTCTTTTGGTCAGCCTGACTAACTATGTGACTATAAAAAATAACTGGCACAATACTTATTTTCACTTTTTAGAGAATATCTTAACCCTTTCATGCCATCCGTACGCAAATATGCAGCCCCACTGGACTGGGCTTTTTTTCAGTGGGGCTGCATATTTGGGCATTTCCCTTTGTGCACGGCGCACTCCCAGCACATAGACTGGGGTCTCCATTCCCTGGGCCCATTCTGGGTCACCTGATCGCTGCAACAGCCTCTGATTGGCTATCACAGTGACCAGTCACTGTGAAGCCCGCCCCCTGTGTTTTCTGTCTCTGTGAATGGACAAGAGAGATACACTGTATCATTCTCTGTACTTACAGAGATAGAAGAAGAAAAAAGTGTGTGAAGAAAAAAATAAAATAAAATAATAATAATAATAATAATAATTAAATTAAATTTAAAAATATATACCTAGATCAAGGTTTGATCTAGGTCAGTGCCAGGGTTAGTGTTTGGGTCAAGGTCAGGGTCAGTATTTTTTGGACAAGATTTTTCTTTAACTACTTAAGGACTTAAGGACCGGAAGATTTTCCCCCTTAATGAGCAGGCCATTTTTTGCGATACAGCACCATGGCGCTTTAACTGCCGATTGCGTGGTCGTGCGACAATGTACCCAAATAAAATTGATGTCCTTTCTTTCCCACAAATAGAGCTTTCTTTTGATGGTATTTGATCACCTCTGTGATTTTTATTTTTTGCGCCAAAAACAAAAAAAGACAGGCAATTAAAAAAAAAAAAAAACAATATTTTTTACTTTTTTGCTATAACAAATATCCCCCCAAAAAATGAATTTGTGAAAATATGCAAATTTACAAATTTTTCAATTTCCGAAATTTCCAAATTTCGGAAATTTTGTAAATTGGAAAATTTGAAATTTCGTAAATTCGAAATTTCATAAATTCGTCAATTGGAAAATTTCGGATATTGGAAAATTCGAAAATTTGAATTCAGAAATTCAAAATTTAAAAAAATTGAGAGGTTCGGAAATTGGGAAGTTCGGAAATTCGGAAATTAGAAAATTTGGTAATTCGAAAATCCGAATTTTCGAATTTCTGAATTTTCAAAATTTCCGAATTCCGAATTTTCAAAAAAATGAATGAAACAAAAACTAACACATTTTTTGGCAGTGCACATGTCTATAACACATGTCAAAGTTGCAAACTTGGGCTTAGGCATTTAGATTTGTTTTACCCTTAGGCGCCAGGGGGTTAAACACAAATGAACCATTTTTAACATTTTAAAACATAAATAAAGAAAAGAAAAACACTACACATTGCAAATTATTCCAACTTTGTTTCTAAACATGCGTCAATATGACAAAGCGTGCATCAGGCCAAAAGAAGGGAAGGAAGCAGACAAATTCAAGTGTTGTTATGTGATCTAAACAAATTTGAATTAATAAAATAAATATTTGGTTTTTTTTTAAAATCAATTTATATCATATCAAAAATAAAACACAAGATTGAATGAGCATTTACTTATATGATGTGAGATCAAATATAACTGAAAATTACTGTAAAAATTGTAAAAATTGCAAAGTTGGATGTTGGGAATGGGGAATCTTAGAATAAGAATCATAGATCTAATAAGGTATGAATTTTTAATACTTCAGGAATGTTAAATGTAATGTGTTAGGTGTCATGTAAATATGTAATGTACAGTGGAACCTCGGTTTGCGAGTAACGCGGTTAACGAGCGTTTCGCAAACAGAGCACTGTATTTCTAAAAATCCTAACTCGGTTTGCGAGTGTTGTCTCGCAAAACGAGCAGGATTCAGGCCAAAAGCGGTGCGCAGCGGTACCGCTTTTGGCCTGAGGTGGGGGGCACCGGAGCCGAACAGAGCAGAAAGTGGCCGATCGGAAATGCATGGAAAGGCCCGAGAACAGTGCTGACCTCGGCAAACCTTGGAAAGGTTCGTGAACGGAGTCTTTCCGAGGTTTGCCGAGGTCAGCTGAAGTGTCCTCGGGCCTTTCCGAGGCTTTCCGGCGACCCCCCCGCCTCTGGCCGCATGCGGTATTGCATCCCATTGAAGTCAATGAGGAACAAATTATTTTCGTCTCGAATGACTTCAATGGGAAAACTCGCTTTGTATATGCGAGTACATTGGATTACGAGCATTCTCCTGGAACGGATTATGCTCGTAATCCGAGGTTCCACTGTATGTGGTTGTATTTTTATATGTTGAGTTCTTTGAATGTTATGTCGTTTGTTTATTTTGTTTTCTTTTTAAAAAAAAATGTAAAAAAAAAAGAGTTGCAACTGAAAATTCCAATCCAATAGAAAAAGGTTTGAGTGTTTACTGCATTAGATTTGACATTTCAAGATGTTTTCTGCATTTTTTTCCTTTGTGCATGTAAAAAAAAATAGTTAGGAGAACATTTGTCCTGTTCAAATCAATAATTGATTTCTCCTCTTAAAAAGTGCTTACATAAATTATTGAGAAGCTACCAGGCAAAGCAAACTTCTGGTAATTACAGACGGGTAATAGCCAAAGGGAAAGTCTATGGGAGTGTATTGGTATTTCACTTTGCACAGAAAAAGCCATATATTTATGTGTAATTTAAAGACAAGTCCCATGAAGAGTTCCATTTGTTACATTTTACAAAACACTAAGACCTTTTTTAGACATTTCTTCAGCCCATTCCCATCACTCAACTGTCCATTTCCAGCCAACTAAAGCTCGTATAATTGTAAAGAGAATTGGAATGGTCATCAACCACACTTAAAAGTAATTCTGCCCTGGGCTAACATGTGTCTAAGGCAGCAACAGTGCTTTAGTGCTGGATCTTGTGGTGCTCCCATACAGTGCACCCGGAAAGTATTCACAGCGCTTCACTTCTTCCACATTTTGTTATCTTACAAATGGATTAAATTAATTATATTCTCTCAGAGTTCTACAAACAAAACCCCATATTGACAACGTGAAAGAAGTTTGTTTGAATTCTTTGCATGTTTATTAAAAATTAAAAAATAAATCCCATGTACATACTGTAAGTATTCACAGCCTTTGCCATGACACTCAATATTGAGCTCAGGTGCCTCCTGTTTCCACTGATCATCCTTGAGATGTTTCTACAGCTTGATTGGAATCCACCTGTGGTGAATTCAGTTGATTGAACATGATTTGGAAAGGCACACACCTGTCTATATATAATGTCCCACAGTAAGGCTCGATTCACACAGGGGCAACACGACTTCAGCGCGACTTTGCACGGCGACTTCAACGCGGCTTCAACGTGACTTCAGCGCGACTTCAGCGTGACTTTAGCAAATTACAACGCAACTTGAAGTCGCCTCCATGACAGGAGACTTCGGCTGTGGCCAATCACAGGACAATCAGCTCTCTGGGAGGGAGGGGTTTGCCTGGGCAAACGAAAGTTTTTGCCTGCAAAGTCGCTTGACTTTAGAGAGAGATCCGACTTGGAGGCGACTTCCATTGATTTCTATGGTACAGGTCGCCTACCAAGTCGGATCCAAGTAGTACAGGGAGTACGCTCTGAAGTCGGAGCGACTTCAGTAGTGTCTATTAAGACGCTCCCATTCACTATAATGTGATTCTCTTTCTGGGGCGACTTGGGGGGGGACTTGAGGGCGTACAAGTCGGATCCCAAGTCGTCCCAGTGTGAACCGAGCCTTAACAGTGCATGTCAGAGCACAAACCAAGCCATGAAGTCCAAAGAATTGTCTGTAGACCTCCGAGGCAGGATTGTACAGATCTGGGGAAGGTTACAGAAACATTTCTGCAGCATTGAAGGTCCCAGTGAGCACAGTGGCCACCATCATCCATAAATGGAAGAAGTTTGGACCCACCAGGACTCTTGCTAGAGCGGGCCGCCCAGCCAAACTGAGTGATCGGGGGAGAAAAGCCTTAGTCAGGGAGGTGACCAGAAACCTGATGGTCACTCTGACAGAGCCCCAGCGTTTCTCTGTGGAGAGAGGAGAACCTTCCAGAAGAACAACCATCTCTGCATCACTCTACCAATCAGGTATGGTAGAGTGGCCAGATGGAAGCCACTCCTCAGTAAAAGGCACATGACAGCCCGCCTGGAGTTTGCCAAAAAAACACCTGAAGGACTCTCAGACCATGAGAAACAAAATTCTCTGGTCTGATGAAACAAAGATTGAACTCTTTGGTCTGAATGGCAAGCATCATGTCTGGAGGAAACCAGGCACCGCTCATCACCTGGCCAATACAATCACTACAGTGAAGCATGGTGGTGGCAGCATCATGCTGTGGGGATGTTTTTCAGCAGCAGGAACTGGGAGACTAGTCAGGATCGAGGAAAAAACACTCAACCCCTTCATCGCCCCCTAGTGTTAACCTCTTTCCTGCCAGTGACATTTACACAGTATAAATGTCAATGGTCCCATAAAAGTGTCAAAAGTGTCCGATCTGTCTGCCACAGTCGCAGTCCCGCTAAAAATCGCAGATCGCCGCCATTACTAGTAAAAAAAATAATAAGAATAAAAATTCCATAAATCTATCCTCTATTTTGTAGCTGCTATAACTTTTACGCAAACCAATCAAATATACACTTATTGCAATTTTGTTTACCAAAAATATGTAGAAAAATAGATATCGGCCTAAACTGATGAAGATTTTTTTTGTTTGTTTGTTTTTTGGATATTTATAACAGTAAATAATTTTTTTTTTTAAATTGTCGATTTTTTTGTTTATAGTGCAAAAAACAAAAACCACAGAAGTGATCAAATATTTCTGGGAAAAATAGGACATGAATTTTGTTTGGGTACAGCGTCGCACGACCGCGCAATTGTCAGTTAAAGCGACACAGTGCCGTATCACAAAATGGCCTGGTCATTAAGGGGGCAAATCTACCGGTCTGTATTTGGTTAATGACTAATAACACCTCAATAGCCCTACACAGTGAGGTATCTAAGGTATGGCAGCCATGGCAAGTGCCATGGACGCCATGGGAGGAGGGCGGCAAAAAAGCCGCCCCACGCACGAAAAAAAAACCCCACCTGTCCTCCCGCGATCACCTCTCGGCTCTCGCTGTCGCCTCCTGCACTAATATAGCCCCCGGTGCTGCGGTCGGCCTGCTGGAACGTGCCGCCGGCACGGTACTTGCTAATGGTTACTTGGCCTGGGGAGGGGAGCGACAGGCGCGTGCCCCCATGACGGCCGATGACTGGCCAGACCAGGTCCACGTAGATGGTAGGGTAACTGGCAGAGGCGGAGCCTAATGCCCCGCCTACTCTCCTCTGCAGGCCGCCATCATCTCCCCCCCGGAGCATGGTCTGTGACGTCATGTGGCGCGAGGAGGAGAAGAGACGAGTCACGGGAGACTAGAGAGAAAGATTGGATGAAGGGGAACCCCCAGGCAGCAGCAGCAAGGATTAGCACTGCAGCCTAGCAGGTACTGATCTTGATCATCATCATCATGTGCTTGTGTGCCTGGATTCCATCCCACTGCCAACTGCCAAAGAGAAGCAAGCAGCCAATCAAATATAGTGCTGAATATGGATTAAATAAATATGCACAGCCATGGATATCATATATAAAGTGTAATAAAGTAAATTGTGCAACAGCAGGTACTACTTCTACTTAAATGTAGTACCTGCTGTTGCACAAATCACTTTATTACACTTTATATATGATATCCATGGCTATGCATATTTATTTAATCCATATTCAGCACTATATTTGATTGGCTGCTTCTGCTTGAGCCTGGCACACACGCACAATCGCACATGATGATGACGATTCAAAGTCATCATCATGTGCGATTGTGCGTGTGTGCCAAGCAGAAGCAGCCAAACAAATATTAAATAAATATGCATAGCCATTGTCATTGATATCATAAAGTGTAATAAAGTGATTTGTGCAACAAGCTGTCCACATTCAGTGAAAGTACTGCAAACTTTTAATGAGCAGGGGCGGACTGACCCATCGGGCTCTTGGGCACTGCCCGAGGGCCTGGGGCCATTAGGGGTGCCCCATAGGAGGCTCTGCAAGACTGCAACACATACAGTTTAGCACGGTCAGCGGCTGTTATAAGACCTCTCATGGCGCACTGCTCCCTGCTGGCCCCTCCTTCCCTCCCATCCACCCCAGGTGCTTGTACTGTACATTACATCACCGGACGGATGAGAAGAGAGGAGGGGCCAGCGGGGAGCAGCATGCCGTGAGAGGTCTTATTATTACAGGCATCAGGTGCGGCTGTGTATTTTTTAGTTTACAGGAGTCTAGAGGCACCAGGGCTGCCACCATCAGGGGAGGGGAGGTAGGAGGGTCAGCCAGTACAGATGTAGGGGGCCTGGGCCCCAACAGGACCGCAGGAGGCCACATGATAGTCTCTTGGTCCCCCTACAGTGTCCCCCTGTGTCTCCACCCCCACACTGTGTCTTCCCCCCCCTGGCATCCCCTGTGTCCCCTGTCCGCACTGCATCCCTCTCTGTCCTCATCGCACTGCATCCCTCTGTCTGTCCCCAGCGTCCCTCTCTGTTCTTGTCGCACTGCGTCCCTCTCTGTCCCCGGCGTCCCTCTCTGTCCTCATAACACCCTCCCTGTCCCTGGCATCCCTCTCTGTCCTTGTCACACTGCCTCCCTCTCTGTCTGTCCCCAGCATCTTTCTCTGTCCCTAGTGTCCCCCTCTGTCCTCATCACACAGAGGCGCAGTTTCAGTGATTGCCATAGGCGCCATTTTCACTAGATACGCCTCTGGCCCTACAGCACATGATTTTTGTTTTCATATGGATATAGTATGTATGTTGATACTGTGTCAGTCTAAGGACAAGTCTTCTTATCAATTCAGGAATAAACAACGTGTCACAGTAAATTGATATAGTTGTCTTAGTGAGATCCCATCCCATCCCATTGGGTAATAAATTTAAAAGAGCGAACAAAAGTCCTGGATGGACTTGAGGGATCATCATCAGCATTCAGACTTCATAAAGAATGCAACAAAAAATGTAAGGGTGCAATTAGGGTGGCTAAGATAGAACACGAAAGACACAGAGCAGAGGAGAGCAAAAAAATCCCAAGAAATTCTTTAAGTATGTACAGTACAAAAGGGAGGACAGACCATTTTGGCCCCATAAAGAATGAGGAAGGACATCTGGTTACAAAGGATGGGGAGATGGCGAAGGTATTGAATCTACTCTTCTCCTCAGTCTTCACAAGTGAATCGGGGGGCTTCAGTAACCAAAACTGCAGTGTTTATCCTCATGACACATCACAGGAAGCACCTCCATGGCTAACAGAGGACAGAGTTAAAATTAGACTTGGGAAACTTAGCATTAATAAATCACCTGAATTATATGGCTTGCATCCGAGGGTACTTAGGGAACTCAGTTAAGTAATTGCCAGACCATTGTTCCTAATTTTTACTGAAAGTCTACTGACTGGAATGTTACCAGCTGATTGGAGAAAAGCCAATGTAGCACCAATATTTAAAAAGGGCCAAGATACATCCCTGGGAATTACAGACCAGTTAGCCTAACATCAATAGTATGTAAACTCTTGGAGGGGATGATAAGGGACTATATACAAGATTTTAGTAATAAGAACGGTATCATTAGCAGTAATCAGCATGGATTCATGAAGAATCGTTCTTGCCAATCCAATCTATTAACCTTCTATGAGGAGGTGAGTTGCCATCTAGATAAAGAAAGGCCCGTAGATGTGATGTATCTGGATTCTGCAAAAGCATTTGACACAGTTCCCCATAAACGTTTACTGTACAAAATAAGGTCTGTTGGCATGGACCATAGGGTGAGTACATGGATTGAAAACTGGCTACAGGGGCGAGTTCAGAGGGTGCTGAAAAATGGGGAGTACTCAGAATGGTCAGGGGTGGGTAGTGGGGTTCCCCAGGGTTCTGTGCTGGGACCAATCCTATTTAATTTGTTCATAAACGACCTGGAGGATGGGATAAACAGTTCAATCTCTGTATTTGCAGACAATACTAAGCTATGCAGGGCAATAACTTCTCAGCAGGATGTGGAAACCTTGCAAAAAGATCTGAACAAATGAATGGGGTGGGCAACTACATGGCAAATGAGGTTCAATGTAGAAAAATGTAAAATAATGCATTTGGGTGGCAAAAATATGAATGCAATCTATACACTGGGGGGGGGGACCTCTGGGGGAATCTAGGATGGAAAAGGACCTGGGGGTCCTAGTAGATGATAGGCTCAGCAATGACGTGCAATTCCAAGCTGCTGCTAACAAAGCAAACAGAATATTGGCATTAAAAAGGGGATCAACTCCAGAGATAAAACGATAATTCTCCCGCTCTACAAGACTCTGGTCCGGCCGCACCTGGAGTATGCTGTCCAGTTCTGGGCACCAGTCCTCAGGAAGGATGTACTGGAAATGGAGCGAGTACAAAGAAGGGCAACAAAGCTAATAAAGGGTCTGGAGGACATTAGTTATGAGGAAAGGTTGCGAGCACTGAACTTATTCTCTCTGGAGAAGAGACGCTTGACAGGGGATATGGTTTCAATATACAAATACCGTACTGGTGACCCCACAATAGGGAGAAAACATTTTCGCTGAAGGGAGTTTAATAAGACTCGTGACCACTCATTAAAATTAGAAGAAAAGAGGTTTGACCTTAAACTACGTAGAGGGTTATTTACTGTAAGAGCGGCAAGGATGTGGAATTCCCTTCCACAGGCGGTGGTCTTAGCGGGGAGCATCAATAGTTTAAAAAAACTATTAGATAAGCACCTGAACGACCGCAACATACAGGGATATACAATGTAATACTGACACATAATCACACACATAGGTTGGACTTGATGGACTTGCGTCTTTTTTCAACCTCACCTACTATGAAACTAATATGAAGAAATAAATGTTAAATGTACTGTATTTTATAACTTATTGTTTTCTTTAATACTTTCGGACGTGACAAATACTTAATTGTGTTTTATTGCTGCAATAAAACAAAAGTTTGCAGCTGCAAAAAATAATTATGTTACCATGGAAACTATCATGCCCTGTACACACGACCTGTTTTGCTGTTGGTATAAACTCTGAAGGTTTTTACGATGGAGTTCCGTCGGAATTCTGCTCAAGCTGTCTTGCATACACACGGTCACATTAAAGTCCGACCGTCTAGAACACGGTGACGTACAACACGTACGACGGGGCTAGAAAGCGGAAGTTCAATAGCCAGTAGCCAATAGCTTCCGTCTTGTAGATGCTTTAGAGCATTTGTCGTTTTTGGTGCGTCGGAACAGCATACAGACGAGCGTTTTTTTCCGATAGTAATTTGTTCTGAAGGAAAAATATAGAACATGTTCTCTATCTAAGTCCGTCTGAATTTTCGACAGAAAAAGTCCGATGGGGCATACACACGGTCGGAATATACAATGAAGAGCTCCCATTGGACTCTTTCTGTCGGAAATTCCGCTCGTGTGTACGCGGCATTAGTCAAAAGTATTTGTTTTACGTTTTAAATGTCTCCTATTTATTCTATTTATAGTTTCCTATTGTCTCCTATTATTCTATTTATAGTTTGTTTTTAAAAAAAAATTCCAGCTACATTGAAAAATGTACTGCTGTAATACTATATTCAAATGTATGTTTTAATAGTTATCTATTTAAATGACACATTTTGGTTCTACCAAGTAATTGGGATGTTTCTAAATACTGTAAGGCAGGTTTACAGAAAACTTTGTAGCCGCAGGAAATATAATTAAATTTTTTTATTTTTTTTTTTTTTTTTTAGATGCTATAAAAGTTTTTTAGTTTGAAGGACAAATGTGAAAAAAATGCTCAAAAAACATTTTCCTGGCACAAGCATGACAGCATATACGTGTGTAGGCAGGCCCCGCCCTCCTGCCCAATTCACGGGCCGGTTATACCATATAAATAAGTCCCACCAGGTGGCATTCTCTTTTCTTCCCCTCAGCTTACCAGATTCATCTGGTCAGGCTCGCACAGGTTCAAGCCTCTCCTGTGTTGATGTTCCCCGCTGTACAGACTGTATAACTCCTATATGGTGAGGCCTTCCCCCCATATTCCAGGTATTTGGGTTGCAAAAGGCTGGTCTCCAAGGGATTGCTGATCATGACTCCATGGATGAACATTCATTGGACTTCCTTTTGGCCATAAGGCGTGCTGGCGGTAAGGCACCACATGGTGCACAAGTCTATAGTGATCAGTTAGGTGGGTTTAGAAGTTCTCTGCAGGTATATGCTGTTAATCTGCACCACTGAGAGCAGCTATCACACATGTGAAACGTGCTGCCTTGTCCATAGTTTCAGTCAGTCTGAAGTGGAAGGTAAAAGATAAATGGTTTTCAACATTTTTTACAAATAAATAGGGATGAGCCCGCGGTTCGAGTCAAACGTAAGTTCGACCTGAACATCGGGTGTTCGTTTGTTCTAAAACGAACCGAACATATGGGGCGTTCGCGGGAAATTCGAGCGCTGCGGAACGTCCCATAATGCACTGTGAGATCGCAGTGCATTGCTGTATGACGATTGGCCAAAGCATGCACCCGACATGCATGCTTTGGCCAATCACAGCGCGCTCTGCTGAGAGAGCCATATTAGGCCAAAGGCAGGGTGCCTTTGGCCAATCATGGCTCAGGGGGCTAAGACCACGCCCCACACTATATAAGGCTGCTGCTATGGTGGCCGTATAGTGTAATGAATGAAGAGAGATTAGGCAGCTTAATGGCGTTCAGGCAGTGTATTTGATATAGTCTAGTATATATATATATATATATATATATATATGTATATATATATATATATATATATATACCCGTATATACTCGAGTATAAGTCGTTCCGAGTATAAGTCGAGGCCCTAATTTACCACAAAAAAAATGGGAAAAACTTATTGACCCGAATATAAGACGAGGGTGAGAAATGCACAGCTAAGTGGAAAAGAGGGTCAACAATGCCCATTTGCAGCATCACTGTGCCCATTTGCAGCCATAGGTCCCCTGAACTTCAAACTCGGTAGTTAAGGGTTCCTAGATGCCCCCTAGCTGCAGCCAAAATTTGGGGTCTCTGAACCCAAAGGGTCCCGAAATGACATTGCTGCAGATAGACACAGTTGACCGAATTTGGGGCCCCGTATCTCGGGGCCACTTAGTGCTAAGAACCCCAAATTTGGTGTGCAAACCCAGTGGAACTAGCACCATAAAATTTTCCAAAGCTGGGGTTTCTAGCACCAAGTGGCCCCGCGATACAGGGCCCCAAATATCGGTTCAGAAAATGTCAAGCACTTTTTTGCAGCAGAGAATGACATTTTCTGAACCAGTTTTGGGGCCACGCATCTCAGGGCCACTTAGCGTTAGGAACTTCAGCTTTGGATATGTTATGGTACCAGGTCCACTGGGTTTGCACACCAAGTTTGGGGTTCCTAGCACCAAGTGGCCCTGAGATATGGGGCCCCAAAGTCGGTTCAGAAAATGTCAAGCACTTTTCTGCAGCAGAGAATGACATTTTCCGAACCGATTTTGGGGCCCCGTATCTCGGGGCCACTTAGTGCTAAGAACCCCAAATTTGGTGTGCAAACCCAGTGGAACTAGCACCATAAAATTTTCCAAAGCTGGGGTTTCTAGCACCAAGTGGCCCCGCGATACAGGGCCCCAAATATCGGTTCAGAAAATGTCAAGCACTTTTTTGCAGCAGAGAATGACATTTTCTGAACCAGTTTTGGGGCCACGCATCTCAGGGCCACTTAGTGTTAGGAACTTCAGCTTTGGATATGTTGTGGTACCAGGTCCATTGGGTTTGCATACCAAATTTGGGAATTCTAGCACCAAGTGGCCCTGAGATACGGGGCCCCAAAGTCGGTTCAGAAAATGAAATTTTTTGCTGCAGAAAAGTGCTTGACTCGAGTATAAGTCGAGGGGGGCACTTAAAGCACAAAAAAATGTGCTGAAAAATTCGACTTATACTCGAGTATATACGGTATATATATATATATATATATATATATATATATATATATATATATTCAGTCAGTACAGGCAGTGTATTTGATATCTTTACAGTATCTCACAAAAGTGAGTACACCCCTCACATTTTTGGAAAAATTTTCTTCTATCCTTTCATGTGACAACACTGAAGAAATGACACTTTGCTACAATGTAAAGTAGTAAGTGTACAGCTTGTATAACAGTGTAAATTTTCTGTCCCCTCAAAATAACTCAACACACAGCCATTAATGTCTAAACCGCTGGCAACAAAAGTGAGTACACCCCCAAAGGAAAATGTCCAAATTGGGCCCAATTAGCCATTTTCCCTCCCCGGTGTCATGTGACTCATTAGTGTTACAAGGCCTCAGGTGTGAATGGGGAGCAGGTGTGTTAAATTTGGTGTTATGGTAAAAAAGCAGGAGTAGTATGGCGCTGCCCTTATGGAGATAAAACTGATTTTTTCTTTGTAGTGAACAATAACTCTATGTGTTACCTAGTATCCATAATTCCTAAAGTATTGCTTTTAAAGATGGTTATTATAAACCTGTGTGTGCCAAAAAAATTTAGTATTTTTATATTCAAATCTGTGACTGGTGCTGGATTCTTGCTAATAAAAGTAAAATAGCAACATAAAGTGCTTCAATTAATCAACAAAAGTGCATTATGCAAAATCAATAAAGTGACCAGTGCTAAATCATACAAATTCATACAAAATTGTGTAAGATGTATAAGATAAATCTGCGCAATGAATTAAGTATTTTGTTATGAGTGTGGCTGCTGCCTCTACAGATACAATACCACCTAGGTGGAATGTATTAGAAAAAAAAAAAAATTGGTGTTATCACTCTCACTCTCTCATTCTGGTCACTGGAAGTTCAACACATCACAGCACCTCATTCTCAAAGAACTCTCTGAGGATCTGAAAAAAAATGGTTGCTCTATATAAAGATGGCCTAGGCTATAAGAAAAGACCCTGAAACTGAGCTGCAGCACGGTGGCCAAGACCATACAGCGGTATAACAGGACAGGTTCCACTCAGAACAGGCCTCGCCATGGTCCACCAAAGAAGTTAAGTGCACATGCTCAGCGTCATAGGAAAGCCACACGCCTGTCTATATAAGACCTTACAGCTCACAGTGCATGTCAGAGCAAATGAGAATCATGAGGTCAAAGGAACTGCCTGAAGACCTCAGAGACAGAATTGTGGCAAGGCACAAATCTGGCCAAGGTTACAAAAAAATTTCTGCTGCACTTAAGGTTCCTAAGAGCACAGTGGCCTCCATTATCCTTAAATGGAAGATGTTTGGGACAACCCGGACCCTTCCTAGAGCTGGCCGTCTGGCCAAACTGAGCTATCGGGGGGAGAAGAGCCTTGGTGAGAGAGGTAAAGAAGAACCCAAAGATCACTGTGGCTGAGCTCAAGAGATGCAGTCGGGAGATGAGAGAAAGTTGTAGAAAGTCAACCATCACTGCAGCCCTCCACCAGTCAGGGCTTTATGGCAGAGTGGCCCGACGGAAGCCTCTCCTCAGTGCAAGAAACATGGAAGCCCACATGGAGTTTGCTAAAAAAAAACACCTGAAGAACTCCAAGATGGTGAGAAATAAGATTCTCTGGTCTGATGAGACCAAGATAGAACTTTTTGGCCTTAATTCTAAGTGGTATGTGTGGAGAAAACCAGGCACTGCTCATCACCTGTCCAATACAGTCCCAACAGTGAAGCATGGTGATGGCAGCATCATGCTGTGGGAGTGTTTTTCAGCTGCAGGGACAGGACGACTGGTTACAATCAAGGGAAAGATGAATGCGGCCAAGTACAGGGATATCCTGGATGAAAACCTTCTCCAGAGTGCTCAGGACCTCAGACTGGGCAGAAGGTTTAGCTTCCAACAAGACAATGACCCTAAGCACACAGCTAAAATAATGAAGGAGTGGCTTCACAACAACTCCGTGACTGTATTTGAATGGCCCAGCCAGATCCCTGACTTAAACCCAATTGAGCATCTCTGGAGAGACCTAAAAATGGCCGTCCACCAACGTTTACCATCCAACCTGACAAAACTGGTGAGGATCTGCAAGGAGGAATGGCAGAAGATCCCCAAATCCAGGTGTGAAAAACTTGTCTTTCCCAAAAAGACTCATGGCTGTATTAGATCAAAAGGGGCTTCTACTAAATACTGAGTAAAGGGTCTGAATACTTAGGACCATGTGATATTTCAGTTTTTCTTTTTTTAATAAATCTGCAAAAATGTCAACAATTCTGTGTTTTTCTGTCAATATGGGGTGCTGTGTGTACATTAATGAGGAAAAAAATGAACTTAAATGATTTTAGCAAATGGCTGCAATATAACAAAGAGTGAAAAATTTAAGGGGGTCTGAATACTTTCCGTCCCCACTGTATATATATATGTTATTCAGTGTAGAATCTATATTCAGGCAGTGTAGTATATATAATATAGTGTATTGAAGTGGTTAAGGGAAACCCTGCGACAAAATTTAAAAAAAAAGGGCTTGAGGGTCCCCACCAAAATCCATACCAGGCCCTTCAGGTCTGGTATGGATTTTAAGGGGAACCCCGCACCAATTTTTTTTTAAAAAATGGCGTGAGGGTCCCCCCAAAATCCATACCAGGTTCTTCAGGTATGGTATGGATTTTAAGGGGAATCCCACGCTAATTTTTTTTTTTTTAAATGGCGTGGTGGTCCCCCCCAAAATCCATTCCAGACCCTTATCCGAGCACGCAACCTGGCAGGCCACAGGAAAAGGGGGGATGAGACAGCGCCCCCCCTCCTGAACCGTACCAGGCCACATGCCCTCAACATGGGGAGGGTGTTTTGGGGCCACATGCCCTCAACATGGGGAGGGTGTTTTGGGGTCCACCCCAAAACACCTTGTCCCCATGTTGATGGGGACAAGGGCCTCATAGCCACAACCCTTGCCTGGTGGTTGTGGGGTTCTGCGGACAAGGGGCCCCCAGATGCCGCCCCCCTATGTGAATAGGTATCGGGTACATTGTACCCCTACTTTTTCACCTAAAAAAAGAGTCAAAAAAGTAAAAATGACAGGAGACAGTTTGGGACAAGTCCTTTATTTAAAAAAAAAAAATGTTCCGCAATGTCCAATCATCTTCGATCACAGCGCCGACGGACCAAAAGAAAAAAAAGTAAAAACTCCGCCTCCGAAGGAGGTGTCCCGCGACTGCAGGCTTTTTGTATTGACAGCTGTTATGTAGCTGAGGGGGGCCAACCGGCTGTCCCGCGACTGCAGGCTTTTTGTATTGGCAGGTGTTATGTAGCTGAGGGGGGCCAACTGGTGACGTAAACGGGTGACCACGCCCTCTCTGACGTTACGTGACGTCACATGATGGCCCCACCCTCAGCTATGTAAGAGCTGTCAGCGTAAAAAGGCTGCAGCCGGCGGGAGCCTCCCATCAAGGCAGAGCTTTTCCAATTTTTTGTTTTTTTAAAATAAAGGACTGGTCCCAAACTGTCTCCTATTATTTTTACTTTTTTGACACTTTTTTTGTTGAATGTTTAGGGGTACAATGTACTTGATACCCATTCACATTGGGGGGCGGGATCTGGGGGTCCCCTTATTAAAGGGAGCTTCCAGATTCCGATAAGCCCCCCGCCTGCAGACCCCCATAACCACTGGGCAAGGGTTGTGGGGAAGAGGCCCTTGTCTCCATCAACATGGGAATAAGGTGTTTTGGGGGGGACCCGATAGAACACCTTTGGGATGAATTAGAGTGAAGACTGTGAGCCAGGCCTTCTCATCCAAAATCAGTGCCTGACCTCACAAATTTGCTTCTGGAAGAATGGTCAAACATTCCCATAGACACACTCCTAAACCTTGTGGACGGCCTTCCCAGAAGAGCTGAAGCTGTTATAGCTGCAAAGGGTGGGCCAACTCAATATTGAACCCAACGGACTAAGACTGGGATGTCATTAAAGTTTGTGTGTGTAAAGGCAGGCGTCCCAATACTTTTGGCAATATAGTGCATATATAAACAGTAAAACATGGGGAGTTTTAAAAGTGTCAGGAAAATAAATGACAATAACAAACATGAGACTCCAATCAGTTTTTACAAATAGGACAACCTGTGCAATGTAAAGCTACTTAAAGCGTAACCATTTAGAACTTTTGGAAATAGGTTCCTCCGAATAAATAAAATAAGTTGACAATAATCCTCAACAATTTCCAAGCACGTCAACTTTTTCAACTTTCTCAAGTTTTTCATTTCCGTTCTTTCAGTGTGGCACCCCATGTGACCAATCACACTATCCTCCCGCTACACTTTGATGTTTTCATGCATTTGAAACACCCATTAAGAAAAAAGCTGAAAAACAGTTACAGTAGGAAAAATTCATGAAGTAATTTAAATGCAGCACAACGGGTGAGTGATGGATGGATATGGACTTAGCCTTCTATTACAGAATTCTGCATTTAAATAATCTTTAGTGTGACTAAGACCACTTCTAAAGATAGTGGTTGCACCATGATGGGTTTGTTGTAAAAAATAAATAACAATAAAACATAAATAAAACATAAACATAAGTAAATAAAAAAAAAGGCTCTTTACCCTGCTCTTGTCTAAAAGGATCAAGTAAAATTCACTAAATCCTCTGGGAAAAATTCCAACTATGCTACAGGCTGAAAGTCCACTTTATTCACTGCTTTGATAAAATGTTCCCATAATCCTCTGGATCTGGATTTTGCAAGACTCTGATGCCGCGTACACATGGGCCGACTTTCCGGCGGACTTTCCGACGGACCTTCAACGGACGTTTGACGGACTTCCGACGGACTTTTGAACGAACGGACTAGCCTACACACGATCACACCAAACTCCAACGGATTTGTACGTGATGACGTACAACCGGACTAAAATAAGGAAGTTGATAGCCGGTAGCCAATAGCTGCCCTAGCGTGGGTTTTCGTCCATCGGACTAGCATACAGATGAGCAGATTTTTCGACCGGACTCGAGTCCGTTGGATAAATTTGAAACATGTTCCAAATCTAAAGTCCGGCAGATTTTCGACCGAAAAAGTCCGTTGCAGGTCTGATGGAGCCCACACACGGTTGGATTGTTCGCTGGATTCAGTCCGTCGGACCAGTCCGGTCGAAAAGTCCGCCCATGTGTACACGGCATTAGAGAACCTCCTGCCAGGAAGGCAGCCACTTGCCAGTTGTGCTGTGCAACTTTCCTGAGTTCAGAAGAAAGTAATGGATTTGAATGCGAGCGTTAACATGCTAGAACAAATAGTGAGTAAAAATGGACTTTAACGGCACATATAGAAAAATAGCGAGTCTCATAGACACACTGATCTATGAGATCAGGGCACGCAGGCCGCTCGGGCACGGGAGGACATCAATGGACGTACTCCCGGCAAAGCAGGTCCGCGCTATAGCCGAATGATGAGGATCTGAAGTAGTTAAGGACCTTTGCAAACCCTACAGTCAGCGCCGTATCTCAGTGTGGGCCTTTTTTGATACAAACAGTACAGCCCCACAGGAAGTATACAAGTGGTATTCCCCATGGGTCAATCGATGAGCGTTTTTCTATGTATAAATCGTGTGTTTTTATAAATGTATACTGTATACATCTGGAATTTATATGACCTATTAAAATGTTGCTATTTTTTCTATGTATGCTGTTAAAGTCCATTTTTTCTCACGATTTAATCTTTCAGATGTTTAGGATGTGACAAATGTATATTCGGGGTGTTTGATTGTCACCCCAGGGCATAGCAATCAATCCCTTCTCAACATGCTAGAACAGTCAGTTAAAGATACCAGCCCACCCCGTTAAAAAAACTACAATTCTATAAAATAATTTTTCTTTTTTTTTTACATTTTTAAATGATTTTTTTACTTTTCTTTTTACTTTTTTTTTAATTTTTCTTTTTTTTACAACACTGTTGTGGGGGTGGGATGAAAAATCAGGGGTCTAAACGGACCCCTGACATCTCACCTTTGAGGCAGAGAAAGGAATTGAGGACACAGGTTCATCCATGAACTAAAGCATGGTAAAAACAATTTACTATGCTCAGTTATCAAAGGACACCGTGTCCAATTATAAAAGGAAGGGGCTGGTAAATTACATAAATTACATATTTACTGGCCCCCTACTCCCCATTCGCCTGTGCACCTGCAGAAAGTGGCAGTACTGTCGGAGGACGGGGGGGGATGGGATTTAGACGTGGGCAGCACAGGGAGGAGAGGACAATTACAGAAGGATGCTCTGTGTCTCTCCCACCAGCAGTTAAAAGCCGGTGCGAGGGAGAGGGGTGGAAACTGACTTTCAGCTGCTGGAGGGAGAGACACAGACACAGTGCATTGTTCTGTAATTGTCCTCCTGTACCTCTACACTGATCCCCCTGCTGTCTGGGCTCTCATGTGTGCCCTGGCCCCCTACAAGAGGCCCGGTGGTACCCCCCCCATCAGTGGCCCTGGCCAATGGTTATATAGCCAATACATAATGCTCTCTGAATCCTTTGTCATCTATAAAATTTTAAATATGTATGACTTAGTGATTAGTTAGCACTGCTGATGTCTTTCTAGCCAACCCATTGTGCTCTGTGAATCCTGGGCTTTGGAGTATGGAGACTGCAGTGGTGAGGAGGCTGGGTGCTTGTTGGGTCTGCAATGTCATCTGTTCCTGGTCCTCCTGCGTGTCTGTGGCAGAGGAAGAGCACATCTGTGCTGCTGGGGCTGCCTCAGGCTGTGTGCCATAGCCATCTTGGGACTCTTCCCTGAGTGGCTTGGGGAAGAAATCAGTGAGTATGAGAGGTAGAGAAGGTGCAGGCTTCCCCTGAGAGATCCCTCTCTGTTGCAGGCGGCATTGCTCAAGGTAGTGGCGGGTGTCTGGGCGGATGTTTTTGCTCGGGGTTGCTGTGAAAGGCTAGGGATCAGCAGAGCTCCTCAGTCAGGCAGCCATGCAGCGCTGCGGCTCGGACACACCCCCGGGCACATCTATATGAGTCAGCGCGCACGGGGGCACACGCCCATGTGCACTGGTACACACCCATGTGCACCCAATCCCTGAAATGGTGCCAAGCAGCCTATTTGAAGGAGGCCCTGATGTGTGCTGGTTGATGGATGTTCCTTAGCACCCCCGAGACCTGTGCTCCTGTATTCCTATTCCCACTGATCTTGGCCTGCAAAACCCGGATACCGACCTCGGGTTGCCTTTGACTATTCTCTGCCTGCTTCCTAGGTACTGACCTCGGCCTGCTACTTGACTATGCTCTGCATGAAATTGTCCAAAATGTCTTGGTATGCTGACGCACTAAGAGTTCCCTTCACTGGAACTAAGGGGCCAAACCCAACTGCTGAAAGACAACCGCACGCCATAATCCCCCCTCCACCAAATGATTTGGACCAGTGCACAAAGCAAAGGTCCATAAAGACATGGATAAGTGAGTCCTGACCTAAACCCAATAGAACACTTTTGGGATGAACTAAAGTAGAGAGTGCGAGCCAGGCCTTCTCATCCACATCAATGCCTGGCTTCAAAATGCGCTTCTGGTAGAATGGTCAAACATTCCCATAGACACACTCCTAAACCTTGTGAACAGCCGGTGAGTGTAGTTACACAGTAATTTTTTTAAAGATTAGCTCTGGAATTCCAAGTACTAGCCTGGAAATGCGCAACAATCTAATAGCGACAAGCTGACGTCATCTGCCTCGCTAACCGTTCTCAAAGCGATTTTCCAAACAATCAAGTTAATGTGCAAAAATTTCCCCAGAGCTAAAAATACAGCGAGAAAGAGAGATCTGAAAGATCGCAATCATAGCCAACTCACTTCAGATTCTTTACCTGTCGTAGGCAAGATATATTTATTAACTACATGAAAAAAAATAGAGTTTCTAATCAGAAGAGGATTATGCTCACGCTGACATCCGCATGCTGGTGAGTCTTTGGCGGTAATTACCATGCCGCGCTTTCGGATAAGCTCGCGGAAGCTATTACCTTGGAAGAAGATAGATGGACACTCTTTAGGTGCTGCTTCCCAATTGTTCCATAGATCAGGAAGTCGGACGCTAGTTAATAAGGAGGCTTATCGGAGCGTGAAATAGCATCGCAAAGGAAATTTTTGTGCAGAAAATGATGAGGGAATCCTGATTCAAGCATAGCTGAGCACATAAAAAGTAAATTAAGCATATAAAAAGACAGCTCCCTGAAAGGGAGCAACATTGTAAAAAAAACAAGCGGCTCTTTAAAGGGAATCAGTATAGTATATTTGCCGCAAAAACACATTTAAAGGGTTACTCCCCTAGCGTTAAAAAAAAAAAAATAATAATATATATATATATATATATATATATATATATATATATATATATATATATATATATATATATATATATATATATATATATATATATATATAATGTGATTTTTTTAAATCTCATACATATATATATGTATAAGATGAAAAAAAAAATAATAATTAAAATCGTATATTTACAGTATCTCACAAAAGTGAGTACACCCCTCACAATTTTGTAAATATTTTCTTCTATCTTTTCATGTGACAACACTGAAGAAATGACACTTTGCTACAATGTAAAGTAGTGAGTGTACAGCTTGTATAACAGTGTAAATTTGCTGTTCCCTCAAAATAACTCAACACACAGCCATTAATGTCTAAACTGCGGGCAACAAAAGTGAGTACACCCCTAACTAAATTGGGCCCAATTAGCTATTTTCCCTCCCTAGTGTCATGTGACTCATTAGTGTCACAAGGTCTCAGGTGTGAATGGGGAACAGGTTTGTTAAATTTGGTGTTATCGCTCTCACTCTCTCATACTGGTCACTGGAAGTTTAACATGGCATCTCATGGCAAAGAACTCTCTGAGAAACTGAAAAAAAGAATTGTTGCTCTACATAAAGATGGCCTAGGCTATAAGAAGATTGCCAAGACCCTGAAACTGAGCTGCAGCATAGTGGCCAAGACCATACAGCGGTTTAACAGGACAGGTTCCTCTCAGAACAGGCCTCACCATGGTCAACCAAAGAAGTTGAGGTCACGTGCTCAGCGTCATATCCAGAGGTTGTCTTTGGGAAATAGACATATGAGTGCTGCCAGCATTGCTGCAGAGCTTCAACCGGTAAGGGGTCAGCCTGTCAGTGCTCAGTCCATACGCCTCACTGCATCAAATTGGTCTGCATGGCTGTCGTCCCAGAAGGAAGATTTTTCTAAAGATGATGCACAAGAAAGCCTGCAAACAGTTTGTAGACAAGCAGACTAAAGACATGGATTGCTGGAACCATGTCCTGTGGTCTGATGAGACCAAGATAAACTTATTTGGTTGAGATGGTGACAAGCGTGTGTGGTGGAAACCATGTGAGGAGTACAAAGACAAATGTGTCTTGTCTACAGTCAAGCATGGTGGTGGGAGTGTCATGGTCTGGGGCTGCATGAGTGCTGCCAGCACTGGGGAGCTACAGTCCATTGAGGGAACCATGAATGCCAACATGTACTGTGACATACTGAAGCAGAGCATGACCCCTTCCCTTCAGGGACTGGGCCACAGGGCAGTATTCCAACATGATAATGACCCCAAACACCTCCAAGAGGACCACTGCCTTACTAAAGATGAGGGTAAAGGTGATGGACTGGCCAAGCATGTCTACAGATCTAAACCCTATTGAGCATCTGTGGGGCATCCTCAAACGAAAGGCGGAGGAGCGTAAGGTCTCTAACATCCACCAGCTCCGTGATGTCATCATGGAGGAGTGGAAGAGGACTCCAGTGGCAACCTGTGAAGCTCTAGTGAACTCCATGCCCAAGAGGGTTAAGGCAGTGCTGGAAAATAATGGTGGCCACACAAAATATTGACACTTTGGGCCCAATTTAGACATTTTCACTTAGGGGTGTACTCCTATACTCCTGTAATTTTGTTGCCAGGGGTTTAGACATTAATGGCTGTTTGTTGAGTTATTTTCAGGGGACAGCAAATATACACTGTTATACAAGCTGTACACTCACTACTTTACATTGTAGCAAAGTGTAATTTATTCAGTCTTGTCACATGAAAAGATATAATAAAATATTTACAAAAATGTGAGGGGTGTACTCACTTTTGTGGGATACTGTATATATACTATATATGTAAGATGCCTGTAAATACCTTATCTCATATCTTTTATGACCTACGCATGACCTACGGCCGCTCTCCTCCTCCAATCTAATGGCTACAATGGGAGGGGTTGGGATCCCCCTCTGACATCAGCCAGGGAGGTGCCGCGGTCGCTGTGCTGGCCGCTCTGCCCCTCCTGCTGTAGCCCTTAGATGGGGGAGGAGATCAGCCAAATATCACGTGACCGGCCAAAAAAGATATGAGATAAGGTATTTATAGGCATTGTTTTATAAAAACATTGATAGATATAAAGAAATTCAGAATATGTGGAATCCTCTAAAAACCATTTATAAGAAAGTCCAAAGTGTAATAACACCAACATAATAGTCCTCTGAATCCAAAATATGCATCACCATAAACAGTGAGTCCAAGGAGGAATATCAAGAAAATCTTGACATGTGTAGAAAATAAGTCCGTAGCCCCAAATTCACTCAGTGACCCATCACCTTAAGTCTAGCAAACATGCTTACCAGAGCCAGTGGACTCATATACCATAAGTATAGAGTCAAATGGGCTGTTGTGATGAATTCCAATCACTCTTTAAATGATTCCACCCATCCATATAGCCGTTTGCAAGTCTCTACAGGCTCCAGGTTAAAACCAACATGGACGATCACCACGTTCACAGGTCAACCTCCCGTCTCATAGGTACATCCAAAGGAATACCAAGCATCTGCACATAGTAAAAAACCTTCACTAAAACTTTATTTAAAAAATATACAGTGAACACTTACAAAATCTGCAGAATCACAGCGCTTTTAAAAAAAAACAAAAAAACCATCGGTCCCAGGATTCTCAAAATCAAGGTCTTGAATCAAAGCAATGCAGTGACGTCACGGACACAAGCTCCAACCAACACGATTCAATTAGGATTAAATGTGTCAGATGGAGCTTGTGTCAGTGACATCTTTGATTCAAGACCTTGATTTTGAGATTACTGGGGCCGATGTTTTTATCACCTTGTCTGTCTTTTCCTTAGTATCTTTCTTACCAACCTATATTACCATTGGTTTCTATCTCCTTTCTCCCTCTAATTGTAAAGCTTACCTCCACACCATAGTAAAAAGATAATTGATCCACAGCTATAGAACCCTGCATTACTACACACTATATCAGTATGGACTGTATAAGCCTAATCGTTGTTTCACAACCTCTGGTTAATGTACTGCATACTTATTCATAACTCCAGTTATCATATATTTCCCATAACATATTGACCTCTTGCTCATATGTCCTCGTTGTACAGTATGAAGTTTAAATAAAGATTTAAAAATGAATGATTTTTATACTTTATACATTCCATATGACACATTTTATAAATGTTATTCTTATTTAAACCAAAATGTTTGTTAAAATCAGGTATGTATTTTAAAGAGCCCCCATCACGCTGAAGATCTTATTTTCTCTAAAACACTGTCTCCCACACTAATACCATTCTGCCACCTAATGTCCACAGTCAACTTAGTTAAACAATGCCCAGCCCCATTGGACCCATAAGACTGAAGGAGTGCAGGGTGTCATTGACCCAACCCCTGATACAGGTGTCAGAATTCAATAGTTCAGAAGGCAACACAGATATGTATTGCCTTCTGACACATCTGTTCTACTCTTGACATCACTGAAGTCTGTCTACTACTGGAGAAGATCTAAGGAGGAAGTAGACCATACATGTCATGGGACGGACCTAAAAACTATGGCAGCACCTACATCATCACATCAGTACTACTCTTGGCATCACTGCGGTTTGCCCATCTTGGTGAAGATCCAAGGAGAAAAAGGATCATGTTTGTCATGGGACTGACCTGAAAACTAGGGAAGCACTGATGGTATCACATCAGTACTACTCTTGGGATCACTGAGGTTTGCCCCCCACTGGAGAAGATCCATTAAAGAAGAGACCATACATATTATGGGACTGACCTAAAGACTAGGAAACCACTGATGTTATTACTTCAGTACTACTCTTGGCAGCACTGGGGATTGCCCACCGCTGGAGAAGATCCAAGGAGAAGGAGGACCATACATGTCATGGGACTGACCTGAAGACTAGGGAAGCACTGATGTTATCACATTATCACATCAGTACTACTCTTGACATCACTGGGGATTGTCCACCGCTGGAGAAGATCCAAGGAGAAGGAGGACCATACCTGCCATGGGACTGACCCGAAGTCTAGGGAAGCACTGATGTTATCAAATCAGCACTACTCTTGGGATCACTGAGGTTTGACAACCACTAGAGTAGAGCCAAGGAGGAAGAAGACCATACATGTCATGGGACTGGCATAAAGACTTTATAAAAAAGGTAAATACACACACACACACACACACACATATATATATATATATATATATATATATATATATATATATATATATATACATATGCAGCACAAGGGCCTATGGGGAGTGGAAGGAACACTGGAGAACAGAGCCCAGTGTTGGGCTATGCCTATTAGGCTTGATATCTGCTGTAATGACCATTGTAATGAATAAACAATTCTGATAGATTTCCATTTTTATACTTACTTGGAGTTCAGCTTCATATACAGTGAAGTGTATTGTTTTCGAAAGGAGTCATCAACTAACCCACCTGAATATAAAACTCACCACATTATGCCATAGTCACAAAATAACAGTCTCTGAGTCGGAGGGAAGGTCACCCTCATTTCCATAGATTGTCTTATTGGAAAAACAATCAGTCTGACAGCCATCCTGATGGATGATAGAATAATGAGGTGTGAGATGATCTCGAAAAACTATGTGAGCACTACAGAAACGGCTGAGCGGGGACTGGATCTGCAGCACAAGGCGTAAACCGGCAATTAACGTAGGAATGAGCTGGAGAATAAAACTGAAATATCTCCCGTTAATGAGAAATTGATTGTCCTCCCCATTAACATGCACAAGAAGAATGGAAAACACTTTGCTGGCCATTTCAGAAGTGTATGTAACTCACTTCGAAGTGACTGGCTATGGCCAAAAATTATTCTTACTGTTGTTCTAATTTTTTTTTTTGTCTTCGGGGCTTTAAAAAAGGGCCAAGATATATTATATAACCAATTTACTGTGACTATTGATTATTGCTTTTAGGAGATTGTACATGATTGCGCCACAAATGCTGGGTAGATAACTCTGCATAACGGTAGAAACTTTCAAAATAAAAACTTTACATCATGTTTGAAATGTAGACTCAAATCTTTAATTTAGGTTTACGTGGACCCAATGTTTAATATTTGAAATTTCATGATATTTACCTATATAAACCCTACTGTAAAACAATGAGCTTACTTTATAGATCCTTGTAAACTTACTTTATGTATCTTTATAATATTGTATACTCAATAAACTTCTTTTGACAAGAAATGTAGACTCAAATTGTTATATCATTTTTTTTTTTTTTTTACAAAATATATATATCGTTTTCAAATATATTTAAAATATATTTTAGCAATATTAGAGTGCAAGCCATTAATTACTGTAATGGAGAACATTTGGAGTTGATATGTTACAGTGAGAGAAAAAAAAGTATTTGATCCCCTGCTGATTTTGTAAATTTGCCCACTGACAAAGAAAAGATCAGTCTATAATTTATTTTATTGGTAGGTTTATTTTAACAGTTAGAGACAGAATAACAACAAAAATATCCAACGCGTTTCAAAAAAGTTATAAATTGATTTGCATTTTAATGAGTGAAATAAGTATTTGATCCCCCTATCAATCAGCAAGATTTCTGGCTCCCAGATGTCTTCCATATAGTCCGGGTTTTGAATCATGCGTCTGGGTTTCAGGCGGACTGAAACCCGGACACGTTATTCAAAATCAGGCTGTGGTTCCCCAAGTGGCCTAAATAGTCACACACAAATCTGTTGCCGTCTGGGAGCTGTGAGCGGCTGTCTGGGGGCAGGTTCGGCATCACTGGGGGGGGCAGGGTGATGATGTCATCAAGAGCAATTTGACCACACCCACTGTTCGCTCCGGCACGCATTACTACTCTCCTTGGGGTACCCAAAGGTGTCCCAGGCCGCTAAAGTGTTCGGGTTTGGCTTGAAGAAAAGGTGGCAACCCTTTCTGGTTCTCAGATTCTCTTGTTTCAAAGATTGTCATTTGGCTGCATTGTATAGTGTGTGTATTTCCAATAAAGTTTGTTCTGAAAAAAAAAAAAAAGGTTGATTTGCATATGGCTTTAGCTGCCAACGTCTACTGGTAGTTTTACATGCACTTATGTAGATAAAGGTAAACTCTTTCATCATACATTAGGCTTTAATTGCCCATGTTGTAACAGGTTTCCTTTCAAGTGTAATTGCACTCTCATACAGATCAGCCAAATAAATGCTTTTCAATTTGCTACACTTCACTCTATTTTGTTGCTTTGATGTTCCGCCTGTCTTTTTTGTCCAATTTTTTTTTTTTTTTTTTCCTTTGTAAATCTGACCTTGTAGGCTGCATTGCCAAAGTGAAATGGTAAAAAGTAGTGAAAAGCAGAGATTCAAAATTCTAAATTAAAAATTCTAAAATAAAAATAGGATGAGGAATGTTCATTGTTACCCACTTCTTCACAAATAGTGAAATATCTTCATATATGGCATATTCCTGTGTAGGGATGAGCTTCGTGTTCGAGTCGAACCCATGTTCGACTCGAACATCGGCTGTTCGACCGTCCGTCGAATTGCGAACGATATGGGCCGTTCGCGCCAAATTCGTGTGGCGCGTCACGGCCCATAATTCACTGCGGCATCGCAGTGCATTGCTGGCTGATGATTGGCCAAGCATGCACTATGACCCGCATGCTTGGCCAATCACAGCGCCGTCAGTAGAGAGAGCTGTAATTGGCCAAAGCCAGGGTGGCTTTGGCCAATTATGGCTCAGGGGATTTAGTACACACCCCACACTATATAAGGCCGCCTGCACGGCGGCCCTGTGTAGTGTGTGTTCCGGTGTGCTGAGAGATAGAGAGAGAGAGAGACAGTGTCATTTGATTTGAGTTAGATAGATTAGGCAGAACAGTCAGTCAGTTAGCTGCACTTACAGTGTATTGTGTATATATATGCATCCCAGGTGTTGCATATATATATATATACACTGTATTCAGTTTAGCTAGATCCGTTCCTGTTATCTTCTATCTAGACTATTTACATTTAGTGCAGTGTGTCCTGCTCACAGTGTTCAGCTAGATCCGTTCCTGCTATTTACATTCAGTGCAGTGCGTCCTGCTCACAGTGTTCAGCTAGATCCGTTCCTGCTATTTACATTCAGTGCAGTGCGTCCTGCTCACAGTGTTCAGCTAGATCCGTTCCTGCTATTTACATTCAGTGCAGTGCGTCCTGCTCACAGTGTTCAGCTAGATCCGTTCCTGCTATTTACATTCAGTGCAGTGCGTCCTGCTCACAGTGTTCAGCTAGATCCGTTCCTGCTATTTACATTCAGTGCAGTGCGTGCTGCTCACAGTGTTCAGCTAGATCCGTTCCTGCTATTTACATTCAGTGCAGTGCGTGCTGCTCACAGTGTTCAGCTAGATCCGTTCCTGCTATTTACATTCAGTGCAGTGCGTCCTGCTCACAGTGTTCAGCTAGATCCGTTCCTGGTATTTACATTTAGTGCAGTGCGTCCTGCTCACAGTGTTCAGCTACATCCGTTCCTGCTATTTACATTCAGTGCAGTGCGTCCTGCTCACAGTGTTCAGCTAGATCCGTTCCTGCTATTTACATTCAGTGCAGTGCGTCCTGCTCACAGTGTTTAGCTACATCCGTTCCTGCTGTTTACATTCAGTGCAGTGCGTCCTGCTCACAGTGTTCAGCTAGATCCGTTCCTGCTATTTACATTCAGTGCAGTGCGTCCTGCTCACAGTGTTCAGCTAGATCCGTTCCTGCTATTTACATTCAGTGCAGTGCGTCCTGCTCACAGTGTTCAGCTAGATCCGTTCCTGCTATTTACATTCAGTGCAGTGCGTCCTGCTCACAGTGTTCAGCTAGATCCGTTCCTGCTATTTACATTCAGTGCAGTGCGTCCTGCTCACAGTGTTCAGCTAGATCCGTTCCTGCTATTTACATTCAGTGCAGTGCGTCCTGCTCACAGTGTTCAGCTAGATCCGTTCCTGCTATTTACATTCAGTGCAGTGCGTCCTGCTCACAGTGTTCAGCTAGATCCGTTCCTGCTATTTACATTCAGTGCAGTGCGTCCTGCTCACAGTGTTCAGCTAGATCCGTTCCTGCTATATACATTTAGTGCAGTACGTCCTGCTCACAGTGTTCAGCTAGATCCGTTCCTGTTATCTTCCTACTGACAGGCAGGCTTGTCTGGTTACAGTATATAAAGCTACCTGAAGAAAATTACAGGTGTTCTATCCCAGCTTAGTGCAGCTACAGGCCATTAGTATGTCTGGAAGGCCAAGAAGGAGAGGCAGACAGTCACAAGCCAATAAGAGAGGGCAAGCAGGCTCTGTGTCTAGTGCTGGTCGTGGAGACGGTGCATCCTCATCAGCACGTGGCCATGGGACACGCTTGGCCTTTTTTTCGGCAGCTGGCCGTGTTGAGCCGCAACATGCGGAAGACTTGGTCGAGTGGATGACCAAGCCGTCCTCATCCTCCTCATCCTCTCTCACCCATGCCCAGGGTGCTTTGTCTGGCAAAGCAGCGGCCTCTTCCCTCAGCTCAATGTCATCAGTGACTCCTTCCCTAGCTCCACCATGTCCTCATGAGGATTCCCTCGAACTGTTTGACCACAGTGTTGGGTACATACTCCAGGAGGATGCCCAGCGTTTGGAAGGCTCTGATGATGATACTGAGCTCAATGAAGGCAGTAACATGAGCACGGACAGAGGGGGTGCCCAAGAAGGACAGCAATCTGGCAGTCATGCTCCCCCTGCTGCAGCATACTGCCAGGTTTGCTCCAGTGATGAGGAGGGAGGGGATGATGAGGTCACTGACTCAACGTGGGTGCCTGATAGGAGAGAGGAGGAGGAGGAGGAGGAGGAGGAGGAGGTGGCACATCACCAACTAGGCAGGATGCCCTCCAGGGGCCAGCCTAAGGGCAGCACATTGACTGCATCACACCCCAAAGCTCCACATGTGCAGGGCGCTGCAGTCTCTGCGCGTTATTCAAAAAGTTCTTTGGTGTGGGCCTTTTTTGAGACGAGTGCATCAGATCGCACCGCTGCTATTTGCAACATATGTCTCAAGCGTATCTCGCGTGGCCAAAACATCTCCCGCTTGGGTACCACATGCTTGACCAGACATATGTTGACCTGCCATGCAGTTCGTTGGCAAGCGTATCTAAAAGACCCACACCAAAGAACAAAGACGATCTCTCCTTGCTCCTCATCAGCTGAGATTTCCAACCCCACTAGACCTTCAGTCCTCTCTGCGACCTGCAGTGAGAGGAATGAAGGTGTAGAATTAGGTGTGTCACAGCCAAGTACTTATGGGCAATCTGCTTTTGGTACACCGACGTCAGATTGTACCAGGCAAATTTCCCTGCCCCAGCTGCTGCACCGCCGAAAGAAGTTTGCTCCCAGCCATCCACATGCCCAGCGGTTGAATGCTAGCTTGGCAAAATTGCTAGCACTTCAACTGCTGCCTTTTCAGTTGGTAGACTCTGCCCCCTTCCGTGAGTTTGTGGAATGTGCGGTTCCTCAGTGGCAGGTACCCAAACGCCACTTTTTCTCACGGAAGGCGATTCCGGCTCTCTACCGGCATGTGGAAGGCAATGTCCATGCCTCGCTGGACAGGGCGGTCAGCGGTAAGGTGCATATTACCGCTGACTCATGGTCCAGCAGGCATGGACAGGGACGTTACTTAAGTTTCACGGCGCATTGGGTGACTCTGCTGGCAGCTGGGAAGGATGCAGGACAAGGTGCAGTAGTGTTGGAGGTTGTTCCGCCACCACGCCTCCAAAATGCTGATTGTGACACACCTCTCTCCTCCACCCCCTCCTCTTCTTCTTCCTCCATGGCCTCTTCCTCGGAACCAGCGGTGCTCCGTAGGCGTTCAAGGGGCTACGCAAGTACGCAGGCCAAAAGATGCCATGCGGTGCTTGAGCTGGTGTGCTTGGGGGACAGGAGCCACACTGGGGCAGAGGTTCTGTCAGCTCTGCAGGGGCAGGTTCAAAGGTGGTTGACGCCACGCCAACTTAAAGCAGGAATGGTGGTTTGCGACAATGGCACCAACCTCCTCTCTGCCCTCCGACAGGGACAACTGACCCATGTGCCCTGTTTGGCTCACGTCCTTAACTTGGTGGTGCAGCGGTTCTTGGGCAGGTACCCGGGCTTACAGGATGTCCTGAGGCAGGCCAGGAAAGTCTGTGTGCATTTCCGCCGGTCATATAATGCCAGTGCTCGGCTGACGGACCTCCAAAAGGAGTTTAACCTGCCCAAGAACCGCCTAATCTGTGACATGCCCACCAGGTGGAACTCGACGTTGGCCATGCTGCAGCGGCTGCACACGCAGCAGAGGGCCATCAATGAGTACCTGTGCGACTATGGCACCAGGACAGGGTCAGGGGACCTTGGTTTTTTTTCCCCACGCCAGTGGGCCATGATCAGGGATGCATGCACTGTCCTGTCACCATTCGAGGAGGCCACGAGGATGGTGAGCACTGACAGTGCATGCATCAGTGACACTGTCCCCCTTGTCCACCTGTTGGAGCACACGCTGCGTGGAATAATGGACAGGGCACTTGAGGCAGAACAGAGGCAGGAAGAGGAGGACTTCCTTAGCTCTCAAGGCCCCCTTTATCCAGACAGTGTTCCTGCGTGCCCGCCGATCACACAGGAAGAGGACGAGGAGGAGGAGGAGGAGGAGGAGGAAGATTGTGTCAGTATGGAGGTGGAGCCTGGCACTCAGCATCAGCAGTCTTTAAGGGATCAGTCCCAAGGAACACATGGACTTGTACGTGGCTGGGAGGAGGTGGCTGCGGACGTTGTTGTCCTTAGTGACCCAGAGGACTCCGGACCGAATGCCTCAGCAAACCTACGCTGCATGGCCTCCCTGATCCTGCAAAGCCTGCGTAAGGATCCTCGTATTCGTGGTATCAAGGAGAAGGACCAATACTGGCTGGCAACCCTCCTTGATCCACGTTACAAGGGTAAGGTTGCGGACCTTATCTTGCCATCGCAGAGGGAGCAGAGGATGAAACATCTTCGGGAGGCCTTGCAGAAAGGTCTGTGCAACGCGTTCCCAGAGACTGGGAGGTTACAAACTCCTGTTTCTGGACAACGTGTTGCTGAGGCTTCGGTCAGTCAAAGAAGGAGCGGTGGAGAAGGTGGCCGTCTGACCGATGCGTTCAGACAATTTTTTGGTCCGCAGCCCCAAGGTATGATCGGTTCCAGCAACCATCGCCAGCGTCTGTTTTACATGGTGCAGGAATACCTAGGGGCAAGATCAGACTTGGACACCTTTCCCACCGAAAATCCTCTGGGTTACTGGGTCTTGAGGATGGATCACTGGCCAGAGCTTGCACAGTATGCAATTGAGCTACTGGCCTGTCCTGCATCCAGCGTTCTTTCGGAACGCACATTCAGTGCTGCTGGAGGCGTGGTAACCGATCACAGGGTGCGTCTGTCCACCGACTCGGTCGATCGGCTGACCTTCATAAAAATGAATCAGTCTTGGATCACCACCAGCTACCAAGCACCTGATGCAGATGTAACCGAATAATTTTTTTTGAAATCTCAGATCCCTTCAAAGACTGCCTATGCTGATGCTGAGTGACTATCCCTGAGTAATTATCCTCTTCCTCCTCAATCATCACGCTGATAGCTTGTAAGAACATTTTTGGTTCTGGGCGCCACCACCAGTGCCTAAGGCACAATTTTTCAGCCCCTGTTTAACAGGGGCGTGTAATTACAATTTTTGATGTAATACTTTGCAGCAGGGCTCGTTCCTGCATTCCAACTAGAGTGTCTGTGAGGGGTTGCAGTGTTGTGGCACCAGCACCAGTGCCTAAGACCCAATTTTTCAGCCCCTGTCTAACAGGGGCGTGTAATTACAATTTTTGATGCAATACTTTGCAGCAGGGCTTGTTCCTGCGTTTCAACTAGAGTGTCTGTGAGGGGTTGCAGTGTTGTGGCACCAGCACCAGTGCCTAAGACCCAATTTTTCTGCCCCTGTCTAACAGGGGCGTGTAATTACAATTTTTGATGCAATACTTTGCAGCAGGGCTCGTTCCTGCGTTCCAACTAGAGTGTCTGTGAGGGGTTGCAGTGTTGTGGCACCAGCACCAGTGCCTAAGGCCTAATTTTTCAGCTCCTGTTCAACAGGGGCATGTAATTACAATTCTTGATCTAATATTTCACAGCAGGGCCCTGTGAGGGCTTACAGTGTTTTGGCCACAGCAACACCTAAGGCCCAAATTTCTGCTGAGTATATAGGGCAGGACCCTACTTTCAAACATCTAACTTACAAACGACTCCTACTTGCAAACGGAAGGAGACAACAGGAAGTGAGATGAAATCTACCCCTAAGGAAGGGAAATTCTCTCCTGTAAGAGTTAATATGGGAAAACAATTTCTCCTTTCCACTGATGCTTTCCAATCCTTGTTCCACAAAAAAACCCAAATTTTCCAAAAACATTTTTCATTGGGACAAAAAAGTGAGGTGAAATCTTCTGAAGAGGAGGAAAGACGCAAAACAAATGTCACAGGGGTGATAACCCTTCCCTATGTTTTCCAAAAAGCTTAGAAAAGATTTTTTGGCTGGAGCTAAACACATTAAAAATGTTCAAAATTACAAACAGATTCTACTTAACAACAAACCTACAGTCCCTGTCTTGTTTGCACCGCCTGAATACTGCTGTTCAGAGTATATAGGGACCTTTCCTTATTTTAATTTGGGTGCGGGGTTCCCCTTAATATCCATACAAGACCCAAAGGGCCTGGTAATGGACTGGGGGGTACCCATGCCGTTTGTCTCACTGATTTTCATCCATATTGCCATGACCCGACATGACATTAAACCCGCAAGCAGTTTTAAATGAGATTTTTTCCTTTAAAAATGACATTTGGTGCAGGGACTGTTCTAAACATGGGAAACACGCGTCACTTTACAGGCATACTATAGACACCCCCCAGGTACGATATTTAAAGGAATATTTCACTTTTTTTTTTTTACTTTAAGCATCATTAAAATCACTGCTCCCGAAAAAACGGCCGTTTTTAAAAGTTTTTTTTGCATTGATACATGTCCCTTGGGGTAGGACCCGGGTCCCCAAACCCTTTTTAGGACAATACCATGCAAATTAGCCTTTAAAATGAGCACTTTTGATTTCGAACGTTCGAGTCCCATAGACGTCAATGGGGTTCTAACGTTCGTGCGAACTTGCGGTCCGTTCGCGGGTTCTGGTGCGAACCGAACCGGGGGGTGTTCGGCTCATCCCTATTCCTGTGCACAAAAAATTCATCAAAAAAATGACAAACTATTTTCAGCTGTAAAAAAAGAGTACTCAGTTAAGCCTCGTACACACGATCGGATTGTTGACCTACAAAACCGCAGACTTTTGTTCGAAGGGCATTGGCCCAAACTTGTCTTGCCTACAGACGGCAAGGAATTGTCGGCCAACAAATACCAATGTAGTGATGTACTACTTTGTTTTTCAGCTCTTTGGGCTCCTTCGGCTAATTTCGTGTTAGTAGAAGTTTGGTGAGTGTTGATTCGCGCTTTTCATTTCGCGCTTTTCATTTCGCGCTTTTCAGTTAGTTTCTGAACGGCCGTTCGTCAACCAGCCATGTTGCGGAATCAGAGGAGATAACGTGTTATTTCTTATTGGACTTGGCGTTATTGCTTTGACCCAAGTCCAGTCCAGGAACAGGAGGAGGAGGAGTTCTTGGACCAAAAATTGGTTGGTTCATTATTCGTGACCAATTCTGTCATATGCCTTTGTTGCGGGAGCGCCAGGAGAATAATCTTGATGATTTTCGGAATTATCTCCGGATGATGGACCCCTGCTTTCACCAACTCTTGGTATTGTTGACCCCCTATAATAAGAAGCAGGACACATGCATGAGGCTTTTATTTTATTTTTTGGTTGAATAATAATGATTTGATTTGGTATATTTTCTATATTTTTGGATGCATAGAATGCACTTTTTGGTTAAGTTCTATTGGCAGATAACATGTCTAATTGTATTTGTTTTCTTTTTTTCATGCACAATAAAGAAATAGTGTAGAATAAAACTTGGCTATGTGTTTTACTTCAAATGACAGTTTGGGAGTCGGCAGTTACATTTTTAAAAAATACAATGTAAAATTGACAAGGGACACCAACATAGTTGTATCTTTGATCTTAAAAACTACGGGATAATGGTGTTGTGGTAACTTGCACCAAAAAAAAAAAAAAAAAAATAATAATAATATTATACTTGATATCTTGATACAAAAAAGCCTTTGAAAATTTGATTGCAATAACTCCATCAGTATCACCAGCAAAGCAGCTTCATTATTATCCCATTAAAGAAGAAGAGAATTGTGCGCTGCATTCCCAGATTTCATCATTTGCCGCGTCACGAATGTCAATTCTCCATTACGAACGCTAGTTTACAAGGCCGACCGCTTCCGGCTCGTCCTTGCTTCCGAGCATGCGTGTTTGTACTTTGGACTTTGGTCCGACGGACTTGTGTACACACGCTTAGAAAATCCAACAGCACACATTTGTCCACGGAAAATTCTAAAACCTCCCATCCAACATTTGTCCGCGGAAAATCCACCAACAATTGTCCGATGGAGCGTACACACGGTCGGATTTTCCGCCAACAGCCTATCATCACACATTTTCGTGCGAGCTCCCGAGTCATGCTGCTGCATCCATTGACCCCGATCCTCTTCTGCCTCCCACTGCAGCGCTGCCGGCTTCTCCTCCGCTCACTCTCTCCAGCTGTGCTGCAGGGGGATCAGTTATAGCATCTACGCCCTCCCCTCCTCCGTGTGCCCCACTGCCCCCCTGTGGTGGGAGGACTATCGCACAACATATATGAACCAGAACTTGCAGCAGACTTCCAGAATGTTTGCAAAAGAAAGTTGATCTGGAGTCATGCAACGCGGACTCGCTGCAATTGCGCAAACAAACTCGTCAAGCCGGGCAAGTCTAGCAATAGCTTAGCAAGTCATTTTCAAAATTGCTTGCTGTCTGGGAATATACTTTATTATACTGCTTTTTACAGTCAGAGAACAGATTCAAATTTGCTCCATGTAAATAGTGATAAGGGAGAGAGAGAGAGGGGAAGAACAAGTTTCAGGAATGATATTCCCAGTGACCCTGTGAGGTTCTCTGTGAATTCTTGCTGAAGTTGATTTCAGAGAACTCTGAGCTTTCTAACATGAGCTCAGTTCCAGTGTTCCCTGCATTGCATCAGAAGAACACTGAATGCTTTCACTTGTTAGCTGGAATTGCTTTCGAAAAAAAAAAAAAAAATCTGTTTCAACCTTTCCCAACCAGGTCCTTCAATTTCCGACAACTGTTGAAAAAAAAAGTAATATGTTTACTGCTAAATCTCAGCACTGGCTGGAGCCCAGAGGCAGATCTGTGACTTCTGAAGATTTAATAACACCAGGAACATAGGAGATGAGAAGTCAACCATACAGAGAGATTTTATGGGTCTCCGCTCTAATTTGAGGCATTTCATCTATTTATTCGAGCTGACTGCGAGCAAAAATGAGAAGCAATAGGAGGAGAGCTTCGGCTAAATGGTCTCTACAGTGTTTCGTCGCTCCACAAATGTATGAAGAGTCATCAGATGTGGCGTGTTGGGCTAATGATGCAGAGCAAATGAACAAGCTTGGCCTGCGTGTGCCACCCGTTACTCTACAAGGGGCGTACAATGAGCTCATCCAATGTCCCCCGCCATCATTCCGCTCTCCCGTACCAATTTCCAGAATCTTAAATATTACATTTCCGACCAATCAAAACAGATTTTGTGCATTTACTTTACATGCGGCATAATAGCTCTGATGGGAAAAAAAAATGGGGCAAAAATGCATTTTTGACACGTTTTCTGGACTCCTGACTCCAATTATGCACCTGTAAAAAGTAACCACTTGTCTACCAGCCACTTTTATCCCCCATCCCTGCCCAGGCCAATTTTCAGCTTTCAGCGCTGTCACACTTTGAATGACAATTACTCAGTCATGCAACACTGTACCCAAATGACATTTTTATCATTTTTTTCACTCAAATAGAGCTTTTTTTGGTGGTATTTAATCACTGCTGAAGTTTTTTTTTTGCTAAACAAACAAAAAAAGACCAAAAATTTTGAAAAAAAAAGTTTTTCAAAGTTTGTTATAAAATTTTGCAAACAAGTAATTTTTCACCTTCACGGCACTGATTGGCAGCACTAATAGGCGGCACTGATGGGCACTGGTAAGTGGCACTAATGGGCACTGATAGGCACTGGTAGGCGGTACTGATGGGCACTGATAAGTGGCACTAATGAGCACTGATAGGCACTGGTAGGCGGTACTGATGGGCAATGATAAGTGGCACTAATGGGCACTGATAGGCACTGGTAGACGGTACTGATGGGCACTGGTAAGTGGCACTAATGGGCACTGATAGACACTGGTAGGCGGTACTGATGGGCACTGATGAGGAGGCACTAATATGCCACACTGATAGGCACTGATAGGTGGCACTGATGAGGTGGCACTGATGAGGTGGCACTGATGGGAACTGATAAGGCAGCACTGATGAGCACTGATGAGGCAGCACTGATGGGCACTGATGAGCACTGATGAGGCGGCACTGATGGGCACTGATGAGGTGGCACTGATGAGGTGGCACTGATGGGAACTGATGAGACGGCACTGATGAGCACTGATGAGGCGGCACTGATGGGCACTGATGAGGCGGCACTGATAGGTGACACTGATGAGAAGGCACTGATGGGTGGCACTGATTGTCAGCACTAATAGATTATAGTGGCGGCCGGTGCTCAATATTTGGTGGTGCAGCAAACAAACCTGCCCCCATCACTCGCACTACCACGACAGTCATGGGAGACAGACAGTAAGGTGAAGATTAGTGGCCCTACCTTAGGCTGCTCCTCACTCCAGCTGGTCATGGGAAGTTGCCATCGCTTCTCTCGGCCGAACAGGATGTGGGTCCTGAGACTCGATTGGCCAGGAGTCCTAAAACTCCCTGGCCAATCAGATCTCAGGACCCGCTTTCTGATTGGCTGGGAGGAGAAGCAGGAAGCAAACATGTGCAATTTGCTTAGTTCCGAATTCATTTTTGAACGAATTTTGACAAATTCGTTAATTCCGAAATGTCCGAATTTCCAAAAATTCGGAAATTGGAAAGTTCAGAGGTTCGGAAGTTCGGAAATTCGGAATTTGGAATTCGGAAATTTGAAAATCCGAAATCCAGGAAATTCGGAAATTCGGGAATCTGAATGTTCGGATTGCCCAACTTTCAAATTTCCGAATTCCGAATTTCCGATAAAAAGCAAAAAAACAAATGAAACGAAAAGGAACAAATTTTTTGTCAGTGCACATGTCTAGCAGGAAGACATTGGCGAGTATTCAATTTCTAAAATATAAAGAGTCCTGTGAGCCTCAACTAATCCAAAATGCCTTAATTATCAAAAATCAGCTGCAAGCGTTAATCATGCCTCATACATCATGCAAATGTGGATAAATAAATATATACGCTGCTCTTTCCAAATTCATACACTATACCAGTGTAAAAAGAAACATATAAAAAAACTCCAATAGTGAAAAAAAAAACATCGTTCCTAACAGTGGAAAGTGACAATAGTGCAATAAATGAACACATATATTAATATATAATATTATATATATATAATATAATATAAATATCACACATATAGTAAAAATAAAAGATGTGTATTTAAAAACATAAACAATGATGATAATAGATATAAAGTGCTACAGTGAAAAGAGGTGCAATTCCCACTTTTATGATCCTGTATAGATTATCAGTGACCCACTAATGCATAAAAAAGTGCTCCTGTGCATGTGCATAGCATCCAGTATTATATAGTATATCAATATTGCATTGCTGGGTTGTTCAAAGAAGTGCTCTTGTACAAGTGTATGGTATCCAAAAAGAGTCTATCCAGATGTAATAAAGTTCATGCGATTATAAAAATCATGCGATTATAAAGTTCATGCGATTATAAAACCGCTAAGTGCAATAAAGTTCGTGCGATTATAAAATCCAGAACATGCCATGGTGTTCCTCACTCTGGTAGGTATTTAATGCTCACCTCAGAGCGTGCGACCTTGCAACTAAGCGCAGTCAAAACACGCATATGAACCACCTCTAGGCCCGGGCCTAGACATGTGCAATTCGTTCCGAATTTGACAAATTGACAAATTGGTTAATTCGACAATTCGTTAATTCGTTAATTTCCGAATTTCCAAATATCCGAATTTTTAAATCTCCGAAATTTCGAATTTCCGAATCCGGAAATTCGAAAATTCGAAAATCTGGAAATTTGAAAATCCAAAAATAAGAATGAAAATCTGAAAATTCGAAAAGCCGAAAATCTGAAATTTGAACTGACTTATAATAAATAATAAATTATAGGTATTGGAATTTCCTTTCAAATTTGTCTGTTAGTGAACGTATTTGAACAAATTATCTGAAATAACGAATGCCGCATCTAAACGAATGGAACGTAATGATCTAATAATAATAAATAACAATAATAATAATAATAATAAAACATTTTTATTATTATTATTTATTATTAATTTGTTCCATTCCATTTGTTTAGATGCGGCATTCGTTATTTTGGATAATAAGTAACTTCAGATAAATCTGTATTCGTTACGTTCACTAACAGCCAAATTTTAAAGGAAGTTCCAATACCTATAATTTAATAGTTAGTTATTAATTCAGATTTTACTGATTTTCTTTCTTTTTTTTTAGATTTTCAAATTTCTGAATTTCTGAATTCCAAAAATCCGAAAATTCGGAATTCAAAAACTGGGAAGTTTGGAATTCGAAAATTCGGAAAATCAGAATCTGAAAATTCGGAAGTTTGAAATTTGAAAATTTGGAAATTTGGAATTCGAAAATTCGGAAGTTTGAAATTTGAAAATTTGGAAATTTGGAATTCGAAAATTCGGAAAATCGAAATTTGAAAATTCGAAATTCGGAAATGTGAAAATTCGGAAATTAGAAAATTTGGAAATTCGAAAATTCAGAAATTCGCAATTCGGTAATTCGAAAATTCAGAAATTCGGAAATTTGAAAATTCGGAAATTTAGAAATGTGAAAATCCTAATTTTCGAATTTCCGAAATAATAATAATAAAAAAAAAATACGTATAAAAGGAAAGCGAACACATTTTTTGTCTGTGCACATGTCTACCCGGGCCCCCCTTTTGAACTGATGGTGCCCAGGCCCAGTCATAGGTGTGCGCAGCCACTTGCATTAGGGTGTGCACCCCAAAGCTTAAATACATATGCATGTGCTGATGGTGTCAGTAGGGCAGTGGACAGTGTCATTTAGTTAATTTTCTTTTCCCCAAATTTTTGGGCTTGTGTAACATTTTTTGGGGGGGATGAAATATCAGTGGTCAAAACAGGGGAGAACATGCAGCACACAAGGCAATTAGGGTGTGCCCAGGCACACCTGGCACACCCTGTGCGCACGCCTATGGGCCCAGTACAGGAGAGCTGGCTGTACTGCCTTATCAGCAGCCCTGCATGTGACACACCACCAGAAGATGGAGTGATCACCAAAGCTGGTGAGTTCTTATCCCGCCCACTCAAACTCAATTACAGTACTAGAAGAAAGCAAGGCGGAGGAGGCCCCATCTTGGGGGTGTTCCTGCAGTCCTCCTGGGAGCTGAGAGCGCTTGAAACTGCTGGGAGAGGAGGTGGGGGGGATTTGTCCCAGTAATGTGCATGTCACCCAGGACGGTTGGCAACTATGGGTGATTAGGGTATGCCCAGGCACACCTGGCACACCCTGTGTGCACGCCTATTCTCCTAACACATTTTGAGCCATAACCGGTTCTGTATGGATTGATTCTCGCCATGATGAAATGACTCTATGTCTGTGTCTAGAGCATGAATATTATGTTCTAATGATATCGGTGTCTAAAAATAAAGATAAATGGAACAACTTTGAAATAATCCTTTTTTCTTTTCTTTTTTTATCAGATCCGTTAATTAAAAATGACTGGAGGTGATCACACAGTGGATATGATGCCTCAAAGGTTATTTACAGACAAAGTGAAATTTAATTAACAAAAATATCTGGGAATGAACAAGTGTTGGCGTCTGTTTACTGACATATTAAAGGTCTCATTATGAGCCGCGCCTGCAGTTATTACATCATCCCGATCCGTTCTATTCTCCAGAACACTCAGAATACTCGAAACTTACTAAGGCTTGAATTATTTGAGTATTTGTCACCATACTGTAGTTACCTTCACATGTAAAAAAAAATTGTTTAGAGGTTTTTTTTTGTTTTTTTTCTCACGGATTATGTATAAAAAAAAAAAAAAAGAAAACTCTAAACTATTTTTTTACATGTGAAGGTAACTACAGTATGATGACAAATACTCAAATAATTCAAGCCCAAGTAAGTACCACTATTGAACAATCGATTTTTAATTGATCCCTGGAAGACTTGGCGCCGCCCCCCCATGATTAGGTCATTTATTCGCAATGCTGCGTTATTCGAACTGACAATTGCGCGGTCATGCAACGCTGTACCCAAAATAAATCAATATCATTTCTTTTCCCACAAATAGAGATTCCTTTTGGTGGTATTTGATCACCTCTGCGTTTTTTTATTTTTTGCGCTTTAAACAAAAAAGACAGAAAATGTTTTTTACTTTTTGCTATAAAACATATCAAATAAAAAAATGTAAAAGATCAAATTTCTTCATCAATTCAGGGCAATATGTATTCTGCTACATATTTTTGATGAAATTCCATTAAGTGTATATTGATTGGTTCCCCTCCCCCCTTTTTTTCCTCCCCTTTTCTCTTTCCTTCCCCCCTTTTTCCTTCCCTGTTCGCTCCGTTTACAGACTATATAGACCCACACGTGCGTATTTTTCATATATATTTTTATGTATATTTTTAAATTTCAGTTATTGCACCTTTTAGTGCTTCCCATGTTCCCCACGGATGGGATTACCCGTTCAGGGTGCCTCAAATTGTGCCATCTGGTACCCTTTCTTGGGTTCCCAATTGGTAAGCCCGATTGCCTGATTACAACACTCCAAAATGATCTGATTACTTATTTATGTAAATTGTATTGCATGTTTTTTTTCATTATTTGTGATTATATAACTATAAGATTGTATTTCTCTTTAGATGTTTATGGTCAACTCCTCCTGAAGAAGCGACCCCTGTCGTGAAACCTGTAGTGGATCACGTTTGGACCTATGTCTTTTTTCCCACATGTACCAGTGGGGTTTACCTGTTCTTTGTTTGTATCACTTGTAACAGTATGCAATAACCAGTTTTTATATATTGTTGTATCCAATGTCCTTCGTTTTATCCTTTTTCAATAAATTAATACTTTTATATTTACTCCGTCTAAATCCCTGGGCACCAAGATAGTCCACAACAACCTTTGTTGTCGTGGGGCAATTTTTGGAGTAGCCCCTGACACGTCCATTTTTCTACATACTATGGTATATATATTGAAATTTTTATTTATAATATTTTTTATACTACTAATGGCGGTGATCAGTGACTTATAGTGAGACTGTGCAACGGGCAATCTGACACTAACTGATGCTGAAGGGGGGGACTGACTAACTGCCACTAACATCACCAGTGACACTAATACAGTGATCAGTGATAATACTATACACTGTCACTGTACTAATTACACTGGCTGGGAAGGGGTTAACATCAAGGGCGATCAAAGGGTTAAAGTGATACTAAAGACTCGTTTTTTATTGTTTGTTTTTTTTGTTAAAAATAACAAACATGTTATACTTACCTGCTCTGTACAGTTGGTTTTGCACAGAGTAGCACAGATCCTCCTCTTCTGGGTTCGCTCTTCGGCGCTCCTGGCCCCTCCCTCCTGTTGAGTGCCCCCCACAGTAAGCAGCTTGCTATGGGGGCACCCGAGCCGAAGCGGTAGCTCCATTCAGACATGGAGCCATGGCCTGGTCCCACCCCATTTCTCTCCTCATTGGCTCGCTGACTTTGATTGACAGTAGCCAATGGCGCTTCACTGCTGTCTCAGCCAATGAGGAGGGAGAGTCCTAGACAGCCGAGTCTCTCGTGCAACATTGCTGGATCGGGACAGGGCTCAGGTAATTATTAGGAGGGCTGCACACAAAAACTTACAAAACTAAACTTACTGCTCTAAATTATTACACACAGTAAGTTTCAAAACCCTTTATAGGTTGTAAAGAACTGAAAGTTGCCATTTGTTGTGTTTGCAGCATATTTACTGAAATCAAAAGTTATTTCAATCAAACTTTGAACAACATTTTAACTTTTTAAACATTTCAACAGGTCACGTTACATTTTAACATAGGACATAACATAGGACCCCTTATTTGATAGCAGCTTCACAAGTCTTGCATCCATTGAACTTGTGAGTTTTTGGACAGTTTCTGCTTGAATTTGTTTGCAAGACGTCAGAATAGCCTCCCAGAGCTGCTGTTTGGAGGTGAACTGCCTCCCACCCTCATAGATCTTTTGCTTGAGGATGCTCCAAAGGTTCTCAATAGGATTGAGGTCAGAGGGAGGATGGAGGCCACACCATGACTTTCTCTCCTTTTATCCCCATAGCAGCCATTGATGCAGAGGTGTTCTTTGCAGCATGAGATGGTGCATTGTCATGCATGAAGATGATTTTATTACGGAAAGCATAGTTCTTCCTTCTGTACCAGGGAAGGAAGTGGTCAGTCAGGAACTCCACATACTTTGCAGAGGTCATCCTTACACCTTCGGGGACCCTAAAGGGGCTGACCAGTTCTCTTCCCATGATTCCGACCCAAAACATGACTCCACCACCGCCTTGCTCCTTGCTGACGTTGCAGCCTTGTTGGAACAGGGTGGCCATCCACCAACCATCCACTACTCCATCCATCTGGACCATCCAGGGTTGCACGGCACTCATCAGTGAACGGGACTGTTTGAAAATCAGTCTTCATGTATTTTTCTGCCCAATGCAGCCGTTTCTGCTTGTGAGCATTGGTTAGTGGTGTCCGAATGGAAGGTTTATGCACAGTTGCAAGACTCTGGAGGACTCTACACCTTGATGTCCATGGGGCTCCAGAGGCACCAGCAGCTTCAAATATCTGTTTGCTGCTACGTAATGGTGTTTTAGCAGCTGCTCTCTTCTTCCGATCCCATGGATCTGGCAGAAATCTTCCTCAATGTGCCTTTATCTGCACGAAACCCGTCTGTGCTCTGAATCAGCCACAAATCTCTTAATAGTGCGATGATCACCCTTAAGTTTTTGTGAAATATCGAATGTTTTCATACCTCGTCCAAGGCATTGAACTATTTCACTCTTTTCGGCAGCAGAGAGATCCTTTTTCTTCCCCATATTACTTGAAAATGGTACTCTGCTTAATAATGTGGAACACCCTTCTCTAGTAGTTTTTCCTTTAATTGGTCTCACCTGGCAATCTAATTATTACAGGTGTCCGAGATTTGTTTTCAGTGATCAAAAGAGCCCAGAGACACAATGCCATCCATGAGTTAAACTGAAAAACAAAATATTTAATCTTTGTGACACTGAAATACAATTTGCATAATAATTTGGAACAGGGTGTAGTGCCTCCTCATCAGCGCCCATCAGTGCGGCCTCATCAGTGCCACCTATCAGTGTCCATCAGTGTGGCATATTAGTGCCTCCTCATCAGTGTCCATCAGTGCCGCCTCATCAGTGCTCATCAGTGCCGCCTCATCAGTTCCCATCAGTGCCGCCTCATCAGTTCCCATCAGTGACACCTCATCAGTGCCACCTATCAGTGCCCATCAGTGTAACATATTAGTGCCTCCTCATCAGTGCCCATCAGTGCCACCTTATCAGTGCCCATCAGTGCCTCTTTATCAGTGCCCATCAGTGTCGTCTCATCAGTGCTCATCAGTGCTGCCTCATCAGTGCTCATCGGTGCCGCCTCATCAGTTCCCATCAGTGCCGCCTCATCAGTGCCCATCAGTGCCACCTTATCAGTGCCCATCAGTGCCTCTTTATCAGTGCCCATCAGTGTCGTCTCATCAGTGCTCACCAGTGCTGCCTCATCAGTGCTCATCAGTGCCGCCTCATCAGTTCCCATCAGTGCCGCCTCATCAGTGCCCATCAGTGCCGCCTCATCAGTGCCCATCAGTGCCGCCTCATCAGTGCTCATCAGTGCCCATCAGTGCCACCTCATCAGTGCCCATCAGCGCCGCCTCATCAGTTCCCATCCGTGCCACCTCATCACTGCCACCTCATCAGTGCCACCTATCAGTGCCTATCAGTGTGGCATATTAGTGCCTCCTCATCAGTGCCCATCAGTGCCACCTTATCAGTGCCCATCAGTGCCGCTTTATCAGTGCCCATCAGTGCCCCCCCATCAGCACCCATCAGTGAAGGAGAAAAATTATTTATTTACAAAATGTTCTAACAGAAACTAAAGAAAAACATTTTCATTTTTTTCAACATTTTCGGTCTCTTTTCGTTTTTTTAGCAAAAAAAAGAAGAAAAAAAAAACAGTGACGATTAAATACCACCAAAAGAAAGCTCTATCTGTCACAAAAAAAGATAAAAATGTCATAAGTGTTGCACGACCGCGCAATTGTCATTCAAAGTGTGAGAGCGCTGAAAGCTGAAAATTGTCCTGGGCAGGAAGGGGGTGAAAGTGCCCGGCATCGAAGTGGTTAACTATAAATAATTGAATCTAATTTATTTTTTAACCAGACTTTATTGTCACTTGAAGATTTCACACCGCTACTTGTGTCAGCTCATTATTATTTGTTTGTGTTGCGTTTTATCATCAAAGGCCCCTGAAAACCTTTCCATGAAGTTGTGTCTACCTTAGTGATGATAGGTGTCACCTAATAATGATCGGCTACAATTAATTTCCAGGCTACAAATAACTCGCGGCATACAATTAATGTACACACGTCAGGATTAAATCCTTACATATAAAGAAACAGGCAATTACTATGACAAGCATTTGCATCTCAATAACGTTCAGGTTACTGGAAAGTGAAAAAAAAAAAAAAAAAAGAAAAGTGTTCGCCTCCAACCGAGCGCAATAATTGGATTACTATCTGCTTTAAATCTTTAATCCTGGCTGATTTAGTGAGATAAATGTCCTGTAAATACTCTTAATACCCGACTTAACCTTAAAAACAATCAGCGAGATTAAATTAAAAAGCCAGGCGTTCGCGAGAAGGCGGTGCCGTCATTTTTTTTTTTTTCTTCTAGTGCGCTGGAAAAGGTTTCAGGTCCTGATCTTGTCTCTCTGTTGCTAAGTAATTTTATAGATCTATATAATAAGCATAAAAGGCCTTTGAAATGTAAAGTCAGTGGTGAAATAAACCATTTATTATTGATTAGATTAAGGTGAAAAAAGCGGTTTACGTGACTTGCTCACAATCTTGACGACAACAATTAACGCCTCTGTTATCCTCGGAGAACAATAAAACTCGACTCAGGTGTGTCAACTAGAATAGAAAAAAAAAAAAAAAGAAGCTTAATAAAATAATAAACATAATTTACTGATTAAACAATAAATGAGAACACAAGGATAAATGTAATTGATTTACAGAAAGAATAGAGAATGTTAAAGCAGAATTAAACTCTTTAAATCAACATGAACTATATTCTATTCATGCTGCTAGCATTAGTAAATAAATAGGAAAGTTTATTATATTTTATTATTATATTATTTTTTATTATCCACCACTTCCGTCCTGGGCTTTTTTTTCACACCTGTGTTTACATGTAAAAAGCTGTATTTTTTTTTTCTTTTTAAATCAAATCATCTTTATTATTACTTTTTCGTACAAAAAAAAACAAGTATCACAAGTAACAAACAACATACAACCCCGGCACGTAATGAAATGGGGTAGAGAAAAAATAAATAAAAATCTGTATTTTTACACGTAAACATGTTTCTGGCAGTGGTGGCGGGCTTAGTGATCAACAATGGATCTACATCGGGGGACACAGTTTTTTTATTTTTTATTAAAGGAATTGTCTAAAACGGTCTCCGTGTTTTTATTTATTTTTGACACTTTTTTTTGGTGAATGGGTACCCCATGCTCATTTACAGGGGGGGGCAGTATCTGGGGGCCCCCTTGTTAAAGGGGGGATTCCAGATACGGATAAGCCCCCTGCCCGCAGACCCCCCACAGTTACAGCCCAGGGCTGTGGGGAAGAGGCCCTTGTCCCCATCAACATGGGGACAAGGTGCTTTGGGATGGAGGGGGCAGAGCCCCCCCGCCCCAAGGCACTACCCATGTTGAGAGTATGTAGCCTGGTATGGTTCAGGAGGGGGGTGGGGAGCTCACTGGTCCCCCCCCCTTTCCTGGCCTGCTAGGCTGCATGCGGTCTGGTATGGATTTTGAGGGGGCCCCACACCATTTTTTTTTTACAATGTGCATAACTATTCACCCCCCCTAAAGTCAATATTTTGTAGAGCCACCTTTTGCAGCTATCACAGCTCCAAGTCGCTTTGGATAAGTCTCTATGATCTTGCCACATCTTACCACTGGGATTTTTGCCCGTTCCTCCTTGCAAAACTGCTCCAGCTCCTTCAAGTTGGATGGTTTGCACTTGTGAACAGCAATCTTTAAGTCTGACCACAGATTTTCTATTGGATTGAGGTCTGGGCTTTGACTAGGCCATTCCAACACATTTACAAGTTTCCCCTTAAACCACTCAAGTGTTGCTTTAGCAGTGTGTTTGGGGTCATTGTCCTGCTGGAAGGTGAACCTCCGTCCTAGCCTCAAATCACACACAGAGTGGTACAGGTTTTGCTCAAAAATATCCCTGTATTTAGCACCATCCATCTTTCCCTCAACTCTGACCAGTTTCCCAGTCCCGACTGCTGAAAAACATCCCCACAGCATGATGCTGCCACCACCATGTTTCACAGTGGGGATGGTGTTCTTTGGGTGATGTGATGTGTTGGGTTTCCGCCAGACATAGCGTTTTCTTTGATGGCCAAAATGTTCAATTTTAGTCTCATCAGATCAGAGCACCTTCCTCCATACATTTTGGGAGTCTCCCACATGCCTTTTCGCAAACTCAAAAAGTGCCATTTTGTTTTTTGCTGAAAGTAATGTCTTTCTTCTGGCCACTCTGCCATAAAGCCCAACTCTATGGAGCGTACGGCTTATTGTCGTCCTATGTACAGATCCTCCAGTCTCTGCTGTGGAACTCTGCAGCTCCTCCAGGGTTACCTTAGGTCTCTGTGCTGCCTCTCTGATTAATGCCCTCCTTGCCCGGTCCGTGAGTTTTGGTGTGCGCCCGTCTCTTGGCGGGTTTGCTGTTGTGCCATGTTCTTTCCATTGGGTTATGATAGATTTGATGGTGCTCCTGGGGATAATCAAAGATTTGGATATTTTTTTATAACCTAACCCTGACTTGTACTTCTCAACAACATTGTCCCTTACTTGTTTGGAGAGTTCCTTGGTCTTCATGGCAGTGTTTGGTTAGTGGTCCCTCTTGCTTAGGTGTTGCAGCCTCTGGGGCCTTTCAAAAAGGTGTGTATATGTAATGACAGATCATGTGACACTTAGATTGCACACAGGTGGACATCATTTCACTAATTATGTGACTTCTGAAGGTAATTGGTTGTACCAGAGCTTTTTATGGGCTTCATAACAAAGGGGGTGAATACATACGCACATGCCAATTAACAGTTTTATGTATATATTTTTCTATATTTACTTCACCAACTTAGACTATTGTGTTCTGATCCATCACATATAATTCAGATTACAAAAACATTGAACTAAAGGCTGTAATGTTACAAAATAGGTAAAATGCCAAGGGGGTGAATACTTTTGCAAGGCACTGTACCGGCACCTTTTCTCTGGGAAAAAAAGCCCTGACTATTTCCCTTCACTTCCTATATTGCTGACAACAGTTACCAAGCAAGAAGTGAAGGAAAATCTGCAACAGAGACACAAATGGAAATACAAATCTAAATAATCTGGTGAAGCGGGGTTATCAACAGGGTCTGGGGGTGACAGAAGGAAAGATCGGATCTGGGTGGGGGAGGGGATTTCGAGGGACGGGCAGCATAACACAAGAACACAGGTCAGAGCAGAGATCCAAACACAAGGCAATTCCAGAATGTATTTTATTAGAATAAAACTTCTCATTCCAACTCTTTATTTCCCATCTTCAGAGACGTGTTAGCGATGCATAATTCAAGCCTGCATATGTTTGCAATTGCTTTCTGCAGAGTGCAAACATTTTCTTTTTCACGGATCCCAGGGGGGTGGGGAGCACCGCCGCTTTTATTTCTATCTGCACAACAAGATTCTCTAAATGTTTCTTAATTCATAAATTACTTTGAATTATCTACAGGCGTTTCCATCTATAGAAACGAATTAGCCAATTTATTACGTCTCAGCGGGGAACTGGCGCGTTTTAATTGATATTATGAAGGATCTGTCATCACACCGGGAGTAGGCTCTTATTGATGTGAAAACATAAGTCATTTTTACTAATAAAATTAAAATAAAAAGTCGTTATCGTCGGGAAGAAATCTATCGTATTTGAACTGGCAGCTGCCAGAGTAGAAGCTTTATGTGTGTAAAAAAAAAAAATAGTTTTTATAACCGTAACCTCTTTGTCTTATGCTTAGTTATATCTCCATTCTCTGTGCCCATTGGGTTAGTCCAGTACTTCTCTTTTATATCCCTATCATCTCTGGCTTGAGAAAGGCGTGTAGACGACCCTCAAACATGTAGCCACGCCCCTTGCATCTGACATTATTCGCTCTCTCAGAACTGGACTCACCGATCGGACATCCAATCCTGCTGTGCGTTCCATGCTGGCTCTTCAATTCATCATTCTGTTATAGTCGCTTCCTGGCAAAGCTCTGCAATACCCCGGCTGCTTCTAGGCATTACTCTGCACAATCCAGCTCAGTGGCGGCTGGTGCTCAACATTTTTTTGGGGGGGGCACAAACAAAATGAAAAATTCTGAAAAAAAAACCCATCAATTGCATCCTCACTGTGCCCATCAATTGCAGCCAATGTGCTCATCAATTGCAGCCTCTGTGCCATCAAACGCAGCCACTGTGCCCATCAATTGCAGCCAATGTGCTCAACAATTGCAGCCACTGTGCCATCAAACGCAGCCACTGTGCCCATCAATTGCAGCCACTGTGCCATCAAATGCAGCCACTGTCCCCATCAATTGCAGCCACTGTGCCATCAAACGCAGCCACTGTGCCCATCAATTGCAGCCACTGTGCCCATCAATTGCAGCCACTGTGCTCATCAAATGCAGCCACTGTGCCCATCAATTGCAGCCACTGTGCCATCAATTGCAGCCACTGTGCTCATCAATTGCAGCCACTGTGCTCATCAAATGCAGCCACTATGCCCATCAATTGCAGCCTCTGTGCCATCAAACGCAGCCACTGTGCCCATCGATTGCAGCCACTGTGCCCATCAATTGCAGCCACTGTGCTCATCAAATGCAGCCACTGTGCCCAACAATTGCAGCAACTGTGTCTATCAATTGCAGCCTCACTGTGCTCATCAATTGCAGCCACTGTGCCCATCAATTGCAGCCTATGTGCCATCAAACGCAGCCACTGTGCCCATCAATTGCAGCCACTGTGCCATCAAACGCAGCCACTGTGCCCATCAATTGCAACCACTGTACCATCAACCGAAGCCACTGTTCCAATCAAATGCATCAACTGTGCCCATCAATTGCAGCCACCGTGCCATCGATTGCAGCCACTGTGCCATCAAAAGCAGCCATCAAACACAGCTACTGTGCCATCAAACGCAGCCACTGTGCCCATCAATTGTAGCCACTGTGCCCATTAAATGCCGCCACTGTGCCCATCAATTGCTGCCACTGTGCCCATCAAATGCTCCCACTGTGCCATCTGACCTGACCTTAAAACGACTGGAGCTATTACAACTGCAGTCGTCTTGATGAGTCATGAGGAAGCTTAAAATAGAAACGCGTTGACCCCGTGAGGAATGATGATCACATTTTGATATCAGTGTTTAATGGAGGGGATTGGAGGAGTCTAAGGAGATTATATCTACTCAGAAGGAATACCAGTTTATCTTGATCCTTTGCCATTTCCATATACCACAACTGTATGGGATATTACAAAGAGAGGATTTCTTAATGGTCTCCAGTTACCAGAAGCGCCATAAGACCTATTGCGGTCTTTCTTTGAGGTGAGAGGCTGGGGCAAACCTGTGGTGGAAGAGGAGATGTTTACCACATATTAATTGAAGTTCATCTTTATTGCCTTTGAAATATTGCACTTTATTTTGGAACTTGCGTCATTGGACTTTGTGCAAAATATTTCAATCTGCACATTGCTCTTTTTGCACACTTTATTACACTTTACTGTATATATACATTATTGTTTCTGTGGACTATTGGACTATTAAAGTAAAATTTTTTCCCTCATATTGCACATGTAATTTGCACTTTATATTTGTCAGTTTTATTTGTAGTTTCTTTGTTGAGTGAGCGCTGCTTATACTTTTACCTTACCGTTACTACACCGCTACTACAGTGATCTCCACTAGCTTCTGGTTCCAGTGTCGAGCGGCTACACTGCTGCTTACTGAATACAGGATGTCACTTGGTTGGCAAAGCAAAATGTACATTATATCACCAAAAGTATTGGGACACCTGCCTTTACACGCACATGAACTTTAATGGTAACCCAGTCTTAGTCGTACACGCGATCGGATTTTCCAACAACAAATGTTCGATGGCAGCTTGTTGTCAGAAATTCCGACCGTGTGTAGGCTCCATCGGACATTTTCCGTCGGAGTTTCCGGATCTGGATCTCAAATTCTCCGACAACAAAATCCGTGTGTACACAATTCCGACGCACAAAATTCCATGCATGCTCAGAATCAAGTACGAGACGGAAGCGCTCGTTCTGGTAAAACTAGCGTTCGTAATGGAGCTAGCACATTCGTCACGCTGCAAATTTTAAAATCTTTTAATGCAGCACATTCTCTTCTTCTTTATAATGCAAGAATAATGAAGTTGTTTTGCTGCTGATATTCACACAATTCTGACAACCTGATTTATTTATTATTTCTCGTGATCTCATGAATAATTTTTTTTCGTCAGATCTCCATAATAATGTTTAGAATTTTTGTTTATAGTGTTTATTTTTTTATAGTGATCTCCATCATTTTTTCTTTCATTTTGTGTCAAGTTACCACAACACCATTATTATCTGGTATTTCTTTAACCCCAAGGAGGTTTCTTGGTGTTGGTGTCCCTTGTTAATTTGACATTGTATTTTTGAAATGTACCTGTCTACTCACAAACAGTCCTTTTTGAAGTAAAACACATAGGCAAGTATTTTTGAAAAAAAAAATATCCATTTATTCTGGGTCATAACAAAATAAAGAGAAAGGCAACGCTGGAGAAACGGGTGAAATTTGCGAAGCCTTTGTACCCCGGGGCACATCAGTTATTTTACAGTCAAAATTGTTGGCCTGAGGAGTCCTTATAATAGTGAGCACAATCCGGTCCAGGACTACAAGAGATCAGGAACAGCAGCAGATGACATATCTGTCCCCAGGCTGTGGTCTTACCACAGCCTGCATCTTTTGTCAGACCAGACTGAACCCAGGCCATCACTTTCTTGTCTTCCTTCCACTCTTCCTTCCACGCTTACTTTCAGGCTGTGGCTCTGGTGTTGTAGTTGTGGCAGGAGGAGGAGGACCATGGTTAAACTCACAAACAAGGCTTTGGCTTGTAAGTTCGCCCCCCAACCCCTTATTTAGTAGACATGTGCACACTGAAATATTTTGTTTCGGAATTTCGTTTTCGTCCGAAAAATACATTTATTTAGTTACTCCCGAATTTCTTTTTTTTTTTTTAATTTCGTTTTTCGTTAAAAATTGCATTTCTCCGAAAATCCAAATTAATTAAGGTCGAATCTGTCATTGAAGGCTTATGGTGTCTGTGGAATGTTCAAAGAAGATTCGACGGAGCAGCTAAACTGTACAACGCCGTATAGTTTACCTGCTCCCTCCAATCTTCTTAGAACTTTAAACAGACACCATAAGCCAAAGTACGTGGGTACTTAGTTCTAGCTATTTTACTGCTCCTCCTCTTTGGTTACAATAACATTCATCATCATCATTATATTTTACTTCCCCCACCCAATTCCAGCAGTGATCTTTTCTCCCCTATGTCGAATCTTTTCTCTCTATGTAGAATAATCTTGGACTAATAGAGCTAAGGTTAGGCACATTTAACCACAGGTTCGATGGACACAGATTGTTATTGTCATCATCATGTCGAATCTCCTATCCTATTTTTCGGATTCTGCGCTTTCGTTATCGTTTGTTAAAACAATAACGAAAATACCTGAAATTAGGACGAAAACGAATGCACATGTCTATTATTTAGGGCTTGTAACATAATTTCTTTACATAAGAGGCATTGGCCCTCCTCCATTTCCTGAATTTTGCAGGCTGCCATGTAGGCATAGTCGTCTTGATTATTGGGGGGGTATTGAGGGCTGCAGTAGCCTTCCAAAATAGGCCAAGTGCTGCCTCCTCCAGGTTACTCCTCTTCCTGGGACTTTTTTTGTGGAAGGCGGAGGGGAGGGACCTGGGATTCGGACAGGCTACTGGGCCTGTCCACCTCCTGGCTGCCACTTACCCCCTCCACCTCCTGGCTGCCACTTTCCACGGCCTCCTCCTGGCTGGGACTTTCCTGTGTATGAAAAAGGGACATAGTTTTAGTTTTTGGTTCATCAATCACACAAAATTTTCAGCTCATGACTGTTTCAAATTGAATGTTAATAAATAGAAAAGACTATCATTCTGAGCCCAGCATTTTTCATTCTTGTCCCAATCATCTGTGGCCACTAATGTCTATTGATATGTAAAACACTTTGTGAAATCAGAAATTACTAATCAATAATAAAATCTAGTTAATATCATTAATTATTTGACTAGAAATATGTTGAACAATGCTATAGCTGGCTTAAGCTGGGCTCCTCCTGGCTGGAAGGCCCAGGTTGGATGTCGGAAGCCTCAGCTGAGGTGGAAGGAAGCCTTGAAGGAAGATTGGAGAGTGCTGGCCTGTGTTCAGTCTGGCCTGACAGAAAATGCAGTCTGTCATAGTACCACAGCCTGGGTACATAAATGTCATCTGCTGCAGCTCCTGATCTATGAGAATCCTGGACCTTCTTGCGCTCCCTATTATAAGTGCTCCTCATGCCACCAAATAGGGCCTTCAAATAGGGGATGTCTGCCGTGGGCTTCACAAATTCCAGCAATTGATCCAGCGCTGCCTTCCTCTTTGGTTTATTCTTATAAAAGGGGTGGTTTACCTGCCACAGACAGGGCAGCTCCCTGTACATATCAATGAATATGGGGATAAAGTCCTCATCATTGAACAGATCCATTTTCTCAGCAAGACACAACACAAGACAAACCCTAATGTCAGGCTAAACTCTCCTAAACTTGTCCCAATATAGGCCTCAATCTATAAGCAGTATGGGCCACTGATGCACCAAGTTAAAATTGTACCATCGTTCTAACGATCGGCGCTTCCCATACTCCTTCCGCCGCTCACACATCGTATGTACGACGCACGCGTGTTACGCTTTATATACACTGCGCATGCGTGAAACTCTACCCGCCCCTGATGTTCTTTCTAGTCTATTCCCTGCCCCTTCTTATTCGGTGCAGTGGGAGAGCACATGGTGGAGGAAGAGCAAGTCAATGCAGAGGAGAGCAGCAATGACGAAAGCCCGGAGCAACGAACATCAAGACCCCAGAGGAGATTTAAGGCCTCAAATATGTCCCTTGTTGAGATGGTGGACATCTTGAAGAGGGCCGACTATGATGGGAAGCATGGACCTTACCCAAACCCAAATGTGAAAAAGGCCAAGATCATAGCTAAAGTTGGCAAAAGTCTGCAGAAGAATTTTGGTGTACGGCGATCCAAGGATCAACTGAGAAAACGCTGGTCAGACCTCAAATTGAGGGAGCAGGATCAGTACAGAAAGATCAGGAAACTGCTTCTAAAAAGTAAGTATTTGTCCTGCGTTTCTATTATTCTTCTTACGTTTGTGCTGCTCCATGTGTTTTTCTTTACAGTTGTACAGTTTAAAATGGCAACTTTCAGGTTCGTGGCACAGTAATCGTTCGTAGTAAACATCGTTCGTTCGCCCACTAATACAATGTTTTTGGCAGATCCAGGTTTACTACATTTGTTCAGGCCTATTTGTGTTAAAAGAAGTTTAGTACATTGTTGTCTAGATGGGTTTGTAATTAGAATGAAAATGTAAACTTGATTCAGTGTAAAGAGAGGACACTCAGCAGCTGTTTACACATCTGGACAAAGGAGCACTAGTGTGGGACACCAGAACAAACTTTTTAGGGTGTCCACACAGGTGCTCCAGTGGATAATAATGGTGTCTCCATGTGTGGAAATTGTACAAAAAAGGTAAGTATTCCAGCTTTAGAAAGGGAAAAAAAATGTAAGAAAGAATGTAAACATTTACTGAAAACATTATTAGTGCCGTGTGCACAGTGAGGGCAATACATACAAAATAGAATACAATTATATACAGAACCTACACATCTCCATTACATTCTCTATTATTATAATAAACTCCGACGTAGTTGGCAAACATTATCCTACACAATTTTCTGGTGCTTAATTATATTCATTAGACCGTTTGTGAGCAGCCTGTGCCAGGAACCTGAGATTAAGGCCGGGTTCTCCGCATCCAATTCCCAATGGCGGGAGATTTTTACCTGGTTCTCTACGGAGCCGGTTCACATTTCTCTGCTGCGGCTCCGGTGCGAATTTGCACAGGAGTTCTGTGCGTCTTTTGGTCCGCTTCAGGTCCAAAAATTCAGGCTGACTTTGGACCTGAAATGGTGAACGGGGAATTGATTATACTATTAAAAAAACATGAATAAAGCAGAACGCTTCGATGACACTTTGTTGGTTCTGAAACAAACTCAAAGACAAAGTTCCAAATACATTCGTTCTATTGGGTGCTATAACAGCTTCAACTCTTCTGGGAAGGCCGCTCACAAGGTTTAGGAGTGTGTCTACCGGAATGTTTGACCATTCTTCCAGAAGAGCATTTGTGAGGTCAGGCACTGATGTTGGACGAGAAGGCCTTGGCTCGCAGTCTCCGTTCTAATTTATCCCAAAGGTGTTCTATTGGGTTGAGGTCAGGGCTCTGTGCAGGCCAGTCAAGTTTCTCCACCCCAAACTCTCTCACTCTAACACTAGAATCTGTAAATCTACTGACATCCATGATCTAAGACTAACCTATCTAACCCTGTAAAGAAGAAATCTCTATGCATACCTTTTTTAAAACCGCTCCGGTCCGGTCTCCAGAGGAAGCTCTGCAGAGGAGACAGCAGACAATGGCTGGGAAATAAATGGGAAGTGATGTCATCTATAGAGTTACTATGGGGCATCTGTTGTCAGCTGCCTCCCCTGCCCCCACCTCCACAGCGAAGCCGTCGCTGACAGCTCAGTATGGGACCGGAGCGGCTTCAAAAAAGGTATGCATAGCGATTTCTTCTTTACAGGGCTAGATAGGTTATTCTTTTTTTTTTTAACAGAAAATTTTATTAAACAAATCAGCATTACAGTACAAGAAATTGGTAGTCATTGCAGTAAGAATAACAACAGTGAGATTTACTCAGAAATAGTAACTACTGTTTATCAGGTGTTCCAGATGTGCACACAACAGAATTTCACTTAACCATACTTCTCATGGCTCGTATCATCTTAAAGTTCTTAGACAATATAGAGTAAATAACCCAGTCTTCAATCAAGCCTATTAGGGGTGGCGGGGGGGGGGGGCGGGGGGAGGGAAGAGGAAGGAAGGCAGGGGGAGGGGAGAGGGAAAGGAAAGAAAAGGAAGGGGAAGAAGGGAAACGGGCATAAGAGGAATAGACTTGAGGTGTAGGGCATCCTCTACTATTTCCCAGGTCTTACTTATGGGGTAGGGGGATCAGGGTCCCCCCGAAGCGTCTACCCAGGACGACCAAATTTTGTCAAACTTCCCCGGGCATTGCCTACTTTCGTACGTCAGTCTATACAGGGGGAGTACCTTGTTCACCGACCTTATCCACGAGGCCAGGGTAGGAGGCTCCTCCATTTTCCATCGCAGTAGAATCTCCCGTCTAGCATAGTACAATGTGAAGGTTAGACACAATTTATCATATCTATCACCCTCGACATCTTCCAGATGACTGAGCAATAGTATTTGGGGGTCAACCGGTAAAACTGAGCCTATGACATTCCCCAGTGTGGAGGCCACTGCTGACCAAAAGGGTCTTAGTTTGGGACAAGACCAGACCATGTGCCAGAAAGTACCTGCTTCCTGTCTGCATCTTTGACAGTTGGGATCTCTTTGGTGGTATATGCGCGCCAATCTCTGAGGGGTGAAATACGCTCTGTGTAGGAACTTGAATTGTAGATAGGTTATTCTTAGATCGTGGATGCCTTTAGATTTACAGATTTTAGTGTTAGGGTGAACTTTTACTTTAAACTGTGTAACGGGTTCTTTACTGTCAGAGCCATGAGGATGTGGAACTCCCTTCCACAAGCATTGGTATCAGCAGGGAGTGTCGCTAGTTTCAAAAAACTTTTAGATGGGCATCTTAAAGATCACAATGCACAGGGATTTGGGATTTAATATTGACCTTTGGGGGAGAAAGGGAGGGAAAAAGGAAAAGAAGATAGAGTGCTATGATATAGAAGTAAATGCACAAGAACGACAGAATAGTGCATGAGTGCAGGAATAGGCATGTATATTCTATGTGTAATGTTTTATTGAACAAAATGCACGAATGATATGTATAATGAGAATAATTTTCCAAAATAAAACATTTTTTTGATTGAACAAAAAAAAATATTGACCTTAAGTCACACACACACACACATCACTGGATGGACTGGTGTCTTTAATCAACCTTAACCTCTTCACACTGGCGCCTCCCGGCCCTTTAAGAGGTTTGAGTTGCCGAGAGGCGGGGCAGGGCTTAATATCACGTGACCACCATGGTTGACTGTCACGGTGATCATGTGATCTGAAAACTCCCAATCGCAAACAGCGATCGGGAGCTTTCAGTTTGGCGCCGGCAACTGTGACAGGATCACGTGGCACGCGAGCTCTCGGGTATTTGCATATGGCCTGTGCCAAGGGGTTAACAACTGTACAATGTAACTATGTAACCCAGTGGCGGCTGCTGCTCAATTTTCTTAAGGGGGGCCTGTGGCAAGCCAACCGACCACATAACCCCCCGTCGCTCGCTTGATTGTTCACTGCTCCCCCCGTCCCTCGCCCCTCGAGGGGGAGTGGTGGTGGGGGGCGCTCGCCCAGGTCCCTCACCAGCCCCGCACTTGCCCCATCCAGGTTGCAACTTTGGTGGCTGCTCCCCCCTGCGTCTCCTCCCGAGTCCAGGCGGTCGCTTTTCCTTCCGGCCAATCAAGAGTTAGGACTCGCGGCCAATAGAGTCTTAGGGCTCCCGGCCAATCGGGTCTCAGGTGGAGAATCAGGAAAACAATAGCCAATATTATTTTGCTAATGTCACAAAGCTGGGTGGGCTCAGGGCGTAGTGCTCTGCGCCCCGAACCCACCCTTTATTGAAGCCAATTAGAGCCTCAGGCTCCAATCACGTGCTTCTGAAAAAAAAAAAAAAACATTGGAATCCATGCGTGCGGTGCTCTGCATGTAGATTAGGGGCCGGGTACATGAATTGGGGGGGCACCTCTAATTGAGCAGCCGCCACTGATGTAACCTCATTCAAAATTCGAGATCAGCTCTACTTAAAAGTGTTTTGGGTGCAAACGTGATTTTTTTATTTATGGAAAGTAAGAAATAATGTATGAACCACCAGGCCTTCTCATTCCTTTCATATATCAATGTGTAAATGGGAAATATTACTGCGCTAACTCAAATAAAGGAAAAGTGAAAAGCTGCTATATAGACATTGTGACAAAGATAATGAATAGAAAGTGATAAATAATGTAGCGCTGAAAAACACATATATCTATATGCACATGAATGATATGTAATTTAATCGTACAAAAATAAAAAGCAAAATAGAAATGTGAAAAATTCCAATAGGTGTGAAGGTCCTAAAAAGGACCCGTGTAAGTCCACCACCAAATAGTGGTTAATCAGGGATGGAGTACACTGGCACAGTCCGCCATAGAGAGCATCAGAGATGGTACATCTTCAACCGAAAAAGGGAAGTACATCTACTCTTACCGAAACAGGTGGACCAAACGACAACGAGTCATTAAGGCAAAGGTGCCGGGATCGGCAAGTCGACAGAACTCCAAGGAACCCAGGACCTCCAAACATGACTCGAAGGGGTGTACAGGAAACCACCAAACTGGACCTCAGATGTAGAAAACACCAGGGCTATAATTCAGACATGGAGGGCCAGACTGAACCGCAAAGGAACTCACTCCCAAAAGGTTATGAAAAGAAAAAATGCCTCCATATGGTGTAGGTCAAAAAGGTAGGTTTTTTATTTATAAAAACCGGCATACATCAATAAGATACAGATTGTGATCACAGAATAAAAAAGAGGAAAGGACAATGTGGGAAGCTAGAACCAAGCCCGACGCATTTCGTCCCGAAGGACTTCAACTGGGGCTTACCCCAGCTGAAGACCTTTAGGACGAAACACGTCGGTCTTTCCTCTTTTTTATTCTGTGATCACAATTTTTATCTTATTGATGTGTGCCGGTTTTTAGAAATAAAAAAACTACCTTTTTGACCTACACCATATGGATGAATTTTTTCTTTTCACAACCTTTTGGACGTGGCTTCCTTTGCAGTCCAGTCTTGCCCTCCACGCCTGAATTATAGCCCTGGTGTTTCCTACATCTGAGGTCTGGTTTGGCGGTTTCCTCTACGCCCCTTGGAGTCGTGTTTGGAGATCCTGGGTTCCTTGGAGTTCTGTCGACTTGCTGATTCCGGCATCTTTGCCTTAATGACTCGTTGTCGTTGACATTCGAGTCCACCTGTTCCGGTAAGAGTAGATGTACTTCCCTTTTTCGGTTGAAGATGTACCATCTCTGATGCTCTCTATGGTGGACCGTGCCAGTGTACTCCATCCCTGATTAACCACTATTTGGTGGTGGACTTACACGGGTCCTTTTTAGGACCTTCACACCTATTGGACTTTTTCACATTTCCATTTTGCTTTTTTATTTTTTTGTACTATTGAATTACATATCATTCATGTGCATATAGATTTATGTGTTTTTCAGTGCTACATTATTTATCACTTTCTTTTCATATATCAATGGCTGAACTGAAGAATTGTTTTCTGACCTCTGCAGGAATCAGTGAAGTGAAGGCTATTTTTATTTTTTTATTTATTTTTTTTAATGTAATGCTCTTCTTTGCCAATACTGCACGTGTCAGGGGCTCCTTGACTAATCAAAGCCGCTTTTCAAAGACAGCCAATGCTATTACTACAGACTACTGTCTATGCGAATGAAATTCCATGTGATGATATTAATATGATAATGTATTTGGAACAGATGCACAATGTAAAACTAATAAAATCAAACAGTAAATTGCATGGGGCTGTCAGTGCGCACGTTCCATCTGTCTCCTTCCAGCTTTCCCGCTGACTTGTTCATTGTCCGTTCCATCAATGCTCAGCACAGATGTGGAGGTAATAGGGGCAGGAGAGAGGTGCCGATTCCACCTTCTATTGGCCCATCATATACGGGTTTTATTTCGCATTTTATGTGTATTTAATAGCGGTGCTTGTGAAGTGGTCCCCGCAGACCAGACGGCCTAATATCCACAGCTGGGGGATGACAAGCATTATCTTCATCCGTCCTTCTCGAAAAAAGGACAGCGCAACAGCAAGGACCATGATCGGCCAATCCTCATGCTCAAGCAAGGCTATATTTTTTTGTTTTTTCTTTGTTTTTCCCCCTTCATTTTTTTTTGCTATTTGGCACGGCGCTACTTTAACCGCTTGCCGACCAGCCGCCGCAGTTGTACTGTGGCAGAATGGCACGGCTGGGCAAAACAACGTTATGTTTCGTCACTTCATCCTGTGGCCACTAGGGGCGCGTGTGCACGCCCGCTGCTCACCCCCGGAGCCGATGCGAGTGCCCGGCGGTCATGATCACCGCCGGGCTCCAGCGATCGCTGCTGACACACGGAGAACCGGGATCACAGTTTCCGGTTCTCTGAGGGGAGAAGAGTACACAGTATGAACAGCGATCTGTCATCTCCCCTACACAGTCCCCTCCCCCCTTCAGTTAGGACACACACGAGGGAACACAGTTAACCCCTTGATCGCCCCCTAGAGTTAACCCCTTCCCTGCCAGTGACATTTGTACAGTAATCATTGTATTTTTATAACACAGATCGCTGTATAAATGCCAATGGTCCCAAAAATGTGTCAAAATTGTCCAATGTGTCCGCTATAATGTCGCAGCCCTGATAGAAATCGCCGCCATTACTGTTTAAAAAAAAACAATTATAATAAAAATGTCATAAATCTATCCCCTATTTTGTAGACACTATAACTTTTGCACTATAACTTTTACGCTTATTGCGATTTTTTTTTTTTTACCAAAAATATGTAGAAGAATACATATTGGCCTAAACTGAGGAAAAAAATATATTTTTTTATATATTTTTGGGGGATATTTTTTATAGCAAAAAGTAAAAAATATAAATTTTTTTCAAAATTGTCGCTCTCTTTTCGTTTATAGCACAAAAAATAAAAACCGCAGAGGTGATCAAATACCACCAAAAGAAAGCTCTATGTGTGGCAAAAAAAGGACGTCAATTTTGTTTGGGTGCAACGTCGCACGCCCGCGCAATTGTCAGTTAAAGCGACGCAGTGCCGAATCGCAAAAAGTGCTCTGGTCAGAAAGGGGGTAAAATCTTCCGGGGCTGATGCGGTTAGCCGCTTGCCGACCATATACAGTAAATATACGGTGGAAAAGCGGCTCCCCTGGGCAGGATCACATATCTGTACATGATCCTGCACTTCAGAGTCTGGGGCTCGCACGTGCGTCCCCTCTCACTGTGATTGGACACAGTGGGAGCCAATCAGCGGGTCTGGCGGACGATGTTCGGGCCATTAGCGTCCGATTTGTCCATTGCAATGTTGCAGTCCTGCTATATGTTGCTGTTCGGCGCCATTACTAGTTAAAAAAAATCCATAAAAATATCCCATAGTTTGTAGACACTATAACTTTTGCGCAAACAAATCAATATACGATTATTGGATTTTTTTTTTTAAACAAAAATATGTTGCAGAATACATATTGGCCTAAATTGATGAAGAAATTAGATTTTTCTCTATTTTTTTATTGGATGTGTTTTTCATAGCAGAAAGTAAAAAATATTGTTTTTCTTTTTAAATGGTTGGTATTTCTTTGTTTATAGCACAAAAATAAAAACCACAGAGGTGATCAAATACCACCAAAAGAAAGCTCTAATTGTGAAAAAAAAGGACATACATTGTATTTGGGTACAGCGTCGCATGACCGCGCAATTGTCAGTTAAAGTAACGCAGTGCCGTATCGCAAAAAATGTCCTGGTCATTTCCGGAGCTGAAGTGGTTAACAAACACTCTATACATGGATGTGGAAAATGGTATTGATATAAACGCATGTACCCACACAGGTTGACCTGGTGGCACCGCCCCCATGTGACGATACCGACCGATGCATGCTGGGTTGGTGACGTCACAAGGGGGTGGTGTCACCGGGTGATGTCGCCAGGTGGCCCGCCCCTTACCTATATGAGAACTGTCAAATGGCAGAGCCTGCAGTCGGCGGTTAGCCTTTGTCTTGGGCAGAGGTTTTTTTTTTCTTTTTTCGGGAGTTGGGCGGTGGCAACGCGCATTGTGATTGATGATGGATCTATGGAAGACACTGTTTTTTTTATTTTAAATAAAGGAATTGCCAAAAACTGTATCTGTGTTTCTATTTCTTTTTTTTTTACCCCATATTCATTCACATGGGGGGGGCGGGATCTGGGGGCCCCCCCTTGTTAAAGGGGGCTTCCAAATTCTGATAAGCTCCCTGTCTGCAGATCTCCGCAGCCACAGCCGAGGTGGAATGGTTTATTTTTATCAATTAACAAGATGGAAAGTAAATTAACAGAAGAAAAATTTAAATCCAATCAATATTTGGGGTGACCACCCTTTGCCTTCTTCTAGGTAGACTTGCACAGAGTTTGTGAAGGACCTCAGCAGGTAGGTTGTTCCATATATCTTGGGGAACTAGGCACAGACCTTCTGTGGAGATCGTCTGCCTCAAATCCTTCTGTCTCTTCATGTCATCCCAGACAGACTCCATGATGCTGAGATTAGGGCTCTGTGGGGCCAAACCATCACTTCAACTGAAGATAGTTCTAAATGACATTGACTGCAGTGGTGGCTGGTGCTCAATATTTTTTTTTTGGGGGGGGGGGGCAGCAAACTAGCATGTACCCATTGGAATCCATGCGTCCGGCGCCCTGCACGTAGATTAGGGCCCAGGCGCCCTGCATGGATGGGCTGCCACTGATTGGCTGTATGTTTGGGATAGTTCTCCTGCTGCAGAATACATTTGGGGCCAAACACACTCCCCACTGATGGAATAGCATGATGGAGAAGTATCTGCCTGAATTTCTCAGCATTGAGGACAACATCGATCCTGACCAAATCTCCAACTCCATTTGCGGAAATGCAGCACCTTGCAAGGAGCATCCACCATGCTTCACAGTTGGCTGCAGACACTCATTATTGTACCACTCTCCAGCCCTTCACCAACAAACTGCCTCCTGCAATAGCCAAATATTTCACATTTTGACTCATCAGTCCAGAGCACCTGCTGCCATTTTTCCCCAGTTCCCATGTTTTCCTGCATATTCGAGTTGCTTAGCCTTTTTTCCATGTCGGAGGTTTTGATTTGTGGCCACAAATTCTTCGATGAAGACCACTTCTGGCCAGACTTATCTTCCTCCAGAACTCTTTCCTCCAGTTATGTGCTGATGGCACTGCTAGACATCTTCCGATGTGGAAGGGAAGTAAGCATGGTGTGTCTTTCATCTGCTGCATTAAGTTTCCTTAGCCAACCACTGTGTCTATGCTTCTCAATGTTTTCTATTCTTTTGTGCTTCTTCAAAACAGCTTGAACAGCACATCTTAAAATCCCAGTCCGCCTTGAAATCTTTGCCTGGGAGAGACCTTGCTGATGCAGTATAACCCCCCTTGTGTCTTGTCATGGTGTATGACCTGTAACATGAAACTGTCTTCCACAACCTCACCATAGTAGCAGAGTTTGGCTGTTCCTCGCCCAGTTTTAAGCCTCCTATACAGCTGTTTCTGTTTTATTTAATGACCGTGCTTCAACCTACATATGAAATTGATGATCATTAGCCCCTGCTTGGTATAATTGGTTAACCATACACCTAAGTCTAATCCGATAAAATCCCTGACTTTGTGCAAGCGTACAAAGTGTGCAAGTGTAATGCCGCGTACACACGATCGGATTTTCCGACAACAAATGTTGGATGTGAGCTTGTTGGCGGAAAGTCCGACCGTGCGTACACTCCAACGGACATTTGTTGTCGGACTTTCCGTCAACAAATGTTGGCTAGCAGGTTCTCAAATTTTCCGCCAACAAAATTTGTTGTCTGACTTCCCAATCGTGTGTACACAAGTCCAACGCACGAAATTCCATGCATGCTCAGGATCAAGAACGAGCCGGAAGCGCTCGGTCTTGTAAAACTAGCGTTCGTAATGGAGATATCAAATGACTATTGAACTTCCTGTTTATCGGCTCGCCAAACGTCTCGTACGTCACTTACGTTTGTAATTGTTGGCCAACATTTGTGTGACCGTGTGTATGCAAGACAAGTTGGAGCCAACAACCTTCAAACAAAATTCCACGGTTTTGTTGTCGGAATCTCCGATCGTGTGTACGGGGCATAAGAACTGATGCCGGTTGGAAGCCAAAGGGTAGTCCAACCAAATAGTGATTTGATTCACCTTTTTCTTTTGTTCACTCACTTTGCATTTTGTAAATTGATAAAAAGAAACATTTAAAATATATATTTTTGAAAGCATTCTTACTTTACAGTATTTCTTCACACCTGCCTAAAACATTTGCACAGAACAGTATTTCTCCTTGTCTGTGCACTCCTGAGCATTTGGCCTTTGCAGTGTGTGTGGGGGAAGGAGGGGGGACACTGCAAGGATTGTTTTTGCTGGAGTTCAGCTTTAATAAAAAATCCGTAAAAGCTAAATTATTTAGCTGTGTGTGTTCTAAATAGTAGATGAGATTATGGGCTATTCACAGCACAGTGGTAAAATGATTAAAGAAAATAACTTATTATAACCTGTTAATTTCATATGGTAAAAAAAAGAAATATTGATATTTAGAATTCCATATTTATCAACTAAAGTGAATTATGAAAAAAGAAAACTAAAATGTTACATTTTATCGTTACATAATTAATACGGAAAGAAGTATACTCCAATGCACTATACATTCCCGTTATATGAATAATATAGTAACATTTTTCCTCCATCTCATGACTGATGAGAATTGATGGTGACATTTGTCTTGCAGAGGACAGAGGTAAATCCAGGGTGAGCGAGTCGCCCCAGAGAGGGTCACCTCCGGGGCTCTTTAACACATTTCTTCTACAGGGAGAAATGTAGCTTTCTTTTTTTTTTTTTTTTAATGATTGAACTAGATGCACTCGAATGGATGTCTTTTTTCAACCTGACTAACTATGTAACTATGTAACTATGTAAGTGAGCGATTTAATGGTTACCATGGTGACCGGGTCAGGTGCGACTCAACTGCGAATGTCCTTGGAATTACATTTGCACATTTAGTCAGACCGTCCCAAAGTGCGGCACCGATGGATCGCCATATCGAAAACAGTTTTGTGGATCCATAAAAGCAATTCCCACCTCAACAAAAAAAAAAAAATACACTGTATCTGTGTAGGATATTATATCCAACATACAGAGCTACCCAAATAAAGAATTCATACCATAGCAATTAATCTATACAAATAAAAAGAAATGCATTAAATAATGCATTAAATTGGTTTGGTATGTATACTGTAGCTATATATGTTGCATGTATGTTGACAACCGGTCCCATTACTCCTTGGCAAATAGGAGAAGAAATGGAAACAGTGGCAGATTTTATCTTCCTCGGCTCCGAGATCACTGCAGATGGTGATTGTAGCCATGAAATTAAGAGACATCGCCCTACCGACAAAGTAGACGTGCAAATTTGTTTGTTTTCGTTTCATTTTTTTTTGTTTTTTTTTTTGTTTTTCGGGTCAATCGTTATAATCGCAATTCATAAATTCATACATTTGTAAATTCATAAATTTGAAAATTTGAAAATTCTAATTTTCTAATTTTCTAATTTTCAAAAATTTGAAAACTTGTAAATTCGTAAATTCGAAAATAAGAAAGAAAATCCAAAAATTCGAACTAACTAATAATAACTAACTATTAAATTATAGGTATTGGAATCTACTTTCAAATTTGGCTGTTAGTGAACGCAACGAATACAAGTTACGAATTATCTGAAAAAATTAATGCCACGTCTAAACAAATGGAACGGAATGAATTAATAATATTAAATAATAGTAATACTAATAAAACGTTATTATTATTATTATTATTATTATTATTATTATTATTATTATTATTATTGTTATTTATTATTATTAATTTGTTATGTTCCATTCGTTTAGATACAGTATTTGTTATTTCGGATAATTCGTAACTTCGGATAAATCCGTATTAGTTACGTTCACTAACAGCCAAGTTTTAAAGGAAATTCCAATACCTACAATTTAATAGTTATTATTAGTTAGTTAGTTATTCTTTCGATTTTTTGGATTTTCTTTCTTATATTTGAATTTACAAATTTTCACATTTTCAAGTTTTCAAATTTTAAATTTTAAAAAAAATGTGAAAATTTGAAAATTTGAAAATTCGAAAATAAGAAAGACAATCCAAACATTCGAAAGAATAGCTAACTAATAATAACTAACTATTCAATTATAGGTATTGGAATTTCCCTTCAAACTTGGCTGTTAGTGAATGTAACGAATACGAATTTATCCAAAGTTACGAATTATCCGAAAAAACAAAAACCATATCTAAACGAATGGAACATAACAAATTAATAATAATAAATAGCAATAATAATAATAATAATAACTTTTTATTAGTATTACTATTATTTAATATTATTAATTCATTCCATTCCATTTGTTTAGACGTGGCATTAATTTTTTCGGATAATTATGAACAAATTAAAAATAATTAATAATAATAATAAAATGTTTTTATTGTTATTTATTATTAATAATTTGTTATGTTCTATTCGTTTAGATATAGCATTCATTATTTCGGATAATTCATAACTTTGGATAAATCCGTATTTGTTACGTTCACTAACAGCCAAATTTGAAAGGAAATTCCAATACTATAATTTAATATGTAATCACACAATAAGTCTAAAATCATAAACAACACGCCAAGTCTCTGATAATTATGCTTATTGAAGCAGCGCTAAGTGTCCGTTGAGCAAAACACTATATATAGAGCAAATGTTGAAGAGACAGGAAAGTTCAAAAATAAAGTTGTGGTCTGTGGATATGAAGATGTGCGTAGAAATCCTTCCACCAGTGATGATCACCGCCCTCAGACGACGTCCGGAAGTGACGAAACGCGTCAGGGTCGCAATCTACCGGAAGTGACGTGTGCGTTCCACGGAAGGAAACCAGGAAGCGAAAAAAGACCAGCTGCTTACAGCGCGCATCCCGGCGTTCCTCCCGGAGGTCGAATTAACAGGCACAGTGCACTTTTCAATGCTCTAATATACTTTTGCATCTGGTACGCAGATTTTAAACGGGGGGAGTGTAATGTTGTGTATTATTTAATAAACTTTCATAAGCAATATTACGCTATATAGCATTTATTTTCCTCCCTATGTTACATTTGCCGAGAGGGTATTGCACCACCTGGTGGATGAACCAAGGAAACGGAGAGGTTTTCAAAGATCATTACCTAAAGGCTTGTGGTTATTAAAATTGTGGTGAGTGCATTCTCACGGGGGGTGACCCCCTCACGCGATGATCATCACTGGTGGAAGGATTTCTACGCACATCTTCATATCCACAGACCACAACTTTATTTTTGAACTTTCCTGTCTCTTCAACATTTGCTCTATATATAGTGTTTTGCAACAACGGACACTTAGCGCTGCTTCAATAAGCATAATTATCAGAGACTTGGCGTGTTGTTTATGATTTTAGACTTATTGTGTGATTACATGTTTAATTTTTTAAAGTAGCTGCTTTAGTCAGCTGCATTGGATTACGGAGTGATTTCAAGGCGCGGATTAATGTGAGGCAGAGGCGGTCATATTGTCCACACATTTTTAGTACTATAATTTAATAGTTAGTTATTATTAGTTAGTTATTATTTCAGATTTTCTGGTTTTCGTATTTTCGAATTTACGAATATTCAGAAAAATTAGTTTAACGAGTTTTCATTAATTAGGATATTTCTAAATTAAAGGGGTTGTAAAGGTAATTTTATTTTTTTTTTTAAATAACTAACATGTTATACTTACCTTCACTGTGCAGCTCGTTCTGCACAGAGTGGCCCCAAACCTGGTCTTCTGGGGTCCCTCGGCGGCTGTTTCAGCTCCTCCCCGCAAGAACTAACCACCTTAATGCGAGCTCCCTCGCATGGTGGTTAGTTATTGCGGGCACGCTCCCGTGATACAGCCGGCGGCTAAAGCCGCTCACTGTATCACTCGGCCCCGCCCCCGGCGCGCCGCGTCATCGGATGTGATTGACAGCAGCACGAGCCAATGGCTGCGCTGCTTTCAATCCATCCACTGCAGCCAATCAGCGACCAGGCTGAGCTGCAATAGAGATGACGGGAACGAGCAGCGGAGATTCGAGGTGTCAGGTAAGTAAAACGGGGGGGCTGGGGGCGGCGGTATTGTCAAAAGTTTTTTCACCTTAATGCATATAATGCATTAAGGTGAAAAATTTTTTACCTTTACAACCCCTTTAACTAATTTGTCGAAATTCGTTAAAAAACAAAACTAATTGCACATGTTTACGACAAAGTGGCGTATAGTCAAAGCTTTGGTATGCACAGTAGTAACCTATGGCTGTGAAAGTCGGACCATAAGGAAGGCTGAACGCCGAAGACTCTTGCCAGTCCCTTGGATGGAAAGAAGATCAAACCAGTCAATCCTGAAGGGAATCAACCCTGAACATTCACTGGAAGGACAGATCCTGAAGCTGAAACTCAAATACTTTGGCCACCTAATGTGAAGAGAGGACTCATTGGAAAAGACCCTGATGCTGGGAAACATGGAAGGAAAAAGGAGAAGATGGATAGATAGCATCATCAAAACAACGAACATGAAGTTAAGCAAGCTCCGGGAGGCAGCGGAGGACAGAAAAGCCTGGCATGCTATGGTCCATGAAGTTATGAAGGGTCGGACATGACTAACTAAATGCACAACACATGTATGTTGCATGTCATTTTTTTTTATTCAGATAATTTAACAGCAGCTTGAGTGTTTAGGGTGAGAACAAAAATTTTGTATTTGCTATCTGTGTACGATTTTATATGCAACATACAGCGCTACCCAAAAAATAAATATATAGCAAAATGATTATTCATTCCATAGCAAATAATATATACAAAAAACAAAAAACAAAACAGTACATTAAATGTATTATTATTTAATGCACTTTGTTTTATTTATATAAATTATTTTTTATGGTAGATTTATTATTTCTTTGATATATATATATATATATATATATATATATATATATATATATATATATATATATATATATATATATATAATTTTTTTTTTTTGGGTAGTGCTGTAAATTAAAATCAAAAAGTCCTACACAGACAGCAAATACAAAAACTTTTGCGCTAACCCTAAACCCCCATCAACCCAGACTGCTGTATAATATTAACCACTTCAGCTCCAGAAGATTTACCCCACTTCATGACCAGGCCTTTTCTTGTGATATGGCATTGCTTTACTGTAACTGAGAATTGCGCAGTGGTGCGACACTGTACCCAAAACTGTACCTTTCGTTCCCACAAATAGAGCGTTCTTTGGTGGTATTTGATCACTTTTTTTTTTTGTGCTATAAACAAAAAAAGACTGACAATTTAAAAAAAAAAAACCCCAATATTTTTAAGTTACTGCTATACAACATATCCGATAAATAAAAAGTAAAAAATCGAATTTCTTCATCGACTTAGCCCAATGTATTCTGCTACATATTCTTTCTAAAATCCCAAGAAGCATATATTGATACAATACTTGCAAGGTCCATAAAGACATGGATGAGCGAGTTTGGGGTGGAGGAACTTGACTGGTCTGCACAACCCAATAGAACACCTTTGGGATAAATTAGAGCGGAGACTTATCGATAATGAACAGCATCTTTTCTTCTTCCTTTTCTGCACTCCGATACTCACCAAGAAGTCCCTTATTACGGTGTTTGTGTATGTACCATATACAGCTCGATATACTCTCTGTTTATTATAAGTTCCTTAATCTATGGTAGCAATCCCTCCCCCTCCTCGACACAGTTTGCTCACAGTTGGGGTGTCTGGGCGAAGGAGACATAATTCAGATGGTAAGATAATTACCACGAAATCTACATTATTGTCTCAACATTCGGTGATGTATGCCTTCATATCTCATAATTCTTGCTCATGTTTCATTATATAAAAATCTTGAAATATAAATTAGAGCGGAGACTGCGAGCCAGACCTTCTCGTCCAACTTCAGTGCCTGACCTCACAAATGCGCTTCTGGAAGAATGGTCAAACCTTCCCATAGACACACTCCTAAACCTTGTGGACGGCCTTCCCAGAAGAGTTGAAGCTGTTATAGCTGGAAAGGGCGGAGCCAACTCAATATTGAACCCTACGGACTAAGACTGGGATGCCATTAAAGTTCATGTGCGTGAAAAGGCAGGCGTCCCAATACTGTTGACAATATAGTGTATCTAAGGCTGGAACCTGGTTTAGAAAACTTTTTTGGTAATATAGCTCTACCACCGTAGGGGCAGCTGGTAATAGCTGGTTCACTCTAATAGTGCAGAGGCTGCCCACCACCACAAGCACCAGTCCATACAGCTCCAGTAACTCAGTCTAGGGGACGTCTTTCTGAAATGTATTGCTTGAAAAACTTTAAACAGGAGACGTTAGGGCATGGGGTACTCCAAAACGCTGCCCAGGAACAAGAGCACTCTTCTCCAGGATTCTGCTGAGGACAACGGAATGGCCAGTAATCTGAGACCCTGTGAGAGCCGGCTCAGTCCAAGGTACCTCTGGCACTTTTATCCAGAAAGCACACACATTCGCCAGGAATTAGTTCAAGGTCATTACCTACAAGTTCCCAGGACAGCTTCACACCTTCCAGTTTCCTCCGGACACGGTCCAGTAAGGGAGACTATCCTTCTCCAGACCCCTTTCCTTGTGGTATCCAACAGCCAGCTCCTCAGGAAACCACTCCAGACCCTCTGCCCAGACACAGGCCTCAAGAACAGCTACGTGGTCCACAGGCAACCAATGACACAAGAAAGCTCTTAATTCACTCTCTGGTCATCTCTCTCCTTGACTACTGCAATTCCCTCCTTATTGGCTTAACTCTACATAGTCTATCCTCTCTTCAATCCATCATGAATGCTGCTGCTAGACTCATCCACCTCAAAAATTGCTCTGCTACTCCTCTATATCAATCCCTCCACTGGCTTCCGCTCACCCAACAAATTAAATTAAAAATACTAACAACTACTGTACTTACAAAGCCATCCACAACTCTACCCCCAGTTATATCACTGACCTGGTTTCAAAATACCAATCTAATTGTTCTCTTCATTCTTCTCAAGACCTCCTGCTCTCTAGCTCCCTCGTCACCTCCTCCCATGCTCGTCTCCAGGCCTCTCCAATCCTATCCAATCCTATGGAACTCCTTACCCCAATCTGTCCCATTATCTCCTACTCCATTAGCTTTTAGACGATCCCTGAAAACCCTCCTCTTCAGAGAAGCCTATCCTACCCACACCTAACAACTGTATTTTCATTTCCTCCATCAGCTCATCCCCCACAGCTATTACCTTTTGCTCCACTTGACCCTCCCTTCTAGATGTAAGTTCGAATGAGCAGGGCCCTCTGATTCCTCCTCTATTGACTTGTATTGTAACTGTACTGTATGCCCCCATGTTGTAAAGCGCTGTGCAAACTGTTGGCGCTATATAAATCCTGTATAATAATAAAGAACAGCTACATGGTCCACAGGCAACCTCAGAGGGGCAGAAGCCCCAGAGGCTTTGGAACCCTCCCTGCTGAGGGAAGAACCATCTCCCGAGGGCGCCAGACTATTTATTACCACCAAGCCACCTTCTGGACACTCCTTCTTAGGGATTGGCCAGGCCATGATAAACATTAAGGCTGGTCCTTTGACTCTCCCTCTCAATGTCCTGGAAGCTTCTTCCAGAGGCAAGATGGAAGCAATCAAACCAACCTGTGGAACCCTGAACAAACTAGAACAAACAATCACTGCTCCCTTGACTGAAGATGGAGCCAAAAAACGACATTTGCCTAGTATCCTACTCTAGGAGGGTGCTACATTCACGTTTAATAACCGTTTATTTTTTTATCCCTCCAGAAGACCCGTTGCCATATACACTGAAAAATAGACCGCAATTGCAGAATAACGGTGTATTTATGACTAATGACAAATTTTAATCCTTGTGGTTTTTCTGCTGGCTCCCGCAGACTTCCACAGCAATATTTTCCTTAGCAGCATCTGATGAATACAGTCTCATTGGATTTCAAATACTGCCAAATAAAATGAATAAAATACGAAGTAATAAGACGTAACAGCCCTTGTATATGACCGCATTTAAATGTGTAACTAAGTTATGCCAATCTGGGAATTTATTTTTGGTATAGATTCAATTTGCAATTCTTGTCTATGTGTAAAGGAAGGAGCTCGGTATCTATCAGCAGAGCTCAGAAGGTCCTGTTTTGTCTGCAGAGGAGACATTTATTAGGTCTATCATTTGAGAGAGTTAAAGTGACCACACACATATTATTTATAACCTTACTGTACAATCCCTTACAGATTCAGAGTTTTGTGGCCCTTTGTAGTTATCATGCATAGAATAGCGTGCTAACCACTTGCCGACCGCCTGTAGATGTACGTCATTACTTTGACATTAAATACCGGGGTTATGGCAGCAGCACATTATATATATATATTTAGCAGAGGCCCTATAGAATAAAATGATACATGTTGCAATTTTTTATGTCGCACGGCTTTTCAAATGCAATTTTGTTGGAAAAAATACACTTTAATGGATGTCACTTCATTAGCTCCGCTGGAGGGCAAGAGAGACATCAGGGGTCTCTTAGACACTCGAAGTCTCATTAATCACTGGGCACATTTACCCCCTTCCTGCCCAGGCCAATTTTCAGCTTTCAGCGCTGTCACATTTTGAACGACAATTGCGCGATCATGCTACACTGTAACCACATGAATTTTTTATCATTTTTTTCACACCAATAGAGCTTTCTTTTGGTGGTGTTTAATCACAACTGGGCTTTTTATTTTTTGCAAAACAAACGAAAAAAGACTGAAAATTAAAAAAAAAAAAAAAAAAGCGTTTCATAGTTTCTTATAACATTTTGCAAACAGGTAATTTTTCTCCTTCACTGATGGCCACTGATTAGGCGGCACTGATGAGGCAGCACTGATGGGCGCTGATAGGTGGTACTGGTGGGCACTGATGAGGCTGCACTGATGGGCACTGATGAGGCGGCACTTATGAGGAGTCACTGGTGGGCACTGATGAGGCGGCACTGGTGGGCACTGATGAGGTTGCACTGATAGGCGGCACTGATGGGCACTGATAGGTGGCACTGATGAGCTCTAATAGGCAGCACTTAAGGGCACTGATAGGCAGCACTGATGGGCACTGATAGGCAGCACTGATAGGTAACACTGATGAAAAGGCACTGATGGGCACTGATAGGCAGCACTGATGGGCACTGCTAGGTGACACTGATGAGGAGGTACTGATGGGCACTGATAGGCCGCACTGATAGGTGACCCTGAAGAGCACTGATTGGCAGCACCGATGGGCACTGAGAGGTGACACTGATGAGAAGGCACTGATGGGCACTGATAACCAGCACTGAAGAGCACTGATTGGCAGCACTGGTGGGCACTGATTGGATTGATCCGTGATCAGCTGCCAATGGACACAGTTGATCACATGGTAAAGGGCCTCTGTGATTAGCCCTTTACCACGATCTGTGTTTAGCTGAGTCTGAAGAGGGCTGCAGGGGGCGCGCGGGCAGCGTGATCACGGGAGGGCGTCCATGTGCATCCTCCCGGCAAAGTAAGCCCGCGTCGTAGCCGTCTTTTGGCTATAGCGCTGGTGGGAAGTCGTTAAAGAGAATCCTTCACCCAAAAAGTTATCATGGAGATAAAAAATAAAGTTTCGTGAAAAAAAACCCCAAAAACTAAGCTACACCTAAGCACTTAAACCCCACAAAAAAGAAATATGAATAGAAGGGTGTTGGGGTCACCTTTGGAAGTAAAAGGGTTAAAAGGTTGACCTCTATAAAACAAATATTTTATATTTTATCACAATATGTACAAAAGGTCTAGAGGTTAGTTCTGTAGATGATGCTTTAAAATTATTCACAAGTAACGCGCATGTTAGTCACCCATAATAAGTATGTCGATTATAAATGGAATTGTACAGGAAACATATTGCAGTAAGAATAATAAACTGACTGCGGCCTCGCTTGGAGGTAAGAAGTGAAGCGTGACCTTCTTAATATGCAATAATGAGAAGGTTTATAAAGGGTTTATTACAGGAGTCAAAGGACACTGCTCTGCCTTGTGGAGCAATTATACCGAGGTTCGTAGTTATGGAGATGTCCTCCGCATTTTTGTAGACGAGAAATATTAATGGCGCATGGCCTCCCTTTATTGACTCTGTTTGCATAAATAAGACTTAGTAAATTGTTGATGACTTCTTAAAAGCAGAAGGCCAGAAAAACAAGAAGCCGGACTTGTGTAAGTCTGTAAGACCTCCGTCACCGTTACCCCCTTTCTACCGATACCCAGACTCCCCCGGAGTCACCCTAACACAGCAATTACACACACCGTTACTTCAGGTTCAAGGAACAGACAGAAAGTCAAAGATTACTGAGCTGAGTCAGGAGAGCCACATTAAGGCTGCATTCACACCTGAGCGTTTTCAGCTCATAAAACGCCTGAAAAACACCTGAAAAACGCCCAACACGCAAAATCCCATTTCCCATTCATGTCAATGGCACCTGTTCACATCTGAACGTTTTGTCACCTGAAGCAAAACGCCTAAAAAACGCCCTAGGCTCAAAAAAATATATGAGCTTCTTTGGGGCAGATTACAGGCGTTTTTCTGCCTTTTGCATTGGTGACCTGAACAAAATCGCGTCAAAATTGCAGTAAAAAAAAAAGCGGCAAAATCACAGTAAAATCGCGCGACTTTGAAACGCTCAGGTGTGAGTGTGTCTAAATGGATTACTATTGACAAGCAATAATACTCATGCCACTTCATATTCAGAAGTGCTAAGTCTGCATTTCAGTCACGTCAGAAATGAAAGAACTGGAAAAAAAAAATTTAAAAATCCTTCAAATCTGGAAATTGCGCACATTCAGTTCTGGAAGAATACGCTTTTTTAGGCTTGGTAGCAAGACTTTCCTTTAAAGGAGGAACAAAAAGAGGAATTTCACCTTTAGGGTCCATGCACACTGGCTTAAAAAAAATGCAAGTGTCTTGGCCGGAAAAAATGCTAATTTTGAGTATTTTTTGTACTAGTGTTTAGCATTTTTCTTCTGCCCAATGTGCATGGACATATACAGTGCCTTGAAAAAGTATTCATACCCCTTGAAATTTTCCACATTTTGTCATGTTACAACTGAAAACGTAAATGTATTTTATTGGGATTTTATGTGATAGACCAACACAAAGTGGCACATAATTGTGAAATGAAAGGAAAATGATAAATGTTTTTTTAAATGTTTTACAAATAAATATGTGAAAAGTGTGGCGTGCATTTGTATAGCGCCCCCCTTTACTCTGATACCCCTAACTAAAATCTAATGAAACTCTAATTAGTAAATAGAGTCCATCTGTGTGTAATTTAATCTCAGTATAAATAAAGCTGTTCTGTGAATCCCTCAGAGGTTTGTTAGAGAACCTTAGTGAACAAGCAGCATCATGAAGGCCAAGGAACACACCAGACAGGTCAGGGATAAAGTTGTGGAGAAGTTTAAAGCAGGGTTAGGGTATAAAAAAAATCTCCCAAGCTTTGAACATCTCACGGAGCTCTGTTCAATCCATCATCCGAAAATGGAAAGAGTATGGCACAACTGCAAACCTACCAAGACATGGCCGTCCACCTAAACTGACCGGCCGGGCAAGGAGAACATTCATCAGAGAAGAGCCAAGAGGTCCATGGTAACTCTGGAGGAGCTGCAGAGATCCACAGCTCAGGTAGGAGAACCTGTCCACAGGACAACTATTAGTCGTGTTGTCCACAAATCTGCCCTTTATGGAAGAGTGACAAGAAGAAAGACATTGGTGAAAGAAAGTCATAAGAAGTCCTGTTTGCAGTTTGTGAGAAGCCATGTGGAGGACACAGCAAACATGTGGAAGAAGGTGCTCTGGTCAGATGAGACCAAAATTGAACTTTTTGTCCTAAAAGCAAAGCGTTATGTGTGGCGGAAAACTAACACTGCACATCACCCTGAACACACCATCCATGGTGGTGGCAGCATCATGTTGTGGAGATGTTTTTCTTCAGCAGGGACAGGGATGGGAAGATGGATGAAGATGAAGATGGGAAGATGGATGGAGCCAAATACAGGACAATCTTAGAAAACTTAGAGTCTGCAAAAGACTTGAGACCGGGAAGGAGGTTCACCTTCCAGCAGGACAACAACCCTAAACATACAGCCAGAGCTACAATGGAATGGTTTAGATCAAAGCATATTCATGTTTTAGAATGGCCCAGTCACAGTCCAGACCTAAATCCAATTGAGAATCTGTGGCAAGACTTGAAAATTGCTGTTCACAGACGCTCTCCATCCAATCTGACAGAGCTTGAGATATTTTGCAAAGAAGAATGGGCAAAAATGTCACTCTCTAGATGTGCAAAGCTGGTAGAGACATCCCCAAAAAGACTTGCAGCTGTAATTGCAGAGAAAGGCGGTTCTACAAAGTATTGACTCCGGGGGGCGCCATACAAATGTACCCCCCACACTTTTCACATATTTATTTGTAAAAAAATGTTGAAAACCATTTATCATTTTCCTTCCACTTCACAATTATGTGCCACTTTGTGTTGGTCTATCACATAAAATCCCAATCAAATACATTTACATTTTTGGTTGTAACATGACAAAATGTGGAAAATTTCAAAGGGTATGAATACTTTTTCAAGGCACTGTAGGATAACGTTAGTTGCTTCTACAGGCAAAATGCTAAACTTTAAAAATTAAGGACCAGCGCTTTTTAACCCAGTGTTCATGGGCCCTTACTATCAAAAAAAAATATGTTTAAAGTGCTATTAAAGGCAGACTTAAAAAAAAAGTCATACTTACATGCTCTGTGTAATGGTTTTGCACAGCGCAGCACCGATCCTCCTCATCTCGGGTTCCCTGCCGGCGCTCCAGGCCCCTCCCTCCTACCGATTGGCCCCACAGCAAACAGATTGCAATGGGGGCACCCGAGCCGGGATGCTGCTCTGTGTGTCCAGTCACAGACAGAACACGGCTCGGCCCTGACCCCTGCTCTCTCCTCATTGGCTCACTGGTTGTGATTGACAGTAGCAGGAGCCAATGGCTCCCTGCTGTCTCAGCCAATGAGGAGGAAGAGACCTTGGAGAGCCGCTGCTCTCATGCATGTCACTGGATCGAGATGGGTCTCAGGTAAGTATTGGGGGGGCTGGGGGGGGTGGGTGGGCTGCTACACACAGAAGGTTTTTTTTTACCTTCATGCATAAAAAAACCTTGAGCCTTTACAACCTCTTTAAGTCTTAAAAACTGTCCTTGAATAAAAGTAAAAAAAAAAAAAATACTTACTAGTCTTTGCAGTTCAGGATTGTCTTGCTTGTAGGAAAAATTCTCCCTACACTGCGCCCCCCCCCCCCCCAGAGCTGCCATCTTGAATTCACTTCCGGCGCAAGCAAAGACAACCTGCTTTTGCCAGATCTGATCTATGGAACCCGGCAGAATCACTCAACGTGTCTGTGCACGCACCTGACCCCTTATGCATGCGCACACACTCCGCAGACCAAAGTCAGTAAACTGGTAGACATCCGAATGCATAAGACCCCGCAATCTGCCTCATGGAATGAATGACACAGAAATAATGGGAGCAGGGGCGTAACTACCACCATAGCGACCCATGCGGGCGCTATGGGGCCCGCAGCTGAGTGGGGCCCAGTGAGGATAAGAGTACCGCCGGCACAGTCTCCCAGCCAGGGGAAGAGAAAGGAAAGGAAGAGGCGAGCTGTCCGAATCAGTAGAGAGCTGAATTGCCCGATGTAAGAGCTTTCATTAGAACTTCCAGTGTTCCCGGGGCTCACGTCACATAGCTCCACCTTTTGGCCCGGTGCCTTTGATAGACAGAACGCCGATCCAATGCGGGACATGTGACGTCATCAAAGGCGTTGGGCCAAAAGGTGGGGCTATGTGACGATGAAGACAGGAAATTTAAATGAAAGCTATTACAGCGGGCAATCCCGCTCTCTGCTGATCCGGGTGGCTTGCCTCTTCCTCTGCATAGGTGGGGCTGTATGGGGCACAGGTCACGCTGTATGGGGCACAGGTCACGCTGTATGGGGCACAGGCAGACCAAGCTGTATTGGGCACAGGTCACGCTGTATGGGGCACAGGTCACGCTGTATTGGGCACAGGTCACGCTGTATTGGTCACAGGCCAGGCTGTATGGGGCACAGGTCACGCTGCATTAGGCACAGGTCACGCTGTATTGGTCACAGGCCAGGCTGTATTGGGCACAGGTCACGCTGTATTGGGCACAGGTCACGCTGCATTGGGCACAGGTCACGCTGTATGTGGCACAGGTCACGTTGCATTGACACTAGGGCAGCTGTGGGGGGGGGGGCTGTTTGCAGGGGGGCCCCATACAACATTTTGCTATGGGGCCCTGCTATTTCTAGTTACGCCCCTGAACGGGAGGTAGTTTTCTGTACAGCCTGTATGTGCAGAAATGTCAAAACGTCATTCCTGAGCATGTGTGGAGTCTGGAGAGTGAATGACCTGAACTTTTAGGAAAATAAAAAAATATTTACTTATATATACTGTACATAGAAAGTGTTAGAATAGTGTATATCAACCGAAATACAGCACCACATCCCGGATTGAATAGAACAAAAGGAAATAGAGTAATGGGACTTTTAGATGCTGAGACCTCCTAATGGAATAATATATGACACAGTGATGTATAAAAAAAACAAAATTTTGTTAAATACATAAAAATGTCTAATATAGTTTAAGACGTGTAACAAAAATATGAAACAGCAAACTCTCTATACACCAGTAAACAGCCCCTACAACAAGGTAAACAATTTCCTCAAAAGACACAAAAATATGTAATCATAAACTACGATAAACACTCAGGACCATAAGAGCGATTATAGCAGCTTTTCCGCTACTTGATCGTTCTTACGGGAGGCAAGAGGGGACCCCCCCCCTTCCCGCCGCCCTCCGGTGCTTCTACCGACTCACCGCTACGATCGAAGCAAGGATCGTTTTTTTATTTTTTTTATTTCAGGTATCCCAGCCTAGAGGTGAGATGTGGGGTCATATTGACTCCATATCTCACTGTAAAGAGGACCTGTCATGCCATATTCCTATTACAAGGGATGTTTACATTCCTTGTAATAGGAATAAAAGTGATCAAAAAATTATTTTTTTTGGAAAAAAGTGTCAAACTAAAATAAATAAAGTAAAATGAACAATAAAAAGAAAACATTTTTTTTTAAAGCGCCCCTGTCCGTGTGCTCGCATGCAGAAGTGAACGCACACATAAGTCCCGCCCACATATGAAAACGGTGTTCAAACATCACATGTGAGGTATCGCTGCGAACGTTAGAGCGAGAGCAATAATTTTGGCCCTAGACCTCCTCTGTAACTCAAAACATGTAACCAGTAAAAAACTTTAAAGTTTTGCCTGTGGGGATTTTTAAGTAGTGAAGTTTGGCGCCATTCCACGAGCGTGTGCAATTTTGAAGGGTGACATGTTAGGTATCTATTTACTCGGTGTAACTTCATCTTTCACATTATGCAAAAACATTGGGCTAACTTTACTGTTTTGTTTTTTTTTTTAAAGCACAAAACTGTTTTTTTTCCCCAAAAAAAAGCGTTCAAAAAATTGCTGCGCAAATACCGTGCGAGATAAAAAGTTGCAACGACCGCCATTGTATTCTCTAGGGTCTTTGCTAAAAAAACATATACAATGTTTTGGGGTTCTATGTAATTTTCTAGCAAATAAATGATGATTTTTACATGTAGGAGAGAAATGTCAGAATTGGCCTGGGTGCTCCAGAACGCCTGAAGGTGCTCCCTGCATGTTGGGCCTCTGTACGTGGCCACGCTGTGTAAAAGTCTCACACATGTGGTATCGCCATACTCGGGAGTAATAGCAGAATGTGTTTTGGGGTGTAATTTGTGGTATGCATATGCTGTGTGTGAGAAATAACCTGATGTGAAAAAAAAATGATGTGAAAAAAAAAGACAAAAAAAATCTTGATTTTGCAAAGAATTGTAAGAAAAAATGACAACTTCAAAAAACTCACCATGCATCTTTCTAAATATCTTAGAATGTCTTCTTTCCAAAAAAGGGTCATTTGGGGGGTATTTGTACTTTCCTGGAATGTTAGGGTCTCAAGAAATTAGATTAGGCCGTCAGTACTTCAGGTGTGATCAATTTTCAGATATTGGCAAAACAGCTTTTGAACTCTATAATAACTTTCACAAAGACCAAATAATATGCACCAATTTTACTTATTTTTACCAAAGATATGTAGCAGTATAAATGTTGGCCAAAATTTACAAAGAAAAATTACGAATTTGCAAAATGTTATAACAGAACAAAGAAAAATTCATTTTTTTACCGAATTTTCAGTGTTTTTTCTTTTATAGCGCAAAAAATTAAAAACCCAACAGTGATTAATTACCACCAAAAGAAAGCTCTATTTGTGTGAAAAAAAGGACAAAAATTTCATATGGGTACAGTATTGTATGACTGAGTAATTGTCATTCAAAATGTGGGAGCAACGAAAGCTGAAAATTGGTCTGGTTAGGATAGGGGTTTAAGTGCCCGGTTGTCAAGTGGTTAAAGGTGACCATACACTGCAATCAGTTAGATCCTAAATAAATTAGATTTAGTGCAAGAGCCTGTTTGATTTCCTATAATTTGAATTAATTGTTCAAGTGCGTCTTCCTATTACCTATGTTGTCGAAATATCGAGTTGTACAGAGATTGGCCAATCAGATTGCATAGTGCATGACCATCTTAAGTGCCAAATTTGGAATGTAGATGTGCCATGACCCACTTGTATTTTCCAAACGATATGTCTTGGGCATTATACAAGGCAGGTGCAAGGCAGGTGAAAAACCACCTTTTTTCAAGACATGCTAGAGTGATCAGGAATCTTCAAACTACGGCTCTCCAGCTGTTGTGGAACCACACATCCCATGAGGCATTGCAAAACTCTGACATTCACAGACATGACTAGGCATGATGGGAATTGTAGTTCCTGAACAAATGGTGGGATGTAGTTTGAAGACCCCCTGTGCTAGACCATTATTATGCCTTCAGAATTAGGAATGTGGCATCTACCCAACTTCTCTCTGCTGGTGGACACAAGAACTTACATCTATAGATATATCTATATATACACACACACTGAAGCAGGAAGCAATATACATTGGCCCGGAAGTGAATCTGTAAACAGGAAGTAGGTGTGTACAGGGGCGGACTGGCAACTCATGGGGCCCCCGGGCAATAGGAGATTCTGAGGCCCCCAGGCAATCAGAGATTATGAGGCCACATAGTATACACACACACAGTATACACATACATGTACACACAGTATACACAGACATGTTTCTATTGGCTGTCCCTGGTCCATACTGTCTATTGGCTGTCCCTGGTCCATACTGTCCCTGGTTTTACTGAGGCTAGCAACCCTGATGGGGACCCCTAGTGGCCCAGGGCCCTCAGGCAGTGCCCGAGTGGCTCAATGGTCAGTCCGCCCTTGGGTGTGTGTTTTGAGGCCAAATCATTTAGACACACACACATGACCCACACAAACACCACCCCATGTAAGAATAAATAAAAAAATTGTGCAACTATGTTTCAAAAAAGGTAGAACGGAGTGGGACTTTAATTGTGCCTCAGAGGAGTGGCACAAAAGGCCTAACCTACGTCCCTCTGAGCCGGTGTCCTACGCTTACAGTCCTTGGGTGAGTTGAAAAACATACATTTGAAATAAAACTATCTACATTAATACATATAGAAAATTCAATCTTCATGTGTAGACATTTTTCATACTTTGTTTAACTTTCATTCTTTTGAGTATTCTCATTTGAGCACTCCCTGCATACGAAAACACCGCTGCTCATGCACAATCATGTAATGTAACTGTATGTATATATTGGACGCTTCACAATACAATATATAGGTTGTACCAACAAATGTCTAACATGATATGACATTTATATATACCTGTGTAAAACAAATGTATTAATATATATATATATTATTTTTTTTTCTCCATTCATCTGTAAACTTTGACGTAAGTAAATCATGTTACTCATGTACTCTCTATTAATATTAATATTTTATTTATAGAATTTATGTGATACCCCATTGTGCTACTTTCAAGGCCCTGGCGAAGCGGAACTGTCCACGAAATGCGTAGGCCACATCCTCTCTATTTGTCTGGGACCTGCACATCCTGATTTCAAACTCCAAGACTGTAATTTATCTTAACCTTTTTATTCTTAGAAGGTACTGCCTATGGCAGTTTAATAAAATGTATATTTTTTTTATAATCAAAGTATCTGTATTCTATTTTTTTCACACTCCTCTGAGGCACAATTAAAGTCCCGCCCCATTCTACCTTTTTTTGGAACATAGCTGCATATTCTTAGGTTATGGTGCCTCTGCAGGAGTATCTGTGATTCCATGTCTACCCCAACCCCTACACATAAATAAAAAAATTATCTTAATTTGCAAATAAGGATCATCTCTTCCTCAGAGAACAGTGAGTGGGAAGAAATTAGCAGCAGTACAAGCAACTTCCTGTAGGGGTGTGATGTCATTCCTGTGTGCTGGCCACCGCTTCTGGGAACCAGATATGCACCACGGGGACATGCATTTAGGTGCTGGCCCATAACTTTATTGGTGAATAATAGCAAAACAGATGCAGATTTCCAGTACTGGACTAACAAATGTTTCTAGTGAAAGGCAACTGGTGTTTTCTATTAAACAAGGTCTAAATGGGCCATTGACATGCCTCTCAGTTGAACTTAGGAATGCGTCTTTGCAAAGTTAAATTATATTAAATCCTTTCTTATTTTTTGCTTGAGGAGTGTCTTTCCTTGGGGACACACAGGTCCATCTAAATAGTGTCCCCATTAGGTAAATTGCACTCTAATGTCCCGTACACACGGTCGGATTTTCAGACGGAAAATGTTCAATGGTAGCTTGTTGTCGGAAATTCCGACCGTGTGTAGGCTCCATCGGACATTTTCCATCGAAATTTCTGTTACTCACAAAATCTGTTGTCGTAAATTCCGATTGTGTGTACACAATTCCGATGCACACAAAGTTCCACGCATGCTCGGAATCAAGCAGAAGAGCCGCACTGGCTATTGAACTTCATTTTTCTCGGCTCGTCGCACGTGTTGTACATCACCGCGTTCTTGATGTTCGTAATTTCCGACAAGATTTGTGTGACCGTGTGTATGCAAGACAAGTTTGAGTCAACATCTGTTGGAAAAAATCCATGGATTTTGTTGTCGGAATGTCCGATCGTGTGTACGCGGCATAACACTTTTCTCTGTACACCCCAAATTAGGTATCTTGGACTTTGGGGTGTATTTACTGAAGGCAAATCCACTTTGCACTACAAATAAAAAAACAGCATCTTTGCTTCTACATGATTGGATGATAAAATCACCAGTGCTTCCCCTCAGATTTACAGCGAGTACACTTGTAGTGCAGAGTGGATTTGCCTTTAATAAACCCCAAAATACCTAATAATTTGGGGTGTACACAGCAAAGTGCTAGAGTGCAATTTGCCTAAAGGGGACACTAGTTAGATTGGCCTGTGTGTCCCCAAGGAAGGACATTGGTAGGGTTTTACCCTCACTTCCTGTTTGGCTATGTTACAGGAAGTGAATACATTTGAAAGAGAAACTGGCAAAATTTGGAAGATGTCTTCTCCCTATCAGGGGTGCAGACATCCCCAAAAACTGACAAGACTTCAAATCCCTCTGCACTCTATCCCCAAGCAAAAATAAGAAAGGATTTCATTTAATTTAACTTTGGCACCTCCATCTTCTGTAAATATTGAATTAAAGATGCCGTGCGCCATGTCCATTGTGGCGCACAGATTGCATTCTCCCAAGCGCCGAGATCGCTATAGTAAATAGGGGATTCGAGCTGTTACCAGCACATCATATCGTAAATATAGAAATGTGCGTTGCGCCTCGCCGTGTGTCTCTACTGATGGCTTTAGTAAATCACCCCCTATATGGGAAAATACATGTGGACTCCTTGCCATCACACTACATACAGTATATGACCAATTATATATTGACTCCACTCTCATTGACTAAGTTCAGATGTTTCTAGTGAAAAACTACTGTTAATTCTACAACATACAAAGACATTACCAACAATTATGCTCTTCCAACCTTGTAGTAACAGTTTAGCAAAGGTTTTGATTTCTGTTCCAGCATAATTGAGCCCCTCTATACAAAGCCATCTCCATAAGGACAATGTTTGACCGGTGTGATGTGGAGGAACTTGAGGGTCCTGCTCAAAGCCATGACCTCAACCGTACTGAACAGCTTCATAAAGATTTGGTTTGACCAGTTTGGTGTGGAGGAACTTCAGTGTCCCACACAGTGTCCTGACCTCAACCCTACTGAGCACCTTTTGGAAATAGTTTGTGGAAGGATTTTTATTGTTCCAACATGACCTTACCGCTCTGTACAAATCCAGCTCCATAAGGACATGGTTTGATCAGTGTGATGTGGAGGAACTCAAGTGTCCTGCTCAGAGCCCTGACCTCAACTGTACTTAAGAGCTTCATAAAGATATGTTTTGACCAGTTTGGTGTGGATGAACTTAAGTGTCCTGCTCATACTGTAACCATGACCTTAACCCTACCGAACAGCTTCATAAAGATATGGTTTAACCAGTTTGGTGCGGAGGAACTTGAGTGTCCTGCACAGCATCCTAACCTCAACCTTACTGAATGAATTGGAATGCATATGATGGACCAGGTCTTCTCAACCAACATCAGTACCTGACCTTACAAATGCTCTTTTAGCTGAATGGGCACAGATTCCAATAGGCACTTTAAAATCTTGTGGAAAACCTTTCTAGTAGAGTTTAGTCACGGAAAGGTAAGGTGGAAACTTTATTTTAATGTCCCATGATTCTGGAACAGGATATCAAATAAGCTCCTATAGATGTGATGTCAGTTGTCCACAAGCATTGGGCCATATGGGGTTTGTATTTCATCTGTATCTTTAGCAGTTTGGATGACTTTCTGCTTTAAAACCTTAGCTTGCGTGCTTAATGCGCTGTTACATACACATTCTCTGAATCTGTTTTGGGGTCATGCGGTTAATCTCTCTCTGATATACTCTTAAACTCTATTACTTTTATATTAATGTACCTCATAAATAGAATAATTATTATGTCTAAAGAAGATTGCTGAGTGCACCTTCTTCCCCGCATGTGGTGCTTCAGAGATGGTTAAGGCTAGATTAATCAGCTAAGTATTAATTAGATGTCTTGAAGACCTGGCCTCTTAATGACTAAGTGAAAGCACATCATTTCTGTATTTCTGGAGTTGTGAAGTGCTGCCTTGAAAACATCTCTTTTCTCATATGTTTCTTTGAATATTAACCACTTGCCGACCGGCTTACGGCGATATATACAGACAGGTCCATAAATATTGGGACATCGACACAATTCTAATCTTTTTGGCTCTATACACCACCACAATGGATTTGAAATGAAACAAACAAGATGTGCTTTAAATGCAGACTTTCAGCTTTAATTTGAGGGTATATACATCCAAATCAGGTGAACAGTGTAAGAATTACAACAGTTTGTATATGTGCCTCCCACTTTTTAAGGAACCAAAAGTAATAGGACAGATTAATAATCATCTATCAAACTTTCACTTTCTAATACTTGGTTGCAAATCCTTTGCAGTCAATTACAGCCTGAAGTCTGGAACACATAGACATCACCAGACGCTGGGTTTCATCCCTGGTGATGCTCTGCCAGGCCTCTACTACAACTGTCTTCAGTTCCTGCTTGTTCTTGGGGCATTTTCCCTTCAGTTTTGTCTTCAGCAAGTGAAATGCTCAATCGGATTCAGGTCAGGTAATTGATTTGGCCATTGCATAACATTCCACTTCTTTCCCTTAAAAAACTCTTTGTTTGCTTTCGCAGTATGCTTCGGGTCATTGTCCATCTGCACTGTGAAGTGCCGTCCAATGAGTTCTGAAGCATTTTGCTGAATATGAGCAGATAATATTGCCCGAAACACTTCAGAATTCATCCTGCTGCTTTTGTCAGCAGTCACATCATCAATAAATACAAGAGAACCAGTTCCATTGGCAGCGTGGTATGCTCTGGATCATAAGCAGTTCTTTTCCTCTCCATACTCTTCTCTTCCCATCACTCTGGTACAAGTTGATCTTGGTCTCATCTGTCCATAGGATGTTGTTCCAGAACTGTGAAGGCTTTTTTAGATGTTGTTTGGCAAACTCTAATCTGGCCTTCCTGTTTTTGAGGCTAACCAATGGTTTACATCTGGTGGTGAACCCTCTGTATTCACTCTGGTGAAGTCTTCTCTTGATTGTTGACTTTGACATACATACACCTACCTCCTGGAGAGTGCTCTTGATCTGGCCAACTGTTGTGAAGGGTGTTTTCTTTACCAGGGAAAGAATTCTTCGGTCATCCACCACAGTTGTTTTCCGTGGTATTCCGGGTGTTTTGGTGTTGCTGAGCTCAACGGTGCGTTCTTTCTTTTTAAGGATGTTCCAAACAGTTGATTTGGCCACACCTAATGTTTTTGCTATCTCTCTGATGGGTTTTTTTTGTTTTTTCAGCCTAATGATGGCTTGCTTCACTGATAGTGACAGCTCTTTGGACCTCATATTGAGAGTTGACAGCAACAGATTCCAAATGCAAATAGCACACTTGAAATGAACTCTGGACCTTTTATCTGCTCCTTGTAAATGGGATAATGAGGGAATAACACACACCTGGCAATGGAACAGCTGAGCAGCCAATTGTCCCATTACTTTTGGTCCCTTAAAAAGTGGGAGGCACATATACAAACTGTTGTAATTCCTACACCGTTCACCTGATTTGGATGTAAATACCCTCAAATTAAAGCTGAAAGTCTGCAGTTAAAGCACATCTTGTTCATTTCATTTCAAATCCATTGTGGTGGTGTATAGAGCCAAAATGATTAGAATTGTGTCGATGTCTCAATATTTATGTACCTGACTGTATATGTTGGTAAACTGGCACGGGTGCTCAAAACGATGTACCCCTACATCACTCTGTCATCAGCAGCTAGCAGGCGCGCGCATACTGCGTGCGTCAGGAGCGTGCCTGCCGGTCCTACAAACTTGGTGGCCCTCGATCGTGGCATGGAGAGGCAGAACGGGGAGATGCCTATGTAAACAAGGCATTTCCCTGTTCTGCCTAGCAACATGACAGAGATCTACTGCTACCAGTAATCGGGAGCAGTGATCTCTGAAATGTTTAATGAGCTCATCAGCCCTACAGTTAGAACACACTGAGAGAACACACTTAACCCCTTGATCGCCCCCTAGTGTTTAACCCCTTCCATGCCAGTGACATCTACACAGTAATCAGTGCATTTTTATAGCACTGATCGCTGTATAAATGCCAATGGTCCCAAAATAGTGTCAAAAGTGTCGCAGTCACAATAAAAATCACAGATCGCCGCCATTACTAATAAAAAAAAAATAATAATAATAATAAAAATGCCATAAATCTGTGCCCTATTTTCTAGACGCGATAACTTTTGTGCAAACCAATCAATATACGGGTATTGTGATTTTTTTTAACAAAAATATGTAGAAGAACACATATTGGCCTAAACTGAGGAAGAAATTAGTTTTTTTATATATATATTGCTTTGGGATATTTATTATAGCATAAAGTAAAAAATATTGCTTTTTTCAAAATTGTTGCTCTTTTTTAGTTTATGGCGCAAAAAATAAAAACCGCAGAGGAGATCAAATACCACCAAAAGAAAGCTCTATTTGTGGGAAACGAAGGACGTCAATTTTGTTTGGGTACAATGTCGCGCAACCATGTAATTGTTAATTAAAGCGACGCAGTGCCGTATCGCAAGAAAGGGCTTGGTCAGGAAGGGGGTAAACCCTTCCGGGGCTGAAGTGATTAACTATATGGGTGCTTAACTCCCAGCACCCTACTCAACAAATTACAAAAAAAAGTTAAAAAAAGCTATCAGGACAAAAAAAATCACCAGGATAGTTGTGATATAGAGGGGTAGATGGGTTCACCTTATAGACTTATAGGACTTTGGCCAATCCACTATAACTGTATATACTCGAGTATAAGCCGACCTGAATATAAGCCGATATTCTATTCTACTATAAGTGAAAAAGAGGGTCAACAATGCCCATTTGCAGCCTCACTGTGCCCATTTGCATGCCTCACTGTGCCCATTTGCAGCCATAGGTCCCCCGAACTTCAAAACTTCAAACTTGGTAGTTAAGGCTTCCTAGATGCCCCCTAGCTGCAGCCAAAATGTGGGGTCTCTGGACCCAAAGGGTCTCGAAATATCATTGCTGCAGATGGACACAGTTGACCGACTTTGGGGTTCCGTATCTCAGGGCCACTTGGTGCTAGGAACCCCAAATTTGGTGTGCAAACCCAGTGTAACTAGAACTACAACATATCCAACATAACCAGATGGGGTTCCTAGCACCAAGTGGCCCCGAGATACGGGTCCCAAAGTCGGTTCGGAAAATGTTATTCTCTGCTGCAGTAAAGTGCTTGACTCGAGTATAAGCCGAGGGGGGCATTTTCAGCACAAAAAAAATGTGCTGAAAAACTCGGCTTATACTCAAGTATATACGGTAACTACGTTTGGCAATGGGAGGTGTTTTGGGATGGAACCTGAGAACAAAGGAGTTAGTGTCAGGAGTCACACAAGACGGTCATCTTGCATGTTGGGTATGCTGATACTGAGAGCAAACAAGTTTTGGTACCCCAGACAATGCCAAATGAACTGGCCGTCATGTGGAAATGAAAGATGCCGCAGGAGTCATTGTAAGGTGAGTGGTTGTGTTCTAGTTTTCTGTTGGCAATCTGAAATGCAGTAGTAGAAGGGTCAAGTTCAGAGAGCTCCTCCATTGTTGGCTAGAGATCCACTCATCATAATACTAGAGCAGAGGTCTCCAAACTTTCTAAACAAAGGGCCAGATTATTGTCCTTCAGACTTTAGGGGGGGGAAGACTGGACCTGTTAAACAATGCCTCAAGCTTGGTGGTCAGTGGGAGAAAAAAAATGCACAGTGTCTATAGTCAGTAGAAAGGGAATTAGTGCCCCATAAATGTTATTAGTGGGAGAAAAGGTCCCCCATCGTTACTGTCAATGGGTGTCAGTAGGAAAAATAGTGCCTCCTATTAGAGGGAGGACTAGTGATCCAAGGACCAGATAAAGGCAAGCAAAGGGCCCCATCCGTCCCACCGCCACGGTTTGGAGATCACTGTATCAGAGGAATGGGCAGAAAAAGTGTGTCATGATGTTGTGCCTAATCCCACAAACAAAACTCAATAGCTCAAGTTGAAATTTACATGAATACAGGCTAATGAATAATTGCAGGAACTCAAACCTTATCAGGTCAGGATAAGTTTGACTGTTCTGGCGTTCAGATAAATGCCCAAACGTTTGCCTATTTGGCCCCACGTTCAAGATTCTGAAGAGCCCACTGACAGGTTGTTGGGGAGAGACCCTTGTCCTCCGTAACATGGGGTACCCATGTTGCGAGCATGTGGCATATGGTTCAGAAGGATGGCCGCACAGTTAATGCGCTTCCTCCCCTCCCTGTATGTTTGTAGTAAGAATCTGGTATGGATTTCCTGGAGTACCTCAACGATTATCTTTATTTTAATCTATTTTTTGCATTAGGTAGCCCCTTGAAACCCATACCATACTCAAAGGGTCCCACCAAAAGGGCCATTTTAATTTGATAGATTCGGCTCCCATTGATTTCAATTGGGTTTGGGTTCAGTATCTGAAGTTACGTTTGCGGAGCTCCTTCCAAACTGAACCCAGGGCAGTTTGGCTCGTTGGTGGTGCTGTGTATTATCTTTAGCTAACACATAGTCCTCTGGGAATCCTTTGTCACAAATTAAATGGAGTACTGTCTAGTTAATGAAAAGTAAAAAAAAAAAAAAAGAGAATGGTTAAACACAAACAGATTGAAGTTCAGCTTCTTTCCCAGAGCTGTATGATCGAATTTTTAACCATATATGATCTCCCATGAATGGTAATGCACCTCAGTATTTTATCTTTCATATGTAGATATGGTATTAGCATCTTTTCGCTGAAATTTCAGAGAAAGGGGGTGCTAGGTCTAGACTACTGGAACCAGGGATAAGCACGGACCAAGGCTGTGGCGGACATTTTCCAAAGTACAGACCTTAGTCAAGGTACATTTCAAATTAAAACCATCAAAAAACCACTCTGTCTACTCTCTGGCCTAGTTCTACAAGTACAAATAAGTTTTAAATAACATTTATATAAGGACTCTGGATCACTGGTCTCTGCTCCTGGAAGATGAGAAGTGCTGTGTAGTATCTTTAGCTAAACCATAGTCCTCTGGGAATCCTTTGACACACATTAAATGCAGCCCCCATGGAGGGGCTGAAGGCCAGGGACCGTCACTGTGGAGGGGCAGAGTGCCGGGGACTGCCACCGTGAAGGGGCTGAGTGCCAGAGACCGTCACCGCGGAGGGGGGTGAGTGCCGGGGACTGTCACCGTGGAGAGGCCGTGTGCCGGGGACCGTCACCGTGGAGGGGCTCAGTGCCAGGGACTGCCACCGTGGAGGGGCCAAGTGCCAGGGACTGTCAACGTGGAGGGGCCGAGTGCCAGGGACCGTCACCGTGGAGAGGCCAAGTGCTGGGGACTGTCACCGTGAAGGGGCCGAGTGCCAGGGACTGTCACCGTGGAGGGGCCAAGTGCTGGGGACTGTCACCGTGAAGGGGCCGAGTGCCAGGGACTGTCACCGTGGAGGGGCCAAGTGCCAGGGACCATCACTGTGGAGTGCGGGAGACCGTCACTGGCGGTCATTGATTTGCATGTCCTCATCAGTTATGATCTGCTCCCAGGGCATCTCCGACTCTACCGTCGTCTCCAGGAGAGGCTGAGTGCGGGCGGACCTGGGGGGGTTTGTTTGCAGCCACCACTGCTTTAAAGCAAATATCTACAAAAACTGCAATGATGCCTGGATGAAAGAGAAGTCTTGAGGCTTACTTTTCAATTTTGTATTTTTTCCCTTCAAGTAATTGTATTGCGCTTCTCTAAAAATGTACATGATTGAAAGGGGCACTGAAGGGAAAAATATGCCGGATAATTGCCTACATTGAAAATATTCGTAAAGCACAACAATAATAGGGCATAAATCCATTTACTAATCAATTAATGATAACACTTGGTAATAGTATAATTTAAAATGTATATAATATTAAAAAAAGCAGTGCCGAGCAATGCCGAAATGAATTCTAAGACATTATAAAGATTAACTTGGCGTTTCGGTTGAACACATAATACCACAATCCCGTTGCACAGACAACGGCTGTATAATGAGACAGGAACTTGGTCTATACGCTTAAAACTAGAGAAGACCAGATCCAGAGAATTGATGATTTAGCAATAATTGTATCTACTGAATATCTCCCTTTCGATCCCTCAGATCTCTGGAAAAGCACATTGGAGTTGGTTGAACTCCATGGGTTTGTTGCTTCTTCCAACCTGACTAGCTACAGTATGTAGTAATGTAAGAAACAGATTGGCCCGGTTTTCAAACTAATTTGCTCATCAAGAAAGAACAAAGAAAAGTCCTATGTGCCACACATCGCTGCAAGACCCTGTGAAAATGTGAATAACAGCCTCAGCCTGGGCTCCAGCTAAGCCATGCCCCCTCCCCCAACACATTTCGCTCTACCCCTGGAGCTAAGGAGCTTAATCCTGATTAAGTTCTGGGCGGAGTGAAACACATTGGGGGGGGGGGGGGGGGCAATGGCTGGAGCCCAGGTTGAGGCTGTTTTTCTGATTTTTACAGGGTGTTGTAATGATGTGCGGCACATAGGACTTTTCTTTCTTCTTACTTGTATTACTGGAGCTGGGATGAACTCCGTCCTCACCAGCACTCCCAGTAGTGTAGCACAGGAGAGGACCTGGCTGGAGCTTTGAGCGGCACCGGTCGGTTGGTTCTGGTCACAGTAATTTGCTCATCAGGGTTTTTTTTACCGTATATCTAAACCCAAAATCAAAAAATGTAACATATTGCAGCTCACCAATTCATAGACATGGTGGCTGCAGTAGTTTTCTGTTTTTTAGATTTTTTTCTCCTTTCTTTTTGGGGCTCATTTGCACTAGCGGGGCTCCCTGTGTTCAGATAACTCTTCAGAGAGCATTTGACAGGCAGTGAGGAGGTGTTGTATCATGTCCTCACCACCTGTTTTAATCCCTTAATCCCCACACTAGCCTCCCCTGGATGCTGCCTTGGCAGATAAAGAGGGTAGCGATTGAGGGGAGAGGAAAAAGGGTGGCTTAGCTGCAGGGTTTTTCTGCCTTCCAACCACTAGTGTGAATGAGCCCTGGTAGACATGTGCAATTCGTTTCGTTCCGAATTAGTTTTTTAACTAACTTCGACAAATTCGTTAATTCGGAAATATCCGAATTAACGAAAACCCGTTTAACGTAATTTGTAAATTTGTACATTCGTAAATTCGTACATGCGTACATTCGTACATTCGTAAATTCGTACATTTGTAAATTCATAAATTCGTACATTCGTAAATTAGTGAATTTGTAAATTTGTAAATTTGAAATAATAATTAACTAATAATAACTTAACTATTACTAACTATTATATTATAGGTATTATAATTTCCTCTCAAATTTGGCTGTTAGGGAATGTAACAAATACAAATTTATCTGAAGTTCCAAAATATGCGAAATAATGAATGCCGTATCCAAACGGATGGAACGTAATGAATTAATAATAATAAATAACAATAATAATAATGAAAAAACGTTTTAACTTATTAATTTGTTCCGTTCCATCTGTTTAAATGCGGCATTCGTTATTTCAGATAGTTTGTAACTTCGGATAAATGCGTATTCAATACAATACCTATAATTTAATAGTTACTATTTCAGATTTTCGAATTTTCGGGTTTTAGGATTTTCAAATTTTGAATTTACAATTTTCTGAATTTTCTAATTTACAAATGTATGAATTTACGAATACACACATTTTCTAATTTACGAATGTACAAATGTACGAATGTGCGCATGTACGAATGTACGAATGTGCGAATGTGCAAATGTATGAATGTACGCATGTACGAATTTATGAATATACGAATGTATGCATGTACGAATTTATGAATGTACAAATGCACGCATGTACGAATTTATGAATGTACGAATTGCGATCATAACGAATGAACCGAAATACGAAAAAAACAAAATAAACGAATGAAACGAAAACGAACAATTTTTTTGGCAGTGCACATGTTTATTCCTTGCTGATCCTGCTTGCTATACATTTCCCCTCGTAGGCTGCCTACGCACTATAGTAGCATGTGAACATGTACAAAAAAGAGCAATTTTACACACGTTCACGAAACACACCAAAAACACGTCAAGCATGCAATGCCATTCATAGTTAGGGTTCATTCACACCTATGTAGGAGAGACGGTAGGTGCACATTTTAGTGCATCACATTTAGGGAAGTTTATTCATTTCAATACACACAAAAAATGCACAGTGCAAGCATTTTATTTTTTTAATTGTGCACCATCAAAAGATGTTATTTTGTTACCATGCACTTTTATGTGCATTTAAGCAAGGTGCATTCAAGTGCCTTCAACCACTTCAGCCCCGGACCATTATGCTGCCTAAGGACCAGAGGACTTTTTCCAATTTGGCCCTGCGTCGCTTTAACTGCTAATTGCACGGTCATGCAATGCTGTACCCAAACAAAATTTGCGTCCTTTTCTTCCCACAAATAGAGCTTTCTTTTGATGGTATTTGATCACCTCTGCCGTTTTTATTTTTTGCGCTATAAACGGAAAAAGACCAAAAATTTTGAAAAAAAATGATATTTTCTACTGTTTGTTATAAAAAAAATCCAATAAACTCAATTTTAGTCATACATTTAGGCCAAAATGTATTCGGCCACATGTCTTTGGTAAAAAAAATGTCAATAAGCATATATTTATTGGTTTGCGCAAAAGTTATAGCGTCTACAAACTAGGGTACATTTTCTGTAATTTACACAGCTTTTAGTTTATGACTGCCTATGTCATTTCTTGAGGTGCTAAACTGGCAGGGCAGTACAACTCCCCCCCAAATGACCCCATGACCCCATTTTGGAAAGTAGACACCCCAAGGAAATTGCTGAGAGGCATGTTGAACCCATTGAATATTTATTTTTTTTGTCCCAAGTGATTGAATAATGACAAAAAAAAAAAATATTTACAAAAAGTTGTCACTAAATGATATATTGCTCACACAGGCCATGGGCCTATGTGGAATTGCACCCCAAAATACATTCAGCTGCTTCTCCTGAGTATGGGGATACCACATGTGTGGGACTTTTTGGGAGCCTAGCCACGTACTGGGCCCCGAAAACCAACCACCGCCTTCAGGATTTCTAAGGGCGTAAATTTTTGATTTCACTCCTCACTACCTATCACAGTTTTGAAGGCCATAAAATGCCCAGATGGCACAAAACCCCCCCAAATTACCCCATTTTGGAAAGTAGACACCCCAAGCTATTTGCTGAAAGGCATGTTGAGTCCATGGAATATTTTATATTTTGACACAAGTTGCGGGAAAGTGACAATTTTTTTTTTTTTTTGCACAAAGTTGTCACTAAATTATATATTGCTCACACAGGCCATGGGCATATGTGGAATTGCACCCCAAAATACATTTAGCTGCTTCTCCTGAGTATGGGGATATCACATGTGTGGGACTTTTTGGGAGCCTAGCTGCGTACGGGGCCCCGAAAACCAATCAGGATTTCTAAGGGTGTAAATTTTTGATTTCACTCTTAACTGGCTATCACAGTTTTGGAGGCCATGGAATGCCCAGGTGGCACAAAACCCCCCCAAATGACCCCATTTTGGAAAGTAGACACCCCAAGGTATTTGCTGAGAGGCATGGTGAGTATTTTGCAGCTCTCATTTGTTTTTGAAAATGAAGAAAGACAAGAAAAAAACTTTTTTTTTCTTTTTTCAATTTTCAAAACTTTGTGACAAAAAGTGAGGTCTGCAAAATACTCGATCGGAACCCCCACCCGCGGGCAGGCAAGGACGTACATGTAAGCCCTTTTGCCTGCCCGTGCCGCTCTGCCGACGTACATCGTCGTGCGGCGGTCGTCAAGTGGTTAAAGTGGTTGTAAAGGTTCGATAGACACAGATCGCTATTGTCACCGTCATGTCGAATCTTCTATCCATCTATATCGAACTGTTGTCGCAACGATACAAAAATATAATGGATACGAAAATAAAGCATTTTTTTTATTTCGGATCTTTCGGATTTCGGATTCTGCACGTTCGTTATCGCTTTGTTAAAACGAATGTGAAAATCCCAGAAATTCGGACGAAAATGCATTCGGTTGATAATGAATGCACATGTCTAGAAGCAGCCAAGAGGCCCATGGTAACTCTGGAGGAGCTGCAGAGATCCACAGCTCAGGTGGGAGAATCTGTCCACAGGACAACTATTAGTTATGCTCTCCACAAATCTGACCTTTATGGAAGAGTGACAAGAAGAAAGACATTGTTGGAAGAAAGCCTTAAGAATTCCCGTTTGCAGTTTGTGAGAAGCCATGTGGGGGACACAGCAAACATGTGGAAGAAGGTGCTCTGGTCAGATGAGACCAAAATTGAACTTTTTGGCCTAAAAGGAAAACGCTATGTGTGGTGGAAAACTAACACTGCACATCACCCTGAACACACCATCCCCACCGTGAAACATGGTGGTGGCAGCATCATGTTGTGGGGATGCTTTTCTTCAGCAGTGGCAGGGAAGCTGGTCAGAGTTGATGGGAAGATGGATGGAGCCAAATACAGGGCAATCTTAGAAGAAAACCTGTTATGCCCTGTACGCACGACCGGTTTTGCCATTGGAATAAACTCTGAAGGTTTTTCCGACGGAGTTCCGATGGAATTCCGCTCAAGCTGTCTTGCATGCACATGGTCACACCAAATTCCGAACGTCCAGAACGCGGTGACATACAACACATACAACGGGACTAGAAAACGGAAGTTCAATAGCCAGTAGCCCATAGCTTCCGTCTCGTACTTGCTTCAGAGCATGCGTCGTTTTTGGTGCGTCAGAATAGCATACAGACGAGCGTGTTTTCCGATAGTAAATTGTTCCGTCGGAAAAATATAGAACATGTTCTCTATCTAAGTTCGTCTGAATTTTCGACAGAAAAAGTCTGATGGGGCATACACACGGTCGGAATATACGATGAAAAGCTCCCATCAGACTCTTTCTATCGGAAATTCCGCTCGTGTGTACGCGGCATTAGAGTCTGCAAAAGACTTGAGACCGGGGCGGAGGTTCACCTTCCAGCAGGACAACGACCCTAAACATACAGCCAGAGCTACAATGGAATGGTTTAGATCATGTGTTAGAATGGCCCAGTCACAGTCCAGACCTAAATCCAATTGAGAATCTGTTGCCGACTTGAAAATTGCTGTTCACAGACACTCTCCATCCAATCTAACAGAGCTTGAGATATTTTGCAAAGAAGAATGGGCAAAAATGTCCCTCTCTAGATGTGCAAAGCTGGTAGAGATATCCCCAAAAAGACTTGCAGCTGTAAATTGCAGAGAAAGGGGGTTCTACAAAGTATTGACTCCGGGGGGCACCATACAAATGTACCCCACACTTTTCACAGATTTATTTGTAAAAAATCTTGAAAACCATTTATAATTTTCCTTCCACTTCACAATTATGAGCCACTTTGTGTTGCTCTATCACATAAAATCCCAATAAAATACATTTACGTTTTTGGTTGTAACATGACAAAATGTGGAAGATTTCAAGGGTTATGAATACTTTTTTCAAGGACCTTAATGCTGAGGACAAAGGTGGTAGACCAGTCATTGGAACTGAATTGTAGTGTGGTAGAACAGGAGATTCACAGCATCAATGTGAAATTAACAAATCTGCAGAAATCGAACGATGCAATCATATCAGCATGACTAGAATCTCAAAGAAATGCTTTTTGAATGTGAAATCCTTGCCTTGAAGTAAAGAAGCTTTTATAGGAATAAAGGGATGTCCTATCCAGTGTGACCTTCTTTTGGGGAGTTGTTAACTTTGAATTGACACCTGGAGCAGATCAAAAACACAGTGTGATTGCAATGCGGTGCGGGAAACACACAGGGATCGCAGCGTTTCTTATGTCTTCATTCACATATGTATGAACCAGGGGTAGAACAGGGCCAAAGCACGCCACTGAGGGCATCAGAAAGTCCAGCCTGGCTCTGGATTGGCAGACATGTTGTGGTGCCAACTGCTGAATCAGTAAGCCGGTGAGCACCACAACAAGCTTGCCAACCTACTATACCTTTGTCTCCATCTTGGAGTACACTAAGTATTAGCATACCTGTATAGACATCCTTATATTTTATATTGTCTTGTCTTCAACATAGGAATATGATGTTCCTGTTTATGTTTCAATCATCTGTTTTTTCTATCTTTGTGTATAAATAAGATAAAAAATGTTATTCAAATATGTATGTTGTCCCATTGGTACCGATATAGTCCATTTCTTTATTGGAGACTAGCTTGGGGAACTGTCTCCGTCCCCCAACTCTTGATCTAATTAGGATGATGGTACCTTCCCTTTTCTGTTTTTGCATAACCAATTTTTGAGGCTTTATTTCTTTTTGCCAGAATTCACATCCATATGATATCCACAAAAATCCTTTCTTAAGCCTTGAGATTCCAAACAATGTAGTATGCTCAGGATAAGTGGAGGATAAGTGGTTGGTAGGATGGAGGTAGCTACCTTGCACAATGACATTCAGTTGCAGACATCTGAAGGGGTTCAATACTACTGAACCATGGACTAAGGGTTGTATCTGTAACCCATGGGTGAGTCCTTTCTGCACATCCATATGATATCCAAAAAAATCCTTTCTAAAACCTCAAGGTTCTTATAAATACAGGATACGTATAGGAGTAACCGTTAATACAGTATGTACCAGAACCAACCAAAAAAGATAAAAAACCTGGTTATGTTGACTCAAATGACCATCGTGTACCCAAAAATGACTGTATTTCATTTACCATATATGAAACATGCCAACTGTGATTGACTCAATCATCATTAGTTAGCATGTTTCATAACCAGATTTATTTATTTTTTTGGTTGGTTCACATTCATATGATATCCATGGGAGAAAGATTCAGGAGGCAAAGGACAACAAAATTAGTCAGGTATGAAAGAAAACACATAAAATTAGACATGATATCTGCCAATAGAACTTAACCAAAAAGTGCATTCTATGCATCCAAAAATATAGAAAATATACCAAATCAACTCATTATTTTTGAACCAAAAAAAAAAATAATGTCAAAGCAATAACTCCAAGGCCAATAATAAAAAACATGTTATTTCCTCCGATTCCGCAACATGTCTGGTTGACGAACGGCCATTCAGAAACAAGCTGAAAAGCACAAAATGAAGAGTGTGAAATGAAAAGTGCAAACCAACACTCACCAAACTTCTACTAACACGAAATTAACAGAAGGGCCCAAAGGGTGGCGCTAAAGAGCGGAAAAACCACGTAGTACGTCACTCCGTTAGTGATTGTTGGCCAACAAATGTGTGGCCGTGTGTATGCAAGACAAGTTTGGGCCAACGCCCTTCGGACAAAATTTTACGGTTTTGTTGGCCAACAATCCGATCGTGTGTACTAGGCTTAAGGCTTTACATTGAGTAAGATTTCTAAAAACGTTTATAGATGGACAAAAAAAAGAAGGTTCATGGTGGAGGAAGACTTTGAATATTGAATCTAGAAGTTTGAGATGTATCCTTTGCTCTCTTCCAGGTCTTGCATTTAGAAACCCAAGGAAAACATTTAAATACTCACACCATCACGATCACTCCATTATCTGGCAAGTATTCTGTTTCTGAACGATCACTGTCTTCCCAATGGCGATCCTGTAGATTGTGCAGAAACAGCGCCAGAGGCGATTCTGTCCAGGCCGGCTGTACGGCGCAGTTGATTGGTGTTTTATTCATGTAACGCCATCAGGAAAAATTTGTCTTGTCTCGGAGATTCTGTCATTCTTCAGACTTCTTTCTGTAAGCGCGCATGCAAATGAAATTTTGGGAATGTAGACTTGATTTATTTAAAACATAACAACTCTTTGTAAATCAAATTACAATTTATAATTAGAATGCTCCTTTTTCAAGTAGATACTTTGTGTCAGATGGAAGAGAAGATGGTGTTCATCTAATACTTTTTTTAATGAGCTACTTGCATTTTGCATTAAAACTATTTTTAATTTTAAATCTTTTTTTTTTTTTTTCCCAGCAGACTTGTCTAAGTGATTTTGCCCAAACTTCTAAAATGCACAAACCTTTATCTACAAAATGTCACAAGTGTATGAGGGGCTTTCATCATGCTGTGGCATAATTCAGCGGCAATTGCTAATGATGAACGGGAAACTCTAGGACTTAAAGGAACAACTAAACTCTGGTTAAAAAAAAATAAAAATCTTTTTCCTCTTTCAATAATTTTTATTGTAGAATTTTTAACATCATGTATAAAAAAAAACATATACAATATCAAGAATAAATATCAAAAAGAGGATGCACCCTCCGAAGTGTTATTGTAACGGTTATTGAAACAGACTTATTGTAATAACCAGAATAATAAACCAGGCACGCTGTATCTGGAGAATATTGCAAGGCTTTATGAATGGGAAAAGTTATAAGTAGTGTTCAGATGACGTTCAGATAGTGTTCATGAGCTATGAGTAAGCACTTAGTATAAGTGTGAAACGCGTCAGCTATCTTTCTGTACCACTCTTCTGTGGTGTCTTATGTACTTTATGGTCCTAATCTACAATTAAAGGCATTGGAAATTTCGATCGGTGTGCGGGTGTCCAGAGTTCTTTCGTACATCTCTATCAGCACATGCATTAGCCAGCACCTGGGGCTCTTCCTTTTCTGGAGGTGAAGGATCTATACCGGTGGATCTACCTGAGCAGTGGGGTTTATTTCGTAGTGTTCAGATGAACTGTATGTCCACATATCTCAATTACATGGAAAAGGAGGGAAACGTTAATTGCTAAGAATTGTTTTAGTGCCTTCAAACCCAAAGAGTGATGGAAATTAACCACTTGCTTACTGGGCAATTAAACCCCCTTCCTGCCCAGGCCAATTTTCGGCTTTCAGCGCTCTCACAGTTTGAATGTCATGCAACACTGTACCCAAAATTAAATTTTTATCATTTTTTTTTTCACACAAATAGAGCTTTCTTTAGGTGGTATTTAATCACTTCTGGCAAAAATTGAAATAACGCTCCTAAAGCCACATCCATATAAATTTGATTGGAGGAGAGAAAGGGTAAACACAGGGTCCTAATTCGGACTTTATAGGCAAGATTTCGCTGTTTTGCTTCGTCAGGACACACTTGAGGTAGTTAGAAGGAACAGGTCTCACTATCAAAGATAAAATAAATCCATCAGATATTATATTACAATAACATATGATAAAAAATTTTTTCAAACATTGCTATATCCAGAGGACATACGCACATCAGATACAAATAGCTACCTTGTCAGCATAGAAATGTCTCCACGTGGAGAGCTCCCAGATGATCACCCAGGAATCACCGTGTAAAGCAGGAGGCAGTTTCTTACTAATACCAATAACCGTGTAATCACTCCTCGTTTTTTTTTTTTTTTTGCAAAAAAAAAAAGAAAAAATACCAAAAATTAAAAAAAAGAAACTTTCATATTTTGTTATAAAATGTTTAAAACAGGTAATTTTTCACATTCATTGATGTGTGCTGATGAGGCAGCACTGATTGGCACTGATAGGCTACACTGATAGGCACTGATAAGGCAACACTGATGGGCACTGATAGGTGGCACTGGTGGGCATTCATGAGGTGGAACTGATGGGTGCCACTGAAGGGCACTGATAGGTGACACTGATATGCGACACTGATAGGTGGCACTGATGGGCACTGGTGGGCAGCACTGATAGGTGGCACTGATGATGAGGCACTGATGGGCACTGGTTGGCAGCACTGATGGGTGACAAATCATGCTGACTTGTTTCGGGGGACTGATCCCCTTCCTCAGAGGAATACCTTCAATCTCATGGAATAACACAGATGACAAATAATGCTGACGTGTTGCAGGGGACTGACCCCCTTCCTCAGAGCAATAGCTTTAAACTTATGAATAACACAGATGACAAATCATGCTGACGGGTTTCGAGGGGACCGACCCCCTTCCTCAGAGCAATACCTCCAATTTCATGGAATGATACAGATGACAAAGGGGGGCCAGTCCCCGAAACACGTCAGACCGTTTTGTGATCCATGTAGCTCCATGAGATTGGAGGGCTGACATCTGGACAATTTACATTGATACGCAAACATTCCTTATTGGTTTGTGAGTATATTTTGAATCTTATATCTTTTAATAAAGTGTTGGAGATAATGCACTAGGCATTTGCGCCCTTATTGTTTTTTTGTGCTCCTAGAGAACCCCTTTACCAGTTAATTGCCTAGAAAATGGAGGGAGAAATCCTGCCTACTTTTTACCTCGTTCATCTGTTTGATACACAAAGTAACCAGTGTCAATATTTCTTTTTTTCTCTTAGTGCCCAGCGAACAGCCTGCAGCACCCCCCAAGGAGAATAAAGGATCACCCGTGTTGGTGCCCGCCTGCTATTACCCCCCACCGCCTGAAATTTCAGTACTTGTGTGATTACAAATGTTATCTCCTCTGACCACGGCGCTCATTTTGCATGCAGAGCCCGAACATTCCAGCAAGTGCCATTATTTCACGCTGCTATCTTGTCAGACACACTTAACAATAAACTTCACCTAATTAAAATTCAGAGCTGAGCCAGTTTTAATCACCTTCCCCATTGAGCCTTGTAATTTTACTCTTTTCATTTATACCGCTAATATCAATACGAAGCCCCGGGTGGCGGCCCGCCAATTCATTCCCATGTACGTAACCATTAAATTGATAAACACTACGGCCACCTTTACAGTCATTTATTTGACTCTCACTGATAAAAGTAAATAAATATATCAAAGATGTAATGGCGTTCATAGTCACAGAGGTACCACAAAGCCTCAGCGGTTAGTATCGCGGCTTTAAAGCGCCGGGGCCCTTAGTCCAGCCCTAAGTGGTACAACGATCTGGAAAGAGACAACAGGAATTCTTGAACTGGGGACACAGTTGGGTCCCTTAGGGACCAATTAGCGCTCCTGCCTCTGAGGCCATTGGCAATCCCAAATGTAAGGAAAGCTGAAAGCTGAAAAATTTGCTTTCCCTGGTTCCTTCTTTTCTCACTCACCAACATACTAAAAAAAATATTAATACATCTTTCCATTTTCAATACTTACCACATCTCTGCATCCCTGTTCTTCTCTGTACAATGCAGGAAGACCATGGCTGGTGGGAGGGGTAAGCAAGGTGCTAAACATACAGGCCTTAGGAATTGCCCTTTGCAGGCAGGGACCCTATAGTGTAGCAGAAAATATAGAATATGTCCTTTGTGCTAGCTGTCCTGGTGGACTACTGCTCCCAGTCAGTCCTCTTCAGGCCCCGCCAGCCCTTCTGGCTGCAGCTGCCTGACTTCACTGCCCATGACATTGCAATCCCCACTACTGGCTCCACACCCAGCTCTGACTATTTCCTCTCAGTCCTCTCTGTCCTGCCTCTCCAGTTCTCCCTACTACCCATGTCACTCACCAGCCCTCCTGGCTGCAACCGGTGGTTCCCTCCTGAAGACTTGCCTCGCAGTACTAGCTCTTGCTGTCCTCTCTGACTCCTACTGTGCCTCCAGTTCAGATTATTCATGCTTTCCTGAAGGTTCCATCCTGTACTGAAGTGCCAGACCCAAGGTCACCCCCTTCCAGACTGGGGAGCTCCCTTTAAAGGCCCCGACAGCCTAGTTCCCCATCCTCAGTTCTTCCACCCGACAACTCCTCCCCAGCTGAGCTGACAATGGGTATTTCAAGGAGGCCTGCCCCCTGCCAATCCTAGTTGGGGATTGGTCAGGGCTTCCTGAGACACCCCAGACAGCTCCACCTCTCTTCCCCTCCTCCTCTTCTAGAAGCCTCTAGAAGAAAGAGGGAGGTCTCAGGAGGGGCACTGCCAGAAAATAAGGTGGCATCTCTGCAAAGCAGTTACCTCACCTCATCCACGGTCTACCACTACACCTCATTCCTATTGTGTCACAAATATGTACACAGGAAGCAGAAGTGAGCCCATAAGCCCATATGGGCTTCTGCTTCCTGTGCTCATATTTGTGACAAAGGAAGAATCATGAGGTGTATTGGTAGACCGTGGATGATGCCAATCTATGATGCCAAACCCAGCATATGCCCAGTGATCAGAAATGAAGACAGCATAGGAAAGGTGAGGTAACTCCTCTGCACAGTATTTATGTCTGTTACTAAAGACCTGCTGGTCAAAAATCAAGGTGATATAACGGAGGGAAGGACATATTTCCCTGTTAGTTGGACAATTAATATAGACCTTCAGGAATCGTGGCATGCATACAATCCTCTCTAATACACAGCCATGATGGAAGTTCCCTTTCCTTGCTCACGCCTCGCTGGAGCCCGGAGAAGGTGTAGGGAGGAGGTGGGTGGATCCAACATTCACACACTAGACGCACGTGGAGGAGGAAGACTTTTAATCCTCCTCCACTCCGCTCTGAAAGCTGGTTCCACGCTCCCCTCCTCCTCTGCTCAGACCGTGGATGTGACGTCACTGGTTGTTAGACACCAGGCGGCAGGTGATAGCAACCAGTGCAGTGCGAGGCCAGGCCAGCGGGGCGACGGTACAACAACAAGAGGGTCTCTTTTGGCATCGCTGCTGGCTTGCTGCTGATGGAGACCCGGGAATATTTCCCGGGGGGGAGCGATTGCCCCGTTGCCCCCCCCCCCCGCCTGGATCCGCCCCTGCTCTGAACAATTTGGGGTTCCATATTTTTTGTGCCATTTTACAGGTGCGCGGAATTTTAAGGTTTGATATCTATTTACTTAATGCAATCCCATCTTTTTCATTCTATCAAAAAATGGGTATTCTATTGCGTTTGCGTTAGCAAAAATAATTTTTAGTGTATTGTTTCCTAAAAAAAATAGTTGCACAGATTTCGATTGGCATAAAAAAAAATTGCAATTGCCGCCATTGTACTCTGCAGGGCCTCTACTTCCAGAAAATATATAATGCTTGGGTGTATAAAGTTAAGACAAGTTGTTAACTTCCAGACTGCCCACCACACTTATACTACTGCAGTATGGTGGCTCTACTGCACTAGATCACGTACATGTACAGTACATGGTCCGGCATTTCCGGGTAGAGGTCGCGCATGTGCCCCCTGTCTGTCTTTCGCTACAGCACACGTCGGTTAGTAGGTCCCGGTGTTACGTCAGATTAGGCGACCCGTCGGAATGTGTTACGGAAGTGACGTTCTGTTGCCGCCATCTTGCCACACTTCTCCATAGTAAGGATAAAGTGAGAAGGGGGAAAGCGGACATCTTGTTACACCCACTGGAGTTTTGCACTTTACACTTATTTTTAACAGTAAACTGAGTTTATATAGTGAAATACAGTACTTAGAACTCTGTCTGACTGGTTAGATGTTGAATTTTAAAAGCAGCGGCAAGCCTGCTGATCTCACAGCATCTTCAACATCTAAACATTCAGATGGAGTCCTAAGTACTGTATTTCAACGTTGAGCTCAAAATATGCCTGTAATCTTCCTTATGCCGCATACACACGAGCGGACTTTACGGCAAACTTTGTCCGGCGGACTTTTCGACGGACTTTACGTCGGACTTTCCGAATGAACGGACTTGCTTACACACAATCAACCAAAGTCTGACGGTATCGTACGTGATGACATACGACCGGACTAAAACAAGGAAGTTCATAGCCAGTAGCCAATAGCTGCCCTAGCGTTGGTTTTTGTCCGGACTAGCATACAGACGAGCGGACTTTTCGACCAGACTCAAGTCCGTCGGAAAGATTTGAAACATGTTTAATTTCTAGGTCCGTCGAACTTTTGGGTGGAAAAAAGTCCGCTGGAGCCCCACACACGATCGAATTGTCTAAGGCCCCTTTCACACTGGAGCGGTTTGCAGGCGTTATTGCGCTAAAAATAGCGCCTGCAAACCGACCTAAAACTGCCGCTACTGTTTGTTCAGTGTGAAAGCCCGAGGGCTTTCACACTGAAGCGGTGTGCTGGCAGGAGAAAAAAAAAACTCCTGCAAACCGCATCTTTGGAGCGGTGAAGGAGCGGTGTATTCACCGCTCCTAAACCGCTCCTGCCCATTGAAATCAATGGGGCAGCGCGGCTATACCGCGGCAATACCACAGCTATAGCCGCGCTATGTGAGTGGTTTTAACCCCTTTTCGGCTGCCAGCTGGGGTTAAAACCGCTAGCGACTGAATAGCGCCGCAAAAACGACGGTAAAGCAGCGCTAAAAATATCGCTGTTTTACCGCCGACGCCCCCACCGCCCCAGTGTGAAAGGGGCCTTACTGACTCTGGTCCATCGGACCAAGTAGGCCATAAAGTCCGGTCGTGAGTACGCGGCATAAGGCCTCTTGTACAGTACACTGCTGCTGGTAAACAGACGTTTAGGAGCAGTTGGGTGTTTTTTTCAGCTGCCCCTGAACTCTCCTCTATGTTATCTTATCATTAGTACATATACACAGGGTCGTTTATAGTCGTTTCTAGTCATATGAGTTTAGAAGCATTTTTTAGAAAACCAAAAAATGCGTTCAGGATCGATGTTCAGAGGCATTTAAAACGCCAAATGCCTGTAACAGCTTTTAAACGCGGTAACTCGCGCTTAGCTGCGTTTCGTTTACAGGCGTTTTTATTGGAGATACATTTTTAAATATTTGAAAAAATACAGAATAAAAAAATAAAAAACGTTCCCAAACGCAAACTTGGCTAAACTCATGCATGTAAACGCAGCACAGCCGACATTTTAAAATGTAGTTTACTATCTGTCAAGTTAGGGGAGGTTGTAAAACGTCCCATGTACATTAAGCCTTACTAAGGCAGGGTGGCCGCTCTGGGCAGAATCACGATCCTGTACGTGATTTGGCACTTCCGGGTCTGGCGCCGCCGGTGACCTGCTCCTGCTGTGATTGGACACAGCAGGAGCCAATCAGCGGGTCCGGCAGATGCGATGTGCGCCGGAACCCACCGATCATTCGGGACACAGGCAGAATGGCGATCTGCCTATGCAAACAAGGCAGATCGCCCTTCTGTGATAAGGGAAGGCAGGGATCCTGTGTTCCTGCTAAGCAGGAACATGGATCTTTGCCTTCCCACAGTACAAGCACCTCCACCCACACAGTTAGTAAGCACGCCCTAGGGACACATTTAATCCTTTGATCGCCCTGATGTTTGTAAGAGAATGTATAAACAACTGTGACTCCATTTTAGATTCCCCTCTATTTTACATAAAGTAGAAATGAACTTGTGTATGTATGAGTTTTGCCATAAACAGCTTAACTAACAGTTGGCATAGAACCACACCCTATGAGTTACTGTGATTAACCCTTTTCCCGGAGCGACATCCTGTGTCAACAAGTCATCAGCTATTTCTTGTTATCTAGTCAGCAGTCTAACTCGTGATAAGAAAGTACTGAGTGTAAGTTTGTATAACCCTTATGCCGCGTACACACGGGTGGACTTTTCGACCGGACTAGTCTGACGGACTTTTGACGGACTTTTGACGGACTTCCGATGGACTTTTGAACGAACGGACTTGCCTACACAAGATCACAACAAAGTCCGACGGATTCGTATGTGATGACATACGACCGGACAAAAATAAAGAAGTTGATAGCCAGTAGCCAAAAGCTGCCCCAGCGTGGGTTTTCGTCCATCGGACTAGCATACAGACGAGCGGATTTTTTGACTGGACTCGAGTCAGTCGGACAAATTTGAAACATGTTCCAAATCTAAAGTCTGTCAGATTTTCGACCAAAAAAGTCACCTGCAGGTCTAATGGAGCCCACACACGGTTGGATTGTCCGCCGGATTCGGTCCGTCGGACTAGTTCGGTCGCAAAGTCCGCCCGTGTGTACACGGCATTAGACACGTATATATTACCACGCAGCCCCTCCCTTCTTTGTTTTACTTGTATATACGCTACTGTTGTACTCAATAAAATCAGACACCTTACGAAAACACACAAGCCTGTTTCCCGTGTCTCATGTGGTGTCTTACGGATCTGAGGGTCCCGGTGGCCTGCCTGCATAACCAGGGTGGTCGTCAAGGTGTATAGTTCCTCTCACATGGGGACTCGTCTGGGATAAAGCAATCATACGTGGTAAGTAAACTTTAGTCTTATTTTGACAAATTATTTTCTTGCCTCGGCTCTGATAAAGCTTTAGTCCCTGAGTGTCCTAGAGAGAGGATTCATTAACATTAGACAAAACAGTACTGTAACTCCTTTTGGGAAGGAGAGAAAGAGTTTATGGGGTAACCACCACCGTGACCCAAACCTCTGTTTGCTTTGTCTTTCTGTCGCATAGAAGTATAAGATAATTTATTGTGTGGAAGAAGTTGTAAGGTAAGACAGCTCTAAGGTAAGACAGTCTCTCATTCACTGTAATATCCGCCTCACCCTAACCCTAACTTGTAAGGATTATGTTGCTAGGTTTTGTGGTACTGATTATGAATTTATAAATCCTTGGGTGTCAAATTTAGCCGGGTGGACTGAAACTAGTAGTAATCCCTTCCCCCGAGATGGAGATAATGATGAATTTCATATGGATATGGTGAAAGGTTTATGTCTTGGTGACATGAAGGCTTTCCAATGGTTTTCAGGAGACCCTCTGTGGAATATGAAATACATGAAAGGAGGAGGGGAAAATTGGCCTAAGTTTGCCCCATACTGGTTTCAGAGGGATAATAAGAAACAGAAGAAAGCAAAAAATTGTTTAACTAGGGAAGAGTATGACCTTAAACATAAGAAGGAATCTGAGGTCAAGAGACCTGATCTCACGGCTCAACCTTTGCCTTTCTCTCATGTATCCCCACCACCTTACACCAGTCAGATCTATCCTAGCCTCAGCAAGGACGAGATAGATCTTCTTGCTGGATATCATGCCACCCACCAAAGACCCCCTCCACCAGGTGCCCCACAGGCTCCGCCACAACAACAAGCACCTTCACAGAAACAACAGCCAGCGGTACAAACTACACAGGCACCCACCACCCCACAAAGACAAGCTTCACAAGATTCTGAAGATAGGGATAGTGCCTCAGAAGGAGCAACAGAGGGCCACACATCAACTACCCAATCCCCCCTGCTGTTATAGTAGAAAAGAAAGATGAGGAAGATGATCTTGACCAAAGATAGGAATGACCAAAGCTGTCAGAGGTGCTATTGTAAATTTTTTAAGCCCAAACAGAACAAAGAGTGGAAAGATATATGGGATGTAGATGTACAGGGTGTCAGCATGCAGGCTCCTTTTATGACTGTAGGAATGACATGCTTAAAAAGGTAATTGACATTGAAGATATAAATCGCATTATTAAACACTGTCCTAAACCCACTCAATCATCATCCGCTACACTGAGTTACTTAAAAAAGGCTTGTAATGGTAGAAATTATACACAGGAAGATATGCAATTGATTGTTGATGGGGTGATTGGGCATACAGCTGCCTTTGATTGGACAAAGGTTCCCAGTATTTCAATGATAGAAGTAAATAATGTTCGTGCAGATCAGTATAGTCTAAATACAGGGGCAGAACCATAATGTGGGACCAATTGGAGGCAGAATTAAAAAATGCTTTTAAAAATAGGACTTCTCTCCCCACTGCCATCGCATGTAAACAGAAATCTGGAGAAAGTGTATTAGAATTCTGGAAAAGGTTTGTAGATGTATGGACACAGGAAGCTGGATTATCCTCATTGGCAAATATGCACAGTTTATTGATCCAAACTTTCATTAGCAACCTTAAACCACAACACGGCCTAATGGTGAAGCAGATGATTTCTGATTGGCCCACAAAATCAATGGGGGACTTTCAGAAAGCACTGACTGAAAAGGACGCAGCAGGTTGCTTTGAAACACCAAAGGATAAAGCTACAGGTGCCCTTCTTCAAGGAGATCCACCTCAACAGGATAAGAGACCTCAGGATAATTCTGGGAATGGGAGGCAGTGGGGTAGAGGAAGGGGTAGAGGAAGAGGCAGAGGTAGAAGTTTTTCCCGAGGCCCCCCTCCCTCTAGAACCAGATGCTTCAATTGTGGAGCTGAAGATCACTGGAGGAATCAATGTCCTTATGAGATCTACGACCCAAATAATCAACAGCCCTTGAATAATACCAATCCTGGTCCTCAAAGATCCCAGAGTCAACCAGCTCCTGGTCCAAGGTTTCCAATCCAGTGGACCCAACCAAAACAGCATTTCCTCTTGTGTCTCACTCCTTTGATGACCAACCTCTAGTGAGGTTGCCTATTCTTGCATTTTATTTTAGAAATTGCCAGATGACCTGGTGCAGAATACCCCAAGGGTATGTAGACTCCTCTGTAGTCTATTCACTTGTACTCCAGGCAACCCAGCGGTCCTGGACTCCCTGCCATGGTTCAGTCCTATTACAGTATGTTGATTTGTTGTTATGCAGTCTGACTCAGGTTACCAGCAGAGAGGATAGTAAAGACTAATTGCAATGGTGTCAAGAGACTGTTAAATACTGTGGTTTTACCCTCACAAATGGAGAAAGAAGAGTCAGTCACAAGAGTGCTGTGGCTCTCGTGGGTCTGCCCTGCCCACTGGCAAAGAAAGATATTCCATCTTTTCTTGGTATGATTGGTTACTGCCGCCAATGGATACCTGACTGCTCTTTTTATGATAACCTTCTGAGGCAAACCACAGGCACAGACTTGCCAGATTGTGTAAAATGGACAGAGGAAATGTGTGATGCATTTGTGTACCTTAAGACAGCAATGGTAACGGCCCCTGACCATGGATTGCACGATTATGGCATGATGTTTCACTTGTTTGCCAGGGACAATTGTTAAACAATGGCGGAAGTCCAGGTGCAGGAACATGGAGGAAAACTCCACCCTATTGTATTTTTTTCAAGAGTAGTGCCAATGCCGGTACAGGGCATGCTGGCGTGTCCCAGAGCTTTGGCATCCTGTGCTATGGTAGTAGAAATGGCTACTTCTTTTACTCTAGGACATCCAACCACCTTACATACTACTCATAATGTATCCATTTTGTTGAAAAATATTCATACCCAACATATGTCAGCCCAAAGTTTGAGCGGATAAGAGCTTATTCTCCTCTCAAATCTAAATCTCGAAATAAAATATGCTTTACCCACTTCAGGCCTAGCCCCGATCCTAAATGCGTTACTAGGTCTAAAAGGAGAAGACGATGCGGTAGTTCCTCAACATGAATGCATTGAAATAATCCACCAGGACACATCTCCACGTGCAGATATGCCTTCCACTGCAATCACTGGGGCACAAAATGTTTTTGTTGATGGTTCTTGTTCTAGACCAAATGACAACACATCATGCGGGATATGCTGTAATCCAGTTGCCTGATGTAGTGTTTGAAGCAAACCCAGCCCCATTTCAATCAGCACAGGCTGCAGAACTGATTGCCCTTACAAGAGCATGTCAGCTCTTTGAAGGACAAAATGTAAACATTTATACTGATTCTAAATACACATTCGGTGTAAGTCCACGATTTTGGTATTATCTGGTTAAGAAGAGGGTACATAGCAGCAGATGACAAATCAATTTCACATTCAACGTTAGTGTCCAGCCTTTTGGAAGCGATTAAATTGCCTCGCTCTATTGCCATCCTCCATTGCAAGGCACATACCACAAACAAAGATGATGTTTCAAAAGGAAATGCCTTAGCTGATAAAGCAGCAAAGGAAGCAGCTTCTAAACAAGAAGCTACCATACAAATGCCATCACTTGCACCTGAAATGTCCCTGTTAGACCAAACCTTGTCAGATCTTCAGACATATGCTACAGACACAGATATTCAACAATGGAATATTGCAGGAGTGCAGAAAAGCCCAGATACTGGACTTGTCTGTCAATGGGGAAGACCATGTATACCTGTAGCTAGTGCACCTTTATTTATTTCTCCTTATCATGGGGTAGGGCACAGAGGCTGGCAGGTCACATGTGAATTATTAAACAATGATTTCTTTATCACATGCATCTGAAACAACCCAAGAAATCCACACAAGGCAAAACATGAACACCTTACATAATCATCCACACCTTTTACACATTTACAGATTGACTTCACCCATATGCCTATGGACAGAAGATGGACAGAAGCATTTGTAACCACAAAAGAAGATGCACAAACAGTTGTAAATATCCTCATGCAGGAAATTATCCCTAGATGGGGATGCCCGCTCCAAATAAATTCTGACAATGGTCCTGCCTTGGACAATGGTCCTATTTCAAAAGTGTGCCAAGATTTATTGAAAGCACTTACGATTGATTGGAAATTTCATATACCCTACCATCTGCAGAGTTCAGGTATTTTTGAAAGAATGAACAGAACCATTAAAGATAAAATAAGAAAAGCGACAGGAGGCACATATAATAAGTGGCAGAAAGTCCTACCAGCAGTTTTGATTGAAATAAGAATGACCCCCTCTAAGAAAACAGGATACTCTCCATTTGAGGTCCTTATGGGTAGGCCATCCCCCCCCCCGTGTGCCAGACAACCACTTATGTTAGAAAGAGGGGACCTAGAAGTAATAAAGGGAGAGTATATTAGGAAACTCATTGAAACTCTGGACAGAGTTAAAAGAAATGTTGCTCACACCTCTCCTTTCTCTTTACAGGAACCTACACACTCTTTCCAGGTAGGAGACGTAGTGGTGGTCCAACAGCTGCATCGTACTAAGAAGCAAGAGTACCCGTTTGGACCCCCGACCACTGTGTTTGCAGTCACATGTACCACAATCTTTACCGAGGGACAACAGTCCTGGATTCATGCCAGTCGTGTGAGAAAGGTGAACCAAACACCTAAGAAGCAAACTAAGGTTAAAGGAGGTGAAACAGGTGAAATAAATCCTCAAAAAGAGAGTGAAGCAGGTGAAAAAGTCTCTGAACAAGATGACCTCTCTTATTACACCACAGACTTCTGGGAAGGCATTTTGCCTCCTGTTCCTAATTTCTCTGATGGTGTTCCTACCTACATGGATCATAACTAATTGTATTTATCATCCTGAGGACTTAGGAGCCCTTAAAGGCATATGTGGGTCACCCAATAACACCACTGATAATACACATACCAGACACAAGAGAGATACACAATCAGATTATGAAGGAGTTAAAACTGATAGTTTTACAGACAAAACAAACTTGAAATTCAAATATAATTATGCCCCAGAAATCAGGGTATGAGAAATGTTGGATATGTAGTAAACTGCATCCTAGTACAGCCCGTATTCCCCTTATGGCTGCGCCTTTAAATATCACCCTCTTTTTAAATGGAACTCCTCCCGTTGTTTTAACAAACATATCAAGTTTATGTATAAACAACACCTTTACTTTTCCAATAAAGGGTAGAAGTCATTCCCCTGACTGGTGTTTTAATTTAGGGAATGAGACACAGACTAATCCCTCTACATGCAGTGGGTCAATATTTAACATTTCCACATGTAAACCTTAGGGAAACGCCTCCTGTTCACTGTTCCACAAATCTGATCCCGATTTAAACAACACCTTGTCTAATTTTTCTTCCCTCCCTGATAATGTAAGTGATATACTACACCAATTCACACTTGCAGCACAGAATAAGGACACTCATGGGCTTATATCAGTGTTTCTCAACTCCAGTCCTCAAGGCGCCCCAACAGGTCATGTTTTCAGGCTTACCATTATTTTGCACAGGTGATTTGATCAGTTTCACTGCCTTAGTAATTACCACAGCTGTTTCATCTGAGGGAAATCCTGAAAACATGACCTGTTGGGGGGCCTTGAGGACTGGAGTTGAGAAACACTGGCTTATATAAGAAACCATTTGCACTAAGACAAAGTGTCTATGTGTGTTGTGGGCAGGTATGCTATTCTTGGGTCCCCCTCTATGTCCAGGGATGGTGTTATTTGGCCTCTTTAGTCTCGATTATGGGAGTAATGGGTAACAATAAGGGAGACCACCTACTTGAGGCCAGTATGCATCCAAGATACCCTCTTAAGCATAGAATGAAGTGAGAATTGTTTCTTGAACAGGACATGGCATTGGCTTGGTTTCCTTCATGGATAGGATAAGGGATTGATATGATGAAGAAATTAAATAATTATTCTAAGATACTAGATGAAATACTGGATACAAATTCAGAAGACATCACTAAGTTAAATTTGGAAACAAGAGCAATCAGAATACAACTAGAACTTCATGACATAGCCATAGAAAGTATGAGTGCAGACCTTACAGGGTTATGTGAGATGACTGAAGACTATGAATGTACTTGGATACATAATACCAGTATAGAAATACCTGATTATTATGACATAATCTCACAACACAGAAAATAAGTAGATAAATTACAAACAGAAGCACAAGACATAGCAAAGAATTGGCATCTTTTCAAAGGATTAGGTGGATTTAGTTTTGGAGGAATATTTTCATGGCTGAAAGACATTGCTATGACTATTATAATGATTTTGCTTTTTCTATTATGTTTATATGCATGTTTCAAACTTGTAATGTGTATCATTGCTAGAGCTACCCGAACCCCTGATCCCACTGCTGCTAATAAAGCCTACCTTAGCATGTACTATGATAAGAAATCTTATTTTGTTACCGTGGAGAGAAAGTAAGTCATGTTCATGACTCAAGAGGGGATTGTAAGAGACTGTATAAACAACTGTGACTCCATTTTAGATTCCCAAACCTTTTAAAATAAAGGTGAAATTAACTTTTGTATGTATGAGTTTTGCCATAAACAGCTTAACTAACAGTTTGCATAGAACCACACCCTATTGCCCCGTACACACGGTCGGACTTTGTTCGGACATTCCGACAACAAAATCCTCGGATTTTTTCCGACGGATGTTGGCTCAAACTTGTTTTGCCTACACACGGTCGCACAAAGTTGTCGGAATTTCCGATCGCCAAGAACGCGGTGACGTCAAGCACGTACGACGAGACTAGAAAAGGCCAGTTCAGAACCAAGCGAGGCACCCTTTGGGCTCCTTTTGCTAATCTCGTGTTAGTAAAAGTTTGGTGAGAGACGATTCGCGCTTTTTCAGACTCGTGGCTTTCAGATCGTTTTCTGCCGTTCAGTTTGTGCTTGTGGGTTTGTATCTGCTCTTCAGTGCGTGCAGTCAGTTCGTATTGGAGTTTTCTGTGCGATCTTGTCCGCTCGTTGCTGTTTTTCAGGTCGCTCTTCACAGGCCTTGCTGTTCTTCAGTGCGTTCTGTTACTACGTTCTGAGCAGCCGACCGTTTTCTAGCCATGTTTCGTATGCGTACTCCTCGTAGATTTCGTGCTGTGCGGGGGCTTGGTGTTTGGGTCCTGACCTTGACACAAGTCCAGTCCATGAACAGGGTGGGGAGGAGTTCATGGACCAAGAATTGGTTGCTTCAGCGTGACCAGTTCTGTCACATGCCTTTGCTCCGTGAGATCCGTGAGAATAATCCTGATGATTTCAGGAACTTTCTCAGGATGACGGACCCCGTATTTCACCGTTTGTTGGCTTCGCTGACCCCCTATATCAGCAGGCAGGATACCTGCATGAGGCAAGCCATCACTCCGGAGCAGAGGTTGGTCGCTACCTTGCGGTATTTGGCCACAGGGAGAAGCCTGCAGGACCTCAAGTTCTCGACAGGCATCTCCCCCCAGGCTCTGGGGATCATTATCCCAGAGACCTGTTCTGCCATCATCCAGGTCCTGCAGAAGGAGTATATGAAGGTAAGATTTTTATCCTTTTATATCACATTTTATTGTATTGAATGTTTGATAATATATTGTATTTCTTTCCTCATTCCCTAATTACCATGATTGTAATATGCTGTGAATGTCCCCTTTGTCCTCATGCATGCTGGATTTTTATGTAATTATTATTTTAGGTCCTTCATACATATTTGCCCTTCAATAACCTCCCCAGCATGGTGTCTCCTGCCCTATATTCACCTCATGTAGTCACTTAACAATGTATTTTATCAGCTCCATAGTAGTGCTTTACCCCAAACACCCCATAAAATGTTTTGAAATGTTATTTTTGATTTAAATTCAGGCAGAGGGCCAGAGGCTTTTTTTTGTGGTGTCCCCAAATTTTTTGTAACCCTCCCTCCCCCCAACTGCTAAGTCAGCTTATCACAATTCTCTATCCTCAATCATCTATCTGCTGACTTTGCCAAACCCATACACACTATACCCACCTCTTTAGTGCTCAAATTTATGGATGAATTCCCCAAAGCATGTAGTGCAAGGGCCTGCCTGTATACTTTCCAATGGTACTGTTTAAAGTTCTTGTATCCTATTATGATCTTGATAGGTAATAGCAGAATGTCCAAATGTGCTCAAATGTGTACAGTGTGTATTTATATCTTTGTATTATGACACTTCTTACCTGTCCAGTGGGCTGCCAATAGTGTAACTAAGGAGGGGCTGTTCCAAGTAATACCCTGTATTTAGGCATTCATCTCTCAATGAAGTGAAGAGGGTTACCTGTCCAAGAGTTCCCCCCCCCCTATAATGTTAGAAATGGCCCATGAGAGGGGGGGGGGGAATATGATAGGTGTACCTTATACTTTGTTGTTGTTAAATTCCCCTTAATAAATGCTATCTGGAGGTTGACCCATAATGTTTGTGTCTAATCTGCTTGCCAGGTTTCTGTGAAAAAATAGTAATGTTTATTGTTTTTTCCTCAACAGTTTCCTTCCACGCCACAGGAATTGCAGACTGTGGCCTCCCACTTTGCCCAGCGGTGGGACTTTCCTAACTGCGGAGGGGCAATTGATGGGAAACACATCCACATCGTCCCACCACCCAACTCGGAGTCGTACTATTATAATTACAAGGGGTTTAATAGTATAGTGATGTTGGCGGTGGTGTCGGCTAATTACGACTTCTTGTATGTGGACGTGGGGAAGAATGGCCGGATGTCCGATGGTGAAGTGATCGCCTAGACGGAGTTCTACAGGCGTCTCCAGAATGGCAGCTTGGACTTGCCACCTCCAGAGGACAATGTTGAAGGTCTCCCATTTGTGTTCGTTGCTGATGAAGCATTTGCGCTGGGGGACCACCTGATGCAGCCATTCCCGATGAGGACCCTCACCCTGGAACAGAGGGTTTTTAATTACCGGCTGGCCAGAGCCCGAAGAGTGGTGGAGAACACATTTGGAATCCTGGTCAGCCGGTTCAGATTATTTATGACACCCATCCATATGGCGGAGTATAAACTGAACCATATAATACTTGCCTGCTGTGTTCTCCATAATTTTCTACGAAAACATTCAGCCAACTATGCTGGCTCAGTTGGGCCTGAGGCCAGAATCCCAAATACTTCAACAATGACGGCACTTGAAAGCGGCCGTCCTGGCTTGCCCTCCCTGAATGCCCGTGATGTCCGGTTACGATACCTGGAGTTCTTTGCGGGTAGGGGGGCTATCAATATGCCAGACAATCTGTGACACCTTTTTCAAATAAAAAATAACCAAAAGAAATTCTTGGTGGACATTTACTGCTTGTGTTTGTTTTAGCTGACCCTGACAGAAATGTGTTGAGTGCAGAAAATGTCGTGATTGGGTAACCTTATAAAAAACAGTGTTGGCTGGTACTTCCTAAATGCAAAAACACATTTCACTACAAGTGCACTTGCAACTGCAATGAACCTGCACTTGTAGTGCAAAGAGGATTTGCCCTTAGGAAATAACCCCCATTTGTGCATAAAACAACAATTACATCACCCCAAAAGTGTTGTAGTGATGAGACAATAATCCACACATTCTTGAGTAAGGCACTTTTTTATACCTGCACAATCACATGCGCATTTACCAAAGGTTTTTAAAACAAACCAACATGTTTGTTGTATAAAATGTTTGCAGTAGCATTTTGAAAAATCAAAATATCCATTTCAGATAAAACAGGCCTGTGTAAAACCAACAAGAAAGCCAAAAAACTAGAACTTACAAAGTTCACATTAGGTAAAACCTGAAGGCTATATCAGACATCAGTATTTAGGAACTGGGTTTGATATAGCGTTCAGATGGGGGGAAATCACCCCTGGAAAAGCCAAATTTGGAAGATGCACACCAATTTACAAATGTCCACATGTGCTATCTGCCATCAGGGGGGATCAAGGGACGTGTTTTGGGGGAGCAAGCCCTTCCTCAACGCTACTTTATAATTGAGGAAGGGGTTGCCCCCCCAAAACGCGTCCATTGATCTCCCGTGATGGCAGATAGCACATGTTGGCACACTGTGTGCATCCTCCAAATTTGGCTTTTCTAAACATTGAAAAAAGTTTGGTACGATAAAACAGGTGATTTAGTGGGGTTTAAATTCGCCCTAAAACATCAATGATGTTATTATTTTTTTTAATAACATCACTGATTTGTTGCTGGATGTTTTGCAATTGGAGATTACACCCCATGATCTCCCCTATCAGTATCTGGGCACTTTCAGATGTAAATCGTTCTGGATCCCTCACATCACGATCACCTAAAAAGAGATAAAGAACAAAAAAAAAGGTCTCAAAAATCTGCCACCAGCCATCTCTTTTACCTGAGTCTGTGGTCGCAGACACTCACCTGTTGTGGTGCCAATCTCCACCACGTCTTCTTCTTCCTCCTGCTCAGCTTCTTGGGTTGGTGGTATTTCAACTTCTTCCAGGGGGGGGGGGGTCTCTGGTCTCCTGGGATGAGGGGTGTCCGAGTCTTTTCTCCCCTATGTAAAACAAAAATGGTATACTTAGCACACAGATATTTGATGGCAGAACTATAGAAATAGGAAACATTGCTTGGAAGTGGGGTACAATTGTCTATTTTAGCCGAGTTCCAAGATGTATATTTTTTATTGCCCTTTGTCAAGCTGCAATACATTACCTGTTTGGTACAAGCTTCACAGATGGAGACCCCCCTATAGTATACACTGGAGCACCTGTGTGGCCCCCTAATAAAAATGGTGTTCTTGTGTCCCACACTAGTGCTCCAGTGTCCAGATGTGAAAACAGCTGCTCAGTGTCCTCTCCTTACACACAATCTAGTTTGCATTTCATTCTAGTAACAAACCCATCTACACAAACAAATATTTGGCATCCAAGTAGGCCCCCAAAAATGTGTGAAAATGCATATGGCCTAAACAATGGTGTTCTAGAGGCCGAAAGAAAAATGTTTGATACGAACGAATAATGTGCCCATGAACATTAAAGTTGACCTTTGGAAACGTTACAACTAATCAAAGCATATGGAGCAGAACGAATGTAATAAAGACAGAAAGAATAGGAACACAGCACAACTACTTACTTTTTTGCAGCACTCTCCGGATCTTTCGGTACTGCTCTGGCTCTCTCAACTTCAGGTCCGACCACCGCTTCCTGAGCTGATCTTTAGACCTTCGTACCCCGAAATTCCGCTCTAGACTCCGGACCACTTTACCAATGATTTTGGCCTTTCGGATGTTGGGGTGGGGGTAAGGCCCATATTTTCCGTCATAGTCGGACTTCCTCATGATGTCTACCATCTCCAACATCTCCCCAAACGACATATTTGTGGCCTTAAAACGTCTCCTACTGGATCGGGACGTGCCTGGATCCGCCCTTTCCTCCTCCTCCTCCTCCTCGTTGCTACAATTAGCCCGCACCTGCTGTATGTCCGCCATCATGCTCTTCCCCCACTGCGCCGAACGAAAAGGGGCGGGGAATACACTAGAAAGAACGTCAGGGGCGGGCGGAGTTACACGCATGCTCAGTGTATATAAAGCGTAACACGCGTGCGTATTACGTTTGATCTGTGAGCGGAGGAAGGAGCATTGAATGCGGCGATCGTAAGAACGAAGGTAAGAGACAAACTTGGGCATATACTGCTTCTATAGATTGAGGCCTATATTGTAACAAGATTAGGAGAGTTTGGTGTGACATTAGGCTTTGTCTTGTGTTGTGTCTTGCAGTGAACATGGATATGGTACTGGAAGATCAGGACTTTATTTCAGTCTTCATAGAGATGCTAAGGGAGCTGCCCTGTCTGTGGGAGATTAAACACCCCCATTACAAGAACCAAATAAAGAGGAAGGCAGCACTGGAGCAATTGTGTGAAATTGTGAAGCAGGTGATCCCCACGGCAGACATCACTTTTTTAAAGATTTTCATTGGTGGCCTGAGGAGCACATATCTGAGGGAGCGCACTAAAGTCCTGGATTCACAGAGATCCGGAGCAGCAGGTGACATCTATGTCCCCAGGATGTTGTACTACGACAGGCTGCACTTTCTGGCAGGCCAGACTGAACCCAGGCCATCCCTCTCCAGTCTTCCTTCCACGCTTCCTTCCCCCCTGGCTGAGGCTTCTGACGCCCAACCTGGGCCTTCCAGGCCGCATGTGGAGGAGCCCAGATTGAGCCAGGTATAGCATTCCTCTAAATATTTCTGCTTGTCCAATCAATGATGTTAACTAGATGTTAGTTGGGAGTACTAATTTATGATTGTGATTGATGATGCAAAAACTAAAACCATGTCCCTTTTTCATACACAGGGAAGTCTCAGCCAGGAGGTGGCTGATCTGCAGGTCCCTCCACCCCCCCTGGAAACAGAAAGTGGCAGTAGGAGGAGTACCCTAGAGGAGGCGGCTATCAGATTTTTTTGTAGGGCTACAGAGGTCCTGGGAGCACCACACACCAGGCAGGAGAACCTTGCTGCATTCATAGCATATAAAATGCAGAGGATGGAGGAGGGCCAAAAAGCCATGTGTGAGGCCCTCATATCAGAGGCTCTGGCGAAAGGTGTGAGGGGCCAACTTACACCTCACACACAGCTTTGGGATGGTCCTCCTCCTCCTCCTGCAGGTCCTACTCCTCCTCCAGGTCCTACTCCTCCTCCTGCCACATCTCCAACTGCACAGCCACAGCCCGGAAGGGAGTGTGAAAGGAAGACCAGACAGTGATTGCCCTGGGTTCAGTCTGGTCGGCCAAAAGATGCAGCCTCTTGTGGTACCACAGCCTGGGGACACTGATGTCATCTGCTGCTATCCGGATCTCTGTGAATCCCGGACCAGACTGCCCTCCCTTACATATGGACTCCTCAGGCCATCAATTTTGATGTTCAAGAATTGATGTCTGCCGTGGGGGTCCCAGGCTTCACTAATTTCTCCTGTTGATCCAGTGTTGCCTTCCTCTTTGTTTGGTTCTGAGCCCTTAATAAAGGATTTTTGTTTTGAATTATACTCTCCTATGTGTTTTACTTCAAAAATGACAGTTGGTTTGTGAGGATTCAGGTACATTTCAAATATACAATGTGAAATGAACAAGGGACACCAACAACAAAAAATCTCATGGAGATTAAATAATAAAAGATATCAATGGTGTTGGGGTAACTTGCCACACAAAACACACACAAAAATATTCTGGAGTAAAAATAAAAATAATATTGAACAAAGATCAGCCTTGGAAAAAATCCAAACATTAAAGAAAAAAAAAGGCTTAAAAACAAAAAAAAAAAAAACATAAAAAATATAAAACTGTCAGATGTGACAACTAATAACAATATATTGAGGGAATCCCACTAAAAAAACACAAATAAAACTTTGTGAGAAGTGTGTGTGAATATGAGCAGCAAAACTACTTAATTCTTGTCACATTATAAAGAAGAAGAGAGTGCGCTGTATTAAACCATTTTGTACATTGCAGCATGACGAAAGTGCTGTATCCATTGCGAACGCTAAGTTTACCAGAACGAGCTGTCCCGTGTCGGAATTTCTTCTGAGCATGCGTGGCACTTTGTGCGTCGGAACAGGCCACACACGGTCGGAATTGACGCGATCGGATTTTGTTGTCGGAAAATTTTATCTCCTGCTGTCCAACTTTGTGTGTCGGAAAATCCGATGGAAAATGTCCGATGGAGCCCACACACGGTCGGAATTTCCGACAACACGCTCCGATCGGACATTTTCCATCGGAAAATCCGACCGTGTGTACGGGGCATATTAGTTACTGTGGTTAAGCCAATTCCCGGAGCAACATCCTGTGTCAGTAAGTCATTAGCTATTTCTTGTTATTTAGTCAGCAGTCTAACTGATGATAAGAAAGTACGTAAGAGTACGTAAGAGTGTAAGTTTGAAAAACCATTAGACCCGTATATATTAAAACACAGCCCCTCCCTTCTTTATTTTACTTGTATATAAGCTACTGTTGTACTCAATAAAATCAGACACCTTATGAAAACATTCAAGCCTGTTTCCCGTGTCACATGTGGTGTCTCACGGATCCAAGGGTCCCGGTGGTCTGCCTGCATAACCAGGGTGGTCATCAAGGTGTATAATTCTTTTCAATGTTGACCCCTACCCTGCCAGTGTATTTAGTACAGTGACAGTGCGTTTTTGTTAAAACTGATCACTGTATTGATGTCACTGGTGTCACTGGTCCCCAAAAAAGTGTCAAAAGTGTAAGTTAGGTGTCTGATTTGTCCGTCGCAATAGTGCAACCCCGCCATAAGTCGCTGATCGCCGCCATTACTGGTAAAAAATAAATAAATACAAATTCCTAAAATATACCCCATAGTTTGTAGACGCGATTACTTTTGCGCAAATCAATCAATATACGCTTATTGGGATTTTTTTTTACCAAAAATATGTAGCAGAATACATATTGCCCTAAATTGATGAAGAATTTCGATTTTTTTATTTTTTTTAATTAGATGCGTTTTATAGCAGAAAGTAAAAAATATTGTTTTTTTTTTTCAAAATTGTCATTTTTATTGTTTAAAGCGCAAAAAATAAAAACCGCAAAGGTGATCAAATACCACCAAAAGAAAGCTCTATTTGTGGGAAAAAAAGGAAATAAATTTTATTTTGGTACAGTGTCGCTCGACCGCGCAATTGTCAGTTAAAGTGACGCAGTGCCGTATCGCAAAACATGGCCTGGTCAGGAGGGGGGGTAAAACCTTCCGGAGCTGAAGTGGTTAAACAATGTATCTTCTTTTGGTTGGAGTTACTCTTTAACCTAAACTACATGGAAGGCAGACAGGAAGAGATATCGCTTTTTTTTTTGGCCGCTTTTTTTCAATCTGTGAGACTTTTTGCCTCTGTAGAATTTGTTCCCGCGTCTGTACAATCATAAAACAGCGGTTCGCACTCTTTGTACTCTATGTATATTTGTCTCTGTCCTCATTATTAACTGGTATATAAACAGCGAGGAAATGCTTATTTAATCATTTTTCTCAGAATTACCAGGAAGGATTCCGCTTGGCGCGGCACATTTTGTTCAGCAAAGCAATTCCTGCCTGACTCGCCGCGTCTTTTCCTCCAGAAATCATCGTGTTTCAGTCGGTTTTAATTACAAGGCGCTGATGTCATTTGTTTTTTATCTTGATGCGCGCATCTCTGATTGATGGCAACTAATATCTTCTGATAGGGCTGAAAATTAAGGCGGAATGGATCAAACCTGCCAGAGCTCAGTGCGGGAATCTATCGGGGATTTATTTCACTTTGAATTAAAGGAAATGCCTAGTGGTTATGCATAATTTCTTTTTTTAATATATATTTTTGTTCATTTGTTACAGTCAGGACTTGAAATATATTTAACCACTTGCTGACCGTCTGCCGTACTTTTCCTGTGATGGGTTAGCTCTCCTGCGGCAACCGATGTACCTGCATGTCTGTCCGTACGTCTGAGATTGTGGGCGCGCGCGTGCCCGCTGCGAGCCGTGGGAGCGTGCGCGCGGATCTGGTGGCCTTGATGTCCGCCGGCCGCCCACAATCATTGTGCACAGAGGCAGAACAAGGCAGATCCCCGTTCTGACAGGGGACATGTCAGAGATCTTCTGTTCCAAGTGATCGGGAACAGTGATCTCTGTCATGTCCCAGTGAGCTCATCCCCCCTACAGTTAGAACACACCCAGGGAACACAGTGTTAACCCCTTCCCTGCCAGTGTCATATATACATTAAACAGTGCATTTTTATAGCACCATAGCTCCCAACTGTCCCTGATTTAGAGGGGCTGTCCCTGATTTGGAGCAATGTCCCTCTGTCCCTCTTTCCTCCTCATTTGTCCCTCATTTTGGTCTGATCTATATAGTTGTATATAAAATGCACATTTATCTTTCAAAAAGTGTTTCTCATTGCTAAACCTTTCATCCAATTTATAAATTGCTGCATTTGTAAATTTTGAAAGCCAATATAAAGGAATAGTAGTGGTAAAAAAGCACTTGTGGGTTAAGGGGCGTGGCAGGGGGAGAGTCCTATGTCTACATACTTTTGCCAATAGGTGTCCCTCGTTCTCATCTCAAAAAGTTGGGAGGTATGTAGCACTGATCAATGTAATAATAATGTCACTGGTCCCCAAAAAGTGTTATTTGGGGTCAGATTTGTCCGCCGCAATGTCGCAGTCCCGCCAAAAATCGCAGATCGATATTACCTGTAAAAGAAAAAATTTAAAAAATTTAAAATGCAAAAATCTATCCCCTATTTTGTAGACGCGATAACTTTTGTGCAAATATACGCAATTTTTTTTTAACAAAATTATGTAGAATACATATTGGCCTAAATTTATGAAGAAATTTTTTTTTTTTTTGGGGGGGGGATATTTATTACAGTAAAAAGTAAAAAATATTGTTTTGTTTTCAAAATTGTCCCTTTTTTTGTTTATATCACAAAAAAATAAAAAACGCAGAGGTGATCAAATCCCACCAAAAGAAAGCTCTATTTGTGGGAAAAACAGGACATTGATTTTGTTGGGGTACAACGTCGCACCACCGCTCAACTGTCAGTTAAAGTGATGCAGTGCCGTATCGCAAAAAATGGCAAAACTTTTTTTGTTAGTTTCAGACAGAGGCAGGGAATGATTAAGGCTCTGTCGCAGTGTTGCCAACCTACCAGATTGGAATTTACTGACACGACACCCACAATTTACTGGCACCACCAAGTTTTATTATTATTATTATTTATTATTAATTTGTTCCGTTCCATTTGTTTAGATGCGGCATTCTTTATTTCAGATAATTCGTAACTTCAGATAAATTCGTATTCGTTACGTTCACTAACAGCCAAATTTGAAAGGAAATTCCAATACCTATAATTTAATAGTTAGTTATTATTAGTTAGTTATTATTTAGAATTTTACTGATTTTCCTTTCTTTTTTCAGATTTACGGATTTCCGAATTTTCGAATTTCTGAATTTTTGAATTTCCCGATTTTCGAATTTCTGAATTTCCGGAAAAAGCAAAAAAACGAATGAAACCAAAATAAAAACTAACAATTTTTTTGTCAGCCCCCCTAATCCATGTGCCCTGCCCCTAATCTCCATGCAGAAGTGTGGGCTCGGGGTGCAGAGCAATGCGCCCCGAGCTCACCTACTTGTTTGACTATAGCGAATTAATATTCTCTATTGTCTTCCTGCTTCTCCTCCTGGCCAATCAGGAACCGGAAGGAGCACGATTGGCCGACAGGAGAAGCGATTGTACCGGGGGCGGGGAGGATGTACAGGGAAATCCAAAAAATGGCCTACATCTTTGGCTCTGCATCCGTCCTCTGGTCTGTTTGCTGCCCCCCGGAGGGGGGATGGATGGTCGGTTTGTTTGCCCCCCCCCCCGGCTGGAGCACCAGCCACCACTGCTTTGAACATACAGTACAAGGCTTCATAGGATGCTGCAATAGACAGGAAATCTGGGGCAGTGGTTGTGGAACCAACCTAAACCGGAGCGTAGGCAAACATAAAATATAAAAAGTGATTAAATCAGATGCTGAAAGTGCTTAAAAAAATGGTGGGTTTTCTACTACCCTAACAGCATAATGGCCTTAATCTGACGCGTTTCACACTACAAACAGTGCTTAATCATAGCTATGATTAAGCACTGTTTGTAGTGTGAAACGCGTCAACTTTCCTGCACGCTCTGCTGTGGCATGTATTTTTGTGGATTTTTATTCATTAAAGGGGAAAATTATTTTAAGTGCGGCTCTTCAGGATTTTTCTCACAACCTCATTTGCTATAAGCATTGCTGGCACCTGTGGCTTCCAGCCTGGAGGAGAGGTCTGTTCCTGATTGACCTTCCTTGAGCAGTGATATTTCTCTTTCTACCATAATTACCTTAATACCCTAACTTGGGCAACAAATGCACATATGGCAGCTAATTGAACTGAGCGGGCTGCCCTATGCAGGACATGCGGAAACGTGTGTAAACTGCACTTTGAAAATCTCAAGCGGGAACTCTCTAGACATGTGCATGACGAAAAAATGTGTTTCGTTTTGATTCATTAATCTAGTTATTTCGTTTAGTTCAGTTCGGTTGATTCGATTAATTCGTATTCAGAATTCGTATTCGGAATTTTCACATTTTCTTCTAATTTAACGTTTTTTTTCGATTCGAAAGGTTCAAATCGATAAATTTTCAAATCAGTCGAAACGAAAATGTTATATATTTTTTTTTTTATTTTAATGTAGCAAAGTGAACAAACAAAAGAAAAATCTTCATCAAATGATTACAATAACTCTTTAAATCACCTCTTGGCTTAACAAAAAAACCGTATTATTTCTAAATGGTGCTCTAATAACACACAGTCTTTGATTTCAGCATTATGTGTAGTTAGAATTCGACTGGAGTTCAACGTAAATTTCAATTCGAATTTCAGTCCGAATTTTCGAAATTCGGACGAATTTCCTTACGTTATTCGGAGCATTCGGTAAGATTCCTTTATAGTGTAATTCGGCTATTCAGATATATCCGAATAATGAAAAATTTGTCCAAATATTAATTCGGAACGAAACGAACCGCACACGTCTAGAACTCTCATTCCCGCAATGTCTAAACATGGCCTTAAGCCGTTCCAAGCTCTCCTTCATTCGGCTGAGGCCGGGCTGTGAGGAGGTGGAGAGCGCCACTTCCTGCGAGAGATCGATGCTTAATTAAAATCATAACTGATTTATTTTCTAGATAACTGAGATTTTTATATTAATCTATTTAGACATTAAAAAAAAAGGTTTGGATTATTTATGACTCTGCGGTCTCTGCCGGTACAGCTCGGCCGGGGTTTGGGAGACGGACTAGGATCAATGTTTAATTAAAAGACATTACTATTTCATTTAATAAATAACGGAGCTTTTCACATTAACCACTTGCCTACCGGGCACTTACACCCCCTTCCTGTCCAGGCCATTTTTCAGCTTTCATCGCTGTGGCACTTTGAATGACAATTGCGCGGTCGTGCTACACTGTACTCAAACAAATTTTTTTATCATTTTCTCCACACAAATAGAGCTTTCTTTTAAGGGTATTTAATAACTGCTGTTTTTTTTATTTTTTTTTACAAAAAAACAAAAAAAAAACAAAAGACCAAGAATTTTGAAAAAAAAAAGTTTACTTTTTTTCGGTCAGTAAATTTAGTAAATAAGTAATTTTTCGCCTTCACTGATGTGAGCTGATGAGGCGGCACTAATGGGCACTGATAGGCTGGACTGGTGTGAATTGATGAGGTGGCACTTATGGGCACTGATGAGGAGGCACTAATATGCCGCACTTATGGGCACTGATAGGTGGCACTAATATGTGGCACTGATGAGCACTGATAGGTGGCATTGATGGGCACTGTTAGGTGGCACTGATGGGCACTAATAGGCGGTACTGGTGGGCACTGATAGGCGGTACTGGTGGGCACTGATAGGTGGCATGGATAGGCAGTACTGATGGGCACTGATGGGCATTGATGGGTGGCACTGATGGGCGACACTGATGGGCATTGATTGACAGCAGTGATGGGCATTGATGGGCAGCACTGATAGGCGGTACTGATTGCCAGCACTGACTGGCATCATTAATGGGCACTGATTGGTGGCACTTGTGAACACTGATTGCTGCCACTGGTGGGCACTGATTGCTGGCATTGGTGGGCAATGGTGGGCACTGGTGGGCACTGTATGGTGACACTGTATTGCTATACTGTAATCAGGGCACTGGTTATCACCGGTCGTGATCGCCGCGCTGCGCGCCCCCGCAGGCTCACGAGAGTGGCCCTTCTGGGATGCCGTCATATGACATCGTCCCAGAACGAGAGCCACACCGTCCCGCAGAGAGTGAATCTACAACAGACTGCTATACAAATCTGATGAAGAGTCTGGCAACCTCTACAGTGCTAGGAAAAAAAGTTTTTTACTGCCTTTGTCCTCTTGTTAGAGAGATTCCCTCTCACTGCAGGTCTAGGAACAACACTGAAAGTAAAGAAAAGTCTCCCAAAGAGGGTTAGACAGAGTCTCTAACCCTCTACATTAAAGTCATTGTGAACATACAATGTTATAGATGCATTCCAATATAGTTATAACTATGCGTCATCTTTTTGATGGGGGGCGTGGGGTTACAGGACACTGTGCAGACACACATTGTGCCTGTATTTCATAGTCTGTTCAGCTTGAAGCAAGAGGTAGGCTGTACTTGAGCAAAGGGCGTGTTTAAAAGTCATGGCTGTGATTGGGAAGGGGGTGTGCGAGAGGCAGGCTGTGATTGGAAGGGGGTGTGCGAGACGCAGGCTGTGATTGGAAGGGGGTGTGTGACAGAGGCAGGCTGTGATTGGAAGGGGGTGTGCGAGAGGCAGGCTGTGATTGGGAGAGGATGTGTGCCAAGGACAAGGTTTGTTTGGGAGGAGGTGTGTTCCAGAGGCAGGCTGTGATTGGGAAGGGGTGTGTGCCAAACACAGGCTGTGATTGGGGGGGGGGGGGGTGTGCCAGAGGCAAGCTTTGATTGGGAGGGGGTGTGTGCGTCAAGTTGCAGGCTGATTGGGAGGGGGTGTGTGATAGAGGAGGGCTGTGATTGGGAGGAGGTGTGTGCCAGAGGAGGGCTGTGATTGGGTGGAGGTGTGTGCCAGAGGAGGGCTGTGATTGGGAGGGGGTGTGTGCCAGAGGAGGGCTGTGATTGGGAGGGGGTGTGTGCCACAGACAAGCTTTAAATGAAAGAGGGTGTGTGCTAGAAGCAAGCTCTGATTGGGGAGGGGTGTGTGCCAAAGGCCGGCTGTGATTGGGAGAGGATGTGTGCCAGAGGTAGGCTGTGATTGGGAGAGGATGTGTGCCAGAGGCAGGCTGTGATTGGGAGGGGAGTATGGTGGCTTAAAGATAATACCTCATACAGGCATGCTGTGTGTCTGCACAGTGTTCTGTACTTCTCAATGGAAAGGAAAAGGCTGAAAACTGACCACGCTAACAGATCAGCTTCTCTGCATTGTGTGGTCAGTTGAGAACAAGGAAGAAAGGTGACTGCAGAATCAGCCAGGTACTTCAGGTGGAAGAAGAACATGAAAATGATAGAGACTGCGGAGTTGATTTACTAAAGGCAAATAGACTGTGCACTTTGCAAAGTGCAGTTGCTCCAGAGCTTAGTAAATGTGGTAAAGCTTCACTTATCCAAGAAGAATATCGAATCACTTACAAGGAAAACAAAAAGTCAGCATTTTTGCTTGCACATGATTGGATGATGGAAGTCAACAGAGCTTCTGCTCATTTACAATGCTCTGGAGCAAATGCTCTTGCAAAGTGCACAGTCTAATTGGCTTCAGTAAATCAACCCCAGTGATTTGTAAAATATTTAGGGTAATACACTTCTAGGCTTCATTCACACGGCCGTAAAAAAAAAAATATGTATAAAAGCACATAAACTTGCACTGCATTCAGATCTGTAACACACAATTAAAAAATTTGCACCGAAGAACATGCACTTTATGCACTTACAGTGCCTTGCAAAAGTATTCACCCCCCTTGGCATTTTTCGTGTTTTGTTGCCTCACAACCTGGAATTAACATGGATTGTTTGAGGATTTGCATCATTTAATTTACAGAACATGCCCACAACTTTGAATATTTTTTTTTATTGTGAAGCAAATAACAAATAGGACAAAATAACAGAAAAAGTCAATGTGCATAACTATTCACCCCCCTAAAGTCAATACTTTGTAGAGCCACCTTTTGTGGCTATCACAGCTCCAAGTCGCTTTGGATAAGTCTCTATGAGCGTGTCACATCTTACCACTGGGATTTTTGCCCATTCCTCCTTGCAAAACTGCTCCAGCTCCTTCAAGTTGGATGGTTTGCGCTTGTGAACAGCAATCTTTAAGTCTGACCACAGATTTTCTATTGGATTGAGGTCTGGGCTTTGACTAGGCCATTCCAACACATTTACATGTTTCCCCTTAAACCACTCAAGTGTTGCTTTATCAGTGTGTTTGGGGTCATTGTCCTGCTGGAAGGTGAACCTCCGTCCTAGCCTCAAATCACACACAGAGTGGTACAGGTTCTGCTCAAGAATATCCCTGTATTTAGCACCATCCATCTTTCCCTCAACTCTGACCAGTTTCCCAGTCCTGACTGCTGAAAACACCCCCACAGCATGATTCTACCACCACCATGCTTCACAGTGGGGATGGTTTTTTTGTGTGATGTGATGTGTTGGGTTTGCGCCAGACATAGAGTTTTCTTTGATGGCCAAAAAGTTCAATTTTAGTCTCATCAGAGCAGAGCACCTTCCTCCATACATTTTGGGAGTCTCCCACATGCCTTTTCGCAAACTCAAAACGTGCCATTTTGTTTTTTGCTGAAAGTAATGGTTTTCTTCTGGCCACTCTGCCATAAAGCCCAACTCTATCGAGCGTACGGCTTATTGTCATCCTATGTACAGATACTTTACAGATACTTTATCCCAAGCATCGTACACAGACAAGATGTTGAGGCAAAATCTAAAGGAATAACTGTTTATTGAACAGAAATGTAGATTTTTATACACTTCAAAAGTAGGTCAGTCACCACATGAACAATAAAACCAAATATTTACCCAAAACATCACACAAAGGTTAGATAACGAGTTGACACCAGACTAATCCCATCATGTAGGAACCTCCAAAAGTTAGCCAAATTAGCCAACAGACAGAAACAATAGGTGACTTAATTTACTTTATTAACAATGGAAATTCACACCTAGGAGGCACACAATGGGAGAGACCTAATTAACAATAAACACATGACAAACCCCACCTCAGACTAACAGTCTACAACAGTCTAGGAGACAAACTCATACAATGTTCCAGCAGTCTGAAAAGGTGGAAATAATTTATCTTCATAGATTTCTTGAGGGATATTGTTGATAAATATTCCTGTCCCAAATGGAGAAGCTCCTCCAACTAAATCTGCAAGAGAGCCACCATATTCCCTTTGACCATTATCCTGTACAACATGAGGCATTGTAAAACTCTGACATTCACAGACAGACTAGGCATGATGGGAATTGTAGTTCCTGAACAACTGGAGGGCCGTAGTTTGAAGACCCCTGATGTACAAGACACACCTTTCCATCCACTCCCGAAGGGAAACTTTTTTGTCCTTATTCAGAGAATGAATCCAAGCCTCGCTCTCAGGGTTCTTCGCATTGTTGTCCATCATCGGAGAATGATCTGCTCTCTCCATAGGCCATAATCAGCGGGTAAGACTGTTGTAATTACTGTATTTTCATTTTTTGTGCTAAATATGTTGGACTTTTTATAGCTCATAAAGAATACAACCTGCAATGCTCTGAAAGTGTGTTGTTTGTGAAACTCCTAAAGATCTTGCATTGTTTTTAATTGCTATCATTTTGCAGAGAACAATGACAATTACAATTATCGAGTGGCGCTCCCCTGCTGTCTTTATTGGAGGTCTTTTATTTAAATAGCCATCAGATTTGTCTGTGAACAGTTTGAGGCATATCTTATATCTATCATTTCTGACGGAGAGTGACGATCTAGCCCCGGAGGGGGTATTTGGACAGTACTGTGCCCCAGGCTCACCTAAATGAAGATGCCGCTGTGTACATGCTCTGCTCCTCAAATGATTATTTTTAGTAGAATCTATTACTAGAATTTGCTATTGGATGAGGAATGTGGGGGCAAATCAAAGAACTTTTCTCAACGAAGGAGGAGGGAGGGGCCATGTCCCGCTTGGACTATCTGTACTGTTGTTCTGCCTGAAACATGAAGCTGTTGATCATTGCAGCTCTAGAAGTTCAGCGACAGGAACAGGCATCCTTGTGTAGCACCCTCTAGTGTGCTACTTCCGGTAGTGTGGGTAAATGACACTGTATTGAATTGAAGTTAGGCGAGACAGTTGACAACAAACCCGGTGGGAAGACGACCGGAAACATGAATTCCTATAGCATGTAGAGAAGCAGGTTTCAGCCAAACTGACAGCACCTGTTAGGAGGGGCAGAACGCAGCCTGGCCGTCTTGTGCCCAAGCAGGAAGAAGTATAGAGAAGCCGTGAAACCCTACGCCCCTATGAGGCTGCTTTCACACTGATGTGCTGCGGTTTACCTGCACCTCCGGTGCAGCACTGTGCATCTGCAACTGTCCTGGGTTAGCGGCGCTTTGCCATAGACTTCTGTTACATCCTGCAGGTGTGGTGCACTTTCTGAAAGCGCACAAAAAACTCCTGCATTCAGAAAGTGCACCAAACCAGCAGGATATAACAGAAGTCTATGGCTAAGAAGTCTATGGCTAAGCGCAGAAAACCCGCAGGAAAGCTGTAGGTACACTACACTGCATGCGCGGTGTGGGTAAACCGCTGCACATCAGTGTGAAAGCAGCCTTATACTATTATACCCGGTGTATTGCTTCACACTGACGTGATGATCTCTTCTTTCCTGCTGTTGGCACCACTCTGGACCCAGTATAGGAGGTGGGGTGCAGTTGGTATCACTCCGCATGGGACAGGAGCTGGCACTACAGAGGAGGCATCAGCCTATGTGTCTCTTGCTCCCTACTACACCTCCAACTTTACAAGTAGTTCCTCTGCATGGCACTCTGTTTGATGCTCTGGGATGGCGGGTCAGCAAGCCCAGACCGCAATCTATACCAGTTACCTGTCGGCGATCTACTGGTTGCTGACCCCTGCCCTATGCTTTCCCTCCACATCTAGAACCTTTGTCTGCCCCTGACAGACGGGGTACCGGTCCCTACTCAACCCTCTCAAAATTGTTCACCAAATCCCGTGGAGCAGGGACTTAAAAAGACTCTGCTGATCCAAGATGTCCACCAAGGGCCACCTGGATCCAGAGCATTCCACCAAAACGCTGTCTCCAGGAACCAGGAAACTACAGGGAAAGCGAGTTTCCCCTGACTTCCCCTCCAGGCTGAGAGGTCGTTCTGGCCGGGCGCCATCTACAGTGGAGGAAGCAGACTGCATCTGTCTACAGGCTGCTATTGTGGGACCCTCTGGAAGTGTTAAATTAGAGCAGGGGTCGGCAACCCGCGGCCTTACAGGCCGCACTCGGCCCTCCACCACTAGATTTCCAGCCCATCAGTGCCTGTTCACAGACACCCGACCCGCGGACATTTTCACCGCTGTCTTCGCTGGACAGCAGCGAGCGGTGGTATCACTGGGCTTAATGGGGGCGCGAACCGCTGGAGTTAACTTTTTACATTACACAGTAATTGGTTGCCTGGCGATCCTAGCTACCAATCACCAGCCTGTGAAAAGTTAACCAGCAGTTCCCTCCTCATCCAGCCCTGTGATATCGATCTCTGCTCTGCTCACTGTACACCTGTGTAAGGTAGGAGAGTTCTACCTACACTGTGTGTGTGTGTGTGTGTGTGTGGGGTGGAGGGAGGCAGAGGACACTATGGGGACGACGACAGAGGACACTATGGGGGGGGGGGCAGATTACACTATGGGGACGACGACAGAGGACACTATGGGGGGGGGCAGAGGACACTATGGGAGGGCAGAGGACACTATGGGGGGACAGAGGACACTATGGGAGGGCAGAGGACACTATGGGGGGACAGAGGACACTATGGGGGGACAGAGGACACTATGGGGGGGCAGAGGACACTATGGGGGGGCAGAGGACACTATGGGGACAGAGGACACTATGGGGGGGCAGAGGACACTATGTGGGGAACAGAGGACACTATGGAGGGGGGACAGAGAACACTATGGGGAGGGGACAGAGGACACTATGGGGGGGGCAGATGACACTATGGGGTGTACAGAGGACACTATCGGGGTGACAGAAGACACTATGGGGGGACAGAGGACACTATGACACTATGGAGGGGGGACAGAGAACACTATGGGGGGGGGGGCAGAGGACACTATGGGGACGACGACAGAGGACACTATGGGGGGGGGCAGAGGACACTATGGGAGGGCAGAGGACACTATGGGGGGACAGAGGACACTATGGGAGGGCAGAGGACACTATGGGGGGACAGAGGACACTATGGGGGGGCAGAGGACACTATGGGGGGGCAGAGGACACTATGGGGACAGAGGACACTATGGGGGGGCAGAGGACACTATGTGGGGGACAGAGGACACTATGGAGGGGGGACAGGGAACACTATGGGGAGGGGACAGATGACACTATGGGGTGTACAGAGGACACTATGACACTATGGAGGGGGGACAGAGGACACTATGGGGAGGGGACAGAGGACACTATGGGGGGGGCAGATGACACTATGGGGTGTACAGAGGACGCTATCGGGGTGACAGAAGACACTATGGGGGGACAGAGGACACTATGGGGGGAAGAGGACACTATGGGGGGCAAAGGACACTATGAGGGGGACAGAGGACACTATGGGGGGCAGAAGACACTATGGGAAGCAGAGGTCACTATAGGGGGCAGAGGACACTATGGGGAGGACAGAGGACACTATGGTGGAGACAGAGAACACTATGGAGGGGGGCAGAGGACACTATGGGGGGACAGAGGACACTATGGGGGGGACAGAGGGCACTATGGAGGGGGGACAGAGAACACTATGGGGGGACAGAGAACAGCATGGGGGGGGGCAGAGGACACTATGGGGGGACAGAGGACACTATGGGGGGCACAGAGGGCACTATGGAGGGGGGAGAGAGAACACTATGGGGAGGGGACAGAGGAAACTATGGGGGGGCAGATGAAACTATGGGGTGTACAGAGGACACTATCGGGGGCAGAAGACACTATGGGGGACAGAGGACACTATGGGGGGGAGAGGACACTATAAGGGGACAGAGGACACTATGGGGGGGACAGAGGACACTACGGGGGGGACAGAGGATACTATGGGGGAAAGAGGACACTATGGAGGGGATGGAGGACACTATGGAGTGGGAGGCAGAGAACACTATGGGGAGGGGACAGAGGACACTATGGGGGGGGGGGGCAGATGACACTATGGGGTGTACAGAGGACACTATCGGGGGAACAGAAGACACTATGGGGGGACAGAGGACACTATGGGGGGGAGAGGACACTATGGGGGGGAAAAGGACACTATGAGGGGGACAGAGGACACTATGGTGGGGACAGAGGACACTATGGGGGGTACATAGGACACTATGGGGGGGGGGCAGAGGATACTATGGTGGGGACAGAGAACACTGTGATGGGGACAGGGGACACTATGGGGGGGGGTACAGAGGACACTACAATGGTGGTGGGGGGTGCAGGGGAGGGAGGACACTGCTTTGGGGGCACAGGAACCCCATCACCCCTGGGGATAGGGACTCCTTCACCCCTGGGGACAGGGACCCCATCTCCAGACAATGCTGGCCGGCAGGGCTGGCGTCAGCACGTACTGTTATTATTACTATGTTAGGATTATTATTATCTTCATTTATTAGCAGGTGAATGCGGCCCTTCATGCATTCACATACCCTTAAGTGGAAAAAGGTTGCTGACCCCTGAATTAGAGTATGAAATAGAGTGATGATAAAAAGTTGTTGTATCCCTTCAATCATATTGTTTTCTTCCATTGAGGGTTGAGTCATCTTCTTTTTGGTTCAATTAGAATGTCATGACAACTTTTGTACATTGCGGAGTGTCAAAGTTTAGTTTTCATGTTTCTAAAAATGGATTTATGCACTCTAATAAACAGCTTTGTGACTTTTTTTTTTTTTTTAGTCTTCAGAAAAAGTATTTTGCATCAACAATGTTTGTCCCTATGACAACTGCTTTTAAATTTATTTTTTTTTTTTTTTACCATTATAAAGATGTTGATGAACATTATATTAAAGCATGACAAAAGCAAAAACTGAACTTTTGAACCTCTCTTTGTACATGTTTAATTTAAATCTAGCTAGAATTTTAGGTCTAAAAGTGGACCTTGCAAGAAAGTGAAAAATCCACTCTAATAAAAGCCTGTGCTTCAGCACACAGCCTGTGATTGACAGCCTGCGTGTTGTGTAAAGGGGGTGTGTGACCCTTCCATCCAATCAGCTCCCAGAGCTCTCCACGCTGGCGACCAGCTCAATCAGCGGGAGCTAATCAGCGGGAAGGCATCCTTCGCATGTAGCGCATCTTGCAGTGCTTTGCGGTCACACTCGTATTAACACATGCATTACCGAGCCACAATAGTGTGAATGGACCCTTGTTATGCGAAAAAAAAAATTAAGATGCCAATTCTCTCCTACATGTAAAAATGATATTTTTTTTTTTGCTGGAAAATTACTTAGAACCCCCAAAAATGTTATATATATAATATGTGTACAGTTTATTTTAACAGAGGCCCTAGAGAATAAATAATGGGTTTTGCAATTTTTTTTTATGTCACACAGTATTTGCGCAGAGGTTTTATGAACATACATTTTTTGGGGAAAAAAATACATGAAACTTTAACCTCCCTGGCGGTATGATTATTTCGGATTTTAGGTGCTGAAAGCGGTACCATTATTTTGCATGGAAATTTGGCGTTTTATATTGTAGGTCTGTAAATATTAACAATAATACACTTAAATCTGTCCAAACCAGAGTCTAGTAGATATCCCGGGTATGATAAAGTTTGAAACACAAAAACATAAATTATAATATAATAAATAAAAATAAATAATAAAAAAAAATAAAAAAAAATAGTAATAAAATAAATTTCCCCACAATTCACTATCGCTCAATTCTGCAAGTGTTCTAATTTACTATCGCTGTTTTCTAGCTGGTCTAAAACCATTTTTGACGTAAAGGGACACTTTTTGGTTGCTATGGACAATCTCCAGTTTCCAGGCAGAAGGAACAGTTTTATATATATAAAACTGCATGCAGGGCACTGGGCAGACCACTAGGGACAAAGGGGATGTGTCATTATTTGATACAGTACTGTAATCTGTAAGATTACAGTATACTGTATCTGTACTGTGTGTTTCACTTTTTGAATTTGCCGCCGAACTCCGTCCCCGTGCGTCGCACCGCTCGCAGGGAACGGAGCTCGGCACTGTGAATCGAGCGAGACACAGCGGCTCGCCGATCACAGCGGGGAGACATTGCAGGATCCAGGAGACAAGGTAAGTATACTCTTCCTGGATCCTGCAATGCAAGCCCGAGTCTGGCTCGGGGATACCGCTTTTGGTATGAAAAATCCACCCCGAGCCAGACTCGGGAATACCGCCAGGGGGGTTAATGAATGTTAGTGCACAAAAGTTTGTAAAATATAAAAGATGATTTTACGCCGGGTAAATAGATACCTAATATGTCACACTTTAAAATTGCGCACGCCTATGGTGCCAAACTATGATACGTTAAAATCTTCATAGGCGACACTTTAAAAAAGCCTTTACTGGTTACCAGTTTAGAGTTACATAGAAGGTCTGGTGGTAGAATTATCGCTCTCCATCTGACATTTGCGGCGATACCTCACATGTGTGGTCGTTTACATATAAGACTTACATATGTATTTTCCTTTGTGCAAGCACTTTACTTTTTATAAATCACTATTTATTTTATTTAAAATGTTTTTATTTTGCACTGTCTGTTTATTTATATATATATTTTTAAAAACTTTATTGCTATTGCAAGGAATGAACAACATCCCATGTGATAGCTGGAGCAGTGACAGGTTCTCCTTATTGAGACATCTCGGGTCTATTAGACCCCATATTTCTTCTCTGCCCTTAAAGCATCTGATCAAACCGAGATCAGTTTGATTAGATTCTTTCACAAGCCAGTGCTTGTTTACATCCTGGTGAAACCGGAAGTGACAAATTACTCGTCGCTTCGGGTTTCTTAGACCATAGAGATAATTGGGGACTTTCCAGTCCTTGGTTGTCTTCCGGTAAGCCGGCAGAACCATTGGCTTCAGTCCCAGGCTCCCCAGTGGGACAGGAGAGCCTATAAAGGTGGAGGAAGGTGGCAGGGGGTTCCCAAACCCAAGATGGCAACTCTGGCCACCTGCAGTAGTGTATCCCTCAAAAATTCCACTCGACTGCTCGCATTTTGCGAGTGGAATTTAGTGCAGAGCGAGTGAGGAGCAGGGGTGGACCAGGCTGACAATTCCCTGGCTGAAGTGATCGGCCAGGAAACTGTCAGCCAGAGGACACAGAGCATCAGGGCCGGACTGTCCTGGCGCCGCTTTGAGCTGAGGTGGGGCTGCAGCGCTCCCCTCCCTCTCTCTCTTGTGTATCACATACACAGCGAGCATATCCCGCTGTGTGTCATGGAGCTGGGTCTGTGTTCGGCGGCGTGGTGTAACAAGGTCCCACCCCCTAGACCGTCTTGTGTGATAGTAGATTGAATGAGTGTTCCGCCTATGAAACAAGCTGGTCTAGGGAGGCGGGACCTTGTTATACCGCGCCGCCGAACACAGACCCAGCTCCGTGACACACAGCGGGAGACATGCCCGCTGTGTGTGTGATCCATGCAGGTGAGTCCAGCTGAGTCTGTGTTGATGATGGGGCACAGTAAAGCTGCATTGATGGGGCACAGTAAAGCTGCATTTGATGGGGCACAATAAAGCAACATTGATGGGGCACAGTAAAGCTGCATTTGATTGGGGGCACAGTAAAGCTGCATTGATGGGGCACAGTAAAGCTGCATTGATGGGGCACAGTAAAGCTGCATTTGATGGGCACAGTAAAGCTGCATTTGATTGGGCACAGTGAGACTGCATTGACGGGCACAGTGAGGCTGCATTGAAGGGCACAGTGAGGCTGCATTCACAGGCACAGTGAGGTTGCGTTCAGAGGCACTGTGAGGCTGCGTTCAGGGAGACAGAGAGGCTGCATTCATGGGAACAGTGAGGCTGCGTTCAGGGGCACAGTGAGGCTGCATTGACAGGCACAGTGAGGCTGCATTGATGGGCACAATGAGGCTGCGTTCACAGGCACAGAGAGGCTGCATTCAGGGGGACAGAGAGGCTGCGTTCAGGGGGACAGAGAGGCTGCGTTCACGGGCACAGTGAGGCTGCGATCAAGGGCACAGTGAGGCTGCGTTCATGGACACAGTGAGGCTGCGTTCAAGGGCACAGTGAGGCTGTGTTCATGGGCACAGTAAAGCTGCAATGATGGGCAGAGTGAGAGCACATTGATAGGTATAGTGAGGCTGTATTCATGGGCACCGTAAAGCTGCATTTGATGGGCACAGTGAGGCTGCGCTGATAGGTACTGAAATGCTTTATGTTAATATTGTTAAAGTTTTTATTTATTTATTTTTGGAACTTAATTCTGCTTAAAACATTTAACAGCGTAATTTCATGAGATAATTTACAAGGGCGTGTTTAGGGGCGCACTTAGGGACAGGGCAGGGTAGGGGCTGGGTGGGGCAACTGGTGGCAAGTGACTCTTAAGGCCTGACTTTTTGTACTAGCAACTGATAGATCCTGGTCATTTGTTTTTACTCAGGTAGAGTGACCTTCATTACTGTTTATTGAATTATAGGTTTGGAAACTATGGAGATGACTCTTTCACTGCCATTGGCCCCCCTCTGGACCCTATTCCATGTCTGTCTTTCCTTTCTCTAACATGGCATGTGGTGGGTGGCTAAGATGGTACTTCATAACTATGACACATGTACATGTATACATTTTCTTCTTCACATCAATTTTGATATAATAATAGACTGGCGTCTCCTGAAGAAGTGGAGTATTCCATGAAACGCATCGGTCCACAAAAGATCAGCATATATGTATATTGCTTTTAAAAAATGTTTTGGTGTAACTGATAAATAATATTGTATCATGGATTTGTTATATGGAATATTGCATGGTATATTAGTATGTTTTTATACTTAAAGGGGAGTTTCACCCACTTTGACTACTTTATCTTAAAGGAAAGACCACCCCTCCACCACTCAATTTTGGATAATTATTATTATTTATTTTTTTCTTACTGACTTTTTCTGAAGTACTGAGCGTACTTCCGTACTAGCTCGGCCGCGGGCCCAGGGCGTCATTTACTCTTCTCCCCCCGCTGCCTTCTGGGACCTGTGTGTGTCCCAGAAGATGACGGGGCCATTCAGAAAGCGCGGTGCAACTCGCGCATGCGCAATAGGAAACCGGCAGTGAAGCCTGAAGACTTCACTGCCGGTTTCCCTTACTTGGAATGGCGGCACCTGCACCCGATCCGTTGGACAGATCGGCCCTTGGGGGGGGGGCGACTTTGCGGGCTCCCTGGACAGGTAGGTGACCTTATTAACCGCTTGCCGACTGCCGCACACAGATGTACGTTGTCAGAATGGCACAGGCAGGCAAATGGGCGTACCTATATGTCCGTCGCACGCCGCGGGAGCGTGCCCGCGGGTCCCGGGAACTCGATGTCCACTGGTGGCCCGCGATTGCGGTGAGGAGAGGCAGAACGGGAAGATGCCTTTGTAAACAACATGACAGGGATTCACTGCTCCCTGTCATGTCAGTGGTAGCCCATCCCCCCCACAGTTAGAATCCCTCCCTAGGACACACTTAACCCCTTCATCGCCCCCTAGTGTTTAGCCCCTTCCCTGCCAGTGTCATTTACACAGTATTCAGTGCATTTTATAGCACTGATCGCTGTATAAATGACAATGGTCCCAAAATAGTGTCAAAAGTGTCCGAAGTGTCTGCCATAATGTCGCAGTCACAATAAAAATCGCAGATCACCGCCATTACTAATAAAAAAAAATTAATAATAAAAATGCCATAAATCTATCCCCTATTTTGTAGACGCTATAACTTTTGCGCAAACCAATCAATATACGCTTATTGCGATTTTTTTTACCAAAAATATGTAGAAGAATACATATTGGCCTAAACTGAGAAAGAGATTATTTTTTTTTATATATTTTTGGGGGATATTTGTTATAGCAAAAAGTAAAAAATATTGCTTTTTTTTTTCAAACTTTTCGCTCTTTTTTTGTTTATAGCGTAAAAAATAAAAACCACAGAGGTGATCAAATACCACCAAAAGAAAGCTCTATGTGTGGGAAAAAAAGGACGTCAATTTTGTTTGGGTGCACCGCTGCACGACCGCGCAATTGTCAGCTAAAGTGACGCAGTGCCGAATCGCAAAAAATGCTCTGGTCAGGAAGTGGAAAAAATCTTCCGGGGGGTAAGGTGGTTAAAAGTCAGCAGCTACAGTGTTTGTAGCTGCTGACTTTAAAAAAAAAAAAATTTGCAGCTGTAACACCGCGTTCATTGAAAAAAATAAGTATATATTTTTTTAGTTGCGCCTCAAAAATCCCATCTTTTACAATATATTACTAGAAGTTTATTAGCCTAGCCAAGGATTGAAGAAGTGGAAGCAAGTAGCAACTAAAAAATGGTACTCACCCCCCCCCTCCCCAAAAAAAAAAAAAAACAGATACAGGGAGGAGATACAGGCAGAGGCGCCTCTAGGCTTTGTGAGGCCTTAGGCAAAACTTACACATGAGGCCCCACGGACTGGGAGGCTCCGTGATGAGGCCGCTATTCCTCAGGCTGCGGGCAGTATCTGACTTGTCCGTCAGCTCCTAAGCCACAGAGTCCCAGTGGGGGTAGGCGGAGCCGCCGGCGTCAATTTCAGTGATTGAGAACAGGCAAATTAGGCGGCCGGGAGGCCCCTGTGAGTGCGAGGCCTTAGGCGACCGCCTAATTTGGCTAATTAGAGAGTCGCCTCTGGATACAGGATACAGGGAGGAGGAATAGAATGAGCGATACTTCGCTTTTTTTTTTTATTGAAGTCTCACTTTAACATTAAAATGGAAATCTTCTACTTGATCTACATCATATATAGGATAAAAATAATTTCCTTTAGCATTGCAGACCTTGAATCTTGGGAAAATATGATCTTTGTATTATTTTAAATATATTTACATTTACTTTTTTTTAAATGAAATTAAAAGCTTAAAAAAGGCAAAATAGGCCTTACAAGATTCCCATCTAAATAGAAAATAATATTAATTTAACGTTTAGAAATGAACACACAATGGCCGTGACCTTAAGTTTCTGTACACCGGGGGTCCCCAGTGCCTCCCAGTTAATAAAAAAAAAAATGTTTTAATTCTCTTCATAATCTTCTCCCCCATCCCGATCCTTGCCGTTAATTGTTCTGCGAGCCTCTCCCCGCTCGGTGGGAGAATATGGAAATGATTCTCGAGTCAGATGTTGCGCTATTTATTCTCCGAGCTTTAAAAGCTTTTAATTACTCCCTAAAGTTTTTCCCTCACAAAGCATTTTTATTTATGGCCGGTGATTTGTAAATGAAAGAGAACATCCATTATTTAAATGTTCGCTAAACTTTTAAACAATGAGTCTTCAGGTGTCTCGCACCCCCCGATGAAAAACTGGTTAGGCTTTAAAAAAATTACCGGAGACTTTAATGGGGGATCTGTGTTTGGGAAGCCGGGAGGAGTGTAAATCTGGGAGATTATCATCCATTTGTAAGTTGCGCGCTCTGAAAAATATGATAATTGTTCCGCATTAAAATAAAAGAGTCCTGTTGTTAGAAGCAGTTTTTCTCTTCTGGGACGGTTTTATGATAGGGGTGATGGAGTGGAAGAGGCTTTTAAATGAAATTAACGGCTAACCGTAAGATGTTCCTGTACAAAGAGAAAGTTTGTTGCTTTTGAGAACAGAAAAAAAAATGAAAAAATTCAAGAATTAATGTGTATCTAAAGTTAAAAAAAAAGTTTTTTAGAGTAAGGGAATGATTAAAAGTCTTGTAAGTTTTTTTGTTGCCTTTTTGTCCCACTAGGGACATTTATTACTTCACTTCTTGTACTGAGGCTGCATTCACACCTGAGCGTTTTCACCTCATAAAACGCTTGTAAAACGCCTGAAAAAAACACCCAACAAGCAAAATCCCATTCGTTTCAGTGGCACCTATTTACATCTGGGCGTTTTGTCACCTGAAGCAAAACGCCTGAAGAACGCTTGAAGCTCGAAAAAAGAACATGAGCTTCTTTGGGGCAGATTACAGGCGTTTTTTCTGCTTTTTTACATTGGTGACCTATACAAAATCACGGTAAAAACGCTGTAAAACCGCGCGACTTTGAAACGCTCAGGTGTGAATGCAGCCGGAGACAAGAGGAAGTAAAAGGAGGTCTCCCTAAAGCAGTGGTGTCAACTTCTGGGGTCCCCCAGTGGCTCTCGCGGCTCCTCCCCACATCTGGTAACCCCCTCAGAGAAGCGCTTCCCCGAGGGGGTTACCTTGTGGGTGTGCTCCCGAGTCCAGCATTCGGCGTCCATAGAGACCGAATGCAGGACTCGGCCCTGCCCCCCAGCGCTCGCGTCATTGGATCTGATTGACAGCAGTGGGAGCCAATGGCTGCGCTTACTTTTAGTCTATCATTTGCCGAGAACCCTGGGCAGAAAGACAGCGTGTCACATGCTGGGTCAAGTTCGAGGGTTCAGGTAAGACGGGGGGGCTGGGGGGCCGGTCACTGACAGGTGTTTTTTCACCTTAACGCATCCTATGAAAAAAACACAAAGGTTTATAATCCCTTTAACTGCTTCCCCTTGTTTGTCTGGAAATGTTCTGGAAGATAGTGGGCAGGGAAAATTGAATTGGCAGCTGAATATTTAGGCAGCCCTGGCCGAAATGGTGCCCAGATGGTAGCTGGGAGTCTGCATAAATACTCTGAGAATGAGAGCAGAGAGGTTTTTTTTCCTGTGGAGGAGATCACAGCCCGGGGAGGCTGTTTGCCCCCTAGGCAATCCTGCCATGTGCCTGTGGTTCAATGAGGCCTCAGTTGGACTAGCTGGAGGCCTACTTTGCTGAAGCAGATCTAGTCTGTTTTTATGGGGTGAAAGTGTCTGAAATATATCGGAAGGAGGTGTCAGAAACCATGAATCAGACCGAGACAGAAGTTCAGTTATTCACAATTGTTTAATAATAATAAAAAGGTAAACAGAGTAAGCGTAGTCAATGCATAGCCAGAGTTCAGTAACCAGATTGGGTAGTCAGCCAATGCCAATGTCAGAGAACCAGAGATCAACGTGGTAGTACAGCAAGCATAACCAGGAGCCAGAAGGGACGTCAGTCAAGCAAGTCTTCAACAGGAACGCAGGAGGAAGTCTCTGAGATGTGACCAAAGGCGAAGGCAGAGATGAAGTAAGCTGGACGGCTTTAACCACTTGCCGACCGCCTACCGCATATATACTGCGGCAGAGCGGCACGGGCAGGCAAAATCACGTACCCGTACGTGATCTGCCTCCCGCGGGCGGGGGGTCCGATCGGACCCCCCCCCGGTGCCATCGGCGGTCGGCATCTGACTGGGAGCGTCGGGAGGCGAGGGGGAGACCATCCGATCGTGGCCCCCCCCTCGCGATCGCTCCCAGCCAATGGGAATCCTCCTCTGCCTGTGTGTCGTTTCACACAGGCAGAGGATGTGATGTCATCTCTCCCCGGTCTGGCAGTTTCCGTTCCAGCGCCGAGGAGAGATGACAAGTGAGTGCACAACACACACACACACACAGTAGAACATGCCAGGCATACTTTACACCCCCGATCCCCCCCCGATCGCCCCCCGATCCCCCCCCAATCACCCCCCCCCCCCCCTGTCACAAACTGACATTAGCAGTATTTTTATTTTATTTTTTCTGATTACTGCATAGTGTCAGTTTGTGACAGTTAGTGTTAGGGCAGATAGTATTACCCCCCTTTAGGTCTAGGATACCCCCCTAACCCCCCCTAATAAAGTTTTAACCCCTTGATCACCCCCTGTCACCAGTGTCGCTAAGCGATCATTTTTCTGATCGCTGTATTAGTGTCGCTGGTGATGCTAGTTAGGAACGTAAATAATTAGGTTCGCCGTCAGCGTTTTATAGCGACAGGGACCCCCATATACTACCTAATAAATGTTTTAACCCCTTGATTGCCCCCTAGTTAACCCTTTCACCACTGATCACCGTATAACCGTTACGGGTGACGCTGGTTAGTTCGTTTATTTTTTATAGTGTCAGGGCACCCGCCGTTTATTACCGAATAAAGGTTTAGCCCCCTGATCGCCCGGCAGGTGATATCAGTTAAGTTTTAGGGTCAGATAGGGTCTGCGTCGCCCCAGGCAGCGTCAGATTAGCGCCAGTACCGCGAACACCCACGCACGCAGCATATGCCTCCCTTAGTGGTATAGTATCTGATCGGATCAATATCTGATCCGATCAGATCTATACTAGCGTCCCCAGCAGTTTAGGGTTCCCGAAAACGCAGTGTTAGCGGGATCAGCCCAGATACCCGCTAGCACCTGCGTTTTGCCCCTCCGCCCAGCCCAGCCCAGCCCACCCAAGTGCAGTATCGATCGATCACTGTCACTTACAAAACACTAAACGCATAACTGCAGCGTTCGCAGAGTCAGGCCTGATCCCTGCGATCGCTAACAGTTTTTTTGGTAGCGTTTTGGTGAACTGGCAAGCACCAGCCCCAGGCAGCGTCAGGTTAGCGCCAGTACCGCTAACACCCACGCACGCACCGTATACCTCCCTTAGTGGTATAGTATCTGATCGGATCAATATCTGATCTGATCAGATCTATACTAGCGTCCCCAGCAGTTTAGGGTTCCCAAAAACGCAGTGTTAGCGGGATCAGCCCAGATACCTGCTAGCACCTGCGTTTTGCCCCTTCGCCCGGCCCGGCCCAGCCCACCCAAGTGCAGTATCGATCGATCACTGTCACTTACAAAACACTAAACGCATAACTGCAGCGTTCGCAGAGTCAGGCCTGATCCCTGCGATCGCTAACAGTTTTTTTTGTAGCGTTTTGGTGAACTGGCAAGCGCCAGCGGCCTAGTACACCCCGGTCGTAGTCAAACCAGCACTGCAGTAACACTTGGTGACGTGGCGAGTCCCATAAGTGCAGTTGAAGCTGGTGAGGTGGCAAGCACAAGTAGTGTCCCGCTGCCACCAAAAAGACAAACACAGGCCCGTCGTGCCCATAATGCCCTTCCTGCTGCATTCGCCAATCCTAATTGGGAACCCACCGCTTCTGCAGCGCCCGTACTTCCCCCATTCACATCCCCAACCAAATGCAGTCGGCTGCATGAGAGGCATTTTTATGTCCTCCCGAGTACCCCTACCCAACGAACCCCCCCAAAAAAGATGTCGTGTCTGCAGAAAGCGCGGATATAGGCGTGACACCCGCTATTATTGTCCCTCCTGTCCTGACAATCCTGGTCTTTGCATTGGTGAATGTTTTGAACGCTACCATGCACTAGTTGAGTATTAGCGTAGGGTACAGCATTGCACAGACTAGGCACACTTTCACAGGGTCTCCCGAGATGCCATCGCATTTTGAGAGACCCGAACCTGGAACCGGTTACAGTTATAAAAGTTAGTTACAAAAAAAGTGTAAAAAAAAAAAAAAACACAAACAAAAATATAAAATAAAAATAGTTGTCGTTTTATTGTTCTCTCTCTCTCTATTCTCTCTCTATTGTTCTGCTCTTTTTTACTGTATTCTATTCTGCAATGTTTTATTGTTGTTATGTTTTATCACGTTTGCTTTTCAGGTATGTAATTATTTATACTTTACCGTTTACTGTGCTTTATTGTTAACCATTTTTTTGTCTTCAGGTATGCCATTCACGACTTTGAGTGGTTATACCAGAATGATGCCTGCAGGTTTAGGTATCATCTTGGTATCATTCTTTTCAGCCAGCGGTCGGCTTTCATGTAAAAGCAATCCTAGTGGCTAATTAGCCTCTAGACTGCTTTTACAAGCAGTGGGAGGGAATGCCCCCCCCCCCCCAACATCTTCCGTGTTTTTCTCTGGCTCTCCTGTCTCAACAGGGAACCTGAAAATGCAGCCGGTGATTCAGCCAGCTGACCATAGAGCTGATCAGAGACCAGAGTGGCTCCAAACATCTCTATGACCTAAGAAACCGGAAGCTACGAGCATTTTATGACGTAGATTTCGCCGGATGTAAACAGCGCCATTGGGAAATTGGGAAAGCATTTTATCACACCGATCTTGGTGTGATCAGATGCTTTGAGGGCAGAGGAGAAATCTAGGGTCTAATAGACCCCAATTTTTGCAAAAAAGAGTACCTGTCACTACCTATTGCTATCATAGGGGATATTTACATTCCCTGAGATAACAATAAAAATGATTTAAAAAAAAAAAAAAATGAAAGGAACAGTTTAAAAATAAGATAAAAAAATAATAATAATAAAGAGAAAAAAAAAAAAAAAAAAAAAAAGCACCCCTGTCCCCCCTGCTCTCGCGCTAAGGTGAACGCAAGCGTTGGTCTGGCGTCAAATGTAAACAGCAATTGCACCATGCATGTGAGGTATCGCCGCGAAGGTCAGATCGAGGGCAGTAAGTTTAGCAGTAGACCTCCTCTGTAAATCTAAAGTGGTAACCTGTAAAGGCTTTTAAAGGCTTTTAAAAATGTATTTAGTTTGTCGCCACTGCACGTTTGTGCGCAATTTTAAAGCATGTCATGTTTGGTATCCATGTACTCGGCCTAAGATCATCTTTTTTATTTCATCAAACATTTGGGCAATATAGTGTGTTTTAGTGCATTAAAATGTAAAAAAGTGTGTTTTTTCCCCAAAAAATGCGTTTGAAAAATCGCTGCGCAAATACTGTGTGAAAAAAAAAAAATGAAACACCCACCATTTTAATCTGTAGGGCATTTGCTTTAAAAAAAATATATAATGTTTGGGGGTTCAAAGTAATTTTCTTGCAAAAAAAAATTATTTTTTTATGTAAACAATAAGTGTCAGAAAGGGCTATGTCTTCAAGTGCTTAGAAGAGTGGGTGATGTGTGACATAAGCTTCTAGATGTTGTGCATAAAATGCCAGGACAGTTCAAAACCCCCCCAAATGACCCCATTTTGGAAAGTAGACACCCCAAGCTATTTGCTGAGAGTCATGTTGAGTCCATGGAATAATTTATATTGTGACACAAGTTGCGGGAAAGAGACAATTTTTTATTTTTTTTATTTTTTTTTGCGCAAAGTTGTCACTAAATGATATATTGCTCAAACATGCCATGGAAATATGTGAAATTACACCCCAAAATACATTCTGCTGCTTCTCCTGAGTACGGGGATACCACATGTGTGGGACTTTTTGGGAGCCTAGCCGCGTACGGGACCCCGAAAACCAAGCACCGCCTTCAGGCTTTCTAAGGCCGTAAATTTTTGATTTCACTCTTCACTGCCTATCACAGTTTCGGAGGCCATGGAATGCCCAGGTGGCACAAAACCCCCCCAAATGACCCCATTTTGGAAAGTAGACACCCCAAGCTATTTGATGAGAGGTATAGTGAGTATTTTGCAGACCTCACTTTTTGTCACAAAGTTTTGAAAATTGAAAAAAGAAAAAAAAACATTTTTTTTCTCGTCTTTCTTTATTTTCAAAAACAAATGAGAGCTGCAAAATACTCACCATGCCTCTCAGCAAATAGCTTGGGGTGTCTACTTTCCAAAATGGGGTCATTTGGGGGGGTTTTGTGCCACCTGGGCATTCCATGGCCTCCGAAACTGTGATAGGCAGTGAGGAGTAAAATCAAAAATGTACGCCCTTAGAAATCCTGAAGGCGGTGCTTGGTTTTCGGGGTCCCGTACGCGGCTAGGCTCCTAAAAAGTCCCACACATGTGGTATCCCCGTACTCAGGAGAAGCAGCTAAATGTATTTTGGGGTGCAATTCCACATATGCCCATGGCCTGTGTGAGCAATATATCATTTAGTGACAACTTTGTGCAAAAAAAAAAAAAAAAAAAAAAAATTTGTCACTTTCCCGCAACTTGTGTCAAAATATAAAACATTCCATGGACTCAACATGCCTCAAAGCAAATAGCTTGGGGTGTCTACTTTCCAAAATGGGGTCATTTGGGGGGGTTTTATGTCATCTGGGCATTTTATGGCCTTCAAAACTGTGATAGGTAGTGAGGAGTAAAATCAAAAATGTACGCCCTTAGAAATCCTGAAGGCGTTGCTTGGTTTTCGGGGCCCCGTACGCGGCTAGGCTCCCAAAAAGTCCCACACATGTGGTATCCCCGTACTCAGGAGAAGCAGCTAAATGTATTTTGGGGTGCAATTCCACATATGCCCATGGCCTGTGTGAGCAATATATCATTTAGTGACAACTTTTTGTAATTTTTTTTTTTTTTTTTTTTTTGTCATTATTCAATCACTTGGGACAAAAAAAATGAATATTCAATGGGCTCAACATGCCTCTCAGCAAATTCCTTGGGGTGTCTACTTTCCAAAATGGGGTCATTTGTGGGGGTTTTGTACTGCCCTGCCATTTTAGCACCTCAAGAAACGACATAGGCAGTCATAAATTAAAGGCTGTGTAAATTCCAGAAAATGTACCCTAGTTTGTAGACGCTATAACTTTTGCGCAAACCAATAAATATACACTTATTGACATTTTTTTTACCAAAGACATGTGGCCGAATACATTTTGGCCTAAATGTATGACTAAAATTGAGTTTATTGGATTTTTTTTAGAACAAAAAGTAGAAAATATCATTTTTTTTCAAAATTTTCGGTCTTTTTCCGTGTATAGCGCAAAAAATAAAAACGGCAGAGGTGATCAAATACCATCAAAAGAAAGCTCTATTTGTGGGAAGAAAAGGACGCAAATTTCGTTTGGGTACAGCATTGCATGACCGCGCAATTAGCAGTTAAAGCGACGCAGTGCCGAATTGTAAAAAGTGCTCTGGTCAGGAAGGGGGTAAAACCTTCCGGGGCTGAAGTGGTTAAGTAGCCAGGACTGACGAGCAGGATATCATCAACAGCTGAGTCACTGTGAAGAGATAGGAGCTGGCAATTAGCCGACAGCTGAGCAGCCAGCTGAGCCCAGCCCTGACAGGAGGCAACCGATTAGCCAAGGATGTTAGTGATTACAGACTGGTGTGAGAGATCCTGGAGAATGTGTGCTGAGGCCACCCCTTTTATGCTTATGTGTGTTTAAAGGGAACATTGTGACTAATGTCCTGAAGAGCTCAGTCAATTTTAAATTCTTAGTGATAGGACTTTGCTCAGATTTTTAAGAGGAAGATAAATCTCCCCAGGTCGCTACTGCAAAGCTCAGTCCATTATTTACTTGTGCAAGGACTTGGCTCACAGTTGTAAAGGAAAAACTTTAATGTCCTCAAATTATTATTAAGAGTTACTAGAGTATCCTACCATTAGCTACTACCCATCCAGGTTCAAGTTTCATTAAAGCATCCAAAAGCATGCCTCTAGACTGGTTAATGAATCTAAAGAGTGACTGGAGTTGTGTGCCTGGCTATGGGGCGATTACTGGGAAAAGAACCCTGGGTATTTACTCAGTGGCTCCCACCGGGGGGGGTGGGGGGTATTAGCGCTACACACACTTGAGTGGAAGTAAAATAAACCTTGTTGTCAATTACTGTAATAGTAACCACCAGCATTGGTGTCAGTGGCTGCAATAATAACCTCCAGCATTGGAATCAGTAATAGCAATAATAGTCCACAGCATTAGTGTCAGTGGACACAATAAAACCACCCAGCATTGGTGCCAGTGGCTGCAATAATAACCTCCAGCATTGGGGTCAGTGGCTGCAATAATAACCTCCAGCATTGGGGTCAGTGGCTGCAATAATAACCTCCAGCATTGGGGTCAGTGGCTGCAATAATAGTACCCAGCATTGGTGTCAGTCAATGCAAAAATAACCCTCAGCATTGGTGTGAATCACTATAATAATAACACCCAGCATTGATGCCAGTGAATGCAATAATATCCCTCAGCAATGGTGTAAATCCCCATAATAATAACCCCCAGCATTGGTGCCAGTGACCACAATAATAATTCCCAGCATTGTTGGTGACCACAGTAATAGCCCCCACATCTGTGGTCAGGAACATTGCTATCTAAGAAAGTATGGCAGGGCTAACTGACCCTAGTGTGCTTTGGATAATTGATTGTCAGCTTCTTGGAGGACAAGGACTGAATGGAGGCGCCGTAAAGTGTTGTGGAATGTTGAGCTTATATAAATGCAGACAAAAATTATAAATTGGGCCTCTATGCGTGGTATTGGGTCTCCATGCATAAAAAAAAAAAATAGAGGTTGGGTTTTCTCCTGTCCCCGGCATATAATTTGGGACATAATTTATCGTGATAATTCCCTAGATTACTTTTGTACCCTCACTATGAAAAGCTTTCTTCTGTCTTCTTACTCCAGGCTCTCTGCTGGCAGAGCTGAGTAATTGTAGTATGGGTGTAACTTTAGTTATTGAATTACAAGAAACTTAGTAATAGTTTTAAGGTGATTACTTATATATATATATATATTTCTATATATGTATAATGTATGTTTCTGAGCTCACAGACGGTCATTCATAGAGGCTTACATTGTCACAGTAATAGTTGCACCCCTTAGCAGAAATGTCCTCCCACAGACTTGTATACCATGAGGCATACAAAATCCATAGATCTCCAGGAGCCCAGAATCCAGAGAATTCAGTATAGTTATGGCGGCCTCCAGATCCCAGGTTGATTTGCCTACCTTATGCATTCCAGAATGCTTTTTAAGACCTACTGTATGACACCAATGTGATACTCAATTATATCTAAAAATCGTTTAGTGTATACTGTAAATATATACTACTAAATTCTAAAAATGTAAAACATGTGATACTTTTTTTATATCAGAGCTCCCCAGGAGCACCCAAATCCAAAGCAATTGGTATAGTTATGTGGCCTCCAGCTCCCAGGTCAATTTGCATATCCAATGCATCCCACAATGCTTGTTATAATTATAAGCCTAATGTGATACTATCTTATGTCTCAAATTATTTTAGTGTAAAAATGGATACTATTAAATCCTAAAACTATAAAACATTTGATATAAATTTTCCAGAACTACCCAGGAGCTCCCATGTCCAACGCACTCACTATCAGTATGGTGGCCTACAGCTCCGAGGTCAGTTTGTCTATCCATGCATCCCACAATGCTTTGTAAGACCTATAAGGCCAACATGATATTCCCTTAATTATGTTTCAAAATTATTTTAGAGTATGAATGGAAGCTGCTAAATGAACTAAACATAAAATATTTGATACTGTTTTTCCAGAGCTCCCCGGGACACTCAATATGGTGGCTTCAGCTCCCAGGTCAGTTTGTCTATCCATGCATGCCACAATGCTTTGTAGGTCCTATAAAGTCAACATTATACTCTCTTAATGATATCTTAATTTATTTTAGTGTTTAAATAGAAGCTACTAAATTAAATAAATATAAAACATTTGATACTGTTTTTTTCCTGAGCTCCCCAGGAGCACCAGGTTCAAAACACTTAGTAAAGTTATGGAGGCCTCCAGCTCCCAGGTCAATTCGCCTATCTCATGCATCCCATTATGCTTTTTTAAGATCTAGAAGGCCAATGTGATATTTTCTAAATGATGTCTGAATTTTATTTTAGCGTACAAATGGAAGCTACTAAGTTAAATAAATATAAAACATCTGATACTGTTTTTCTTTAGCCCCCCAGGAGCACCACGTTCAAAGCACTTAGTTTAGTTATGGTGGCCTCCAGCTCCCAGGTCAATTTGCCTATCTCATGCATTCCACGTTGCTTTTTAGGATCTATGAGGCCAACATAATACTCTTAATTATGTCTCATTTTTTTTTATGTGTATAAAAGAAAATGACTAAATTCTAAATATGTAAAATGATACTATATTTCCATATTAAAACATTAGATTATACAAACTCCCTGAAATTTTAAACTTCAGTTTCCACATTGTATGTTTTAAATAGCATTTTGTGTAAGAACAAGTGTGTTGATTGTCTCTGCGCCCCAATCCTGACATTTAGAGGCTGGGAGAAGGATTTGCTACTATCTCACATAATATTCCATCAAACATTTTCTAAGATTTCTTTTCCTTGTTGCAGAAACCTGTTTCTGTATACTGTCCACACATCTGCCAGAGCTGCATTTTAATTAACCTTTACATGGTAATTATGCAGTTGGTGAGAGTCCAGAGAAAGAATCTCAAATTACTTTATTTTAATCATTTCGTACAGATGTTCAGAAGTGGAATAATCAATAGCCACTCGGCAGTAGCTGCGGGCTGAGGCTTCAACAAACAGAACATTTTGAAGTGCGTTTGAAGTGAGTTCCGAAATTTCTAGAGCAAAATGGATTGACAAGAGCATAAATAATTTGGACTTTTGTTCTTTTAACCCATGGGTAGATCAACAGGTTTGCTTTAATGCCCCTTCCCCAGTAGCACATACCTACTTCTCCTTCTCAAAAAAGGAAAACTTGAAGCAAAGCCAGCCATAGATGGTTAGAATCTCAGCAGGTTCAGCAGGAACTGACTGAGATTCGAACCATCTATGGGCAGGCCTTCAATCCTTCGATCAACTTGGGTACAACCAGCAGGTTGGATTTTTTACATGCAATTATTGCTAGGGACTATAGCTGCAAGCAATAACCACTGTGTTCTCCCAGCAGGGACGGTTCCCCACTCCCCCCCCGTAGAACACAATAGCTCTGGGGAAGGGATTCCCCCATCAACACAGACAGAAACTACATCTTCTATGGCCTGCCTAATGTCCTGGCCACCCCTCTGTAAATAAAGGTAATGATGCTCTGGGCTGCCGATGTAGCAATCCATGCACTGTGTGGTGCAAATCACAGTTCCAGAGTGGGTATCCATCATAATGCTCTCAATGGAAATCTCTTCATGGTCAGTGCAACACCATGACCGTGCTGACAAATGAGAAGCACTACTTTCTTCTGGGACACTTTACCAAAAGAAGACGTTTCAAAAGTGCTTCTCATTGGTCACTAAGGTCAGATGGCTGTCCAATACGCACTTATCATTGCACGCTTTGTGATGGATACTCACTAGAGGGCTATGTATTGTGGTGTACAGTGTACGGACTGCTACACCGGCAGCACAGGGCATCACAGCTGCTAGATGCAACAGGGTTCAGAGTGGTGGCCATTCAAAGCAAGAAGTATGTCATCAGCACACCAAGGATCTCCAGAATGGGTCCAAAGCTTTATTCAGCTTTATTGGCTAGTCTAGCTCTGAGGAAGGGGGTGCGCCCCCCAAAACACGTTAGCTGTACCCGTGTTCTGTGCATGTCCATGCATTGTTTTTATGGCCTTTTGTCAGTTGCATTTTGTGAGTACCCACTTTTATATAAAACATTTTTATTATTAAATTATGTTTGGTAATGCACTAGGTGTGCGCACCTTCCATTTCTGTTTTTCTTGTAATTTTTCTCCTTCATTGTTGTGCGCTAATGAGGCTGCACAGATGGGCACTGATGGGCACTGATGGGCACTGATATGCTGCACTGATGGGCACTGATAGGCTGCACTGATGGGCACAGATAAGGTGGCACTAATGGGCACTGATAGGTGGCACTGATGGGAGGCACCGATGGTTGGCCCTGAAGAGCACTGATAAGTGGCACTGAAGGGCACTGATAGGTGGCACTGATGGGCACCACTGATCGGTGGCACTGATGATGAGGCACTGATGGGCATTGATGGGTGGCACTGTGGGCAAAGGTAGGTGGCACTGTGGGCACTGATAAGTGGCACTGGTGGGCAATGGTAGGTGACACTGATGGGCACAGATGAGGCAGGTGCAGCTCTCTGTGTGAGGGGCCGATGTCCCTCTGACAGAAGCCGGTGATCGGCTTTTTTTTTCTCTCACGCTGACAACGTAAAGGGAAAAAAATACAGATTACCGATTACTGATCTTCTGTTTACTTTACGTGATCAACTGTCATTGGCTGACAGCTGATCACGTGGTAAGGGACCGAGATCGGCCCCTTACTCCGATCTGTGATCAGCCAAGTCTCATAGACTCGGTGATCACACAGCACGCCGCACGCGCCCTGCAGGGATGCGCAGACAGTGCATGCTCAGGAGGACGTCTATGTATGCCCTACCAGCAATTAAGGCCCGTGCTGTTGCTGTCTTTCGGCTATGGCGCTGGCGGGAAGAAGTTAAGCTTTGAGTTGTTCAACTTATAGCTTACACAGGACTCTGCACTGTCCCTATATGATGACACTGGTGCTTGACATCTTTGGGTTCGGATGCTATTGGAGAACTTCTCTCTAGTCTCTCGATACCAGAGTCCTGGATGTGACAGGGGCTGGTAAGAATGTCTAAGGCCCCACCGCTGCAGACCATAGGGCAATCTCTGGGCACTGATCTCTTCTGGCACTTGCACAACTAATAGTCCCCAGCTAGATCTTTACTCACAGAGTCCCAGGAGCTGTCTGCCACCCAGCCTAAACAGGTAGACTGCTTGTGAGGAAGATAACAATCTTCTTCTCCAGAACATAACTCTAAACCAGTGTCCTTCAGCAGGTATGCCTCCTCAGCAATTCTCCTAAGGTCATCAGCCCAGCCAAACTGTAGTCTCTTGTCTCAGTAATTCTTCTTCTAGGGATAATAACCCCAGAAATCCTGGAATCCTCCCTGTTCCCTGTTCAGGCCTCGTGTTTATATATCACCTCCCCGGCCACCTTGTGGGTGCCTCCATCCAGGGAATAGCTGCGGTATAATAAATATTGAGCTGATCATTTAAATATCCTTCTCTATGCTCTGGAAACTTCTTACAGAGGCAGGGGAAGACAATCAAACTCTCAGCTCAAGAACCCTGAGTAGACATAAATGGTCAACAACCAATCCACTTGCTACAGTGGAGCCAAACTAAATTTACCTATCAGCCTGACTGGAAGCAACCACTCCACTCACAATAATGGTGCCAATAAATAAATGCACCTAGCAACCTTACTGGGACGGCAATACATACAGCAACAATATGTATTTTTCAAAAAAGCACCATCTTTTTTTTACAGTAAAAAGCCATCCTTGAGCTCCCGTTTAATGACTTTGCTTAGTTTGAGATGCTGTCATCAGTCTTCTACAAGCAGGAAGGAGCATTTCTTCAGTCTCCTCTTCCCCAATGATCAGACAGCAATATTTGCAACATTACAGTAAGTTGGAAGGTGAAAAGTTGCAGCAGTGGCTGATCCATCCATACCAGACATTTGTGAGCACAGCCTAGAACTTGCACAGGCAACCCCCGCCTGGATGGATGCAATATTACCCCCAGCATTGGTGTCAATGGGGGCTGTGAAATGTAAAGAGGTCCAGAGGTGTGGGGGCTGTGTAATGTAAAGGGGTCCAGAGGTGCGGGGCCTGTGTAATGTAAAGGGGTCCAGAGGTGTGGGGCCTGTGTAATGTAAAGGGGTCCAGAGGTATGGGGGCTGTGTAATGTGAAGGAGTCCAGAGGTATGGGGGCTGTGTAATGTGAAGGAGCCCAGAGGTATGTGGGGCTGTGTAATGTGAAGGAGTCCAGAGGTATGGGGGGCTGTGTAATGTGAAGGAGTCCAGAGGTATGGGGGGCTGTGTAATGTGAAGGGGTTCAGAGATATGGGGGCTGTGTAATGTAAAGGAGTCCAGTGGAATGGGAGCTGTGTAATGTGAAGGGGTCCAGAGGTGAAGGGGCTGTGTAATGTAAAGGGATGCAGAGGTATGGGGGCTGTGTAATGTAAAGGGGTCTAGAGGTATGGGGGTTGTGTAATGTAAAGGGGTGAATCTACATTTTACGCACAGTTATAGTTGCAGTCCTATAGATTTCTATTAGGCTGCACATTTTTTTTCTGAAAACGCACCAAAAGTCCTGCATGCCGCATCTTTGGCGCACTTTCAGAAAACAGGAAAAATGTATTTTTGGGGTGGGGGGTGATACCATGTTTTACTGCACCAGGTGACACCAAGCCTAGTGACGCCACTGGCAGTAGCACATATAGTAGTAAGTGTGCCACTGCCAGTTTAAGGTATTCCTGTCTGACGCAATGGCAATCCTCGAGTCAGTTGGTACTGTTTTTGCAGAGGAGGGGCCTGGACACCCAGGGGAGCAGAGGGAGGAGGATCCTTCCGGGTTCCGGCCCGCAGTGCGCGGATGCACTACACATGACGTCTTTTAACATTGACATTGGCACATCAATGTGTGGTGTGTCGACTGCCCGCCTGGTGTGCCAGATATAGGATGCGCCCCGGCTGCCAAACAGCTCCTGACTGTCATCATGGAAGCATAGTAGACTGTATTTACTATGCTTCAGTTTGTGAATGAGCAGGAAGCCTCGGATCACTTCCTATTAATTAATCTGTGTAGCTGAGGCTACAGAGAAAGGGACTGATAAATCTATGGCCTCAGTTACTTTCGGCCAGGGGAAGGGGGCCCTGTCAGGTCGGCTGTATGGGGCCCCAATGATTTCTAACAGTAGCCCTGTATACCTGGAAGTGTTACAATGACACATTACAGACCATACTGCACTTATCATGAAGTTTATATCTCATGCTAGGTCCACTTTAATGCAGTCTCAGAACACTATCCTCATGGCAAACCACATTATTCTTTTCCAGATTTTACAAAAGACTAGAAAACAACCAATTCTGTTTCCTGTCATTGTGAAACATTGTCACGGTAAAGTGGGCGACAAAACAAATTGATGCTGTTGTGGATGTGTTTGTTCTTTGTCTGACTGGTGCATGCTACAACTCAGCACATACCATGCAGTCAGTTTTTTTTTTCCCCTCCTTTGGGTGTCAGATAAATTGTTTAGTGCTGAACAAATTGTCAGCTGGCAGTAAATTGCGGTGATTTCACCTGAATGGCAAAGCCGGGTCAGCAAAAAGACAAAAGCGAGTTTTCTAGAGAGAGAATAACCGCTAAGGGTCCATTTACTTCTTTGCGGATTGTTAACGTGCCACCAACATTAACCACCTTCTTTCCGGGGCAATTTTTACATTTCTCACTCATATGTTAAAATTAACCTTTTTTTTTTGTTAGAAAAGTACTTATAATCTCCAAACATCATATATTTTCTAAAAGCAGAGGCCCTGGTGAATAAAACGGTGGCTGCTGCAATTCTTTTAATGTATTTGTATAATACATTTTGTATAATGTATTTTTTTTATATTCATTTTTATTTAATTTTTTTTTTTTGTTTACAAACTTTTTTATTAGGTACAAAAAAGTAAAAACCATTATTATTATTATTATTTTTATTATTATACAGGATTTATATAGCGCCAACAGTTTACGTAGTGCTTTACAATATAAAGGGAGACAATACAGTTACAATACAATAAAATACAAGAGGATTAAGAGGGCCCTGCTCAGAAGAGCTTACAATCTAATACGTTGGGGCAACATAGAAGAATAATTAATTCTTAAATTTAATACATGTGGTAAACAAATTATCAGGTAGTCATAAATGTTTTAAAATTTATGTTGCATGATATTTTCACAGTTGGTTTATCATACGCATATATTCAGAAAAAAAAATACACTGAAATGAATTTTAGTGCACACAAACACAATATATAACTTTTTGGGTATAATATAAAAGACATCAAGACATCAAGTAAATAGATACCAAACATGAAAAAGTCTGGGATTTTTAGGGTGCAAGAACACAATACAAAAATGTAAAAAAATATAAAAATGTTATTTAAACATTAAAATATTTAGAAATTGACATCATATATATCCTACATATCCATATGGTAGATGGAAAGGGTGCAGTAGATTCTGATTCTCTACATGTTTCGCCATACAATGGCTTCCTCAGGAGACATTTCATAAAGAACTGCATATACTATAACTAGGAATTAAAAACAATACATTTTGGATGTACAATTGATAACAGGAAAGACAATATAAATTCAAAAGACAGTAAGCATGTACAAAAACAATATCATCATCAATCTCGAATATGTAGTAATCATATATGCAGTTTTTGATTACATGTCTCCTGAGGAAGCCATTGTATGGTGAAACATGTAGAGAATCGGAATCTACTGCACCTTTTCCATCTACCGTATGGATATGTAGGATATATATGATGACAATGTCCAAATATTTAAATGTTAATGTAGCACCCTCTACTTACAGGTAGGTGCTAGACTAGTATTTTTCTAGCTGTAGGGCTCAGTGTTTCACTTCAGGCCTGGTTGTTTTGATCTGGGAGTGGGAGTGTCAGTGTAGAGGAGGGTGTGGCCAACTACACTTTGACTCAAAGATGCCTCCTCTGCTTCTAGAGGAATTGTTCTGGAAGGGAGGCTGGACTTGAGACCTGAGTGACAGGCAGCTCATGTGAGGAGCGCTGACCAATCATTGGCAGGGGGCAGGCCTCACATATAGGCTGAGGTCACATGCTTTCAGGAGTTTGGGAGTTCCAGAGTACAGGAAGGACAGCATGGAGTAAGGGAGGTGTTGCCCTGGGCATCCCCATGCGGCACGGGCGGACTGACCATTGAACAACTCGGGCACTGCCTGAGGGCCCTGGGCCACTAGGGGGCCCCATCAGGGTTGCCAGCCTCAGTAAAACCAGGGACAGTACGCATAAATCTGTGTTTTTTTTACATCTGTCTGTATACTGTGTGTACATGTATGTGTATACTGTGTGATTGTATACTGTGTGTGTATACTGTGTGGCCCCATAATCTCTGATTGCCTGGGGGCCCTATAATCTTCTATTGCTTGGGGGGCCCCATGAGTTAACAGTCCGCCCCTGCCATGCGGGGATGCGCCATGCGCGGAGGAGGGATGGAGGAGCCATCTGGGAGGAAACTAAAGATAAAGATCTTCAGCTCTGCAGAGTGCATCGGGCTGCTGTGACCGGGGAACACACAGGGCTTGGATGTGAAGAAGATCAAGTGAAGGAAGTAGAAGTAAAGTGGCGAATGTAGATCAGCAGGACTTTGATACAAAGGAGCAGGTCAGTGCAACGTTAAAGAAGCAAAAGAACTGGTCAGAGCAGTGTAGAATGCTGTGTGGCCGGGGAACACAGCATTATTGAGAGTGGACTGGCTGAAAGTGTGGTCCATTTATTGCCATGTGTCGGGTCATTGGGGAGAGATGCTGTGTCGTCTCCGGCCTGGTTAGCACGTTGGTGATAACTTCCAGAGTGATTGTCTGATTCATAGAAGCTGGAGAAGGAAGCTGTGTGCACCTTTTGGTTCTTTGGGTCAAAGAGACATCGTCATTCTAGTCTACATATAGGGACTATTCAGAGTGGTTCCTCTTGTTCTATTGTAAGTGAAGCTAGCAACTCAGTAACTATGCAGTAAAGGATTTGCACAACGTAAAGAAGATAATTCAGGGAAAACTCAAGATACAAGGCCAAGGCCACAAGAAATCTTAATAAAATTTACATCAGGGGCATCTCAGGTTTCCCTTCATTTCCATCCAAGTTTATCCTGCAAACAAAAAGCCACAAAAATGGATCAAAGTGACTGTTAATTGCCTATAGAATGGTGCATGGGAGGTTGGCAGCAGGGTGATTGGCGGATCGCTATAACCAACTCAGCAGCCCCTACGGGGGTACCGCTACATTTAAATAAAATTTTGCTATTTTTTTTACATTTTTGTATTGTGTTCTTGCACCCTAAAAATTCCAGACCGTCCTTGTTCTTGTTGTACTTACCAAATTACGGGATGTGGTGCTGATGATTACCAGACACACAGCAATCTTTCCTATATTTTTCCAAACATGTCAAGATTTAAAATTGTGCACTACTGTAAAAATGGCAACAAACTTTGGTACGTAAAATTAGCCATAGGTGATGCTTTTAGAGCTTTTTAGAGGTGTAGAGTTAAAGGAGTTGTATAGGGAAGAAGTTGCATTCTATGCATTAAGGTAAAAAGCCTTCAGTGTGCAACTTACCTGAGGTCCCTCTCTGTCCAGCGATGTCCACGAGTGTCTCAGAGGTCTGAGATTCTCCCTGGGGGCTCCCGCTGCTGTCAATAAAAGTCAGCTAGCCAATCAGGGGAGAGAGGGGGTGGGGCCGGGTCGGGGCTCTGTGTCTGAACGGACACAGGGAGCTGTGACTGGGCTCGGGTGCCCCCCCATAGTAAGCTGCTTGCTGTGGGGGGAGGAGGCACTGAACAAGAGGGAGGGGCCAGGATCACAGAAGAGGGACACAAGAAGAGGAGGATCTGGGCTGCTCTGTGCAAATCCACTGCAACAGAGGAGGTAAGTATAACATGTTTATTATTTTTATAGGGAAAAAAACAAGACTTTGCAATCACTTTAATCATGGATGATGGCCCTAGTATTACTGTCATATTATTCTTCAAATGTGAGATGAGCGTTTTGAAAATGCATACCCCTTATGCCCCGTACACACGGTCGGACATTGATCGGACATTCTGACAACAAAATCCATGGATTTTTCCGATGGATGTTGGCTCAAACTTGTCTTGCATACACACGGTCATGCAAAGTTGTCGGAAAATCCAATCGTTCTGAATGCGGTTACTTAAAACGCGTAAGTCGGGACTATAAACGGGGCGGTAGCCAATAGCTTTCATCTCTTTATTTATTCTGAGCATGCGTGGCACTTTGTGCGTCGGATTTGTGTACACACGATCGGAATTTCTGACAACGGATTTTGTTGTCGGAAAATTTTATCTCCTGCTCTCAAACTTTTTGTGTCGGAAAATCCGATGGAAAATGTGTGATGGAGCCCACACAGGGTAGGAATTTCTGACAACAAGGTCCTAGCACACATTTTCCGTCGGAAAATCCGACCGTGTGTACGGGGCATTAAAGGCACCGTCCCAAATAAACTACTATACACAAAGCTTTTGGGGGCTCCACGCCCTATCCAAGACAGGGGGGATCCCCAAGTAGGAAACGGGACTTTAAAGTGGGAGTAAACTCCCACCTCTGACTTTAACCTATAGCATTGGAGGCTGGTCCATAAGGGGTGGAGGGCAGAGGCCCTGGAGAATAAAATGGTGGCTGCTGCATTTTTTTAATGTATTTTTAATTTTTTTATATTTAAATTTATATTTTTTTATATACGTTTTTAATTACATTTTTTAAATTTTATGTTGCATGATATTTTTACAGTTAGTTTATTATACGCATATATTCAGAAAAAAAATACACTAAAATGTATTTTAGTGCACACAAACACAATATAATACCCAATTTTTTGAGTAAAATATAAAAGACGATGTTGGATCAAGTAAATAGATACCAAACATGAAAAAAGATAGTCTGGGATTTTTAGGGTACAAGAACACAATACAAAAATGTACAAAAATGTACAAAAAATATAAAATTTTTATTTAAACGTTAAAATATTTAGATATTGTCATCATATATATCCTACATATCCATACGGTAGATGGAAAGGGTGCAGCAGATTCTGATTCTCTTCATGTTTCCCCATACAATGGCTTCCTCAGGAGACATTTAATAAAGAACTGCATATATGATCACTAGGAATTAAAAACAATAGATTTTAAATACACAATTGATAATAGGAAAGACAATATCAATTCAAAAGACAGTAAGCATGTATAAAAACAATATCATCATCAATCTCGAATATGTAGTGATCATATGTGCAGTTTTTGATTAAATGTCTCCTGAGGAAGCCATTGGATGGCGAAACATGTAGAGAATCGGAATCTATTGCACCCTTTCCATCTACCGTATGGATGAAGGATATATGTGATGACAATGTCTAAATATTTTAATGTTTAATTACTTTCCAAACTTTCCAAAGTTTGTTTGCATAATTATAGAACAATTTATTTTTAAGTAACTGATAATATGACTAACATTTTTTAACATCTTAAAGTTAAAAAAAGTTAGTCATATTATCATTTATTTAAAAAGCAATTGTTCTATATGTGAGCACTCACTGCACTGTGCGGGGTGCAGTTTCTGGGTTTCTATTAGGTCCATCATTTTTGTACAAGCATGTGATTACAACCTGAGGCTCTAATTGGCTTGATTTGTGATGTCCTCGGGGCGCAAAGCACTGTGCCCCGAATCCTCCCACTTGTGATTTTAACGAATTGCTAATCAATATCCGCCATTGCATCACTTCCAGTTTCCAGACCAGGTTAACACTGGAGTGGCGGAGGGGAGCCTTGACTGTGGTGAGTGCAGACCTGGAGGGGTTTTTTTTCGAGTCCCCCCCCCCCCCCCCAAAAAAAAAAAATTATAGCACCAGCTGCCACTGACCTATAGGTAAGCCTAGAATAGGGCCTACCTATAGGTACTATAAATATTTCCTAGTTATTTCAAAATAAGGGGAAACCATAATTAGCAAAAAAATGATTAAAAACAAATCATATTTTTATTTCTTACACAAAAACCACCTGCTCAGATATGAACGGGTTCTTAGGGTTCTATACTTTGAATGTTACTTCACTTGTTTCCATCTCGTCTTTATATAAAATCTCACTTTGCAACATTTTTATTTCCTATTGAAGATGGATACATTGTAACATATGTGTTTTGCTACCTTTAGATTATAATAACAGTAGGGGGGTTGTTTTGATTAATGGTATACCGATAGGAAGCGGAGACTCGGATTTGGCACCATAAATGATTTCATGTGAAATCTCCTGCTGAGTAATGTTTATACTATCATATGTAAGGTGTGAGGGGGTGAGAAATTCAATATGTTGATATTTTTTGTAGCTGTTTTATTGTTTAGAATTCTTTTTGCACTGGTAATTTGTCATGTTTTTGTTTTTTTTTTTTGTTTTTTTTTCAGACTACAGTAAAACTTTGGATTGCGAGCATAATTTGTTCCAGAAACATGCTTGTAATCCAAATCACTTATATCAAAGCGAATTTCCCATGAAATAATGGAAACTCAAATGATTAGTTCCACAACCATTTATTCATAAGCCCTTTAGTTTATAGTCCATATAAAAGGATTATAGCAATATGATAGGTTGTGTAACCAAAAAACGTCCATCCACAGATGGAAACCTCCACAAGGGGATTAGAAGCAAAATCCAGCAGGAGCTCCAGAGTATAAGAGAGAAGAGAGGCGCCTCTAAGTGTAGCAATATGTCCTCTCTTCTCTTTTATACTCAGTTGTGACATGAAGACATATCAAGTCAAAATTCATTTCAAAAATTTTGCTTGTCTTGCAAAATGCTCTCAAACCAAGTTACTCTCAAACCAAGGTTTTACTGTCTAATAAAAAAATAAAAGTATTTATGTTGCATTGGAATGTGGTATAGCTTTGTCCAGTGGCAGCCCATCCATTAGGGGCCCACGGGCGCCGGCCCTCCTCTTCATCTGTCCCCCTGATCTACATGCAGGATGCAGGACCATGGATTACAATGAGGGGGGTTTGAAGCACGTGATCAGAGCTGGAGGCTCTAATAGGCTTCAAAAAAGGGTGGTCTCAAGGCACAGAGCACTGCACTCCGAGCCCGCCCAGTTGTGTGAGAATAGCGAATAAGTATAAGCTATTCTCACACTAATCCTCCTCCCGGCCAATCAGGATGCGGGTTGTGAGACCCGACACCCTATTGGCTGAAAGGACAGGTGATCCTATTGGACGCCTAGGAGGAGGAGAGAGGAGACACGTGGCGGTAGCCGCCGTGATGGAGAAGAAGACACACAGGAGCTGCTGCCCGTCTGCAACCTCTGGGGTAAGTGCCGATCATTGGGGGGGAGGGGGCTGTTCTCCTTAAAGTATAACTAAAGCAATTTTGTTTAAATTGATGTATTTTATTATTCTTTTTTAATACAGTGGAGAAGGAATACGACACCTGCAATGTTTTTATTGCTGTATGCAGGGCTGGTGCAAGGATTTTTGACACCCTAGGCAAAACCTCATTTTTGCAGCCTCCTCTTGGCTCCACCCCTGACTCCACCCCCTTTCCCCTGCCCATGTAAACCCCACATTTAATGAAGCGCCCATCAAATGCAGCCTCACTAGTGTCCATCAAATGCAGCCTCTCCAGCACCTATCAAATGCAACCTCACCAGTGCCCATCAAATGCAGCCTCTCCAGCGCCCAACAAATGCAGCCTCACCAGCACCCATCAAATTCAACCTCACCAGTGCCCATCAAATGCAGCCTCTCCAGCGCCCAACAAATGCAGCCTCACCAGCGCCCATCAAATTCAACCTCACCAGTGCCCATCAAATACAGCCTCTCAAGCACCTATCAAATGCAACCTGACCAGTGCCCATCAAATGCAGCTTCTCCAGCACCTATCAAATGCAACCTCACCAATGCCCATCAAATGCAGCCTCTCCAGCGCCCATCAATTGCAGCCTCACCAGTGCCCATCAAATGCATCCTCTCCAGCGCACAACAAATGCAGCCTCACCAGTCCCCATCAAACGCACCCTCACCAGCGCCCATCAATGCAGCCTACCAGCGCCCATCAATGCAGCCTCACCAGCGCCCATCAAATGCAGCCTCACCAGCACCCATCAAACGCAGCCTACCAGTGCCCATCAATGAATGCTTGCTTGCTTCCATTGATTCAGGAGTTGGGACACAGATACAGTCCTCCTCCATTGCTGCGCCTCTGACAATATGTGCAAACAGAACGGCGGCTGCCTGCTGATGCTGAAAATTAGTTGCTTGCTGCAGAAAGTGGCCTGGCGCCCTAGGCAGCAGGGCGTCCTAGGCGGCTGACTAGTTTGTCTAGTGGTAGCACAGGTCCTGGCTGTATGTGCCCGATTACGGAGATTCACCTTCTCTGATTGTCCTCGTGACCATTCTCAATGAGAGAAAATGAAAATCCCAAATGTTTATTTGTCACCAGAACAAGATTAGAGGAGAAATCTTCCAATGGGGATGCTAGTTCAGGTATCAACTCACTTTGGAGGGATTTCCTCTCAATTCCTGTTATGACTAGCTATAGGATGGGAAGTGAAAGAGAAACTCCCCAATGGTACAGATGGCACACAAAAAAAAAAAACTGGCAGGGGTTATAACCCTCTCTAACTCTATCCATGTTTTTTTTTTTGTTTTTTGTTTTTTTAAGTATAGATTTTAGTTCTACTTTAAGAAGTCAGTTTATGAAACATTTCTTGAACGAATGTGAAAAATATACATTAAGCCTGCATGACTTTTGAGCATTTTTTTTTCGAATACAATAATTTTTAATGATCACCAGCTCCATCTAGTGGCCAAAATACAGTAATTTTTTTATGAAATACCTCAATCAGAAAAAATACCACATTTTGTACACTAGATGGAGCAGATGATCACAGGAAAAAAAAAAGAAAAAAATGGGAAAATTTGTACAGGCTGGATGAATGCTTGTGAATTTTTTTCAATGAGTGCTCTAAGTGTTCCATTCCAATGTTATTGTTGGAATATGCTATATTGAATAAATGTAAAAAGCTGACAGCTTTTTTTAAAAAAAAAACTAGCATTAAAAAAAAAATATATATATATATATATATATACACACATAAAGTATATACACAGTGCCTTGAAAAAGTATTCATACCCCTTGAAATTTTCCACATGTTATCATTTTACAACCAAAAACATAAATGTATTTTATTGGGATTTTATGTAATAGACCAACACAAAGTGGACATGCTGGGGGTGGAGTGGAGTCTCTGTCCGCCTGTCCCCTTTGCTGATCTGGCAATTGGGGATTTTCCAAAATGGCGGAATTTGACCATGCATGCAAGCGTGTGAGGTCCCATTCACCAATGGAGAGATGGACATGCGCAGTAGCGCTGTTAACACGTCCACGTCTCTCTGACTACGCCAGACACCGGCGAGACGGAGAGAGAGCTTAAATAGTGGCGGTCCGCCGCTATACACTGACAGGGAGAGTATGTATGAGAGTAGGGCCGGCCCAAGACATTGTGCTGCCTGGGCCCAGGAATAAAATGCTGCCCCCCCCCCAAAAAAAAACACGCCCACTAAAAGGCCCCCCACATTCATTATTTTATATCATGACAATTAAAAACAAAATGAGATTTATCAGGAAGTCAGATTTACATGCAACAGTTGTGGTGGAGTTCAGACAGAGGTGTCGGCGGTGAAGGTGAGAGGAGGGGGGGGTTTAGACACAGGCAGGGGTGGTGGAGAGGGGGTTAGTGGCGTTGACACTTTCTTTCTCTCTGTGTCAGTCATGCCTATAGCGATCCCTCTTTCATCATGGGGTCTCTGCTCAGCAGAAATCTCCTCCTCCTTCACGCTGTTGGCCGTCAGCCTGTCAGCTGGCTTCCTCTTGTCAGCAGCAATGGGGGGGGGAGCCGCGGAGAGGATGGGCAGACGGCCAGCTGTGCGGGTATGGCAGCGAGTACTCCGCCATTGCCTCTAATTGCAGCGGCGGGGGGCCATCCACACTGTGCGATAAGGAGAGGATAGGAACGGAACGGGGCGGGCGGAGCAGAGCAATCGGGCGGGACCAGTGTCTTCTTGGACGTCAATGTGCCGCCCCTCAGAACCTGCCACCCGGGACCAATGGTCCCACTGGGTCCCATGGTAGAGATCCTGCTGGGTTGTGTCTTTCCCCTCTTCCTCCTTACTTGGAACTGTTCTTGACATATGTAAGTGTATGTATGTATGTATGTATGTATGTAAAATCTTTATTCCTCTTTACCTTCTATGGATTACGCTCACTATGGGCCCCCCCCCCCCCCCCCCCCGGCTTCCTGGGCTTTCAGCTGCCTGTTTATGCAGGTTAGGGGGGCATCTTCCATCCAGCCACAGATGGTCTAGGATTGTCATCTAACCCTGTATGGCTGTGATGCCTCCCCATAAACTGGCCCCTGGATATTGGGCCCCATTCAAGAGGGAAACAATTTGATTTTTGTTCAATTCCATATAGTGGAAATCATTATTAAAAGAAAAAATATATATATATATATATACGGTATATATATATATACGGTATGTATATATATATATATATATATATATATATATATATATATATATATTATTTTTTGCTTTTCGTTTGTTGCAGGACTTGGCGTGCTGCAGGCCTGTCTCTGGGCTCCGCCAAAGTGCAGCGAATACCATCTGCTGTGTCAGGTATCCTAGCAGCATATCCTATCCCCTCATATCTGGGGAGAGAAGATCGCATCAGTTCTATACCTTCACTAAGGTCTGAGGTAAACCCTACTTCACCTGTTACTAATTAATACTACTATTTTTTTTTTTTTTGCTCAACCCCGGGCAGAGCAATCTGGGCCAGTTAGATTGAAAATTTACATCCAAACTTTACCTTTCAGAAAATGTACCCTCTCTCTATGGCTGCACCTGGGTTCCCCCCCGTTCAGTCCAGGATCCGATCTAGGAATTAGAAATTATATCTCTTATGAACAAGAAGCATCTGGTAGGCATGCATCCCCAGTTCGTTATCACACTATGTAAAATGTATATTTTTTTATGATTCATGATATGCTATGTGACTATGCCAGTGATGGCGAACCTTGGCACTCCAGATGTTTTGGAACTACATTTCCAATGCAGTGGCGGCTGGTGAAGTTTTAGGATGGGGGGGCGCCAGACCCTGCCCTTCCTTTTTGACCCCTCCCACTTGGTGGAAATGGGCGTGGTTTCAGCGAAATAGTGGGCGTGGCTCTAAGGTGGTGTGGTTAGCATCTGAGATGAACGAGGGATGGAGGGAGAGGGCGAGGGAGAGAGGGACAGCAGGCCTAGATCCTACACAACAAAAGAAATGTGTATTCTACAAAGTTTAACAATCAGCAGATAAAGATACTCCAAACACCTGGTGTTGGCGCTTCAATCATCCCGGCACCATGGTTGTTATGGTGTCAGGATGATTGAAGCTCATTATTACTATTATTACATTGTAATATAAAATGAAATCGTTCAACTCACCATAATGCAGAATCAGTGGGAGCCCCGAGTGTGTCACTAGCCACGTCGCCTGTCACCAGATGCCATCAGGTGTCCCCAGCAGTCCCTTCTTACATGCAGCCTGTGTCACATCAAATGCAGCCTCTGTCACATCAAATGCAGCCTCTGTCTCCCCCCCCCAAATGCAGCCTCTGCCCCCCCCCAAAATGCAGCCTCTGTCCCCTTACATCAGAGTTGCCATCAGTGTCCCCCCACAGCATGTGTCCCCATCAGAGCCCCCCACAGCAGGTGTCCCCCACAGCAGGGTGTCCCCATCAGAGTCCCCCCACAGCAGGTGTCCCCATCAGAGTCCCCCCACAGCAGGTGTCCCCTATCAAAGCCCCCCACAGCAGGTGTCCCCTATCAAAGCCCCCCACAGCAGGTGTCCCCTATCAAAGCCCCCCACAGCAGGTGTCCCCCATCAAAGCCCCCCACAGCAGGTGTCCCCCATCAAAGCCCCCCACAGCAGGTGTCCCCCATCAGAGCCCCCCACAGCAGGTGTCCCCTATCAAAGCCCCCCACAGCAGGTGTCCCCCATCAGAGTCCCCCCACAGCAGGTGTCCCCCATCAGAGCCCCCCACAGCAGGTGTCCCCCACAGCAGGTGTCTCAATCAGAGTCCCCCCACAGCAGGTGTCCCCATCAGAGTCCCCCCAAAACAGGTGTCCCCCATCAGAGCCCCCCACCAGAGCCCCCCACAGCAGGTGTCCCCCATCAGAGCCCCCCACCAGAGCCCCCCACAGCAGGTGTCCCCTATCAAAGCCCCCCACAGCAGGTGTCCCCCATCAGAGCCCCCCACAGCAGGTGTCCCCCATCAGAGTCCCCCCCACAGCAGGTGTCCCCCATCAAAGTCCCCCCACAGCAGGTGTCCCCCATCAGAGTCCCCCCACAGCAGGTGTCCCCCATTAGAGTCCCCCCCACAGCAGGTGTCCCCCATCAGAGTCCCCCCACAGCAGGTGTTCCCCATTAGAGTCCCCCCACAGCAGGTGTCCCCCATCAAAGTCCCCCCACAGCAGGTGTCCCCCATCAGAGCCCCCCACAGCAGGTGTCCCCCACAGCAGGTGTCCCCCACAGCAGGTGTCCCCATCAGAGTCCCCCCAAAACAGGAGTCGCCCATCAGAGCCCCCCACAGCAGGTGTCCCCCATCAGAGCCCCCCAACAGCAGGTGTCCCCATCAGGGTCCCCCCAGAGCAGGTGTCTCCATCAGAGCCCCCAACAGCAGGGTGTCTCCATCAGAGTCCCCCCACAGCAGGTGTCCCCCATCAGAGTCCCCCATCAGAGCCCCCCACCAGAGCCCCCCACAGCAGGTGTCCCCTATCAAAGCCCCCCACAGCAGGTGTCCCCTATCAAAGCCCCCCACAGCAGGTGTCCCCCATCAAAGCCCCCCACAGCAGGTGTCCCCCATCAGTGCCCCCAACAGCAGGGTGTCTCCATCAGAGTCCCCCCACAGCAGGTGTCCCCCATCAGAGTCCCCCATCAGAGCCCCCCACCAGAGCCCCCCACAGCAGGTGTCCCCTATCAAAGCCCCCCACAGCAGGTGTCCCCTATCAAAGCCCCCCACAGCAGGTGTCCCCCATCAAAGCCCCCCACAGCAGGTGTCCCCCATCAGAGTCCCCCACAGCAGGTGTCCCCCATCAGAGTCCCCCCCACAGCAGGTGTCCTCCATCAGAGTCCCCCCCCCACAGCAGGTGTCCCCCATCAGAGTCCCCCCCACAGCAGGTGTCCCCCATCAGAGTCCCCCCCACAGCAGGTGTCCCCAATCAGAGTCCCCCCACAGCAGGTGTCCCCCATCAGAGTCCCGCCCACAGCAGGTGTCCCCCATCAGAGTCTCCCCCACAGCAGGTGTCCCCCATCAGAGTCCCCCCCACAGCAGGTGTCCCCCATCAGAGTCCCCCCCACAGCAGGTGTCCCCCATCAGGGTCCCCCCCACAGCAGGTGTCCCCCATCAGAGTCCCCCCCACAGCAGGTGTCCCCCATCAGAGTCCCCCCCACAGCAGGTGTCCCCCATCAGAGTCCCCCCCACAGCAGGTGTCCCCCATCAGAGTCCCCCCCACAGCAGGTGTCCCCCATCAGAGTTCCCCCCCACAGCAGGTGTCCCCCATCAGAGTCCCCCCACAGCAGGTGTCCCCCATCAGAGTCCCCCCACAGCAGGTGTCCCCCATCAGAGTCCCCCCACAGCAGGTGTCCCCCATCAGAGCCCCCCACAGCAGGTGTCCCCCATCAGAGTCCCCCCACAGCAGGTGTCCCCCATCAGAGCCCCCCCACAGCAGGTGTCCCCCATCAGAGCCCCCCCACAGCAGGTGTCCCCATCAGAGTCCCCCAACAGCAGGTGTCCCCATCAGAGCCCCCCACTGCAGTTGTCCCCATCAGAGCCCCCCACAGCAGTTGTCCCCATCAGAGCCCCCCACAGCAGTTGTCCCCATCAGAGCCCCCCACAGCAGTTGTCCCCATCAGAGCCCCCCACAGCAGTTGTCCCCATCAGAGCCCCCCACCAGAGCCCCCCCTCAGCAGGTGTCCCCCCGATTCTCCACACAGCAGTACTTACCTTCAGTCTCCTGCGGTGTCCTCCTCCTCACACTGGCAGCAGCATTCTTCCTGCTTCCTCTCTCGGGCGCAATGAGAGAGAGAACCAGGAAGTGACATCTGCCTCAGGGCAGATGTCAATCAAATCTGAAGTGCCAAGTAGCTTCCGCCCGGCGCCTGTAGTATGTATTGCTATGGCCGAGCGGAAGCTACTCGGCGCTTCAGAAAACGCCCCAAGGCGGGCTAAACGCCCGCAAATGCAGCACCGCGTCTGCAATCTCGTGATTGCATAGACGTGGCGCTTCCTATAAGTGCACTGTGTCCGGCGTCGCACTGTATCTGTCGTCCGAACACAGTGCACTTAAGGACCTTTTTTTTCCTTTTTTTTTTTTTAAAGGGCCAGTATTAAAAAAATTTTTTTTTGACTTTTTTGACTTTTTTTTTTGTTTTTTGTTTTTGCTGCCTGGAGGGGGGGGGGGGCGGCACCCAGGCACCCCCTATGGACGGGCCGCCACTGTTCCAATGATGCTCAACTACACTGCAGAGTTCCAAAACATCTGGGGTGCCAAGGTTCGCCACCACTGGACTATGCAATAGTTTCTAAATATAACTATTTATGACTGTTGTTTCTTTTGTAGCATTTAAACTTCATGCAACACTTTCAAAAACTCCTGAGGAAGCTCTTTTGAGCGAAACATGTAGAGTAATAAGAGGTTGTACATGATATCTGAAATGATATGTGATTCTCTTGAACGTTTATTGTCATTTTAAAAGAAACTTTGTTTAATAAACATTTATCTTTTTACAAAATCGACTTGTTTACTTGGTACCTTTAAAAATCCAGCCAGCTTCTTCTCATTTAAAATTATTTATTTATTGGGATGTGGTACCTTTGACCTCCCATTGCCTAGTTCCAAAATTCCAAAATCTAGGAGACGTGAAAGGATACAAAGAAAAGCCGCAGACCCAGAGACTGTCAAATAGCAGCTACGGGGACCTGACATTTCTCCTTGCCTTTGTCCAGGCCTCTGGCCACCACCTGTCCTTCTCAAGACCCCGAATCTTCCCAATCTCACCCAGAATGTTGTGCACCACCACCTCCAGAGGAAGGACTTTTTTTCTGAGTGAAAACCTGACACCTGTGCATTCCACGTGAAGTAACAAACTACTGAGATAACTAGAAAAAGTGTCTCAAAATCAAAATCCCAGTGAGTTTGAAAGGCTCCGTATGAGGGGCACTGAAGCAAGAAATGGTCCATCGTCTCCTCTACCCCCTCCAAACTCCACTCCTGGACAACCACGCTTCTTCGCAGAGTGATGCTTCACGTTGCCCTTCACATAGAGTCTGCCATGGAACGAGCGCCAGGCCAAATCCCTAAACTTTAAAGGGATTGTAGATTAGATTGTTAGATGGTTAGAGGTTAGATTGTAAACTCCTTGAGGGAAGGGACTGAATTTACCAACTTAAGGACTAGGGATAAGCCGAACACCCCCCTGTTCGGTTTGCACCAGAACATGTGAACAGGAAAAAAGTTTGTTCGAACACGCAAACACCGTTAAAGTCTATGGGACACGAACATGAATAATCAAAAGTGCTAATTTTAAAGGCTTATATGCAAGTTATTGTCATAAAAAGTGTTTGGGGACCTAGGTCCTGCCCCAGGGGACATGGATCAATGCATTATATCCCTTTAAATTTCGTAGCTGGGGGGTGTCTATAGTATGCCTGTAATGGGGCGCATGTTTCCTGTGTTTAGAACAGTCTGACAGCATAATGACATTTCAAAGGAAAAAAGTCATTTAAAAGTACTCGCGTCTATTGCATTGCCGGTCCGACAATACACAAAAAAAAGTTCATTGATAAAAATGGCATGGGATTTCCCCACAGGGGAACCCAGAACCAAAATTTAAAAAAAAAAATGACGTGGGGGTCACCCTAAATTCCATACCAGGTCCTACAGGTCTGGTATGGTCATTAAGGGGAACCCCGGCCAAATTTTTTTTTTTTTAAATGACGTGGGGGTCCCCCTAAATTCCATACCAGACCCTTCAGGTCTGGTATGGATTTTAAGGGGAACCCCGCGCCAAAATTAAAAAAAAAAACGGTGTGGGGTCCCCCCAAAAATCCATACCAGACCCTTATCCGAGCACGCAACCTGGCAGGCCGCAAGAAAAGAGGGGGGGAAGAGAGAGCGCCCCCCCCGAACCGTACCAGGCCACATGCCCTCAACATTGGGAGGGTGGCTTTGGGGTAGCCTCCCAAAACACCTTGTCCCCATGTTGATGAGGACAAGGGCCTCATCCCCACAACCCTGGCCGGTGGTTGTGGGGGTCTGCGGGTGGGGGGCTTATCGGAATCTGGAAGCCCCCTTTAACAAGGGGACCCCCAGATCCCGGCCCCCCCTGTGTGAAATGGTAAGGGGGTACAAAAGTAAAGGGACGAAATTTAAAGGGATATCACACTTTTATTGTTTGACTTTAAGCATTATTAAAATCACTGCTCCTGAAAAAAAAGCCGTTTTTAAAACTTTTTTGCATTGATCCATTTCCCCTGGGGCAGGACCCAGGTCCCCAAATACTTTTTATGACAATACCTTGCATATAAGCCTTTAAAATTAGCACTTTTGATTTCTCCCATAGACTTTTAAAGGGTGTTCCGCGGCATTCAAATTTGCCGCGAACACCCCAAATTGTTCGGTGAACTTGCAAACAGCCAATGTAAACTCGAAGCTCATCCCTATTAAAGACCAGCCACCACAGTTGTACTGTGGCAATGTGGCTGCTTCCTGTGAATCGCCGTCATTGTACGTCGGCTTGTACACGTCGATTTGTGGACACGCTCCCACTGGCCAGCGGGGGAGCCAATCAGTGGGTGGGGCGGACTGGATGTCCGCCGGCCACCCTCGATCGTTCCCCGCAGTGACAGAACGGGGATCTGCCTGTGTAAACAAATCTCCGTTCTGACAGGGGAGACCACACAGATCCTTAATTTCTGCTAAGCAGGAAGATGGATCTGTGTTTCCCTAGTCACACAGTCCCCCATCCAGTTAGTAAACACAGTGAGGGAACCCTTTGATCGCCCCTGATGTTAACCCCTTCCCTGCCAAAGTCATTAGTACAATGTCAGTGCATATTTTTAGCACTGATCACTGTAATAAGGTCACTGGTTCCCAAAAAAGTGTCAAAAATTTCAGTTTGGTGTCTGATCTGTCTGCCGCAATGTCGCAGTCCCACTAACAATCACTAATCGCCGCCGGTACTAGTAAAAAATAAATAATAAAAATGGCATAAATCTATCCCCCATTTTATAGACGCAATAACTTTTGTGCAATCCAATCAATAAACGCTTATTGCAATTTTTTTATTTACCAAATATATGTAGAAGAATACATATCGGCCTAAACTGAGGAAAAAAATTGGGTTTTTTTTGTATATTTTGGGGGGATATTTATTATAGCAAAAAAGTAAAAAATATTGCGTTTTTTTTTTCAAAATTGTCGCTCTTTTTTTTGTTTATAGCGCAAAAAATAAAAACCGTAGAGCTGATCAATTACCAACAAACGAAAGCTCTATTTGTGGGGAAAAAAAGGAATGTCCATTTTGTTTGTGTACAGCGTCGCACGACCGCGCAATTGTCAGTTAAAGTGACGCAGCGCCGTATCTCAAAAAATGGCCCGGTCATTACGGGGGAAAACCTTCCCGTCCTTAAGTGGTTAATGTACAATATGAATTTAAAACGCTGTGTAAATTGACGGCGCTATATAAGCACCTGTAATAAATACTAAATAAATATTAATAATGCTAACATAATGCACAAATGCTGAACACTACAACAGCAAAACACGAGTCCAGGGAAAGCAAGAAAGAGGATTGCCCGAGCGACGAATGGATGTTCTCTATGAAAATCAGGTTAATCTAAAAATGATTGCAAACGTGCAAAATAAAAAATAAAAAAATAGAGCGTTGGCTGGGACAACCAGTTTCCGAAAACCTTGCTTCCAACAGTTACTATTTGGGTAATTTGATTTCCTGCTGTCAGATACAGAGTTCCAAAGCATAAAACCATCATAAAATACCGAAATCTTGCTCTTCAAACATATCTGTAAAAGGCAGAAAGTCATAGAAAGAAAAAAAAAAAAAAAAACAAATGTAATGACTGAAACTCTTTTTAACGCTATATATAAATATTTCATACATGTTGGATATTTTATGCGCTCCAATTGAAAGAGCGGAAAGTTCTGGAAAATTGCTCCCAGCTTCCTAGCAGCTTGTCCCTGCAAAGTGTTTTATCTTTTTCAATAACTTGATGTATTCTTTCAATCTTAACTTCCTTGGCGGCTTAGACGTCCCCCCCCCCCTTATCGCCATCACAAATCCATTTTCTTGAATGTGAAGGTAAAAATGGTTAATTTTTTGTGCTTAGAATTAAAAATATGCTCTGCAAAAAAAATAAAAAATTTAAGATTTATAGAAGGGTAACCACTTATTAGTAGGTTGGTCTTCAAAGTTGCAGCTGCAGTAATGGCTATGGTAGCCACGTTTCGACACAATGACTCCGTCTAGAACAGCATGTCTCAACCTTACTAGTGCCGTGACCCCTTGATAAAATTTCCCAAGTTGTGGGGACCCCGTAACATTAAAATGATTTTCGTAGCGTGGGTTGTCAGCACCCCAAGGCAAGACAAGTAATTCGCGCCCCTGACCCACGGACATTTAGCGCTCCCCGAGTCCCTTCCACTCCTACAGTATTAACCACTTCTGGACCGCCGCACGCCGATGTACGTCCAAACTTTGAAGGGGGATATATCGTTGTTATGGCAGCAGCTAGTTGCCATAACCCCCGGTATCCCCGTTTTCGTGCGGCGGTCCGCTTTCTGATAAAAGTGGTCCCTGCGGCGGATTCGCTGTGAGATCACTTTTATCGGTGGTGGGAGAGGGCCCCCCCCCTTGCCGCGATCCGGTGCCCTCCGCCGCTTACCGGAGCCGTCGGTAGCGGCGGAGGCGATCGCGTCCGTCTCCCTCCTGTGCCTGGAGAAGAGTGAGGCTAAGATGGCGCCCACTCGTCTCCATGACACTGCTGGGCGGAAGCGACGTCAAAACGTCACTTCCGCCCCACGCCTCTTGAAGGCATATTTTTTTCAATGTCATTTTTTTAAATGACTTTTTTTTTTTTATTGTAAATTATTTATTATTTATTTTATTTATTGTTATTTATTTATTTATTATAAATTATTAAATTATTTATTATTTATTAAAATTATTTTAGTGTAAATATGAGATTTGAGGTCTTTTTGACCCCACATCTCATATTTAGGAGGTCCTGTCATGCTTTTTGTCTATTACAAGGGATGTTTACATTCCTTGTAACAGGAATAAAAGTGACACATTTTTTTTTTTAAACAGCGTAAAAATAAATAAAATAATGTAAAATAAATAATAAAAATTATATATTTTTTTTTTTAAAACCCCCCCCGTCCTGACGAGCTCGCACGCAGAAGCGAACACATACGCGAGTAGCGCCCGAAAACGGTGGTCAAACCACAGATGTGAGGCATCGCCGCGACCGGTAGAGCGAGCGCAATAATTCTAGCCCTAGACCTCCTCTGTAACGCAAAACATGCAACCTGTAGAATTTTTTAAACGTCGCCTATGGAGATTTTTGAGGGTAAAAGTTTGACGCCATTCCACGAGCGGGCGCAATTTTGAAGCGTGACATGTTGGGTATCAATTTACTTGGTGTAACATTATCTTTCACAATATAAAAAAGATTGGGCTAACTTTACTGTTGTCTTTTTTTTTATATTCAAAAAGGTGAATTTTTTCCAAAAAAAGTGCGCTTATAAGACCGCTGCGCAAATACGATGCAAAAAAAAGTATTACAACGACCGCCATTTTATTCTCTAGGGTGTCAGAAAAAAACATATATAATGTATGGGGGTTCTAAGTAATTTTCTAGCAAAAAAAAACTGTTTAAACATGTAAACACCTACAATCCAAAACGAGGCTGGTCCTTAAGTGGTTAAAACACCTTATGGTACATTTTCTCTTTGTTCTCCTTTTATCTTTCTCTATACTAATTTCTTGTTTTGTTTTTTTTCCCTATTCCTCTCCCTAGCCACCTTTCTTGTTCTTTCTCTTATTCTTTCCTCTCCCTTTTTCTTTGTTCCTCCCCCTCTTTTCCTCTCCCTTCCATATATTCTCTATCTTTATTCCTTCTCTTACTCCTTGGTGGGTGGGGGATCGGTTGAGTGATAATGCTGGGGGGGGGGGGGGTTCTGATCAGCCAACTTGGGTGCTCTTGATGAAGGTCATCTGCTGATCTGAGAACTGTAGTGGGGACCTTTAATGGCACCTCTAATCACAGGTAGTGTTACTCACTGTGTCTCCGACTTTGTGGTGTCTCGTAGCAGTGACACCTATGCCGAAATCAGGAGACAGGGTCTCCTCCAGCCCCTCCCACTTCACATTCCCCACCAATCAGCTGACCTCTAGCCTCTGCCCCCCAGCCATAACGTGAACTGAATGGGCGGCTGCGAAGAGGCTGAGTGGGCGGTCGCGGGCTCCAGGAATAGCCCAGCTGGGCGGCCGCGGAAAGGCTGGGAGAGCAGACAGGAGTGGCACCCGGTGTGGTCTTCTGCTGCTGTAGCCCATCTGCTTAAAGGTTGGATGTGTTGTGCGTTCAGAGATGGTATTCTGCATACCTTGGGTGAAACGAGTGGTTATTTTAGTTACTGTTGCCTTGCTATCATCTGGAACCAGTCTGCCTGTTCTCCTCTGACCTCTGACACCAACAAGGCATTTTCCTCCACACAACTGCCGCTCACTGGATAATTTCTTTTTTTTCAACCATTCTCTGTAAACCCGAGAGATGGCTGAGCGTGAAAATCCCAGTACATCAGCAGTTTTTTAAAAAGCTCAGACCAGCCCATATGGCACCAACAACCATGCCACGTTCAAAGTCACTTAAATCCCCTTTCTTCCCCATTCTGATGCTCAGTTTGAACTTCAGCAAGTCGTCTTCATCACGTCTAGATGCCTAAATGCATTGCGCTGCTGCCATGTGATTGGCTTATTAGCAATTTGTGATACCAAGCCATTGAACAGAAGTGGACAATAATTAACGAATTAATTACAAACCGCACTCCCTGTAAAGTGCAAGTGCAGATATCGCACACTAGTGTAAAGCAAAGTAAAATATGTAAATAAAATATAGTGTATAAATAATGTCAATAGGAATACTCATAAATAGCTTACAACTAAGTGAAATCAGCAAACAATCAAACATCGAAAATTAAAAAATTAAAAGACAAAAACAAGTGAAAGCAACAGTTCAAAATTCAAAATTAAATTCAAAGAATATATTCAAAAATTCAATGTGTTCAAAAAAGTGTTCAAATAGTGTTGGAATCAGACTTCTGGATAAATCCTCCTGGGGTTCAGCAAGGCATCAGACAACAGTAATCCACCACCGTCACCGGCCACACAGCCTAATCACCAGATTGTGGTGACTCCCATAACAGGAGTCAAAAACGCTTCAAGAACAGCCAAAGAAGCTTCACACGATCACGGCTTTGTTCATGTGCTGGAACTCAGGTGACTCAGGTAGCTGCTTGAATGCATGCAAACAAACTCCCAAAAGGAGATGGGTAATTGGAGACCATTAATGCCATGAATGGTGAGAAAATGAATGGAGAACTCCCATCGTGAAGTATGCCAAAAATTTATGCCAAAACAAGCTAAAAGCAAGCTAAAAACCGCATCACCCACATGTGGGTTCATGCGGACAAACAAAACAAACTGCATTACGAACGGAAGTGGCGTGTCACGTTCGGTACGTCCGACCGGTTTCGCCAGTGCGTTCTGACGTCATCAGGGATTCCCTGGGGTTCCCTGATGACGTCAGAACCCACAGACGAAACTGGTCGGAGGTACCGAACGTGACACGCTGCTCTGATTATGTGCTCAAAATAAGCAGGTAAAAAATAAAGTTACCAATAATCAGTACAGTTATTTTCACAGCAATACATATTATTATTACTACTACTACAAATAATAATGATAATAATAAGAAGAAGAATATATTAAATGCAATAAAATGAATAATAATAATAAAAATAATAATAATAATAATAATAATAATAATAAAATAAAATTCCATCCCTACACCTTACTTAAATTTAAGGTAAAACCTAAAGTTACCAATAATTAGTACAATTATTTTTACAACAATAGATATTATTATTACTACTACTAATAATAATAATGATAATAATAATAATAATAATAATAATAATAATAACAATAATAAGAAGAAGACAACATTAAATACAATAAAATGAATAATAATAATAATATGAATAATATGAATGATAATAAAATAAAATTCCATCCTTACACCTTACTGAAATTTAAAAAGAAAAAGTTTGGGCTTTATATATACTTCAAACACAAATAGATTATTTCTACACAAGCCCTTCTCTCGCAGAATGAAATTTAAATTAGTTGTATTTCAGCTCTGATTCCTTATAAATACAGGAACACAGCATCAAATAAGATAATCAAATTGAAGGGGCAGTTTATGTGGACGCTGCGCTGCTCTGATTATGTGCTCAAAATAAGCAGGTAAAAACTAAAGTTACCAATAATTAGTACAGTTATTTTCACAACAATAAATATTATTATTAGTACTACTACAAATAATAATAATGATAATAAGAAGAATACAACATTAAATACAATAAAATGAATAATAATAATAATAATAATAATAATAAAATAAAATTCCATCCTTACACCTTACTTAAATTTAAGGTAAAAACTAAAGTTACCAATAATTAGTACAATTATTTTTACAACAATAAATATTATTATTACTACTACTAATAATAATAATGATAATAATAATAATAATAATAATAATAATAATAATAATAATAATAATAATAATGATAATAATGATAATAATGATAATAATAATAATAAGAAGAAGAAGAATACAACATTAAATACAATAAAATGAATAACAATAATAATAATAATAATATGAATAGGAATATGAATATGAATAATAATATGAATAATAATAAAATAAAATTCCATCCTTACACCTTACTTAAATTTAAAAAGAAAAAGTTTGGGCTTTAGATATACTTCAAACACAAATATATTATTTCTACACAAGCCCTTCTCTTGCAGAACGAAATTTAAATTAGTTAAATACAGGGACACAGCATCAAATAAGATAAGATGGTGCAGTTTATGTGGACGCCGCGCTGCTCTGATTATGTGCTCAAAATAAGCAGGTAAAAACTAAAGTTACCAATAATTAGTACAATTATTTTCACAACAATAAATATTATTATTACTACTACTACAAATATTGATAAGAAGAAGAAGAAGAAGAAGAAGAAGAAGAAGAAGAAGAAGAAGAAGAAGAAGAAGAAGAAGAAGAATACAACATTAAATACAATAAAATGAATCATATTAATAAAAATAATAATAATATAAATAATAATAAAATAAAATTCCATCCTTACACCTTACTTAAATTTAAAAAGAAAAAGTTTGGGCTTTATATATACTTCAAACACAAATAGATGATTTCTACACAAGCCCTTCTCTCCCAGAATGAAATTGAAATGAGTTGTATTTCAGCTCTGATTCCTTATAAATACAGGAACACAGCATCAAATAAGATAAAAGTCTGAATCGATGGCGCAGTTTAAAAACTTTATTTCCAAGCCGAGCTTCGGCTCAACATCTGATCTCCGACAGAAATGATATGAAATATTTTTGCACTTCAAACCCTTCACCACAGCACAACTTTCAATATCCAGCGCGCTCTTTTTTTCCCCAGCAGAGGTTATAAATATACATACAAAACCTCTGCTCAATGCGGTTATATGAAGTCCGAGAAGCAGTGAGATGCTGAAAAGACATTTAATATGTATGGAAATTTTTTTATATTAAGTTTGAAATTTCATTTATTGATCTCTTGATGGGTTCACGCTGATTAGAGTCACCAACAGTAAACACCACAGGCTGCAGAGAAGTACCATTTCAAGGTAGGCAGTAATTGCATTCAAAGGGAAAAAAAGTAAAATCGAGGTAACCCCAGCACAAGTCTCGGATCATGTGATTCGGTAAAAAAATGTGTACAACCTTTTCTTCATCCTTGACATTCTCTACCCTGACCTGGAAGAAGCTAGATATAAGTATAGAGCTTTCATTTGCCTAAAGAGGCCCTTTCACCAGGTCATTTATTGCAAGAAACATTCCATAAGACGGGAATATACACACACCGGCCACATTATTAGGTACACTTGTTAAATTCCTTGGTAACACAAATTGCTATTCAACCAATCACATGGCAGCAACTCAGTGCATTTAGGCATCTGGTCAGAGGAGAATGGGTAGACTGGTTCCAGATGATAGAAAGGCAACAGTAACTCAAATAACCACTCGTTACATCCAAGGTGTGCAGAATACCATCTCTGAACGCACAACACATCACAGCTTGAAGCAGATGGGCTACAGCAGCAGAAGACCACACCGGGTGCCACTCCTGTCAGCTAAGAACAGGAAACTGAGGCTACAGTTCACACAGGATCACCAAAATTGGACAATAGAAGATTGGAAAAATGTTGTTTGGTCTGATGAGTCTCAATTTCAGCTGCGACATTCAGATGGTGGGGTCAGAATTTAGCGCATGGATCCATCCTGCCTTGTATCACCGGTTCAGGCTGGTGGTGGGGGTGTAATGGTGTGGGGGATATTTTCTTGGCACGCTTTGGGCACCTTAGTACCAATTGAGCATTGATTAACCACTTGCCTACAGGACACTTTCACCCCCTTCCTGCCCAGTCTAATTTTGAGCTTTCAGAGCTGTTACAGTTTGAATGACAATTGCGCGGTCATGCAACGCTGTAACCATGTGACATTTTTATCATTTTCTTCACACAAATAGAGCTTTCTTTTCGTGCTATTTATTCACTACTGGGTTTTTTATTTTTTACTAAAAAAAAAAAAAGATTGAAAATTTTGAAATTAAAAAATGTTTTTCTTACTGTCAGTAAATTTTCTAAATAAGTATATTTTCTCCTTCCCTGATGTACATTGATAGGCTTCACTGATGGGCGCTGATGAGGAGGCACTAATATGCTGCACTAATGGGCACTGATAGGCGGCATGGATAGGTGGCACTGATGGGCATTTATGGGTATATATGCCTCTTAGCAAATACCTTGGGGTGTCTACTTTCTGAAATGGGGTCATTGGGGGGGGGGGGGGGGGGGGGAGGGTTGTGCTATCTGGACATTTCAGGGCCTCCATAACTGTGATAAGTAGTGAGAAGTGAAATCACCATTTTACACCCTTAGAAATCCTGAAAGCGGTGATTGGTTTTCGGGGTCCGGTAGGCGGCTAAAAATCCCACATAATAACAGTAATTACACATATGCCCATGACATGTTTGAGCAATATATCATTTAGTGATAACTTTGTGGGGAAAAAAAAACAGGTATTGTCATTTTGCCGAAACTTGTGGCAAAATATAAATATTCCATGGACACAGCATGCCTCTCAGCAAATAGCTTGGGGTATCTACTTACCAAAATGGGGTCATTTGGGGGGGGGGGGGTTGTGCTATTTAGGCGCTATCTGGGCATTTTTAAAAGCCTTTAAAAGCCTTTACAGGTTACCACTTTAGATTTACAGAGGAGGTCTACAGCTAGAATTACTGTCCTTGATCTGACATTCGTGGTGATACCTCACATGCATGGTGCAATTGCTGTTTACATATGACACGAGACCGACGTTTGCGTTCGCCATTGTGCGCAAGCACAGGGGTGCTTTTCTTTATTTTATTTTTTATTATTTATTGTGCTATTTTATTTTATTTTTACACTGTTCCTTTCATTTTATTTTTATTTTTTAATCATTTTTATTGTTATCACAGGGAATGTAAATATCCCCTATGATAGCAATAGGTAGTGACAGGTACTCTTTTTTAAAAAAAATTGGGGTCTATTAGACCCTAGATCTCCCCTCTGCCCTCAAAGCATCTGACCACACCAAGATCGGTGTGATAAGATACTTTCCTAATTTCCCAATGGCGCTGTTTATATCCAGCGAAACCGAAGTCATGAAATGCTCGTAGCTTCCGGTTTCTTAGGCCATAGAGATGATTGGAGCCATTCTGGTCTTTGATCAGCTCTATGGTCAGCTGGCGGAACCACCGGCTGCATTCTCAAGTTCCCCAGTAGAACCCGAGAAAACCATGAAAGATGGCGGGAGCGGGGGGGGGGTGGCGTTCCCTCCCACTGCTTTTAAAAGCAGTCTAGCGGCTAATTAGCCGCTAGGATTGCTTTTACATGAAAGCCGACCGCTGGCTGAAAAGAACGATACCAAGATGATACCTAAACCTGGAGGCATCATTCTGGTATAACCACTTAAAATCCAGCAACATACCAGAACGTTGCTGGTCCTTGTCTGGCATATATTGTAATGTTCTTTTTTTTCATGCAGCCTGTATATTGAAGTGCGTCCGAGCAGTTTTTCTGCAGTATATTGTAGTGCATCAGTGGAGCTTTACTGCAGTATATTGAACTGCGTCAGTGGAGCTTTACTGCAGTATATTGAAGTACTTCCATGCAATTTTACTGCAGTATATTGTAGTGCGTCCATTCAGTTTTACTGCAGTATATTGTAGTGCGTCCATTCAGTTTTACTGCAGTATATTGTAGTGCGTCAGTGCAGTTTTACTGCAGTATATTGTAGTGCGTCAGTGCAGTTTTACTAGCATACTAACTGGGGGCAGGAGGGCAGTCCGTGCCGGGTGCCACAAATTGGGGGGATGTCAGGCGGCTCCCCCAACCTCCACTTGTATGTAACAGTGAGAGCGGGACGGGCTTGGTAGAGCAGCGTCAATGTGACATGCTGACAGCGCAGGGAGAGCTCAGGCGGACTGACCCAATGTCACAATGCTGTGTGTCCCCCTCCTTGTCAATTCTAACAGCCCAGCAAGTACAACTCCCCCCCTCCACAGAAACGGAAGAGGCTGCATCGGCTCTGCCCCCCCCCCTCTGTTTCTGTGTCCCGCCCATGCTCTGTGCAGCCCGCGTGCTGCATCTGAAAGGAATGTGGGGGCGGGAACATTTAAACAAGTAGCCGCCGACTGAACTAGTGTGAGCAACCAGGGAACATCCAAGTGAGTTATCAGCACTGTCACTGTGTCCAGACTCTTCCCTCTCTCTCCCAAATCTCTTTCACTTCCCCTCTTTCCTCTGTTGTCCTCCAGCAGAGTCTTTCATTAACTCTATGCTAATAGTTGGCTCGATCATATGGCTATCATGTTCCTTTAGCCAGGGTTTTCACTAGTGTAATCATAGACATTGCATTTGATTTGCACCGCTTTGCTGTGCAAATCACACGCGATGTCTGTGCAATGCAAATTCAGCCATACAAACTGTATGGCTGAAATCGCATTTGCACCAAAACAGTGCAGGACTCTTTTTTTTGGTCTGCACTGGAATCAGATTGGATGGGTGTTTACACCCATCCAATCAGATTCCTGCACCATTTCACAGTTCCCACTGTGATCTGCAAACCGATCTGGGGGTGTCATTAATTTTACATTGACACCCGTAGCAGTTTGCAAAGGGCAGCGTGAACGGCCGACAAGCAACATGCAATGCAGGAATCCGCACTGGAATCGCGCTGATTCCTGCATCGCATATATGTGAACCAGGACTCAAGTGGGTTCACACTGATGTGCTGTGGTTCAGTTGCCTCAATTTTCACAGAGGTGCAGGGTGCTGTGTAATGTAAAGGGGTCCAGAGGTGCAGGGAGTTGTGTAATGTAAAGGAGTCCAGAGGTGCAGGGTGCTCTGTAATGTAAAGGGGTCCAGATGTGCAGGGTGATGTGTAATGTAAAGGGGTCCAGAGGTGCAGGGAGTTGTGTAATGTAAAGGAGTCCAGAGGTGCAGGGTGCTGTGTAATGTAAATGGGTCCAGAGGTGCAGGGTACTGTGTAATGTAAATGAGTCCAGAGGTGCAGGGTGCTGTGTAATGTAAAGGGGTCCTGAGGTGCAGGGGGTTGTGTATTGTAAAGGGGTCCAGAGGTGCAGGGTGCTGTGTAATGTAAAGGGGTCTATCAGGTGCAGAGGGTTTTGTAATGTAAAGGGGTCCTGAGGTGCAGGGGGTTATGTAATGTAAAGGGGTCCAGAGGTGCAGGGTGCTGTGTAATGTAAAGGGGTCCAGAGGTGCAGGGTGCTGTGAAATGTAAAGAGGTCCAAAGGTGCGGGGGGGTTGTAATGTAAAGGAGTCCAGAGGTGCAGGGTGCTGTGTAATGTAAAGGGGTCCTGAGGTGCAGGGGGTTGTGTATTGTAAAGGGGTCCAGAGGTGCAGGGTGCTGTGTAATGTAAAGGGGTCTAGCAGGTGCAGAGGGTTTTGTAATGTAAAGGGGTCCTGAGGTGCAGGGGGTTATGTAATGTAAAGGGGTCCAGAGGTGCAGGGGGTTGTGTAAAGTAAAGGGTTCCAAAGGTGCAGGGGGTTGTGTAATGTAAAGGGGTCCAGAGGTGCATGGTGTTGTGTAATTTAAAGGGGTCCAGAGGTGCAGGGGTTGTGTAATGTAAAGGGGTCCAGAGCTGCGGGGGGCTGTGTAATGTATAGGGGTCCAGTTGTGAAGAGGGGTTACAAAGTAGTAACAAAGAGATATTGGAGGATGCAGAGGAATGCAGGGGATACAGTGGGGTGTTTTTACATTTTAAAGTGGGGGGTGCCAGATATAGGAGTCGCCCTGGGTGCCAAATGCTCTAGATACGCCCCTGGTTTTACTGCAGTATATTGTAGTGTGTCAGTGGAGCGTGTCTGTGTACTGCAGTGTTTCACACTGCATTACATAACATTTAGTGCTGTATACAGTGCAGTATACCCCCCTTTTTTTTTACCTGCTGCGTGTTATTTATTTATTTATTTGTTTTTGTTTTTTGTCCCCTGCCTGCCCCCTTTTTTGAAATTATGAGCTGCATTTTTTTTGCTTGTGGCGCTGTTGTTCTCTCTTTTTTATATTTTTGACATTTCTGTCAGTGGCAGTCCTCAAGTTAAAGTGCACCAAACACCACTTTCCATTGATTAAAGTACATACAATTACACATTTCCCCATCTCTATTACATTTCGGTAATAAGCCCCCCATCATGTCTGGGAGGCCAACAAGGAGAGGCAGACATTCCCATGGCACTGTGAGGGGCCAGCAGCGTATGTGTCCACAGGCAAAGGTGGACGTGGTCTGACCTTCAGGCAGGGTACCATTTTTTCTGTTTAGTGATGTTTTCCATGCTATCCAGCCTCAGCATGTAGGGGAGGTGGTGGACTGGCTTACTCTATCACCTAAGCATAGACTAGTGTGCAGCCCACCGCAGCTGCCAGAGCGACTTATTCTGCCTCCTTATTGACAGGTACTCCTGCCCCCTCCCTAGAACCCTTGGGAGTAGTACGTGTCTGGGAGGAGGCAGTTCCAGATACTGTAATCCTCGGTGACCCGAGGACTCATGCCTCCGGAAACTTACAGTGTATGGGCTCCCTCATTCTTAAAAGCCTGCGAAAGTACCCCGAGCATTTGTGGCATCAATCAGAAGGATCACTTTTGTATGGCAACCCTCCTGCTGAGCTCCTCCATGCCTCTTATCAGTTTGGTTGCCCTTCTCTGCTCTTTCTCCAGTTCCCTGATATCCTTTTTGAGAACTGGTGCCCAAAACTGAACCGCATATTCCAGATGAGGTCTTACTGATGATTTGTACAGGGGTAAAATGATATCTCTCTCTGGATTCCATACCTCTCTTAATACAAGAAAGGACTTTGCTCGCTTTGGAAACCACAGCTTGGCATTGCATGCTATTATTAAGCTTATGATCTACCAAAACCCCCAGATCCTTCTCCACTATGGATTCCCTCAGTTGTACCCCTTCTAGTATGTATGACGCATGCATATCCTTAGCCCCCAAGTGCATAACTTTACATTTATCAACATTAAACTTCATTTGCCACATAGTTGGCCAATTAAACATTGGCCAACTAAACACTGCATAGCTTGGTGTCATCTGCAAAGACTGAAATTGTACTTTTAATCCAAGTATACTCATCCACAGCCACCCCTCTGTCCAAGGTTTTACTTAGCTCATCATAAAAAGAAATCAGGTTTGTTTGACAACTTCTGTCTTTCATGGACCCATGCTGTCTGTTGCTTAAAATATTTTTTTCCCAACAAGAACACGTCTATATGGTCTTTTATTAAACTCTCCAGTATTTTCCCGAATATAGAAGTTAAACTATACTTGGTAAAGACTTTGTTCCCTTTTTTAAATATAGGCACCACATTGGCCCTACGCCAATCCAGTGGTACCATTTCAGTCATTAATGAGTCCCTAAAAATTAGAAAACAATGGCTTTGAAATGACCGAGCTCAATTCTTTTAGGATTCTTGGGTGGATGCCATCTGGTCCAGGTGCTTTATCCACCTTTATTCTGTCTAAATATTTCTGGACCATATCACTTTTGGGCCATTGTGGATCATTTGGGGCTGTGTCACTACCACCCCCATTACGGACTTGAGCTTCCCCCATACTTCTTTATATACACAGAGCTGAAGAAAGTATTTAATAAATTTGCCTTCCCTTTGTCCCCAGTCGCCCACTCCAGATTATTTGGTAAAGGGCCTACATGCTCAGACCTGACATTTTTACTATTAATATATTTGAGGAAGTTGTGCCAAGCAGGAGACCCAGGGGAGGCCCCTTGCTGGAGAGAGCCAGGGAGAAGGTTGGTCTCTCAGAGAGTCCTGGTGACTCCCTTGGAGGACACACCAAACTTTGGGAACGTGCTTACAGTGTTGCCGGGTCGACTTAAAGGTTTTGACACTGTGAAGGTGGACATTGATCTGGATCTGGAGAGTCTTAAGTGATCTTCTACGGTATCTGGGACCCCAAACCCTCATAGTTCTGCAATAAAACTTTAAAAAGACAAAAGTGACTGGCGACCAATATCCTTTCTCAGTCCCCCTATTTTAGCCATAGATCTAGTGATAACATTGCTGCATTTAAAATATACTATTTCATGACAACGGGAAGGTTTTAGCATGTTGATAAGGGGGTAATAGAGGAACCAGGGAAGGCAAAACAAAAGCACACTAAACTTCAGCTTTAACAGAAATATCTTCCTCCTTTACATTATAACTAACCAGAAATGTTCTTGATGTGTCTCTCGCTTTATGATCCTTAATATTGCAGTAAATGAATATGCAGCCGGTGCCTCATTTCCATAAGAATGTGTTATTGAAGAGATACTGAAATGACTAGTGCAAGAATAAAGGAGCAAAATGTCGATGGGAACATGCGTCTAGGACAGGACAGCTGCATCCAAGTCACAGAAGCCATCTATTCCCATCAAACCATGCTGAAGTGAAGTCCCCAGGAGGAGATTTAAACTCTCCCAAGAAAGCCCCGAGCAATTTTCAACAGCTGCGGTTTTCAAGACACTCCATTTAATGCCGACTTCAAGTTCATTCACACGACTTAATGGCTTTCTTACACCCAGCATCTGTCCTCCATACACTCTACAACACCAGTCACGGCTAATGCTGCAGACCATATTGTAATGACATCAGATGGAAGTTCTTCACTCCGTCTCTCTGCTAAAAGTCACTTTGTTAACAATGTAAGATGAGGTTATTTATTACTCTGAGTACATATTCTTCAACGATGAACATGAATTCCTAAGTCAGGCCTCTGAATAAACACCGTTGCTGGTAGAACTCAATTTTATCATGGGTTGAATCTGTAAGACTATATAAATGTATCTACTCTTAATTATATTACATTATTGCCTCTGCATTCGATTATTACTGGTTTTAGTAATAAGTTCACCCAAAAAGGGAAACTCCACTTATCTGCCTCCACATTTGGCACCTTTTGGGGGGGGCGGGTACCTGGCTTTGACTTTCAGCTCAGTTCTTTGATCTGGCCCCTCACTCCTGTTCAGTTCTCCTACAGCAAGCAGCTTGCTATGGGGGCATCTGAGCGGAGACACAGCTCTCTGTGTCCGTTCAGACACAGAGCCCATACTTACCAACTGTCCCGAATTTCCCGGGACATTCCCGGGATTTAGACCCTTTTCCCGGAATTTGTGATTCCCGGGAAATGTCCCGGGAAATTCTTGTATTCCCGAATTTCCACCGTTGCCACTATAGGTCCGTGGCCAGCGGAGACAATGTCTGTGGCTGCAAATAGAAATTGAGCTGCAGCACTGCCCACCACCCGCTGCCAGTCTGTCTGTGACCTGATGTGGGAAGAGGCAGGGGTGGGCGGCGCCGCAGTTCAATTGCTATTGGAAGCCACCCCGCCTATTTTGTTCCACTGACTGCCTGTGTGATCTGTTTTTCTGTAATGGCGGCGGAGAGAGTCTCCGCTGCTGGGGGACACCTAATGAGAGGGGGGCTTCAGTGGGGGACACCTGATGAGGGGGGCTCCATTGGGGGACACCTGATGAGAGGGGAGTTTCACTGGGGGGACACCTGATGAGAGAGAGGCTCCACTAGATAAGGACATTCATTTTCTGGATGTATGTTCTTGATGTTTCTTTTTTAGAGAATGTCTCATATCATTTCATACCATTACTATATCCCATTTCTTCCTTTTCGTTCATGCCCCCGCCCATGTCCCTGCCCACATCCTGTTTAGACAGTATAAGCCATATGTGTGTACACTTGTAGTCATAGGTTGAAAAAGGAAACAATCAGACGTTCCAAAACGCGTCCCTTACTGATGACTACTTCTGGCTTGCAGTCCACACTGGTTCCCGCCTCTCACTGCTGACATCACCTCCGGGACCTCTGTCCATCACAGGCCCGGTCAATGCTAACCGCTCACCGGCTTACAGGGAATTCCATGGTCCCGGATCCTCTGCTGCAATTCATGACACAGCTCTGATACCCCCTACATGTCGAGGACCTCCATGTCTGCCGGACTACCTTCATTACCTATGATTTTATGCTTTTACATTCACCAGATCCTGTAATTGTTTTTAATTCTTTCTGGGGGAAATAAATAGCTTTTAATCCTTAGAGGCATCTCTCTTTTGTTGCTTTGTTTTTCTCTAATGATTGCTTCTCCTTGTTAGTGCAGGCCAAAGTGTGAGAAGATTCATCATCGGACCTCCGTCTTTTCATACGTACTGTCTGCTTGGTCCTTATGTTCAGAGCACCCTTATATACTATACCTGGGCTCCGGTGGGAATGCCTGCTGTAAGGAGGGACTGAGCGGGACACCTGATGAGAGGGGGGCTTCACTGGGGGACACCTGATGAGGGGGGCTCCACTGGGGAACACCTGATGTATGGAGGGACTCCGCTTGGAATGGCTGGTGTAAGGAGGGACTCCGCTGGGAATGCCTGGTGTAAGGAGGGACTCCGCTGGGAATGCCTAATGTAAGGAGGGACTGCGCTGGGATTGCCTGGTGTAAGGAGGGACTCCGCTGGGAATGCCTGGTATGAGGAGGGACTGCACTGGGATTGCCTGGTGTAAGGAGGGACTGCGCTGGGATTGCCTGGTGTAAGGAGGGACTCGGCTGGGATTGCCTGGTGTAAGGAGGGACTGCGCTGGGATTGCCTGGTGTAAGGAGGGACCCGGCTGGGATTGCCTGGTGTAAGGAGGGACTCGGCTGGGAATGCCTGATGTAAGCAGGGACTCCGCTGGGATTGCCTGGTGTAAGGAGGGACTTTACTGGGATTGCCTGGTGTAAGGAGGGACTCCGCTGGGAATGCCTGTTATGAGGAGGGACTGCACTGGGATTGCCTGGTGTAAGGAGGGACTGCGCTGGGATTGCCTGGTGTAAGGAGGGACTCGGCTGGGATTGCCTGGTGTAAGGAGGGACTCGGCTGGGAATGCCTGTTGTAAGGAGGGACTCCGCTGGGATTGCCTGGTGTAAGGAGGGACTCTACTGGGATTGCTTGGTGTAAGGAGGGACTCCGCTGGGATTGCCTGGTGTAAGGAGGGACTGCTCTGGGATTGCCTGGTGTAAGGAGGGACTGCGCTGGGATTGCCTGGTGTAAGGAGGGACTCGGCTGGGATTGCCTGGTGTAAGGAGGGACTCGGCTGGGAATGCTTGATGTAAGGAGGGACTCCGCTGGGATTGCCTGGTGTAAGGAGGGACTCTACTGGGATTGCCTGGTGTAAGGAGGGACTCCACTGGGATTTCCTGTTGTAAGGAGGGACTGCTCTGGGATTGCCTGGTGTAAGGAGGGGCTCCGCTGGTAATGCCTGGTGTAAGAAGGAACTTTACTGGAAATGCCTGGTGTAAGGAGGAACTCTACTGGGATTGCCTGGTGTAAGGAGGGACTCCGCTGGGAATGCCTGATGTAAGAAGGGACTCTACTGGGGACATCTGATGTAAAGAGGGACTCTACTGGGATTGCCTGGTGTAAGGAGGGACTCTACTGGGATTGCCTGGTGTAAGGAGGGACTCCGCTGGGGACATCTGATGTAAGAGGGACTCTGCTGGGAATGTCTGATGTAAGGAGGGACTCTGCTGGGGATACCTGGTGTAAGAGGGACTCCGCTGGGATTGCCAGATGTAAAGAGGGTCTCTACTGGGGATATCTGGTGTAAGAGGGACTCCGCTGGGATTGCCTGGTGTATGGAGGGACTCTGCTGGGGACACCTGATTGCATCTGGTGGCAGGCGACATAGTAAGTGACACATTCAGGGCTTCCACTGATTCTACATTATGGTGAGTTGAACTATTACATTTTATATTACAATGTAATAATAGAAATAATGCGCTTCAATCATCCTGTCACCATAACAAACATGGTGCTGGGATGATTGAAGCGCTAACACCAGGCGTTTGGAGTATCTTTATCTGCTGATATGTTAAACTCTGGAATACACATTTCTATTGTGGTGTAGGATCTGGGCCTGCTGTCCCTCCATCCCTATTTCCTTCGTTCTCTCTCCTTCTCTCCTTTCCCTCCTTCTTTCCTTCTTTCCTTCGTTCTCTCTCCCACTTTTCCACTTTCTTTCTCCAACTCTCATTCATCTCAGACTCTAACCACACCCCCATTTGAACCACTCCCATAATTTCACGTAAACCACGCCCATTTCCGCCGCTGCGCATTCCACATTTTTCTTTTTTTGCTATGTCACACCTACAAATGCATGCCCCACCCCTAATTATAATAAGACTCCGCCTACAGCCAAAAAAGTGTACCTATAATTTTTTTTTACAATGTTGGTAACTATGGGAGCCCTAACCCAGCCCTGCCCATTTTCTCTACACAAATGGCTAGCTGACTTTGATTGACAGCAGCGGTAGCCAATGGCGCCACTGCTGTGTCTTAGCCAATCATGATGGAGAATCTCGGACTGCTGAGACATTCGTGGACATCGCTGGACAAAGAAGGACCTCAGGTAAGTATTGGGGGGTGGGGAGGCTTAGGGTGGCTGCTGTACACAAAAGGCTTTTTATCTTAATGCAAAGAATGCAATAGAACGTATTTGTTACATTCACTAACAGCCGAATTTGAAAGGAAATTCCAATACCTATAATTTAATAGTTAGTAACAGCTAAAATATTAATAGTTAGGTATTATTTCAGATTTTCACATTTTTCGGGTTTTGGGATTTTCGAATTTATAATTTCCGAGTTTCCAAATTTTGCAAATTTTCTAATTTACGAATATTCAAATGTATGAATTTTCGTAAAAATTTGTTAGATGGGTCTTCAATAATTTGGATATTTCCGAATTAATCAATTTGTTAAAATTAGTTAAAAGATGAATTTGGAACAAAACGAATTGCACATGTCTAGTCTAAAGCAGTCATTGCTGGTTTGGGCACAAATGCCCAAAATCTGTGTCTTTGGGGAGACATGGACCCGAATCTGAAGTAAGACCACGCCATGGGTCCCCCAATTACACACCTCCTAAAGAGTAGTGCTCCCTTAAAAGCCAGGGCCCATAGTCAGTAGGCAAGATGCCACCCTGAAGTCCCCTTCAAAAGCCCCTTTCCCGGTTGGGTCTGTCACAATTGTCATCTTAACCACTTCCGGACCACCCGCCGTCGTTATACGCCAGCTGTTTGAAGAGGAATGTCGTTGTTATGGCAGCAGCTAGCTACCATAACCCTAGTGTCCTCTTCTTCAGCGGGCGGTCCGCTTTCAGATAAAAGTGGTCTCTGTGGCGGATTTGGGGGACCCCTCTCCCACCGATCCGCCGCTTACCGGAGCTGCCGCCTCCCTATTTGGTATAGAGATGAGTGAGGGGAAGATGGCCCCCACCCGTCTCTATACCTCTGCAGGGCGGAAGCGACGTCAAAACGTCACTTCCGGCCATAACTCTTAAAGCGACATTTTATTTTTATTTTATTTTTTTCAAATGACATTTAATTTTTTTTATTTTTTTTATTGCATTTAGTGTAAATATGAGATCTGAGGTCTTTTTGACCTCAGATCTCACATTAAAGAGGTCCTGTCATGCCTTTTTTCTATTACAAGGGATGTTTTCCTTGTAATAGGAAGAAAAGTGACACCATTTTTTTATTCAAAAGAACAGTGTAAAAATAAAAAATAAAAGGTAAAATAAATAAGAAAAAAAAGAATTTTTTTTTAAATGCACCCCGTTCTGCCGAGCTAGCGCGCAGAAGCGAACGCATATGAGAGTAGCGGCCGCGTATGAAAACGGTGTTCAAACCACACATGTGAGGTATCACCGTGATCGTTAGAGTGAGAGCAATGATTCTAGCCCTGGACCTCCTTTGTAACTCAAAACATGCAACCTGTAGAATTTTTTTAATGTCGCCAATGGAGATTTTTAAGGGTAAAAGTTTGTCGCCATTCCACGAGCGGGTGCAACTTTGAAGCGTGACATGTTGGGTATTAATTTACTCCGCGTAACATCATCTTTCACAATATTAAAAAAAAAATTGGGCTAACTTTACTGTTATCTTACTTCTTATTTCAAAAAAGTGAACTTTTTCCCCAAAAAATGCGCTTGTAAGACCGCTGCGCAAATACGGTGTGACAGAAAGTATTGCAACGACTGCCATTTTATTCTCTAGGGTGTTAAAAATATATATATATAATGTTTGGGGGTTCTAAGTAATTTTCTAGCAAAGAAAAATGATTTTAACTTGTAAACAACAAGTTCGAAAAATAGGCCTGCTCCTTAATCTGTGTACTAAATGATTTAGTTCTCAGGCCACTGGTGAACAGTTTAGGATTAAGCAATACATCAAATGTGGTACGAATTATGTTGTATATTTGATTGTTTGCACCCTATGTCATTTACAATATGTAGGATGCACCACCGGACCTTTAAGAACTAGAAACGGGCAACACTACTGTGACTTTAGCAATCCACATATAAAGTTTATCTCTAATGCATCTAGACATTTTAAAGAATGTCAGGGGGGAGATGTTTTCTCTTTTAGATTTTTTGACATTGAACGAGTGGTCCCGGTAACCAGGAGTGGCCACCACCGACTGCAATTATTGGAGATGGAATCTTGGTAGATATTTAGGCTGAAGACCAGGGTCCCCCTTCGGTCAGAAAGCAAAGCCAAGCCGCTCCAGGTGAGAGCAATCCCACCCTTCAACCTCACGTAGCAGGTCCAGTCCACAATCTGGATAGGGGCCTCTGGAACAGGAAAAGGTTTGACTGCACTCACAGGTTTGAAGCAAAAGTGAAGACTTTATTGAAGATAAAAAATCATCAGACAACACCGTAGAGATCATGAAATCAATGCAGACCTGGCAGAGAGTAACACATTTCACAAATTGCAATTCGCTTAGTCATAATCTCATAGGTTAAACCTCAGGTGGGACCTTGATTTTAACCTCCATTTAAATTCCCATCGCTCTCTCCTTATCAGTCTTGTCAGTCTCCCCTGCTTGGTTTTTCCAATTCCCTCATAGGAATATTGGAGGGTTATTTTCTATTGTGTTCTTGTCTAGATGTTTTCTTTTCTTTTTTTCACATACTGCATTATACAGTGCATTTATTATACAATGTATCTGTTTTTATCATGAATAATTCCTTTTTTGCTTTATTGTTAGTCTTTTTACGTCTCCTGGCTTGTGTTTAGAGGATAATTGCCTTAAAGTGGTTCATATTTTACTACCCCCTGCATCCCAATACTTTTGACAGTATATGGCATATGTATTTGTCCATAAGAGCATGAGCACTTTATATTGTGAGCCCCGCTATATTGGCCTTTTTTTACTGGAGTTTTTTCTTTTTTTATATCGCAGCATATCTACGTCGCACGGCATAACAATGAATTCATTCTTCGAGGTAAATTTATATGAGGATGCCATTAAAGTAAATGTGCGTGTAAAGGCAGGCGTTCCAATACTTTTGACAATATAGTGTATATAGTGCTCTACTCCAAAGTGCTTAAAATGTCCCCACGTGGACTGACACTCACCAGAAAATGTTGACCTACTAGTTCTAGCCCCCGTTTATTGCCTTCACAGTTCACACTTCAACCTGATGGTCTTCCTGTCAGGGCTGGGCTAAGCCCTTCCTTCTCTGAGCTGGCCGCTCAGCTGTCGGCTAATTGCCAGCTCCCTTCTCTCTACAGTTACTCAGCTGTTGATGATATCCTGCTCGTCAGTCCTGTCTACTTAAGCCGTCCAGTCCAGAGGATCTCTGCCTTCGCCTTGGTCAACATCACAGAAATGATCTCCTGTGATCCTGTTCAAGACTTGCTTTGCTGACATCCCTTCTGGGTCCAGATCCTGCTTGCTGTTCCACTACATTGATCCCTGACTTCTGGCTTGGCTGACTATCCGTTCCGGTTACCAAACATTGGCTATGTTTTGACTACATTTGTTCTTTTTACTTTTATTATTAAACAAGTGTGATTTAACTGTACTTCTGTCTCGGCCTGATTTCATGATTTCTGACAAAAAAAAAATACCAGGACTCATAGTGTAAAACTGTTATGTTAAACCACTTCAGCCTCGGAAGGATTTGTCCCCTACAATACAATTTATGTCCCTTTTTTCCCACAAATAGAGCTTTCTTTTGGTGGTATTTGATCCCCTCTGCAGTTTTTATTTTTTTGCGCTATAAACAAAAACAGAGCGACAATTTTGAAAAAAAAAACAATATTTTTTACTTTTTGCTATAACAAATATCCCCCCAATTTTTTTTAAAAAAAACAAATTTCTACATCAGTTTAGGCCAATATATATTCTTCTACATATTTGTGGTAACAAACATTGCAATAAGCGTATATTGATTGGTTTGCGCAAAAGTTATCGCGTCTACAAAATGGGGGAAAGATTTATGGCGTTTTTATGGCTTTTTTTTTACTAGTAATGGCAGTGATCTGCGATTTTTAGAGGGACTGCAACATTGCGGCGGACAGATTGGACACTTTTGACACTTTTTTGGGACCATTGACATTTATACAATGATCAGTGCTATAAAAATGCACTGATTACTGTATAAATGTCACTGGTAGGGAAGGTGTTAACACTAGGAGGAGATCAAGGGGTTACATGTGTTCCCTAGGGAGTGTTTCTAACTGTGGGGAGGTGAGACTGACTGGGGGAGGAGACATATCACTGTTCGCAAATACTACAGCAGATCTATTTCTTCTAACCTGTCAGAAACAGGATTTGTGTGTTTCCCATTCTGGCTCCCATGCCCACAATCGCGGGTGGCCGGCGGCGGTTGCTCCCGCCTGCCACACGCATTGGGTCCCCCACTGTGCAGCGCAGGTGCCTGCTATGGCTTTTAAAGGAGCAGCCATATGGGTACGGCGATTCACGGGATGGAGCCACATTTCCACCTATTATCTATAGGAGCTGGTCGGCAAGTGTTTAATAAAAGTAATAAAAAAAAGGTATTCCACTCACTTGTATCAGTGCCAAACAGTTGTCACTAGGTGTATACAACTGATCTGAGGGGGAAGATGGCCACTGCCGATCCGGTCCTGGTAATGGCGTGAGTTCCAGCAACCAGATGTGAAGTCACCGGATGTGATGTAAGCCCGTAAACCACGCCTCGTCCTGTTTGGAGCTTCCTGAAGATGTCCATGAGGACAAAACACATTGAGACATGGCTTACGGGCTTACATCACAAGCGCAGTGTGACTTATCTAGAAATGGTAGGTCTACATTTTCTGGTGAGTGACAGTCCATGTGGGAACGCTTGAAGCACTTTGGATTGGAGCACTTTACATGTCCATAAGTGCACAAGTACTTTATATTGCGAGCATTGCCATATTGAGACTTTATACTGAACTTTTTCTTATTTTATACCACAGTATATCTATGTTACATTTTTTAAAAGATGAATTCATAAAAATACGGATCATAAAAATATACCCACGTTTCATTACCTGTCACCAGATCGGCAAAAAAAACATGTTTTCATTGTCTTCAAACACTTCCAGCAGATCAGAGCAGACGTCCAATGTTCTGTCCTTCGAGTATGGTGTCAACTGCCGAGGTCCCCACTTTGCACACACTTTCCAATATCCTAGGTCTTCAATCATATTCATTATGGCACTGTGACCGCAATCTAGTTGCTCAAAAAGTTCATGGATTGGGATTCGTAGCTTTAAGTATCTTGCCACATCATTCATCATCACCTAGTAGATGCTTGGGCTGCAATATATGGGGGTTTGGCGCTTTAAAATTCATGTAAATGTGGAAAACCTACAGAATTTGTTAATGTTATATAATAAAAGAATAAAATAAAACCTCTACACAACCAACCAGCAGCCGCTTTTACTCTTAACGGCTGCTCTAAACTAGTAAAAATAAAACCTAACTGGGCAACCACAAACGGTAGGTCTTACATCGCTTCATTGAAAGTGCTGTTCTTCAGCTAACCACCTTGCCAGGGTTTAGCAGCATTCAACAGAAAACACCGGCAGTCTATTAGATTCATCTTTTTGGCAGTAATTTTCCTCACAAAACTTCCACTTTTCAATATTTTATAATGTGTATCACAGTGTAACTACGTACTATATCACAATAACGATTCTAAGTAGAGAGCAACCTCTCGCTAAACGTCCCAATAAACATTTCCCCCATGCTTTTCATTATCATAAAACCTATTTATTTGTTCTTTAGAAAACTGCCGAGACTCTCCCCGTGTTTATCATGGTCAGGGTGGCTGGTAATAAACAGAACAGGACTCTGTAATTTTGAGGAAGGATTATGTGCAGGCTATTGGGTTATAAGACCTAGAGAATATATTTATTGTGGAATGGATCCCAAGGGTCTAATAGGAAAGCCTTGCCCTCACTACCTTAGACCTTTGTTTTATGAAATCCCCCTTTCTTGCCATGTAATGCATTCTGTTATATCAACATCTCTACCCCCCCACCCTTTCAGTCATGGAATGAATTATGAAATTTGTGCATTATAAAATATACATAAGCCTCTTTCCTTGGTTTCTCCCTTCCTCTAGGCTTCTGTGTGTTGCTGTTGAATAGAACTTACCATAAGGCAAGTTCACCCATCTACATTGGGGCACATTTATTGGGTAAATTGGGTTTCCAGAAAGCTAAAGCTAGACTTCTGGCAGATACAAAAGACACTGATTAACCAAGCCGCTGCACAATGATATCCAAAAACCTTGCTTTGTTCTGTCATTTTCGTCATGTGCACCAAAATCCACAGTCATTGGAGCTCCTCTATTGTCCTTCTGCTAAGAACTGGGTAAGTGACATGGGCCATTTAATGAGAATGGAAAAACTGGGTTCCTGTTCTCTTTATGGACACACTGGCGCTTAGTTTTCTCACCTTTACTTTACTTGATTTTCCCCTCGACTCTCCTTACCAACCCATAGATCAATATCTCCCAACTTTAGTTCCAATGAATAGAAACATAGAAAAATGACATCATATATATATATTAAAGCACCTAAAAGCAGCGCTAAAAAAACATAATCTCACCTTACCCCAGCCAAACTGGCTACTATGCACCCAACAGCAGACCCTCAGTACTTCTGAGGATGTCAACTTACAGGATCCATGGCCCACATCTGGTGGGATGCCCCAGAATAAGGTAATTTTGGAGCCGGATTTTTACCCTGATCCAAAAAGTGACAGATTTCCAAATACCAAGAACCCCTGCCAATGCCCTTCTCAATGCAAATCTCCCCAAGACCTCTAAATCCAATCGCAAACTAATCCACTTCATTTTACTAGGAGTCAAGCTGACAATAGCCAAAGCTTGAAAACAACCCAGGGTCTCCTTATCGGCATGGATTATGTCCCAAGAGAAACTGACTAGGATCCTACTAAACACCACAGTCCAGTTTGAAGCAACCCTGGGCTCTACATATGGGCATCTCCCTCATACCAGGGGTACGGACATAATTACTATCCGCCCTCACTAGGCCCTCACATTTTCCCCTATTGATTGGCTCTTACTTCTCTCCCCTTCTACTCCTTCCCTCTAACCTACCTCTACCCCCCTCCACTCCCTCCCACATTATGCCCCTCTACGACAACCAGAGAGACCCTCCGACTTAAGCGCCTTTAGGCCTGTTTGCTAAAGGGCCGTTGGGGCGTTCTAGTTAATCTCCCGAAACCTTTATCTTTGAGTTAGATTCTAGGCTAGACTACAGAAAACGTTACTCCATGGGTGTTTGGGGAGGACCCTCCAGGCACAGTATCTTTTCTTTAGGGGTGCCGGAGGAGCCCCACCAGGCTTCTGGATACTAAATCCTTTCAGCCAGAGTTTGTTACAGTGAAGATGGAGCTGACCCAGAACCTACTGACCCTGCCTTCTCTTAACAGCTATTATTTCTGATACGCATTTGGGTTATTATATTGCCTTAACGGATGTACTGTTATTTAGTATTTTCTTGTGATGTACAAATAAAAATAACATTTTTGAAAGAAAAAAACACAATCTCAAATGACAAGTGTGCATAAGTATAACAAAAGGTCCAAATATCCAATAGCAGGTGTGCATTGATGGAACAAAATGTGCAATTAAGATAGTAAAGTCCCAATGCCACAGTCCGTTGTGAGTAAAATTTGTCCGGAATGGGTTCAGTTTCAGGGTCTTCTACCATACACTTCACCACTATCTAGCACTGCTGGTATCCCCGCTCGGTGTGCTGACGTCAATATTGATCGTCATATGCCCCCGGCTTGACACGTTTCGTCATCCCAACATGATCTGAGGGTAAGACCCTCAGATCATGTCGGGATGACGAAATAAGTCAAGTGGGGCCATACGACGACCAACATTGACGTCAGCACGCCGAACGAGGATACCGGCAGCGCTAGATAGCGGTGAAGTGGTAGAAGGCACCTGCAGGATCCTTACCAGTATACTGACTGGATACATGCTATATGCTTGCTATTTATACTTGTTTGTAAGTGCGGTTTGAAAAAGGGGGAAGTGGATTACAATAGAATCTTAAACGAGATTACGTTATGGAGTTATTTCTTTCCTTTGGGACGAGTCCATTACCATCTGATCGACACTCTTGATTGCAATCTGATTCGTGGAGAGATCTTCCGATTCACAGATCTACCGTGTATGCCTATGATTTAGCATGATCTGGTAAGAATTGAATCTAGAGGGGGCGGTTCTCACATGGTGACATCTGTCCTTCATATTTGCGAAACTGAACCCATTCCGGACAAATTTTACTCACAACAGACTGTGGCATTGGAACTTTACTATTTTAATTGCACATTTTGTTCCATCAATGCACACCTGCTATTGGATATTTGCACTCTATCATTTGAATTGCATCTTTTGTTATACTTATGCACACTTGTCATTTAGGATTGTGTTTTTTTTAGTGCTGCTTTTGGGTATTTTAATATGTTTTTAAGAATACTTACCTTTGGTAGATTTATATAGCAGCTGCTTTTTTACCTTAATGGTCAATATAACTGATTACAAATTATTTGAGATTTGATTTCCATCTCGCCAATCCATAAGCTCTTGATATAGTTGGAAAGGGCTCGGTGTTGTTTTTTTTGTACATCATATATATGTATACAGTATACACACTGATCAGCCTAATACACCTAATATTGAATAGGCCCCCTTTTGCCACCAAAACAGTCCCTTTTGTAACCAAAGCAGCAATGGCCCATCAAGGCATGGACACCACTAGACCTCTAATGGTATAGAGCCAGGAACTCAATTTCTTCCTGTCCCTTGGCACTATCTATATCACTTTCAGTGAGGTCTGGGCTGGAGATACCTGTCAGGTATGTGGCAGTACCAGTCAGCCCCGACACCGAAACAAGACATCCTTAATTAGGCCTTCCAGTGCCCACCTCCGTTGGGGATGTGCTTGTGTGTTCGAGCATGCAAACACGTTCATTCCTTCACGCATGCAGTCACCTGATCAAAGTTCTCCATGGTTTCCCTTGTGTATGTCTACAAGCCAGATTTTATTTTTGAATATTTTTTTTTCCTTTTTCCTTTCCTTCCTGCTTTTCAAAATTCCGCACTTTCCTGCTGACAGGACAGAGCCCTGTATTGTTTACATAGACAGAGCTCTGCCCTTTGTTCACCCCCAAATGTTGAGGTCAATATCAGGTTGAGGTCAGGTCTCTGTGAAGGCCAGTCAAGTTCCTCCACCCCAAACTCGCGCATCCATGTCTTTATGGACCTTGCTTTATGTACTGGTGCGCAGTTATGTTGGAAGAGGAAGGGGCCATCCCCAAACTGTTCCCACAAAGTTGGGAGCATAAAATTGTCCAAAGTGTCTTGGTATGCTGATGCCTTAAGAGTTCCCTTCACTGGAACTAAGGGGCCAAGCCCAACCCCTGAAAAACAACCCCCCACCATAATCCCCCCTCCACCAAATGATTTGGACCAGTGCACAAAGCAAGGTGCATAAAGACACGGATGGGTGAGTTTGGGGTGGTCCAAATCATTTGGTGGAGGGGGGATTATGGTGTGAGGTTGTTTTTCAGGGCTTGAGCTTGGGCTTGGCCCTAGGGTTGCCACATCATCCCTTTAATCCAGGACACACATTAATTACACGGGTTCTGTGGCTGATTAAGGTGGTAATTAAACTCACTTGGTACCTTATCTATCAGCCTCAGAACCTGTGTAATTCATATGTGTCCTGGATTAAAGGGATGATGTGGCAACCCTACTTGGCCCCTTAGTTCCAGTGAAGACCGTCATCATACCAAGACATTTTGGACAATTTCATGCTCCCAACTTTGTGGGAACAGTTTGGGGACGGCCCCTTCCTGTTCCAACATCACTGTGCACCAGTGTACAAAGCAAGGTCCATTAAGACATGAATGAGCGAGTTTGGAGTGGAGGAACTTGACTGGCCTGCACAGAGTCCTGACCTCAACCCGATAGAACACCTTTTGGGATGATCTAGAGCGTAGACTGCGAGCCAGGCCTTCTCGCCCAACATCAGTGCCTGGCCTCACAAATGCGCTTCTGGAAGAATGGTCAAACATTCCCATAGACACACTCCTAAACCTTGTGGACAGCCTTCCCAGAAGAGTTTAAGCTGTTATAGCTGCAAAGGGTGGGCCAACTCCATATTGAACCCTACGGACTAAGACTGGGATGCCATTAAAGGTGGGTGTCCCAATACTTTTGGTAATATAGTGTAGGTTTAGACTAGACTTCAACTTCAAATACAAAGTCCAGCGAGAGCTTGAGGTCCCTCATGGAGAAATCATTGCAACACAGAGAGAGAGAGAGTGCAGTTTCACTTCTGAGGTTGAAGTAGACAGACAGATGAACTGATCATCAGAAGGGCTTAAAAACTGCTTTTTTGGATTATTTAAACCCTGTCTGTACTCCGGTAGCCATTGCCAAATGAAAGCTGAAAACTGATCATTATAGCCGGTGGCTGAGCATACAGCTGATCGTTTCGGATGATAATTGAGTCTATAATTCTGCAGTTATCGTCCTTTAATATTTCACCTCTTCTCTGGCAGCGGGATGATGACAATGGTTCAGGCAATGGAGAGACTCGGACACTTTTGCCAAAAAAGTGAAACTGTTATGAGGAGCCCCAGAGAGAGCGTGTAGTGTGCAGCCTGAGCCCCCCGCTTCTCCCATTCAGTCTCCCTTCCTGGAACTGATCGCGGTAATAGACTCCGATACCGCCTGCATCCAAAAACTCATTCCAATTTACAGAACAGCTGGGGTCTCAGATAGCTTCGTTCAGAAAACACAAACAGATTCGAGAGCCGTACTCAACCACTTGACCTCCCGAAAAATTGACCCCACTTCCTGCCCGGGCCATTTTTTGGCGATACGGCATTGCGTCGCTTTAACTGACAATTGCGCAGTCGTGCGACGTTGTACCCAAATAAAATTGACGTCCTTTTTTTCCCCACAAATAGAGCTTTCTGTGGTGGTATCTGATCACCTCTGCGGTTTTTTTTTTTGTTTTTTTTTTGCGCTATAAGAGCAACAATTAAAAAAAAAAAAAAAACAATATTTTTTACTTTTTGCTATAATAAATATCCCACATGTTTTTATAAAACACATTTCTTTATCAGTTTAGGCCAATATATATTCTTCTACAAAAAAAACAAAAAAAAAACAACTATTTTGAAAAAAAAAAAAAATATTTTTTTACTTTTTGCTATAATGCATATCCAATAAAAAAAAATGTAAAAAAAAAACAAATGTATTCATCAGTTTTGGCCAATATATATTCTTCTAAAAAAAAAAAAAAAAAAAAAACTATTTTGAAAAAAAAAAAACAATATATTTTTTTACTTTTTGCTATAATACATATCCAATAAAAAAAAATGTAAAAAAAACAACAAATGTATTTATCAGTTTTGGCCAATATATATTCTTCTACAAAAAAAAACAAAAAAACAACTATTTTGAAAAAAAAACAATATTTTTTTACTTTTTGCTATAATAAATATCCAATAAAAAAAATGTAAAAAAAAAACAAATGTATTCATCAGTTTTGGCCAATATATATTCTTCTACAAAAAAAAAAAACTATTTTGAATAAAAAAAACAATATTTTTTTTACTTTTTGCTATAATACATATCCAATTAAAAAAAAAATGTAAAAAAAAACCAAATGTATTCATCAGTTTTGGCCAATATATATTCTTCTACATATTTTTGGTAACAAAAATCGCAATACGCGTATATTGATTGGTTTGCGCAAAAGTTATCGCGTCTACAAAATAGGGGATAGATTTATGGCATTTTTATTATTGTTTTTTGTTTTACTAGTAATGGCGGCGATCAGTGATTTTTAGCGGAACTGCGACATTGCGGCGGACAGATCGGACACTTTTGACACTTTTTTGGGGAACAGTGACATTAATACAGTGAACCACTTGACCTCCAGAAGATTTACCCCTCCCCCTTCATGACCAGGCCATTTTTTTGAGATACAGCACTGCATTAATTTAACTGACAATTGCGCGGTCGTGCGATGCTGTACACGTTTTTGCCTTTTTTTTCCCACAAATAGAGCTTTCTTTTGGTGGTGTTTGTTCACCTCCGCATTTTTTATTTTTTTGCGCTATAAACAAAAAAAGAAAAAAGAGCGACAATTTAAAAAAATAAAAAATAATTTTACTTTCTGCTATAAAACACATCCAATACATTTTTTTTTAAATCAAATTTCTTCATAAATTTAGGGCAATATGTATTCTGCTACATATTTTTGGCAAAAAAAAAATCTTAATAAGCGTATATTGATTGCTTTCCACAAATGTTATAGCATCTACAAACTACGGGATATTTGTATTTATTTATTACTAGTATTTTTTACTAGATCAGTGACATATAGCGGGACTGCAAAATGTATTATTTTTTTGCGCTATAAACAAAAAAAGAGCAACAATTTTGAAAGAAAATATATTTTTTACTTTCTGCTATAAAACATATCCAATATTTAAAAAAAATAAAAAATAAAATTTCCTTATAAATTTAGGCCAATATGTATTCTGCTACATATTTTTGGTAAAAAAGAATTTTAATAAGCGTATATTGATTGGTTTGCACAAACGTTATAGCATCTACAAGCTATGGGATATTTTTATTTATTTTTTACTAGTATTTTTTACTAGATCAGTAACTTATAGCGGAGCTGCGATATTGCGGTGGACATTCTGACACTAATTGACACTTCTTGAGGACCAGTGACACCAGTACAGTTATCAGTGCTAAAAAAATATGCACTGTCATATGACACTGGCTGGGAAGGGTTTAACATCAGGGGCGATCAAAGGGTTAACTGTTTTCACTAGGGAAAGACATGGATCCTAGTACCTTTGCAGAAACACAGGATCCACGCCTTCCCCCCCCGTCAGACCTCTACTCTGCCTCTCTGCTGAATGATTGGCGGGTGCCAGCGGACATCGAGTCTGTACTACCCGTCGCTGGGCACCCACTGTGTATGATCAAAGCGGGAGTGAGCCGGCGGAGGCACAAGCGTGCCCCCTACCCGGAAGAGCCGGATCACGTACAGTCAGGTCCATAAATATTAGGACATCGACACAATTCTAATCTTTTTGGCTCTGTACATCACCACAATGGATTTGAGATGAAACGAACAAGATGTGCTTTAACTGCAGACTTTCAGCTTTAATTTGAGGGTATTTACATCCAAATCAGGTGAACGGTGTAGGAATTACAACAGTTTGTATATGTGCCCCCCACTTTTTAAGGGACCAAAAGTAATGGGACAGATTAACAATCATCCATCAAACTTTCACTTTTTAATATTTGGTTGCAAATCCTTTGCAGTCAATTACAGGCGTCTGAAGTCTGGAATGCATAGACATCACCAGACGCTGGGTTTCATCCCTGGTGATGCTCTGCCAGGCCTCTACTGCAACTGTCTTCAGTTCCTGCTTGTTCTTGGGGCATTTTCCCTTCACTTTTATCTTCAGCAAGTGAAATGCATGCTCAATCGGATTCAGGTCAGGTAATTGAATTGGCCATTGCATAACATTCCACTTCTTTCCCTTAAAAATCTCTTTGGTTGCTTTCGCAGTATGCTTCGGGTCATTGTCCATCTGCACTGTGAAGCGCCGTCCAATGAGTTCTGAAGCATTTTGCTGAATATGAGCAGATAATATTGCCCGAAACACTTCAGAATTCATCCTGCTGCTTTTGTCAGCAGTCACATCATCAATAAATACAAGAGAACCAGTTCCATTGGCAGCCATACATGCCCACGCCATGACACTACCACCACCATGCTTCACTGATGAGGTGGTATGCTTTGGATCATGAGCAGTTCCTTTCCTTCTCCATACTCTTCTCTTACCATCACTCTGGTACAAGTGGATCTTGGTCTCATCTGTCCATAGGATGTTGTTCCAGAACTGTGAAGGCTTTTTTAGATGTTGTTTGGCAAACTCTAATCTGGCCTTCCTGTTTTTGAGGCTCACCAATGGTTTACATCTTGTGGTGAACCCTCTGTATTCACTCTGGTGAAATCTTCTCTTGATTGTTGACTTTGACACACATACACCTACCTCCTGGAGAGTGTTCTTGATCTGGCCAACTGTTGTGAAGGGTGTTTTCTTCACCGGGGAAAGAATTCTTCGGTCATCCACCACAGTTGTTTTCCGTGGTCTTCCGTGTCTTTTGGTGTTGCTGAGCTCAACGGTGCGTTCTTTCTTTTTAAGGATGTTCCAAACAGTTGATTTGGCCACACCTAATGTTTTTGCTATCTCTCTGATGGGTTTGTTTTGTTTTTTCAGCCTAATGATGGCTTGCTTCACTGATAGTGACAGCTCTTTGGATCTCATATTGAGAGTTGACAGCAACATATTCCAAATGCAAATAGCACACTTGAAATGAACTCTGGACCTTTTATCTGCTCCTTGTAAATGGGATAATGAGGGAATAACACACACCTGGCCATGGAACAGCTGAGCAGCCAATTGTCCCATTACTTTTGGTCCCTTAAAAAGTGGGAGGCACATATACAAACTGTTGTAATTCCTACACCGTTCACCTGATTTGGATGTAAATGCCCTCAATATAAAGCTGAAAGTCTGCAGTTAAAGCACATCTTGTTCGTTTCATTTCAAATCCATTGTGGTGGTGTATAGAGCCAAAAAGATTAGAAATGTGTCGATGTCCCAATATTTATGGACCTGACTGTATATATACATGATCCGGCGCACAGCTGCAGCAGTAAAACTGCTATGTGGAGGACGGCAAGCGGTTAAGGAGATGCAAAAGTGGGCCTACATTTTTTTATTAACTTACGTGGGTCATTCAAATTTCACATGTTAGTAAAGTAACTCTTCCATAGCTCTCAACTGTCCCTGATTTGGAGCAATGTCCCTCTGTCCCTCACTCCTCTTCATTTGTCCCTCATTTTGGTCTGATCCATATAGATGTTTATAAAATGCACTTTTTATCTATCAAAAAGTGTTTTCCAGCGCTAAACCTTTCATCTGATTTCTAAATTGCTGCATTTGTAAATCCCAAAAGCCAATATAAAGGAATAGTAGTGGTAAAAAAAAAAAGCACTTGTGTGTTTAACCAATCCTGTTTTTTTGTACAATTCTCCTTTAAGGGGGCGTGGCAAGTGGTGTGTCCTATGCCTGCATACTTTTGCTGATAGGTGTCCCTCATTCCCATATCAAAAAGTTGGGAGGTATGCTCTTCCTCTATGGTAGGGGTGGGCAATTCATTTTTTGAAGGGGCCACATGACTGGCACTGGGACTGTTGTGGAAGGCTGAACTTAATTCTACGCAATATTAATTTTGGAGCAGGGAAGGTACGTAAGTATATAAACATATAGAAAACAAACACCTGGCACTGGGAATAACAGGTACAACCGCTCCTGAAATAGGAAACTGATCCCGAACTGGAATGAAGAACAGCTGCATTGCTCCTGGAGCTTGCCTTTATGCAGGTGCTAACCAGGGCTGGACTGGGACAAAAATTTGGCCCTGAACTTCATCCAGATCCGGCCCACTTTAATTGAATAAAATGCTGCACCCCCCCAAAAAAAATCATGCTCACCCCCACATTGATTATTGTATATCATGAGAGGGTAAGAAAGAGAGAGAGTGAGCGAGGGGGGGGGGGTTTGAGAGAAAGAGGGGGAGAGGGGGAGGTTGAGAGAGGGGGTGAGTGTAAGAGAGAGGGAGTGAGAGGGGGGCTGAGAGACAGGAGGGGCTAAGAGACAGAGGGGGGCTGAGAGACGGGGGGGTCTGATAGACAGAGGGGGGGTGACTGAGAGCCAGGGGGGCTGAGAGACTGAGAGGGGCTGAGAGACAGGGGGGCTGTGAGACAGGGGGGGGCTGAGAGACAGAGGGGGCTGAAAGGGGGGGCTAAGAGACAGAGGGGGGCTGGGAGACAGAGGAGGGGCTGAGAGAAAGAGGGGGGCTGAGAGAAAGAGGGGAGGGCTGGGACAGACCACACAGCACTGTCCCTGTCTAAAGTCCCTCCTCTGCTCCCCCCCGCAGGCTCTGTGTGCGGGCAGGTATGTGTAGGATGCCGGGTACCTGATGGAAAGCAGCAGTAGCGCCGAGTCTACCTCTTGATCCTGGGTGCTCTCGCTGCTCTGCTTCTTTCAGCGGCTCCTTGGCAGCCTCTGCCGCCCACCTGTCCTCTTCCTCCGGGCCTCCAGTCAGCCTGTCCTCTCTGGCCCTGGCCGCACTGTTCTTGGAGCAGAGAGGAGCTGTAGGAATCAAGGTTCTGGGAGCACCATTCCTGTTCACCTCTTTGGTGGTCAGGGAGGAGGTGAAGCTCTTCTCCCTCCCGGGCTCTCACATCCAACTGCCTGCCTCGCTGGCCACCTTCCCCAAATCCCCTGCCACTGTTTGCTGCCATGCTCCCGCTGTTGCCTAACTCTGCATAAAAACCGGCCCACTGGGTCATCGGCCCACCAGGAAACTCCCGGTAGTCCTGATGGTCAGCACATGCCTCTTGTTAACACAGGAAGAACATAGATGGGTTGCAGTGTGGCGGAAGAGCTTCGGTGAGGAAGCTGGCATGCTTAGAGGCAGTGTAGGCATTGAGGGCAGGATAAGGACCTTCAATGGGCCGGATGTGACCCTTGGGCCCTAATTTGCTCGGGTCTGGTATAGATGAGGCGTTAAGCCTATAGGTTATGTCATTTTTCCACCTGTGGTTCAAGGAAAGACAATTGTTTGATTCTCCGTCAACACAGTGAGTGCTGATGGGGGAATACCTCTCATAGCGCTATTGTGCTCTGCCGGGAGACTTTCCTGTCAGCAGAACACAGTATTCAGTACTGATTTGCTTTATCCAGCCCACTACATTCTAGAACTATCCAGAGAGTCGGGGAAGCAATTAAACCTGCAGCCAGTGAAACCCAGAACAGCCCGAAGCAATCACACGCTGCTCCACTGATTACAGAACTAAATTTACCTGACAGCCTAGCCCCTATCTAGTAGGGTGCCACATTCGTTTTGTTACTTTTTTGGTCTGTGGATTGCATAAATCGTATTTAATTCAAGACAACATAACCAGAAGAAAGTCTAATTTATTTGAAAAACGATACATATATTACTTAGTAGTGAATAAACAGGCCAATAGCATTGCATGTAAAAATGACTCAGGTCTATAGAGGGTGTACAAGGGGTGAAGGAGGTGAACCGGGTAAAATCCTTGCAGTTTACCTAGAGCAGATGTTAAACTTTCAAAGTACTGGTCATTCGTTTATCCCTATATTCCATGTATAGTTTGGCTGGTGAGGATATAGCTGTTCCCCATTACTCAACAAGATGTAACACATCCAGTGTGAGCATCTGAATTTCATATGAATTTTAATGAGGTTTCTAATCAGTGATAGCTAAAAGGAACAATTAGCTTAATTCATATCTGTTTGAATTATTCACATATCTGTAATTGCACAGCAATGAATATCTGTGTTTAGTAACCAGACGTTACTGATTATAGAGATGCCGGAGTGTGTTTAGTAATTTCTAAGAGATTCTGTCACAAAGCAGAACTCCCATGTGTTTAGGCTTGGATCCATCCTACGACTCCTGAGTAGTGATGAGCTTGAGTTCAGTCTGAATCCAAGTTTGGCAACCCAGAAGTAGGCTGTCATCGGCCCATCAAAGACAGAGGTAGCCCTCTTTTGGGTGGGGCTTATGAGAAATAGCACCACACAGGACATTGCATTCACCTGCAGTAACCAGAACCTTTACTAAGTGGAAGAGAGGAAATGATAATGTTGGCTGTCAGGGATCTTCTACAACAGGTGCTCATTTCCGTGCAGCAGGATCATGAACAAAGAAACCTTACCAGATGGGTAAGGACTAGAATGCACATGCGGATGAGCATTGCTGCATACGTGCGGGCACATGCGCACACACATAGGCGTACGTGTGCACACAGCCACAAATCATGGCGCCCAGCAGCCTATTTAAACTGAGAGTCTGCCTGGCCTCAGTGCTAGATTGTCTTCAGCTCTGGTTCCTGTGTTCCTGAGAGTCTGCTAACCTTGTTTCTGAATGCGTCTGACAACTCTCTAGGATCACCTGCTGCTCACATATGTTATCAACCTCAGCTTGGATTTCTGACTACATCTCAACCTCCTGACTTGGTACCTCACTGCCAGCATATTACTGACCTCTGCCATTTTTGACCTTGAACTTGATCCTGACCCCACACCTGTCTGCTTGGCTGCTGCTGAACAAGGCTTGTGATCAGACTCCATACTACCACCGGAAGGACTCCTGTGTCTCCAAGCTTCAGCTCACTACAACAACATCCTGGCACCTGCAACCTTCCAATGCCCTAGCTGTCCCAGTCTTCTCTACCAGGTGTGCTTAGATGGGAATTGCGCAAGAGGCCATCCTCATCATCTCGAGCTCCACAGTCAGGTACATGACATTGGCAGTGCCTCCATCCAGGACAGGGCCTCTGTGAACAGGGGGGATTCCCTTCTTGGGAAATTACCTCGTAATGTAATCAAAATAATTGGAAGCAGATGAACTACTGCAACCAGCATATAACATAAGTACAGTATCTCACAAAAGTGAGTACAGGGGCCCCTAGAGATGATATGGCATCTGTCATTGAGTCAAAAATCTGAAGACAAGATCTGCGATCATGGGGAGATCCTTCAACTGTTGTCTGACCAGCCTGGAATGGGACTGCTCACTGGAAGTAACTGTGGTGTGGCCCTGGAACTCAGAGTCAGCCTATCTATTCTGCACTTTAGTCCCTCCCTAGTAGTTTATAATAGACTCTTTTGGTCTGGGTGAAAATGTAACAGCAGAAACTCCATGGATAGGACATGTGGCTCAACTCTCCTTTATAAAGTGATCAACGTCCTCCAATCTGGGTTTTCTGACCCAGCTAGCAAGGACAGGAAGTGATGTACATAAATGACTCAACATAAATGACAGTAAGAAGCACAACCACTACAGACAGCCGAGGGCAGCAGATCCCTAAACATATTACTTCTGAGTTCAGCGAAATATAGGTTCAGCCCAAACCAAAGCCTAAACCCAAACTTTTACCTACTCCTGTTTAACACATCACCTCTAGGCAAGTAAACCAAACTTTACTTAAGAACTAGTATGCTGATCATAAGTAGGGATGAGCTTGGATTCGGTCTGAACCCAAGTTTAGGGCAAACCCAGAAGTAGGTTGTCATTGCTGAGCCAATGAGATGCAGGCAGGGGATTCCTGCCCCTTAGCTACATGTACACAAATGAGCTGGGATGCTCATGACATGATTGACCTAATCCGGCCACATGGCCATGGATAAGCATCCCTGACCTTTTCTATACATGTAGCCATGGGGCGGGCAATTCTCAGTCCACAGCCTATTGGCCTAGGAAATACTGCTTACTATTGAGTTCAGCCGAACACAAGTTCATCTCTACTCATGAGCAAGACACAACTACCAGGCCAGCAGGCCAAGCTTTACTGCCTCTAGGGCCTAATATGCTGCTCATGAGAAGGGATGAGCTTAGGTTACTTCTGAACCCAAGTTTGAAAGTAGGCTGGCATTGTTGGGCCAATGAGCGGCGAGCAAGGGATTCCTGGCATGCTTGTGACATCATTGACCTAAATTACCTAAATGGCTGCTCCCTGATGAAATACCCCAATCAGGAAAATACCACATTATGGCCACTAGATGGTGCAGACGATCATAAGAAATGAACGTATTAGGCAAAATAGGAGGTTATTCATGATGGCTGAGTGAATGTTTGGGAAATTCACACAGCAAATTTATAGTAATAGACCCCTAAGTGAACCAAAAATAGCTTATGGAGGACTCAAAAATGACACAGTCACCAGATTAGATTATTTCTTGTGACTGTGGTAGTTTTTAGTACCATATTCACTGTCATTTTTTATCTATAAATGGATAGATTTTCTTTGACTTCTTGTCCAGCTGACAGCTGATATCTCGGGTCACGATGGGGTGTCAAAGTGACAGAAATCAGCGGGGACAGAAAAAAAAAGATTTTCTATCCATGGTGAGCACCATTCAAAATGAAAAAAAAAACTTTTTTTTTTTAAAATTTTATAGGTAGCATAAACCAAGGAACTTTCTTCCATCTCCGAAATCTGGGAGACTAGCAGTTGTTGGACGGCTTTGCCGTTAGATGGAAACACTTGGAAGTGACACAGACAGACAGATAAGAAGAAAACCATTCATCACGGTGACAGACGCTCTATCTAGAGTGGTTCTAACCAGGTCATATTCTTCTAAAGTTTTTGTCAGAGACGTGACAATGGTCAGCTTATAAAAAAAAGCTCATTGCAGATTTCCTGCTTGCACCGAAACAACAAGCGGAATTAACCCCTTCCATCAAGATTCTCTTTCCATTGCTGACTAATAAGAATTTTATTAAATTTTGAGGATAATAGCAACATTATTATCTTAGGGTCAAATATCTGTAGCCCCCTTGTCCTAAACAGGGGCTACTGTGTCGATTTCGTTTTTGGCTGGGCTGTAGTTAGCTCAGAACCGATTGTGTATTTTCTCACCTGGTTTTTCCCTAAGCTTAAGTTGGCTTGTGATTCCTCACTGTCGCCACTAGATGTCACTGGTGTCATAGTATGAGATTTCACAAACAAAACTAAGTTATGAATATTTATATTTTCTTCTGCCAATCCAGTAGGAGGTTTAGGCCACTGGTGCATGCGAGGTGGAGGATATAAAGATTTGGGACCGGCCCATGTGCTCGCTCTCTTCCTCAAGGCTGAAGCCTAGGGAGGTGCTGCTGGATGGAGCTCTGCTGTTAAACCCAATAGCCTGTTTTGGGGCCTAGCGTGTGCTGAAGTGGTCCTGAATAGGGATGAGTCCGATGTTCGAGTCGAACATCAAGGTGCTCACCTGTTTGCGGAACAGTGAACAATATGCGGTGTTCGCGGCAAGTTCAAAAGCCGCCGGAACACCGTTAAAGTCTATGGGACACTAACATGAAAAATCAAAAGTGCTCATTTTAAAGGCTAATATGCAAGTTATTGTCATAAAAAGTGTTTGGGGACCCGGGTCCTGCCCCAGGGGACATGGATCAATGCAATTTTTTTTTTTTAAAAAGGCTGTTTTTTCGGGAGCAGTGATTTTTTTAATGCTTAAAGTGAAACAATAAAAATGAAATATTCCTTTAAATATCGTGCCTGGGGGGTGTCTATAGTATGCCTGCAAAGTGGCGCATTTTTACCGTGTTTAGAACAATACCACAGCAAAATGACTTTTCTAAAGGAAAAATTGTCATTTAAAACTGATCTTGGCTGTAATGAATTGTCGGGTCTCGGCAATATAGATGAAATAGAAGAAAAGAGCATGGGATCCCCCCCCCAGTCCATTACCAGGCCCTTTGGGTCTGGTATGAATATTAAGGGGAACCCAAAACCAAAATTTAAAAAAAAAATGCGTGGGGGTCCCCCTAAAATCCATACCAGGCCCTTATCCCAGCATGCAACCTGGCAGGCCGCAGGAAAAGAGGGGCGGACGAGAGTGTGCCCCCCTCCTGAACCATACCAGGCCACATGCCCTCAACATGGGGTAGGTGGGTGCTTTGGAGCAGCCTCCCAAAGCACCTTGTCCCCATGTTGATGGGGAGAAGGGCCTCATCCCCACAACCCTTGCCCGGTGGTTGTGGGGGTCTGCGGGCGGGGGGCTTATCGGAATCTGGAAGCCCCTTTAACAAGGGGTCCCCCAGATCCCAGCCTCCCCCTGTGTGAATTCGTATTGGGGTACGATGTACCCCTACCATTACACAAAAAAAGTGTCAAAATGGGACAAATCCTTTTATTAAAAAATAAAAAAATAAAAATGTCCCACGATGTAAGTTCATGCCGCCCGATGGACCGAAAAAGAAAAAAAAAAGCCACAACCGATCCGCCTCCATGGGAGGCTTCCACCCAGTGATGTTTCTTCTCTTTGACAGTTCTTATATAACTGAGGACGGGGCCACCCGGTGACGTAACCGGGTGACCTCGCCCCCCTCTGACGCCACGGGGGCTTCCCCATGGCTTCCCCATGGCGTCAGAGAGGGGGCGGGGGTCACCCGTTTACGTCTGACACTGTGAAGGTGGACATTGATCTGGAGAGTCTGCAAGTGATCTGCTACGGTATCTGCGACCCCTAACCCTCAACTCCTTAATTGTTCTGCAATAAAACTTTTAAAAGACAAAAAGTGTCTGGCGCCCAATATCCTTTCTCAGTTCCCCTATTTTAGCCAATGACTCAGCCCTGGGGTGAAATGCTATCCAACCCCTGGCCTCTAGAGGTGCTATCCTGCTTTGAGGTGTCAGAGGGGTGCTACATACTATTAAATTCTTAACCACTTAGGAAGATTTACCCCCCTTCATGACAAGGCCATTTTTTTGCGATACGGCACTGCGTTATTTTAACTAACAATTGCGCGGTCGTGCAACGTTGTACCCAAATAAAATGTATGTCTTTTTTTTTCCCCACAAATAGAGCTTTCTTTTGATGGCATTTGATCTCATTTTTTTTTGTGCTATAAATAAAAAGACCGTCAATTTTGAAAAAAAAAATATATATATATTTTTCTACTTTCTGATAAACACATCCAATTAAAAAAAAAAAAAAGAGGAAAAAATCTAATTCTTCATCAATTTAGGCCAATTTGTATTCTGCTACATATTTTTGGTAAAAAAAATACCATTGGGTGTATATTGATTGGTTTGCGCAAAAGTTATCTCGCCTACAAACTATGGGATAGTTTTACAGAATTTTTATTTATTTATTTATTTTTGGGGACCAGTGACACCAATACAATGATCCATGCTAAAAAATATGCACTGTCACTGTACTAATGACACTGGCAGGGAAGGGGTTAACATCAGGGGCAATCAAAGGGTTAAATGTGTCCCTAGGGGGTGCTTTCTAACTGTGTGGGGGATGGTTGCACTGTGAGAAGACAGAGATCCGTGTTCCTGCTTAGCAAAAACACATGATCTCTGTCTTCCCTACTAGAAGGACGGCGATTTGCCTTATTTACATAGGCAGACCGCCATTCTGCCTCTCTTGGGAACGACCGCCAGGTGCCGGCAGACATCAGGTCCGTCAGACCCGCCGATTGGCTCCCGCTTTGTCCAATCACAATGGGAGCGGTATGCCGGTGGTACGTGCCCCAGACCCAAAAGAGCGAAATCACGTACCTGTATGTGATTTTGCGCAGGAGAGCCGCCGCCCCGCAGTACATGTACGTGGGGCGGTCAGCAAGCGGTTAAAGGAGAAGTACAGCCAAAGCTCGTTTGGCTGTACTTCTTCCTGTGGATCAGTTCGTTCTGCACTCCTGTGACCCATTTTCAACGTGTTGAAGCAGGTTGAAGCTCGCTGTCGACTGACGTCACAGATCCACTCCAGGCTCAGCAAGATCGCGACAATGGAGTCAGGATCCGCCCACGTGCCAGGAAGCGTGCCGCTGAGAGCTTGAGCTGGCTTCTCCCGCCCCCTCCAGTGAGCGTGGGAGGGGGAAGGGGCAGAGCAGAGAGCGGTGAATGACAGTCAGCAGCTCTCTGCTCGAGGAGCTGTGAGAACCGAGCGATCGGCGGTGTTCGATCGCTCGGTTCTCAGTGTTAGAGGTGCCGGGTAAGTATGAGTCTTAAAAAACAAGAAAACCCATACATCTCTTTTAGTCAATATATTTTCTTTTTTTTTTTTTATGTTTTTTTTTTTTTTTTAAACAATGATTAAGTGTTATAATGTAATCAAGATTTAAAATGACGTTAAAGGTTCATTTAAAAAAATATAAATAAATAACATGTCATACTTACATTCTCTGTGTAATGGTTTTGCACAGAGCAGGCCCGATCCTCCTCTTTTCGGGGTCCCCCACCGATGCTCATGACTCTTCCTCCTCAGCCAGTGCCCCCAATATCAAGCTGCTTGCTCTGGGTGGGGGGGGGGCACTGGTGCATGCTCGCTCCTAAACCTCGCTCTATGCGTCCATAAGACACAAGGAGCCACAACACGGCCCCGCCCCCTTTTCTCTGCTTATTGTCTCACTGGCTGTGATTAACAGTAGCAGGAGCCAATGAGGAATGAGAGACCTGGGATTAGCTCAGCTCTTGTGCACATCACTGGATCAAGAGGGAGCTCAGGTGAGTATTAGGAGGGGCTGGGGGGGGCCACTACCCACAGAAGATCTTGTTCTATGCATGAAGGTAAAAAACCTTGAGTCTTTAAAACCACTTTAGGTTATTGATATATATTTTTTTTGTTTTTGTTTTGACATTGTATCATTTAGAAAATGATGAATAAAAAGTAATAAAAAAGAATAATCCTCATAAACACTCTTTCTCTGTGCTTGTCTCCCGGGCTAAAATAACAAAAAGAAAATAAATTGCCTTTCTTTATTTTTGGCCCAGAGGCTCAGCATTGGATTTCACAAATGACAAATTACAAAATGCCATTTTTTTTTTTAAGTAAATGGATTGAGTGGAAGGCAAGATGATCGTTGTGGAATACACACAACAGTCTGAACAGAAACTGCGAGAAGTTTAAAGGCTTTACTATCCACTACATCAGGGGTCACCAAACTTTCTAAGCGAAGGGCCAATAGTTGTCCTTCATATTTTAGGTGGATTTAGACTGTGGCCATTGGGAGCAGAAATTGTCCTGGTTTTTTAGTGGGAGTAACAATACCTCAGGCTTGGGGGTCAGCGGGAGTAAAAAAATGACGTAGCATCTGTGGTCAGTAGGAGGAGGAATAGTGCCCATTGTTGGTGTCAATGGTAGAAATAGAGCACCACCTTTGTTATCAGTAGGAGGAACAGTGCCCTATCATTGGTATTAGTGGGAAGAATAGTGCCTCATCATTGGTGTCAGCAAGAGGAATGGTGCCCCATCATTGGTGTCAGCGAGAGGAATAGTGCATCATCCTTGGTGTCAGTTAAAGGAATAGTGCCCCATTGATGGTATGAGTGGGACTTATGGTGCTCCATCATTGGTGTCAGTGGGAGGAATAGTGCCCCATGCTTGATGTCAGTGGAAGGAATTGTGCCCCATTGATGGTATGAGTGGGACTAATGGTGCTCCATCATTGGTATCTGTGGGTGGAATAGTGCTCCATCATTGGTATTAGTGGGAAGAATATTGCCCCATCATTGGTGTCAGGAGAGGAATAGTGCCCCATCCTTGGTGTCAGTTGAAAGAATAGTGCCCCATTCTTGGTGTCAGTTGAAGGAATAGTGCCCCATCCTTGGTGTCAGTGGAAGGAATAAGGCCCCATTCTTGGTGTCAGTTGAAGGAATAGTGCCCCATCCTTGGTGTCAGTTGAAGGAATAGTGCCCCATCCTTGGTGTCAGTTGAAGGAATAGTGCCCCATCCTTGGTGTCAGTTGAAGGAATAGTGCCCCATTGATGGTATCAGTGGGAGGAATGGTGCTCCATCGTAGGAGGACAGGGCTTCCTTGCTGTTTTCAGCAGAAGAATACATGCCCCATCCTTGGTGTCAGTGGAAGTGTTGGAATACATTTGATGTTTTGACTAAAGTTTGAAAGTAGTACCCGAAAGGTCTCTTTTATGTTGCGTTTGCTGTCTGGGCAATGACATTGACCACATTTGACATTGACCACATTTGGCCAGCCATATTTAGTCAATGACGTTGGCCACTATCCCTGCCCTCTTGGTATATATTACAGACGGTGTCGGGACAATATCATCCAGTGCCCATTGCAAAGATGCCAAATTGCGCCTCCGTCATTATGTGAGAGCTTATGAGGAGGAGGGGGAGAGAGAGCACAGCCTGCACCTCCTCCCGGCTCTCTCCTCCTCTCCTTGCTGCTTTCAGCACTGGCCTGAACGAATTTATCCGAAGTTATGAATTATCCAAAATAATGAATGCTGTATCTAAATGAAGGGAATGTAACAAATTAATAATAATAAATAACAATAATATATATTTTTTTTATTAGTAGTATTATTATTATTTATTATTAATTTGTTCCGTTCCATTTGTTTAGATCCGGTATTCTTTATTTCGGATAATTCGTAACTTCGGATAAATTCGTATTCGTTACATTCACTAACAGCCAAATTTGAAAGGAAATTCCAATACCTATAGTTTAATAGTTAGTTAGTTATTCTTTTGAATGTTCTGTTTTATTTTCTTATTTTCGGATTTTTGAATTTACCAAATTGTTCACATTTACGAATTGCGATCATAACAGATGACCCGAAAAAAAACAAAAAAAAAACAAATGAAATGAAAATGAACACATTTTTCAGCAGTGCACATGTCTAGGACACACCAAACCCTTTGATAACTCCTGGTGTTAACCCCTTCTCTGCCAGTGTCATTACAACAGTCTGTCTGTCTTTTTTTTGTTTATAGCGCAAAAAATAAAAACGGCAGAGGTGATCAAATACCACCAAAAGAAGGAAGGGAAATCAATTTTATCAGGGTACAACGTCGCATTGTGACAGCACAATTGTCAGGTAAAGTAACGCAGTGCCATATCGCAAATAAGGGCCTAGTCATGAAGGGGGGGTAAAACCTTTTTGGGGCTGAAGTGGTTAATAAAACGAAGCACATACTTACCTGTTTTTAAAGTGCCGTTTATTGATGTCCCTCAGGCACAATGACCCATCATCAGCCAATCTGTGCACGCCGCATTCCTGCAGCTAAACAACAGATTCCCGGCTGTGGTCATTTGGTCAATGACCTCACCTGGGATTCTCGGCAGCAAACCTAGATTATCACAGTCAGGAATCTGTTATTTAGCGGTGGGAGTGTGGAGTGTTCAGCCCATCCAGGTTCAGTCACTATTGGCTTCAATGGCATCCTGATGAAGTATAATGCCAAGAGAGAGATACGTTGGCCATTCTATGGCATGGATGCAGTTGTTTCAATAGCGACCAGTTTTTTGGCCAGTTTGTGGCCTCTTCAACCAAAATGCTTGTGAATCAAACCAAGGCATATTCAGGCAACATTTTGGGGTACATTTATAAAAACATTGCATAGCAATTTACTCAGTGAAAGCGCATGTACATGTGTTCTCTAAGAACTGGGGAAAAACAAATATTAGGCTATTTCCTGTGCCGGTTGAACGGTTTTCAATTATTGATTAAAAACATACAATATCACATTTGGCCACTAAATGTTACGAAGTGTCATAGAAAATTCCTATAATACTTAGCGCCATCTAGTGTCCAAATGTGGTAGTTTGTGTTTTAAATTAAATGAAAAGCATTCGACCAACACAGGAAACTTCCTAAAAAACATGCACTACTTGCTCCATTTGCACAGAACACCTGTACGTGCATATTCACTGCGCTACAGTGCCTTGCAAAAGTATTTACCCCCCCCCCCTTGGCATTTTTCGTGTTTTGTTGCCTCGCAACCTGGAATTAACATGTATTGTTTGAGGATTTACATCATTTAATTTACAGAACATGCCTACAACTTTGAAGATGTTTTCATTTTTTAATTGTGAAGCAAACAACAAATAGGACAAAATAACAGAAAAAGTCAATGTGCATAACTATTCACCCCCCTAAAGTCAATACTTTGTAGAGCCACCTTTTGTGGCTATCACAGCTCCAAGTTGCTTTGGATAAGTCTCTATGAGGTGCCACATCTTACCACTGGGATTTTTGCCCATTCCCCCTGGCAAAACTGCTCCAGCTCCTTCAAGTTGGATGGTTTGCTTTTGTGAACAGCAATCTTTAAGTCTGACCACAGATTTTCTATTGGATTGAGGTCTGGGCTTTGACTAGGCCATTCCAACACATTTACATGTTTCCCCTTAAACCACTCAAGTGTTACTTTAGCAGTGTGTTTGGGGTCATTGTCCTGCTGGAAGGTGAACCTCCGTCCTAGCCTCAAATCACACACAGAGTGGTATTTGTTTTGCTTAAGAATATCCCTGTATTTAGCACCATCCATCTTTCCCTCAACCCTGACCAGTTTCCTAGTCCCAACTGCTGAAAAATATCCCCACAGCATGATGCTGCCACCACCATGTTTCACAGTGGGGATGGTGTTCTTTGGGTGATGTGATGTGTTGGGTTTGCTCCAGACATAGCATTTTCTTCGATGGCCAAAAAATTAAATCTTAGTCTCATCAGACCAGAGCACCTTCCTCCATACATTTTGGGAGTCTCCCACATGCCTTTTTGCAAACTCAAAACGTGCCATTTTGTTTTTTGCTGAAAGTAACGGCTTTCTTCTGGCCACTCTGCCATAAAGCCCAACTCTATGGAGCGTACGGCTTATTGTCGTCCTATGTACAGATACTCCAGTCTCTGCTGTGGAACTCTGCAGCTCCTCCAGGGTTACCTTAGATCTCTGTGCTGCCTCTCTGATTAATGCCCTCCTTGCCCGGCCCGTGAGTTTTGGTGTGCGGCCGTCTCTTGGCAGGTTTGCTGTTGTGCCATGTTCTTTGCATTTTGTTATGATAGATTTGATGTGCTCCTAGGGATCATCAAAGATTTGGATATTTTTTTATAACCTAACCCTGACTTGTACTTCTCAACAACATTGTCCCTTACTTGTTTGGAGAGTTCCTTGGTCTTCATGGCAGTGTTTGATTAGTGGTGCCTCTTGCTTAGGTGTTGCAGCCTCTGGGGCCTTTCAAAAAGGTGTGTCTATGTAATGACAGATCATGTGACACTTAGATTGCACACAGGTGGACATCATTTCACTAATTATGTGACTTCTGAAGGTAATTGGTTGCACCAGAGCTTTTTATGGGCTTCATAACAAAGGGGGTGAATACATACGCACATGCCAATTATCAGTTTTTTATTTCTGAAAAATAGTTTTATGTATATATTTTTGGAATTTTACTTCACCAACTTAGACTTTTGTGTTCTGATCCATCACATATAATTCAGATAAAAAAAAACTAAAGGCTGTAATGTAACAAAATAGGTAAAAATCCAAGGGGGGTGAATATTTTTGCAAGGCACTGTATGTGTTTCTTTTTTTTTAAAATATATTCCTACCTGTGAGTTCTTTTTTTCATTTTTATTTATTTTTTTTGTCCATGGCCAAATACACCGTGCTGGGCAGTAATAATAAAAACAAAGAAAGAGAATGAAAAGAAAAATCGAAAAGAATGTGGGCTGAAAAAAATATCATAGCGCCCTAGTTTTTAAATCGCAGTCCCTATTTTTATTGCTCTCTGTTGTCTTCTCAGCTTCCTTTGCAAGATTTTATTTTTTTCCCCACAATGCAGAGTGTCATAAGAAAGTCAACATTAAATCTTGTTCCAGACGGCTGAACATCACACGTCGTATCACACAGCGCGGCGGCATGGGGCTCTCAATATCGGCCGCTAAATTAGATCGCAATGTCCTCACGCTGGGTGTACCCTGGGCTTCTGCCTGCTGTATGCCCCATCTGCTGAGCCGGGGACGTGCCTCCCCGCATATGAATAAGGAATTTACTCTCCGCTGCGTCTGTCATGTTGCTGCGTATATTACTTCCATTTACCTACAATAAGGGAAGCCACTGGAAGCAGAAATGTTCTGATATCCTGAAAAGAACGGCTACATTGGAAGGGCTGACACTGAAACGGCAACAAAGTATCACCATTTCCCATTACAAACCCATTTCATTTATCCTTGGTGCAGAAGATGTGTGACCAGAGCCCCTCCATGGGTGGAGACCTTTTTGATGTGATTTGAATCGCTAGGCTTTGAGTTTTTCAATTTTTTTAATATTATTATTATTTTTATCTTTTTTTTATTCATTTTTTTACATATACAGTATCTCAAAAAAGTAAGTACACCCCTCACATTTTTGTAAATCTTTTCTTCTATCTTTTCATGTGACAACACTGAAGAAATGACACTTTGCTACAATGTAAAGTAGTGAGTGTACAGCTTGTATAACAGTGTAAATTTGTTGTTCCCTCAAAATAACTCAACACACAGCCATTAATGTCTAAACCGCTGGCAACAAAAGTGAGTACACCCCTAAGTGAAAATGTCCAAATTGGGGCCCAATTAGCCATTTTTCCCTCCTCGGTGTCATGTGACTCGTTAGTGTTATAAGGTCTCAGGTGTGAATGGGGAGCAGGTGTGTTAAATTTGGTGTTATCGCTCTCACTCTCTCATACTGGTCACTGGAAGTTCAACATGGCACCTCATGGCAAAGAACTCTCTGAGGATCTGAAAAAAAGAATTGTTGCTCTACATAAAGATGGTCTAGGCTACAAGAAGATTGCCAAGACCATGAAACTGAGCTGCAGCACGGTGGCCAAGACCATACAGCGGTTTAACAGGACAGGTTCCACTCAGAACAGGCCTCGCCATGGTCCACCAAAGAAGTTGAGTGCATGTGCTCAGCGTCATATCCAGAGGTTGACTTTGGGAAATAGATGTATGAGTGCTGCCAGCATTGCTGCAGAGGTTGAAGGGGTGGGGGGGTCAGCCTGTCAGTGCTCAGACCATACGCCGCACACTGCATCAAATTGGTCTGCATGGCTGTCATCCCAGAAGTCACTGGAAGCTCAACATGGCACCTCATGGCAAATAACTCTCTAATGATTTGAGAAAAAGAATTGTTGCGCTACATAAAGATGGCCTAGGCTATAAGAAGATTGCCAAGACCCTGAAACTGAGTACAAAGACAAGTGTGTCTTGCCTACAGTCAAGCATGGTGGTGGGAGTGTCATGGTCTGGGGCTGCATGAGTGCTGCCGGCACTGGGGAGCTACAGTTCATTGAGGGAACCATGAATGCCAACATGTACTGTGATATACTGAAGCAGAGCATGATCCCCTCCCTTCGGAGACTGGGCCGCAGGGCAGTATTCCAACATGATAACAACCCCAAACACACCTCCAAGACCACCACTGCCTTGCTCACTGCTGCTCGCTCTCCTTGTGCAGGGGGACTGGTCTTGTCTCCGCCCCTCCTGTAGCTTTCTGCAGCCTGTAGTGGGTGGAGCCTGCTGGGCCCCTCCCACAGCTCTGCTTTCTCTCCTTGTGAAGGGTGACTGGTCTTGTCTTCACCCCTCCTGTAGTTTTCGGCAAATAGCTTGTAGTGGATGGAGCCTGCTGGGCTCTTCCCACAGCTCTGCTCTCCCTCTCTCCTTGTACAGGATGACTGTTTCCACCCCCTCCTGAAGTTTATTGGCATCCCAGTCTTAGCCCGTAGGGTTCAATATTGAGTTGGCCTACTCTTTGCAGCTATAACAGCTTCAACTCTTCCGGGAAGGCCGTCCTCAAGGTTTAGGAGTGTGTCTATGGGAATGTTTGACCATTCTTCCAGAAGCGCATTTGTGAGGTCAGGTCGTCGTGTTGGACGAGAAGGTCTGGCTCGCAGTCTTCGCTCTAATTCATCCCAAAGGTGTTCTATCGGGTTGAGGTCAGGACTCTGTACAGGCCAGTCAGGTTCCTCCACCCCAAACTGGCTCATCCATGTCTTTTTTGGACCTTGCTTTGTGCACTGGTCCAAATCATTTGATGGAGGGGGATTATGGTGTGGTGTTGTTTTTCAGAGGTTCGGCTTGGCCCCTTAGTTCCAGTGAAGGGAACTCGTAAGGCGTCAGCATACCAAGACATTTTGGATAATTTCATGCTCCCAACTTTGTGAGAACAGTTTGGGGATGGACCCTTCCTGTTCCACCATGACTGCGCACCAGTGCACAAAGCAAGATCCATAAAGACATGGATGAGCGAGTTTGGGGTGGAGGAACTTGACTGGCCTGCACAGAGTCCTGACCTCAACCTGATAGAACACCTTTGGGATAAATTAGAGCAGAGACTGCGAGCCAGGCCTTCTTATCCAACATCAGTGCCCGACCTCACAAATTCTCTTCTGGAAGAATGGTCAAACATTTCCATAGACACACTTCTAAACCTTGTGGACAGCCTTCCCGGAAAAGATGAAGCTGTTATAGCTGCAAAGGGTGGGTCAACTCAATATTGAACCCTACGGACTAAGACTGGGATGCCATTAAAGTTCATGTGAGTGTAAAGGCAGGTGTCCCAATACTTTTGGTAATATAGTGTATCTATATAGCTATATCTATATATATGGTATATACACGGTATAGGTATACAGTATATATACTGTATATATTTCAATATTTTCTATGTATTTCTTCCAGATCTGTGCAGTATTCCAGTGTGAGACTTCCTGTAGTAAAGACCACTCACTGCTGCTCTCCATCCTTGTGCAGGGGGACTGGTCTTGTCTCCGCCCCCCTCCTGCAGTTTTCTGCATGCAGGTTGTTGTGGGTGAAGCCTGCTGGGCCCCATCCACAGCTCTTCTCTCTTTCATTGTGCAGGGTGACTGGTCTTGTCTCCGCCCCCCTGTAATTGTCTGCAGGCAGCCTGCAGTGGGGGGAACTTGTTGGGCCCCTCCCACAGCACTGCTCTCTCTCCTTGTGCAGGGTGACTGGTCTTGTCTCCTCCCCCCTCCTGTAGTTTTCTGCATGCAGGTTGTTGTGGGTGGAGCCTATTGGGCCCCTCCTACAGCTCTGCTCTCTATATACTGTACATATTTCGATTTTTCTATGTACCGTATATACTCGAGTATAAGTCGAATTTTTCAGCACATTTTTTAGTGCTGAAAGTGCCCCCCTCGACTTATACTCGAGTCAAGCACTTTTCTGCAGCAAAAAAATTCATTTTCCGAACCGACTTTGGGGCCCCGTATCTCAGGGCCACTTGGTGATAGGAACTCCAAATTTGGTGTGCAAACCCAGTGGACCTGGTACCACAACATATCCAAAGCTGAAGTTCCTAGCACTAAGTGGCCCCGAGATACGGGGCCCCAAAATCGGTTTGGAAAATGTCATTCTCTGCTGCAGAAAAGTGCTTGACATTTTCTGAACCGACTTTGGGGCCCCATATCTCAGGGCCACTTAGTGCTAGGAACTCCAAATTTGGTGTGCAAACCCAGTGGACCTGGTACCACAATATAACCAAAGCTGAAGTTCCTAGCACTAAGTGGCCCTGAGATACAGGGCCGCCAAACTGGTTCGGAAAATGTCATTCTCTGCTGTAGAAAAGTGCTTGACATTTTCTGAACTGATTTTTGGGGCCCTGTATCTCGGGGCCACTTGGTGCTAGAAACCCCAGCTTTGAAAATTTTATGGTGCTAGTTCCACTGGGTTTCCACACCAAATTTGGGGTTCTTAGCACTAAGTGGCCCTGAGATACAGGGCCCCAAATTCGGTCAACTGTGTCCATCTGCTGCAATGTCATTTCGGGACCCTTTGTGTTCAGAGACCCCAAATTTTGGCTGCAGCTAGGGGGCATCTAGGAACCCCTAACTACCGAGTTTGAAGTTCAGGGGACCTATGGCTGCAAATGGGCACAGTGAGGCTGCAAATGGGCATTGTTGACCCTCTTTTTCCACTTACAGTAGCTGTGCATTTCTCACCCTCGTCTTATACTCGGGTCAATAAGTTTTTCCCATTTTTTTGTGGTAAATTAGGGCCTCGACTTATACTCGGAACGACTTATACTCGAGTATATACGGTATTTCTTCCAGATCTGTGCAGTAATGAGACTTCCTGTAGTAAAGACCGCTCACTGCTGCTCTCCATCCTTGTGCAGTGACTGTTCTTGTCTCCACTCCTCTCCTGTAGTTTTCTGCAAGCAGGTTGTTGTGGGCGGAGCCTGCTGTGCCCCTCCCACAGCACTGCTCTCTCTCCTTGTGCAGGGTGACTGGTCCTGTCTCCGCCCCCTTCCTGCAGTTTTCTGCATGCAGGTTGTTGTGGGTGGAGCCTGCTGTGCCCCTCCCACAGCTCTGCTTTCTCTCCTTGTGCAGGGTGACTGATCTTGTCTCCGCTCCCTCCTCTAGTTGTCTGCAGGCAGCATGTAGTGGGTGGAGCCTACTAAGCCCCTCCCACACCACTGTTCTTTATATAGCACAGTCACGGTATCACCACTACTGAGATATAGTAATAACTGGGTATGCAAAGGTGTTTTGAATATACAAATGGATTTATATTCTTTATGGCCCATAAGGAATATATGTAAATTAACGTTTTTGTGCTTATATGAGATTTTAGTGATTGTGTTTATTTCTAATGTAAATGCATACAGGGGATTGTATGCCTTTGTAAACTGACCCATAGTCCCGACAAACCCTCAGCCAGGCTCCCCTCATGTCCGTCCTCCATTATTTAGATACTAATAGCCTATTATTACCGCTCACCACGCTGCATATTTAATGCCTCCATCGCCTGGAAGAAAATTGCGGCGGTATAGATTTGCGCGGAGTGAAAGCGGCTTCCTCGTCTCAGGCTGAAGGAACAGACAGGGTGGTGAGCTTGCAGCGAATATTTCCTTTTCTGTATCTGAAGTCAAATGTCACCGTACGTTCACGGAAGACTGCAATTATCAGCGGCGGCTGGGGAGCCGTACCGAGGCCGCGGCACAAAAGTAATAAACGCTAAAAGTCCGAGACTTCAGACGTCTCATTTTCAAAGGTTGGCCGGAGCTAAATGATTCTGTGGTTTTTTTTCTCCCATTCCAGTGAAAATTTCAGAGACGTAATTCACCGGTGTGACATCCTCTAGAGGTGTAGAGAACAAAAATAAAAAGGATTCTTTTTTTTTTTTTTTTTAAACGGCCCTGCTGGGCTTTCTTTGGTGGAGCTCCGTCGCTATTTTAGTATTTCAGAACAAAGATAACTATTTCTGAGCAACAAATACATTTTAAAGCCCCGACTCTTGTCTTTATGCCCCGCCCCAGAGGAACCACACCTTTTTCTTACAATGACTGAGTGATTGTCAATCAAAATATCACAGGGCTGAAAACGGAAAAATTGCATTTTTAATGAAGAGGTATTTCAGGCTGGTGCCTACAGTAGAGCTATAGGCAGAATAAAATACAGGTGTATGCAGCGCTGAAAATGAAGGCATAAAAATATGCAAATAAAAAGTCCACTGTAATTTAGCATAAAGAGTCCATGTTCAGAAAAAGAAGAGTAAAACCCGCCCTTTTTCTCTTATCAATTACCAAGGATGGAGGCGTATGCTCGTTTGACCATACGCCTCATTTACAGTCCTAAACAATCTCTCATTTTATTAATGTTGGGGTTACAGGCTAGGGTTAAATTATAGGGTTAGGGATAAATGCTAGGGATAGGGGCGAGGGTTAGGGTTAAATGCTGGGGTTAGGTTTAAGGGTTAGGGTTAAATGTTAGGATTAGGGTTAAGGGATAGGGTTAGGGTTAGGATTAGATGTTAGGATTAGGGTTAGGGTTAAATGTTAGGATTAGGGTTAAGGGATAGGGTTAGGGTTAGGATTAGATGTTGGGATTAGGGTTAGGGTTAAATGTTAGGATTAGGGTTAAGGGATAGGGTTAGGGTTAGGATTAGATGTTAGGATTAGGGTTAGGGTTAAATGTTAGGATTAGGGTTAAATGTTAGGGTTAGGAGCTAGGGTTAGGCTTAAATTTTAGGGTTAGGATTAAGAGCTAGGGTTAGGGTTAAATGTTAGGGTTAGGGTTAAATGTTAGGGTTAAATGTTAGCATTAGGGTTAGGGTTAAGGGCTAGGGTTAGGGTTTATGTTAGGGTTAAATATTAGGATTAGGTTTAGGGGCTAGGGTTAGGGTTAAATGTTAGGGATAAGGGCTAGATTTATTGTTAAATGTTAGGGTTAAATGTTCGGATTAGGGTTAAGGGCTAGGGTTAGGGTTAATTGTTAAGGTTAGGATTAAGGGCCAGGATTAGGGTTAAATGTTAGAGTTAAATTTTAGGATTAGGGTTAAGGCCTAGGGTTAGGGTTAAATGTTAGGATTAAATGTTAGGGTTAAGGCTTAGGGTTAAATGTTAGGATTAGGGTTAGGGTTAAGGGCTAGGGTTAGGGTTAAATGTTAGGGTTAGGATTATGCGTTAGGGTTAAATTTTAGGATTAGGGTTAGGAGCTAGGGTTAGCGTTAAATGTTAGGGTTAGGATTAAGGGCTAGGGTTAAGGTTAAATGTTAGGGTTAAGGGCTAGGGTTAGGGTTTATGTTATTGTTAAATGTTAGGATTAGGGTTAGGGTTAAATGTTAGGGTTAAGATTAAGGGCTAGGGTTAAATGTTAGGGTTACATTTTAGGGTTAGGAATAATGGCTAGGGTTAGGGTTAAGAGTTAAGATTCGGATTAAGGGCTAGGGTTAGAGTTAAATGCTGGGAATTAATGTTAGGGTTTTTGGTGCAGGCCCATAGAAGTCTATTACACATAAAACACAACCTGTTACGGGTAAAAAGTCCCTGACATTTTCCAAAAATGCAGCAGCTGAAAAATGCATGGATGTGAATGTGTAAAAAAAAAACAAAAAAAACAAACTCTGTTGAAAATAAACAAATAGATAAAAATAAAATAGATCAGTAGGGTTTGAGGTTAGTGTCAGTAACTGACAGTACATTTTATGAAATAAAAAAAAAACACACTATTGTTTCTTTAGGTACAAACAACATAAACAGTATACAAACACACGTACAGTATCTCACAAAAGTGAGTACACCCCTCACATTTTTGTAAATATTTTCTTCTATCTTTTGTGACAACACTGAAGAAATGACACGTTGCTACAATGTAAAGTAGTGAGTGTACAGCTTGTATAACAGTGTAAATTTTCTGTCCCCTCAAAATAACATAACACACAGCCATTAATGTCTAAACCTCTGGCAACAAAAGTGAGTACAACCCTAAGTGAAAATGTCCAAATTGGGCCCAAAGTATCAATATTTTGTGTGGCCACCATTATTTTCCAGCACTGCCTTAACCCTCTTGGGCTTGGAGTTCACCAGAGCTTCACAGGTTACCACTGGAGTCCTCTTCCCCTCCTCCATGATGACATCACAGAGCTGGTGGATGTTAGAGACTTTGTGCCCCTCCACCTTCCGTTTGAGGATGCCCCACAGATGCTCAATAGGGTTTAGGTCTGGAGACATGCTTGGTCAGTCCATCACCTTTACCCTCAGCTTCTTTAGCAAGGCAGTGGTCATCTTGGAGGTGTGTTTGGGGTGGTTATCATGTTGGAATACTGCCCTGCAGCCCAGTCTCTGAAGGGAGGGGATCATCCTCTGCTTCAGTATGTCACAGTACATGCAAAAAAGAAACCGCTGCTCCCAGGTGATGTGTACTGACCATAATCTTCAAAGCATGCTACAACCGTGGGGTGCACGCCCTGCCACTGCAAGCAGATTACTACTAAGGAAAATTAGATGATTGTCAGCTTTTTTGTGTCTAAAACATTTGACAATCCACATGGGCAGGGGAACAAAGGTAAACGCGTTTCATGCGGGATCGTGCTTTGTCAATACGATTCTGTATGAAATACATCTACCTTTGTTCCCCTGCCCATGTGGATTGTGATATGTTTTAGACACAATAAAGCCTTTTTGCATCATATGGGAGTGCTGCCATTCGTCTAAATTTCCTTAATAGTAATCTGCTTGCAGTGGCAGTACATGTTGGCATTCATGGTTCCCTCAATGATCTGTAGCTCCCCAGTGCCGGCAGCACTCATGCAGCCCCAGACCATGACACTCCCACCACCATGCTTGACTGTAGACAAGACACACTTGTCTTTGTCCTCCTCACCTGGTTGCCGCCACACACGCTTGACACCATCTGAACCAGATAAGTTTACCTTGGTCTCATCAGACCACAGGACATGGTTTCAGTAATCCATGTCCTTAGTCTGCTTGTCTTCAGCAAAGTGTTTGCAGGCTTTCTTATGCATCATCTTTAGAAGAGGCTTCCTTCTGGGATGACAGCCATGCAGACCAATCTGATGCAGTGTGCGGCGTATGGTCTGAGCACTGACAGGCTGACCCCCCACCCCTTCAACCTCTGCAGCAATGCTGGCAGCACTCATACGCCTATTTCCCAAAGACAACCTCTGGATATGAGGCTGAGCACGTGACCTCAACTTCTTTGGTCGACCATGGCGCGGCCTGTTCTGAGTGGAACCTGTCCTGTTAAATCTCTGTATGGTCTTGGCCACCATTCTGCAGCTCAGTTTCAGGGTCTTGGAAATCTTCTTTATGTAGAACAACAATTCTATTTTTCAGATCCTCATAGAGTTCTTTGCCATGAGATGCCATGTTGAACTTCCAGTGACCAGTATGAGAGAGTGAGAGCGATAACACCAAATTTAACACACCTGCTCCCCATTCACACCTGAGACCTTGTAACACTAACGATTCACATGACACCGGGGGAGGGGAAATGGCTAATTTCACTTTGGACACTTTCAATTTGGACATTTTCACTTAGGGGTGTACTCACTTTTGTTGCCAGCGGTTTAGACATTAATGGCTGTGTGTTGAGTTATTTTGAGGGGACAGCAAATTTACACTGTTATACAAGCTGTACACTCACTACTTTACATTGTAGCCAAGTGTCATTTCTTCAGTGTTGTCACATGAAAAGATAGAAGAAAATATTCACAAAAATGTGAGGGATGTACTCACTTTTGTGAGATATTGTGTATATATACAGTGCATGGTATATGTATACAGTATATATACATATATAATTTCTAGTTTCCTATAAAATATTGTTTTTTTCATTTTCTATCCCTTTATGCATCTTGGTGCTGCTGATCTCCTCCAGCCTTTTTAAACCACTTGCCTATGTGTCCTCTCTTCAGCACCATTGTACATTATTTCTCTGTATCAAAGTCCTTATGGTAAAAAAGGTTTACCACGTCTGTTTGTAATAGCTACAAGGGGTACATGTGACAGGGTGACACCGGGATTATTTTATAGAAAGCTAAACAAATAAAACAATCAAAAAATTCAATATAAAGCTGAGCTCCAGGATAAGCAAGTATTTTCTATATGTTATACATTCATCATGTGTCTTCTTAAATGATGGTGAGCTTTGTGTATTTCCTCCAGATCTGTTCAGTAATCCAGTGTGAGACTTCCTGTAATAAAGACCGCTCACTGCTGCTCTCCATCCTTTGTGCAGGGTGACTGGTCTTGTCTCCGCCCCCTTCTGTAGTTTTCAGCAAATAGCTTGTAATGGATGGAGTTTGCTGGGCTCTTCCCACAGCTCTGCTGTCCCTCTCTCCTTGTACAGGATGACTGTTTCCACCCCCTCCTGTAGTTTAATGGCATCCCAGTCTTAGTCTGTAGGGTTCAATATTGAGCTGGCTCACTCTTTGCAGCTATAACAGCTTCAAATCCTATATTCACAAAAGTGTGAGGGGTGTACTTACTTTTGTGAGATAATGTACGTGTGTTTGTATACTGTTTATGTTGTTTGTAGAAACAAAGAAACAATAGTGTGTTTTTTTTTTTTTTTTTCCTAAAATGTACTGTCAGTTACTGACACTAACCTCAAACCCTACTAATCTATTTTATTTTTTATAAAATAAAATGAAAAGATAGAAGAAAAGATTTACAAAAATGTGAGGGGTGTACTCACTTTTGTGAGATACTGTATGTGATAGGAAAATAATTAATTTCAGGTTTTTTTTTTTTGGGGAGGGGGTTCTGTTTTTTTTTGTGGTGGGTAATGGCATAAAATATGAAGATATATTTGCCATTTTTTACGTTGTATAAAAATAAAAAAAAACGTAGCTATCCATTACCATTTACCACCAAATGAAGGAATAATTTTTCCTAAAAATAAAAAAAATAAAACAAGAAACAATTCACCTGGGGTGACTTGAGATTTTTGATACTTTAAGGGATTCTGTGACTAAAAAAGGAACAAAAAAACAAAACAGAGACTCGGGTCTATTCGTTGTAAATTGACATTTGTGAGAAAGGTTTAATGAATTATTTGCCCAATCAGTGCGTGACCTGACTGATGGTTAAATACAATGAGATCGATTTCTGTATACGGTACATTTTACTTTTCATGAACGCTGATGGTATCGGAATCTTGCACTGCCGAGCATGACATAATGAAGAACTGTATAATACTGTACAACACATCGACTGATGGCGAGATGGAAGAATATTATCTGTCCAATTATGATTACTGTAGATGTTTCCTCTCCTCCGGTCTTCTGTTCTCTATTGCTTCAGGTTTTATCATACCCCAGTCCATATATCACATTGGGGCTGCTCTGGAAATGGGTTATATATTGGGACATTATGAAATCAAGGTGATTGATGGATGTTATGGTTCACCTCGCATGCATTCCTTTGCAGAAAACTAAGGTGGATTCCGGTCCGGGTTTCACCAGCCATCCTGGCAGGGTTGGTTCCAGACCAGATTTTGCGGTCCACTGGTGTCCACCAACAGGCGGTATAAAAAAAAAAGCAGGACTGGAGCAAAGGATTGCTCTTGGTCTGGGACTCAGGAAGCCAAAACCTGAGAGAGCTGCTGATGTGAACTTTGCTTTGTAAGAGAAAAGGTTTGCATTATCTTTGTTTCGTGGGTGACTGGGAGAAGCTCTTCACCTGTTGAGTTAGGAACCTGCAATGTTCAGCTAGCGCCTGGATGGCAAAGATTTATTTTCTGCTTTTGTTTGTGTTATTTTCAAGCAACCTTACCAAATAAAACTGGCTACAAGTCAGATTTTAAGAAACCTGCCATTTGGACTACCTTTTTCCCAGGAAAGGTGATCCCCTTTGAGCTAACCCCTGACAATATATACAGTGCCTTGCAAAAGTATTCACCCCCCTTTGGCTTTTTACCTATTTTGTTACATTACAGCCTTTAGTTCAATTTTAATCTGAATTAAGTGTGCTGGACCAGAACACAATAGTCTAAGTTGCTGAAGTAAAATTAGAAAAATGTATACATAAAACTATTTTTCAGAAATAAAAAACTGATAATTGGCATGTGCGTATAGATTCACCCCCTTTGTTATGAAGCCCATAAAAAGCTCTGGTGCAACCAATTACCTTCAGAGGTCACATAATTAGTGAAATGATGTCCACCTGTGTGCAATCTAAGTGTCACATGATCTGTTATTACATAGACACACCTTTGTGAAAGGCCCCAGAGGCTGCAACACCTAAGCAAGAGGCACCACTAACCAAACACTGCCATGAAGACCAAGGAACTCTCCAACAAGTAAGGGACAATGTTGTTGAGAAGTACAAGTCAGGGTTAGGTTATAAAAAAAATATCCAAATCTTTGATGATCCCTAGGAGCACCATAAAATCTATCATAACCAAATGGAAAGAACATGGCACAACAGCAAACCTGCCAAGAGACGGCCCAAAACTCACGGAGCGGGCAAGGAGGGCATTAATCAGAGAGGAGCACAGAGACCTAAGGTAACCCTGGAGGAGCTGCAGAGTTCCACAGCAGAGACTGGAGTATCTGTACATAGGACCACAATAAGCCGTACGCTCCATAGAGTTGGGCTTTATGGCAGAGTGGCCTGAAGAAAACCATTACTTTCAGCAATGATGAGATGAGACTAAAATTGAACTTTTTGGCCATCAAAGAAAACGCTATGTCCCAACATTTCACCCAAAGAACACCATCCCCACCATGAAACATGGTGGTGGCAGCATCATGCTGTGGAGATGTTTTTCAACAGTCGGGACTGGGAAACTGGTCAGAGTTGAGGGGAAGATGGATGGTGCTAAATACAGGGATATTCTTGAGCAAAACCTGCACCACTCTATGTGTGATTTGAGGCTAGGACGGAGGTTCACCTTCCAGCAGGACAATGACCCCAAAGTCGTGGCCAAAATATTGGAACCCCTGCATTTCTGTTGAATAATGCACCACCTAACCCAGAAAATTGTTGCAATTACAAATGTTTAGGCATTCTCATGTTTATTTCTTTTGTTTGTATGACACAAAAAAAAGTGGAGAAACAAAAAGTCAAATCTGATACATTCCATGCAAAAAACGAAAAATGGACTGGACGAAATTATTGGCACCTTTTTCAAAATTATAGGCTATAATTGCATTCCAAGTTTGTGATTCTCCTGCAATTTGTGAAGAAACTCACCCGTATCAATATAGAAATCCCACCGGCAACCAATTACAATGAAAATTTAAATTAAAAAAAAAAAATGATTCATTTTCATTTTCTTTTCACTCGTTTTTTTGGGTTTTTTTTTCGTTTTTCGGGTCATTAGTTATGATCGCAATTCGTAAGTTCGTAAATTCGAAAATCCGAAAATAGGAAAGAACACCAGAAGATTCAAAAGAATAACTAACTTACTAAATAATAATAGCTAACGATTAAATTATAGGTATTGAAATTTCCTTTCAAATTTGGCTGTTAGTGAACGTAACGAATACAAATTTATCCGAAGTTACAAATCATCCGAAATAATAAATGCCGCATCTAAACAAATGAAACCGAACAAACAAATGCCCCGTACACACGGTCGGACTTTGTTCAGACATTCCGACAACAAAATCCTAGGATTTTTTCCGACGGATGTTGTCTCAACTTTGTCTTGCATACACACGGTCACACAAAGTTGTCGGAAAATCCGATCATTCTGAACGCGGTGACGTAAAACACGTACATCGGGACTATAAACGGGGCAATAGCCAATAGCTTTCATCTCTTAATTTATTCTGAGCATGCGTTGCACTTTGTGCGTCGGATTTGTGTACACACGATCGGAAATTCTGACAACGGATTTTGTTGTCGGAAAATTTTATAGCCTGCTCTCAAACTTTGTGTGTCGGAAATTCCGATGGAAAATGTGTGATGGAGCCTACACACGGTCGGAATTTCCGACAACAAGGTCCTATCACACATTTTCCGTCGGAAAATCCGACCGTGTGTACAGGGCATAATAATAATAAATAATAATAATAATGCTATTTATTATTAATAATTTGTTACGTACCATTAGTTTAGATGCAGGATTCGTTATTTCGGATAATTCGTAACTTCAGATAAATTTGCATTCATTACGTTCACAAATAGCCAAATTTGAAAAGGAATTCCAATACCTATCATTTAATAGTTAGCTATTATTATTTACTTAGTTATCCTTTGGAATTTTCTGGTTTTCTTTTTTCTTTTTGGATTTTCTAATTTACGAATCGTTACGTTCACTAGCAGCCACATTTGAAAGGAAATATCCATACCTATAATTTAATAGTTAGTAATAGTTATAATAGTAATAGTATTTCAGATTTCCGGGTTTTCGGATTTTCGAATTTACGAATTCTCGTAATCTCGAAATTACGATTTTCCAAACTTACAAATTGACGAATTTATGAATTCTCAAATTTTCGAATACTCAAATTTACGAATATTCTGATTTGCGAATATTCTGAAAAATTCCTTAAACGGGTTTTTCGTAAATTTTTTGTTAATTTGGATATTTCCAAATTAACAAATTTGTCTAAATTCGTTAAAAAAAACAAATCCGGAATGAATTTGACATGTCTAGTCCAGATCTAAATCCCATAGAGCACCTGTGAAGAGATCTCAAAAGAGCAGTTGGGAAAAGGAACCCTTCCAATCTGATAGACCTTTAGCAGTTGGTGAAAGTGAAAGTGGTCCAAAATTCCAGTAGAGAGATGTAAGAAACCCATTGATGGTTACAGGAAGCAATTGATTTCAGGTATTTTTCCGAAGGGGCGTGCTACCAAATAATAAATTGAGGGTGCCAATAATTTTGTCCAGTCCATTTTTGGAGGTTTGCGTGAAATGTGTCAGTTTTGGCTTTTTGTTTCTCCACTTTTTTGTGTCATACCAATACAAACAAAAGAAATAAACATGAAAATGCCTAAACATTTCTCCCTTTTTACTATCCCTTACATCTCAGTTCAGCTGATCTCTTTTTATCTCTTCGCAACCCCAAACAGCAGATAATGTGTGTTGAAATTGGCCATTTGTAGACTCCGTCGGAAGCCTATGTGACAAGGAGAAAATGCAGGAACATTATTGGGAGACAGGAACAGAGTGTTGTCAGGTTATCAAAGAGATTGCCTGAACCAGAACATCCATGGTAGGATCACGAGGGAATATATTTTATTTTAAGTCTTAGCATTAAAAATGTTGAAAATTATTTTTGAAATTACACCGATGCCGAGATTTTGGAATGGGATTTACACCTACTTTAGGAAAAACAAAAAGGAGAGCATAATATAAATAAAACGAGTTGACAGAAAATATGAGCCTGTATCGGTAGCTTAGATGCCACAACTATTGAAATGATAGCCTGGACCTTTGCCATCACACATAGAATGGATTGTCCCATCATCTTGTGAGAGATCAGCAGAAACCGGGAATTATTAGACAAAAGGAGGCGACGATTGTGTGTGTTGCTGAAGAGAATAGGACCATTTGTTAGAGGAACAAAGGCGAGTCGTTGATGATTCCTACCATGATGGACTGGCCGCTTCTCTCGGAACGAGCCAATTTTAGATTTAATTCACTCCAGACAAGCAAAGTTTCTGAGCAGGAACACTTCATAAATCTTCGGTGACGTTATACACCAAAGCTAATGTTTAGTCCTCAAAGCTGGGCAAGGAGATGATAAAGATTCCGGTTGTGAAACAATGGGCAAAAAAGAAGAACGAGAGATAAAGCTGTTACAGAAATGCGCGAACCGAAGAGAAGAACAAACTCAACAAAAAGATAGATGCGTAATACAAGGGATAATTAGTAAACTTTTGAATGTTACTTTGTTACTGTCACAATGGAACTGGTTAGATTGGTTGGGCGTGGCTGTGGCAAGGCGCCATTGAGTTGAGTGGAAACAAGATACACCTGTGTTCAAATCCTGATAACTTATATAGATGTAGTACCCTGATGTTTAGGCAGGGTGGCTATTAAATTTATCTGCCAAGTGATAGTTGCCTTGGCCAATTGATAACAGGTCAATTGATTTTACCCTAATTCTGGAATGGCTGCACTTCTCCCTTCTGTCACTAGATGGCCGGGTATTTGGTGGCATTAGATAAGACAAGGGCATTGCAAGAACAGATTAGCAATGAATGGGGTGTCTCAGCCAATGGGCCAGGGTTTTTGGCAAGTCCGACCGTGTGTACAGTACATGGCATAAGTGATTAAGGCAGTCAGACTGCCTTGTCTATGCCTGGCACTGCATGAGGCAATGCTTCCAAACCTAGCCTAAAAAGGACTGGTATGAACAAGCCCTAAGTGTTAGTTTTTGGTAATACTTTGGGAAGGAGGATAGTGGAATATTTTTTTTTTCAAGCACTGAAAAAGTGGAATGGGGGTAACAAAAATCTACATATTGAATAATGAAATAGGCTTTTTATTAGAAAAAAAAATGGCGGGGTGAGTCTCATGGTGTCCTCCTTCCCTGGACAGTCTGGGACAAATCCCGCAACCCTTAGCTGTCCATCTCCGAAATCTCTTCCCTGTTGGATTGAGTTACAGCAGCCAACGTCAGATCTGGCAGCACAAATACACAATCAAGATGTTTCCACTTCCCGGTGTTATCACAAGGTGTCTGCGGAGAGTAAATGAGCTTGCCTCTCCTCTCCGGCTGTGTCTCGCAGAAAACACATTTGTGAGCCAGTAATTTTATCACCATAAACAACCAGCACAATCAGACCGGGACTGAAGGGCCGCAGTGGAGATCAATGCGTTTAATGAATTCTGTGCTCAGACCCAGTTAAGGTTTAAAGTGAACCTGCAATACAATTTACATTTTTAAAGAGTCCTGCCAAAGAGCGGACAACATAAGATGAGTAGTTATCGGTGGTGCCCCTCTCTGATTTAGTTTCACAGGCCATGTTTTTCCCCGATACTATGAATATGTTCAAAAAAAAAAAATGTACCCTACGCTCCTGAGGATGTGGCTGGAGCCATATTACATAGCTATCTGCCATCAGTCCCAATGTTGTTCTTCATGATTGATATGGATGTAGCGCTACCCCCCCCCCCCATTATCTTTTACTGGTTTTTCCCCAGAGGCTATCCATCACACAGGTCATTCGTTTTGGCTCCATTAACCACTTGCCGACCAGCCACCGCAGTTTTACTGCGGTAGAATGCCACGTCTGGGCGTAACAACGTTATGTAACGTCGCTTCGCCCTGTGGCCACTAGGGGCCGCGCGAGCGCCGCCGGAGGCGCACTAGCGCGCCAGCTGCTCGCCCCTGGAGCCGATGCGTATGCCCGGCGGTCTTGATGACCGCCGGGCTCCCACGATCGCTCGTAACACACCGTGATCTGTTTTGTACACAAGTATGAACAGCGATCTGTCATCTCCCCTAGACAGTCCCACCCCCCCCTTCACTTAGAACACACATAGGGAAAACAGAGTTAAACCCTTGATCGAACCCTTGAAAAATACATATCGGCCTAAACTGTCGCTCTTTTTTTGTTTATAGCGAAAAAAAAAACCGCAAAGGTGATCAAATATCACCAAAAAAAACCTCTAGTTGTGGGAAAGAAAGGACGTCAATTTTGTTTGGGTGCAGCGTCGCGCGACCGCGCAATTTTCAGTTAAAGCGAGGCAGTGCTGAATCGCAAAAAATGGCCCGGCCATTCAGCAGCCAAATCTTCCGGGGGGTGAAGCGGTTAATCAGTCTAGAGCAGTGTTTCTCAACTCCAGTCCTCAAGGCGCACCAACAGGTCATGTTTTCAGGATTTCCCTCTGATGAAACGGCTGTGGTAATTACTAAGGCAATGAAACTGATCAAATCACCTGTGCAAAATAGTGGAAATCCTGAAAACATGACCTGTTGGTGCGCCTTGAGGACTGGAGTTGAGAAACACTGGTCTAGAGGATGTCTTTTTAATGATCATTGTTTGTAGAACTTGTAAAATGAGAGGGGTTGGGGTGGTATGGGATACTTCAAAAATGCTGACTTGTAACAGGAGGACACACTTCACTAGGCGAAACTTCTTTGAACAGTCCTGAAGCCAGAAACAAAAGGGGGAAATGCCAGAACTGAGATCCTTGAAGAGCTGCCTCAGAGAGAGCTACTGCTGGCACCCCAAATGTAGAACAGCACACTAGGAACCAGAGCTTAGGTCGGTAGTCACAATGTCCCAGGGCAGCTCCCAGCCTTCAACAGGAGGCTCTCCAGACCAGATCCTTATCTAAAACTGCTTAGTTAACTCCAAAGGTAATTAAAAATAGGCCCTCCAGCTTTGCTATAGCTGAGACCTCAGTGAGCCTCTGCCGACTCCAGCAGAACCGTCTCAAAGGGGCAGCAGCCCCTGGGGCTGGGACACGTCTCCAGCAGGACAGGAACTGCGTTTTTTGCTCCAGACCCGGACTATTTATGTTCCCCTCACCCTACCTAAGAGGGTGCTACATAGGATATATTATATTGATACAGAGAGATTTTTCTGTATCAATTTTTTTTATTTAACTGCAAAGTTATTTCAAGGGCCCCTCCATGTTGGGAATGACTGATATAGATACTGGTGGAAAGACACACCTTCTTTGTAGGGATTTACATGTTTCCATGTTCAATTTTTGGGGTGCAGACATTTGTGTGAGAGGTACTTTTTCTTGTGGGTTTTGACTTTATGGATAAGCTCCCTTGACTGCCAGTCCTCTGTCCAATGAGATTTGCTTTAGAGGCCAGATTGGGCCCCCCAACTGGATTTTGCGACAGAAGTTGATGGAGATCAAGCACTGAAAGGCCTGTTTAATTGGAAGAAGTATGTGCTTATTCTTTTTTGATGCAACACTGATCCTCCTCCCGGACAATCGGGAAGCGGGTCCGATACCCGTCACCCGATTGGCTGAAAGGACGGGCGATCCTATTGGATGCCTAGGAGGAGGGGAGAAGCCACGCAGAAGACACAGGAGCCCGCCCGCCGTCCATAGAAGCCCTGCTGGAGCCCCCAACCCGCTCGCTAGGGCCTGCTTGGGTAAGTATGGGGGAGTGCTGACTGAGATGCCACCAACCAACAGGGTGGGGGTGTTGTTTGCCACCCCTCCTCAAAAAAAAAAAAAACACCGGCCGCCACTGATCACTCCAGTGTACCGCGATGGCTACTTTGTACTTTACTGAAGACTGTTGCATTTTTGATGTATTGTTTGCATTATCTTGTACCTTGATCTTACCCTAATAAACAAATTGAAGAACAAGAAGATAATACCTACGCTGTACCATGTATCTCGATTGAAGGAAAAAAAAAAAAAACGGCTATCAAAAACAAAAACAAAAAAACAAGTTCATGTTGACTGAGAGAGTTTAGTTCCACTTTAAGCAACTATGTCAACTGTGTCTGCTGCCGTAAAAGACATGGAGTTGCAGAAGATTCTCTGTAATTACTAATTCTCTAGGGAGTTAGAAGGGAAGAGAACCCCCCCCCCCCTCCGAGCTCCTGACACGGAGAGTATGTAATATGTTCATTAAACCCACAGTCACCCCCATCGCTAATGATCTACCGGTAGCACCAAGCACAGGTAAGAGGATTCGAGATGCGCACCGGTGTACCCGAAGGTAACAGAGTATCGAGATTGCGGATACTTAGTGATGAATAATGCAGCTCATTTGTCGGAAATTAAAGCGACTGATCACACCGACTATCTGGGCAGATCAGCGAGGCGGGAGGGAGGGCTCCGTAAGATATTAGCAAGAACATTATCATTAGCGACTAATTCTTTCCGTGTCAGAAATCTGACTAAAAGAGTAAAAAATAGATGGCGGAGGAGGAAAAAAAAAAAAAAAAGACAATTAATTTCATCTCCCCGAGTCATTCTTCTTTATTTTCAGCCGTAAGTGGCTCTGCTGTTCAATCTAACGAGAGACGGGAAGATGGGCTGATAAATGACAGTTTATTACCGGAGTTAGAGGTTCAAGGAAGCTCTTCTTTACATTGTAAACTCAGAAATATATATATATACCGTATTCCAACGTCGGAAAGCAGCTCTAGGCTTAGGCTCTATATCATTTAAAATGCGCCTATGATAAAAATTATAGACCCTTCATTTCTTTGTAAGTCGGTAAACGTACGAAATCTACAGGGGATCAAATCATAATTTTCCTCACTGTAGATCAAATCTTGATCTTGGTATTTTTTGTATTTATTTTATTTTTTTCATTATTATTATTATTATGTTTTTTGTTTTTTTTCTCTGCAAGGAGAGAGAGAGATACAATGTATCTCTCTCCTCCATTCAAAGATGGAAAGCACGGGGGGGCCAATCAGAAGCTATTACAGCGAACAGGTGACCCTGAATTGGGAGTTCCAGGTCCCAATCGTTTGTACAAGAAAGTATGCGAGACCACAGAAAAAAAGGCCACTCTAGTGGGGCCGCGCATTTGCATATGTAGTGGTGTAGTTGCCACTAGTAACAGACAATCCACCAATCCCCCCCCCCCACTACCAGACTTCCATACATCACTTCAAACGACAATGAACAGTCCTTTTGCTAGTTTTGTTTTTGTTTTTTTGAGGGGGGTACAACTTGGATGGGAAAGGGTATATGGGATGCCCATGGTACAATTCGATTGCCATCATATTTTAGAAGATCGTCAAAAATAAGCATACAGTGAAACCTCGGATTACGAGCATAATCCATTCCAAGAGAATGCTCGTAATCCAAAGTACTCGCATATCAAAGAGAGTTTCCCCATTGAAGTCAATGGAAACTAAAATAATTAGTTCTGCATTGACTTCAATGGCATGCAATACCGCATGTGGCCAGAGGTGGGGGGGGCGCGGGAGAGCCTCGGAAACAGCCGGAAAGGCCCCAGGACAGCTCCGCTGACCTTGGCAAACCTCGGAAAGGCTCGAGAACGTAGTATTTCTGACTCTTTCCGAACATTTCCGAACCGCTTCGAACGGCTACGATCAGTGCAGTTCGGCTCCGCTCGGCTCCGGCGCCCCCCCACCTCATGCCAAACGCAGTACTGCACACCCGCTTTGGCATGAATCCTGCTCGTTTTGCGAGACAACACTCGCACACCGAGTTAGGATTTTTCAAAATACAGTGCTCGTATTGCGAAGCGCTCGTTAACCGCGTTACTCGCAATCCGAGGTTCCACTGTATTGTTAGAGCCAGAAGATATGATGTGCATCTGTAACTGCTATGATTCTTCCTCCTGCACTACCTTGCAGACCGTTGCTCCTCCTCTGCTCAACTCCTGCAGAGCATTGCTTCCAAGAGTTCCCCATTCATTACCGTGTAAATAAATGAAGACATTACTCTTTACCGTGTAAGAATAATGTTCCCAGAAGTTCTTCCCTCCTGCACAAACTTATTTCGGAATTGAGGTAATGTCACATCTTCTCCTATTGAGCAAGGTAGACCCACTCTGAATAAGTCTCCCAGCAGGCTCTGTTTGCTCGCTGCTACTAGGCTTGAGGCCTGCAGTACCTCTCCCCGGAGGCCTAGTAGTTTAAAGCAGTTCTTTGGATGGTGGACTACTGTTCCTAGCCAGCCCGACTTGCAAACCATGCGCCCTCAGGCCACACCGATTTTACACAGATCCCCACAGTCTCTCCTCTTATCCAGGACTCTTCATCATTCACCGTGTAAATAATGAAGACTTTGCTAATGACCGTGTAGAAGCAAAGTTCCCACCACAGACTTCCCAGCACTTCCAGCCCTCCACTTTGGTAACACTCACCGACCTTTCACTGCCCCGAGTCCTTGATGGAGAACTTGACAGGACCATGCATTCCAACAGTGTTCCCTGCCCCTCTGCTCCAGGAGTTCTTTACCAACGACCGTGTGATGGTAAAGACATTGCCAATGACCGTGCAGAGGTAAAGTTCCCTCACAGCTCTCCCTGGGCCTCCTCCTGCGATCGGGGCACCCCCCCCCCAGATGGGGGTGTCCTCCTGCTGCTGCCTAGCATGACATCCTCCACTTCACTCAGCCGACTTCTCCCCCCAGTGGCATATCATTTCAGATTATATTATTATTATATAGGAGGCCTGCCCCCTGCTAATACCATTCGGGGATTGGTCAGGGCTCCCACATGTGCTGCTTGCAGCTCCAGTTCCAGGCCCAGCCCCTCTTCTAGAACATTCTCCCTGGAAGCAGGGTGTCACATCACATTCGGCTACCCATCACATTTTGGTACCCGCTGGAGTGCTCATGCGCGACTCCGCCATATGCGTTCCAACACTGTTGTAAGACCACTTTGCCACAGGGCCCCTCGCGGGCTTGCTTCGCTCGCCACGCTACGGGCATGGCCTTGCTTCGCTCGGCATAACTGTAATCTAACTCTATGTCCACTTGGATGGTGGGGCTTGAACTCAGATCGCCACAGTGTTGGAACGCATATGGCGGCGTCGTGCATGCGCAGTCCAGCGGGTAGCCAAATGTGATGGGTCGCCATATGTCACGCTACACCGGGAGGCCCATCAGAACCAAAGCACAGGTGGTCACACCCACGGCTACTCTGACCACTCCCAGCCCCCCAGATCACACCAGACACGCCTAGCTTGCAGCATAGGCCTGCCTAAATTTGCCTGTTCTGACAGTTCCTAGTAAAACCCCATTACTAGCACCTTCCTAATGGTAGAGGGTGGTGCACATACATGCGGCACCAAGGGGTTAAGGGAATCCCTTGAGGTCCCCCAGGTCATGAGAATTCGTCTTTCCATTGGAAGACTTCCCCTCTGTTAGTGTTTTGGGATTTTCTTTCACTTCAACTTTTGATGATGATGGTTAAAAAAAAAAAAGTTTGGCATTTCGTTAGACTTTAACATGCAGTTGTATTTTGTGCATTTTAGGATTACGTCCAGCTCCTAGTTTTGGGGAAATAGTGGTCAAAAACCAGATCCTTCAGGGGAAAGACTGTGCGGCTGTAGAGTATGATAAGTGATATTGTTTTAGATCGTCTCATAGCAAAATGGAATACTATACTCATTATTAGCTGGCGGGTCTAATTTTAATTGTTTTCACCTTGCCCAGAGTTGGGATTTAAAGTGCTTGTAAACCTCAGACATGAAATAGGAACAAAGTATATCTCTCTGTAGCAGGGGTGTCCAAACTTTTTTCAAAGAGGACCAGATTTGATGAAGTAAACATGCGTGAGGGCCGACCATTTTGCCTGACATTCTTTGAGCCATTAAAATTAAATGCAAATTAACTAATACACTGCCCAACATGCACAGGCAAATAACACGCACCTTCACCTTAAGAGGGAAGTTTCAGGGAAAAAAAATACATTTTAAATAGAGAACTGTGAAGCAAAATAAGAGTCAGTGCCCATCTGCAGCCTCACCATTGACACGAATGCAGCCTCACAATTGCCATGAATGCAGCCTCACCAGTGACACGAATGCAGCCTCACAATTGCCATGAATGCAGTCTCACCATTGACACGAATGCAGCCTCACCATTGCCATGAATGCAGTCTCACTATTGACATGAATGCAGCCTCACCGTTGCCATGAATGCAGTCTCTGAATGCAACCTCACCATTGACATGAATGCAGTCTTACTATTGCCATGAATGCAGCCCCTGAATGCAACCTCACCATTGCCATGAATGCAGCCTCTAAATGCAACCTCACCATTGCCATGAAGGCAACCTCACAATTGACATGAATGCAGCCTCACCATTGACATGAATGCAGCCTCACCATTGCCATGAATTAAGTCTCTGAATGCAACCTCACCATTGCCATGAATGCAGCCTCAACATTGCCATGAATGCAGCCTCTGAATGAAACCTCACCATTGACATGAATGCAGCCTCACCATTAACATGAATGCAGCCTCACCATTGCCATGAATGCAGTCTCTGAATGCAACCTCACCATTGCAATGAATGCAGCCTCACCATTGACATGAATGCAGCCTCACCATTGCCATGAATGCAGTCTCTGAATGCAACCTTACCTTTGCCATGAATGCAGCCTCACCATTGCCATGAATGCAGCCTCACCATTGCCATGAATGCAGCCTCTAAATGCGGCCTCACCATTGCCATGAGTGCAGCCTCCTTATTGCCATCAGTGCAGCCTGATCGATGCCCAGCTGCAGCCTCAGAATGGACAGGGAGGGGATGGGACAAGCGCCAACAGATTACATACAGGAGAATCTGTTTACTTGGTGCCCCCTTTAATACAAAGTCCTTCCTATTACAGAGGCCACCAAGTAAACAGGAGATTCTCCTGTATGTAATCTGACGGCACTCATCCCATCCCCCTCCCTGTCCGCTGCCAGAACTGAACGATAAATACCATATATATCTTTTGTGGCCCCTCAAGGTATGCCCCCCAAAAATAAAGGTGCCAAATGTGGTAGAGGAGGGGGGAGGAGGAAGCTCCGTTTAAGCAATCAATGCATATTTTTGCTGCTGCCCCTTTTCTGCAGCATGGACCATGAACTCATCGAGAGTTGAAGGACCAGAGGACCACTTCTATGCCATCACATAAAAAAAAGTGTTTACATCCCCTGTAAATATTAGTGATGTACGGGAAGACTTTGCAACGCTTCATGATCTATTATTTTTTTGCCTTCATTGTATTTTGAATATTTAACTTTTTTGTGAGTTACCGCGGCTTGTCACTGTTGCGCGGAGTGCTAAAGCCGGATTTACAGCAATGCCAGGAAGCATTTACCAGCTTGAAATGTGACGCTCTTAATTTCGCTTTTTTCCTTCTCTCGAGCGCCGTGATTTAAATGTAACAGAACTACGTATTAAATTACGCTGTCAGGCGAAATCCGCTTCTAATACGGCCCCCGTATTGTTGTGGATAAATGTCTGTACATATTTAAATGTGTTTGTTCGGTTTAAAACTACAAATTTTGCTACTATTTTTCCAGGTGCCTCCGGTAATTGCCTTTCTTATTTATTTCTGCATTTCAAATTCTAGTGTGGGCGCCACTATACTATGTGGAGTTTCCTGTCTGCTGTGTATTGTGAATATAAATTGCATTGTAAATATAAATCGAGCAAGAGAAAAAATAGCGGTGAGCTTGGGCCAAATCCGGTAACAAGTTGTCACTTCCTGAGCCAATGAGCTGAAGCCGGGACACGCCCCGCCCCGCCCCACAGCTATATGTATACAAAGGTGGAGGTGAAGCTTGTCACATCAATGACCCTATATGGCCATATGGCCATCAAAAAAAAAAAAGTAAAAAAATAAATAACAAATTGTAAAAATAACATTTTTAAAAATTTAAAAATGTTTAGAAATTAAAAAAAAAAAACATAAATAAAACATATACAGTAACTAACAAATTGTAAAAAAAATAATTTTTAAGTGTAGCAAGGTCTCCAGCCTTGTCCAGTCTAAAGAGGACCTCCAAGGCCAAAGATAGCTGACATCCTTCAATATGTGGTGGATTGTGAGGCATAGTGGGTGCAAAGATGGTGAAAGTCATTGGGCGCCAGACGCTTCTTGGATGTAAAAGAGGTTTTATTTATTTTGACAGTCCTTATTGTATTTTTGGGGGAAAGAGGGTCAGGGCCAGGACACTCTTAATAGATTCAATTGGTAGACTCCGAGACTTCAATAGGAAGACAGCCGTACAGGGAAAGGCCCCCAGCAAGGCGCCACATCTGCACATGCAGGAATGCAGTCTCCTATTTTACAGTCTTTAACAGTTCCTAACTCAAACGTAACAGTCCTTTCGGGTCCACTACAACTGCCTCTTGTAGTTCTTCAAACACTGAGCTCCCGGTCTCTCACTAGACCCTCTGATTCACTGACTCTGAATCCCTTGAGCTCCTCCAAGGTTTGCGGTGGTATCCCCTCAAGCGTCACCCACGCTTTCCTGCTGGGTCCCTAGCTTGGCACTCCAGTTACTTCTCAAGCTTCACCCCTGCTGACCGATGAGGTCCTTGGCTTGACTCACAAGGCTGCTCCGCAAGCGTCTCCTCTACGGGTTGGGTCCCTGACTTGATCACCGCCTGAAGTTTCCTGTTCGGTGAGAATGTGGTTCCGGTACTTTCTTCAGCTACTCACTGTTGTCCCTGGTAAAGGCGGTTGGTCCCTTAGTGGCGACAGCTTCCCTTCTTCCTCCGACCACTGACAGGTTCTCCGGCAGGCAGAACCATCACTTCTGGTTGGACTGCAAGCTACAATTCCAATCCTGTGCTGCTCTCTTTACTTCTGGATAGGCCCTTACACATCCTAGCAGCAAGATGTCCCCAGGATAGACCCAATCTCTGGCCTAGCAGCCCGGGGGGGTACGACACACGTCCGCCCAGACAGCCGTCCAGATTGCACAGAACAGAGATCACCGGACCTCACCGGAATATATAGGTTCTCCCAGCAAGCCAAGGGATTCAAGAAAACCCCTGCCCATTGGCTGAGATACCCCACATACCCATAACCTGACCTTGTGTTGTCCTTCTCATATCTAGTAGGACTAAGTACCCGGCGGTAGAAGAGAAAAGTGCAACAAGGCCAAACTTAGGGAGAAATCAATAGATCTCTATCAATCGACCAAGACTCCTGGCAAGTACATACCTCCCAACTTTCTGAGATGGGAATGAGGGACACCTATCAGCAAAAGTATGCAGGCATAGGACACACCCCTTGCCACGCTCCCTTAAAGGAGAATTGTACAAAAAAACAAGATTGGTTAAAACCACGAGTGCTTTTTTTTTTACCACTACTATTCCTTTATATTGGATTTTGGAATTTACAAATGCAGCAATTTAGAAATCATATGAAAGGTTTAGCTCTGGAAAACACTTTTATATACATCTAGATCAGACCAAAATGAGGAACAATTGAGAAGCGTTGAGGGACAGAGGGACATTGCTCCAAAACAGGGACAGTCCCTCGAAATCAGGGACAGTTGGGAGCTATGCAAGTAAATTTGTGAGGAGCTCCCCGTCTAAACCCCAGGGTGCTACATAAGTGTTTAAAAGTGTAGTTGAGTTTAGTTTAGTGTATTTTTTAGTGGAAATATTGTTTTGACATGTTCAGAGGGGCCCTGTCAGGCAGGCTGTACGGGGCCCCATGATTTCTAACACCAGCCCTGACCTTGAGCTCTGCTTTTGTTACTCTGCTCTGCCTGAATGCATTCTACCCAGACTGATGCCTGCTTTATGGACTCTGCCTTTGCCTGATAATTCATTATTTGTTTTTTGTCACTTGTTCTGTTCTGCCAGTGATTCAGCGAAGCAGAACCCACAGTCCTCTTTGCAGTTGAAATGATCTGCTTTGGCCTTGTTGGATTAAAAGCCCAAATGAATGTTGAAAGTATCAAGTTAATTACATGGTCTATGGCCTTATGAATGCAGCATGTGATTACAAAGTACATAGTCATATTTGGACAAATCAGTCATGCACCAGCTCATCATTAGAAGATACAGTACATTTTTTTGGCCCCCTTTGGTCAGTGAGGAGGAGTGAGGACAAAATGACCAGTTTCTGCAATTTGCTCATCGCTAATTATCTGCCTGCTTGTCAACAGTTTCTAGTAAATGAGAGCTAAATACTGTGAGTATCACAAAGTACATTGTAAAAACCAAACCTTCCTATGGGGTCTATGGTAGTTGAAGAATTGAAAACATTAAGGGCCATGTTACCTCTTGGTGAAACTAAGGGGAATACACTCACCTGTCAATTTATTAGGTACAACTTGCTAGCAGGGCAGCCATTAGAAATTGTGGGACCCCTTACACAGCTTTAGGCCCAGCCCCCACCCCCACCCCTCCCCCCCGGGCCTGACCACCAACAATCCCCAGGGCCTTCCCACTGGTTGTCCCACCGAATCCACCCACTGGCCATCCCACGCCCTCCTCCATCTCTATCCCACGTCCTCCTCCTCCAGTCAAATGTCCTCCATCCCATGTCCTCCTCCTCCAGTCACATCTCTTCCATCCCATTCCTCTTCCAGTCACATCTCCTCCATCCCATTCCTCCTCCTCCTCCTCCAGTCCCATCTTCTCCTACCACATAAGGGGGGAAGTGGGACAGGATGGGGCAGCGGAACTGGAGCGGGAAGTGTAATGGGAGGAGGTCAGCGGGACAGGAGGGGGGAGTGTCATGGAAGGGGGCAGCGGGAAAGGTATGGCAGGCAGCAGAAAAGGTGGGGGGGCAGCATCACAGATTAGAGGCAGTGTCTCAGGTGGTGGGGCAGCGGGGCAGGTGAGAGGCAGTGTCACAGGTCGGGGGCAGCATGACAGGTAGGGGCAGCGGGTAAGGTATGGAGGGCAGCAGAAAAGGTGGGGGGGCAGCATCACAGATTAGAGGCAGTGTCTCAGGTGGGGGGGAAGCAGGACAGGTGGGAGGCAGTGTCACAGGTGCAGGGCAGCGGGACAAGTGGAAAGCAGAGGGACAGGTGGGGGCAGTGGGACAGGTGGGAGGCAGTGTCACCGGTGGGGGGGCAGCAGGACAAGTGGGAGGCAGTGTCACAGGTGGGGGGCAGCAGGACAAGTGGGAGGCAGTGTCACAGGTGGGGGGCATTGGGACAAGTGGGAAGCAGCGGGAGAGGTGGGGGCAGTGGGACAAGTTGGGGGGCAGTGGGACAGGTGGGAAGCAGTGTCACCGGTGGGGGGGCAGCAGGGCAGGTGGGAGGCAGTGTCACAGGTGGGGGGCAGCAGGACAGGTGAGAGGCAGTGTCACAGGTGGGGGGCAGCGGGACAAGTGGGAAGCAGCGGGAGAGGTGGGGACAGTGGGACAAGTGGGGGGCAGTGGGACAGGTGGGAAGCAGTGTCACCGATGGGGGGGTAGCATGACAGGTGGGAGGCAGTGTCACAGGTGGGGGGCAGCGGGACAAGTGGGAAGCAGCGGGAGAGGTGGGGACAGTGGGACAAGTGGGGGGCAGTGGGACAGGTGGGAAGCAGTGTCACCGATGGGGGGGCAGCAGGACAGGTGGGAGGCAGTGTCACAGATTGGGGGCAGGATCACAGGTGGGGGGCAGTGTCACAGGTGGGGGGCAGGATCACAGGTGGGGGGCAGTGTCACACACCTAAGGAAGCCCCAGTCTTCCCAGCTCTTACCTGTCCAGCAGTGCCAGGAGGGGTAGCTGAGCCTGTATCCCATCTCTACCAGGATCTCTGGTGACCTCTGCAAAAAAGAGCTTTTCCACCCTGACCTCCTCCTCCGCTGGCTCTAACTGGCCTCACCCACCCCGCACACCACGCATGGTCATGAAGGGGGTGAAAACTTTTGGAATTTAAGTGGTTAAGCACATCAAACTACTTTTTTTAAGTTACTTCCTGGTTTCTTGCCTAGGTAAATGATGTCATAAATCTTCTGGAGGGGAGGAGAGGCTTTCTCAGTTAAGCACACCCTCCTGTTTGTTTGCCCGAACTAAAGGCAAATGGATTCCAGGAAGTCAATGCTACATGAATCATCTGCCCTTACTAAAGATGGTCATGGCCAGAGATGCTAGGGGGCGTGTTTTTCAAAGTGATTTCTCAGCAAAATAATGCATGGAGTCATAGATGGATGGGAGAGTTTGCTTTGAATGTTAAAAATAAATGAAATTGCATTTTTGCTTTCTGGTGCTCAGATGCAGTGTAGTTCCGCTTTAAACACACTGCTGAAGTGCCAGCTTGCTAATACAACACAAGTAGTTGTGGCAAGAGTTGTTTAACCACTTCCTTACCCGGCCTAAAGCAAAATGACAGCCGGGCGGGGGTTTCATTGTTCTGACTGGACGTCATATGATGTCCCTCAGTACAAGCCACTTGTGCGCAGCGCAGCAATCGGTGGTGCGGCTTATCTCTCGGACACACTGCATCTACAATCACGGTAAAGAGCCTATGATGTAGATTCTTTACCACAGCTGATCACAGTGTAAATAGGAAGTGCCGGTTATCGGCATTCCTCTATTCACGCTGACAGTGTGTGAGGAGAGGAGAGCCGATAAGTGGCTTTCCTCGGTGGGGGCGTCTGTACTGGTAATCATTATCAGTGCAGCCCCATCCGTGATGCCTGTCTGTTCCCACCAGTAATGCTCATCAGTGATGCCAATCAGTGTCCATCAGTGCCTCCTCTTCAGTGCCTATCAGTGCCACCCATCACTGCCGCCTATCAGTGCCGCCTAACAGCGCCCATCAGTGCTGCATATTACTGCCTCCTCATCAGTGCCCATCAGTGCTCATAAATGCTGCCCATCAGGGCCCATCAGTACTGCCTATCAGTGCCCATCAGTGCCACTTATCATTTCCCATCAGTGCTGCCTATCAGTGCTCATCAGTGCTGCATATTACTGCCTCCTCATCAGTGCCCATCAATGCCCATTAGTGCCCATAAATGCCACCCATCTGGGCCCATCAGTGATGCCTGTCTGTTCCCACCAGTAATGCTTATCAGTGATGCCAATCAGTGCCCATCAGTGCCTCCTCATCAGTGCCTATCAGTGCCGCTCATCACTGCCGCCTATCAGTGCCGCCTAACAGTGCCCATCAGTGCTGCATATTACTGCCTGCTCATCAGTGCCCATCAGTGCTCATAAATGCTGCCCATCGGGGCCCATCAGTACTGCCTATCAGTGCCCATCAGTGCTACCTATCAGTGCCCATCAGTGCTGCATATCAGCGCCGCCTATCAGTGTTCAACAGTGCTGCATATTACTGCCTCCTCATCAGTGCCCATCAGTGCCCATAAATGCCGCCCATCGTGGCCCATCAGTAATGCCTATCAGTGTCCATCAGTGCCTCCTATCAGTGCCCATCAGTGCTGTATATTAGTGCCCATCAGTGTCACCTATCAGTGCTAATCAGTGCTGCCTATCAATGCCCATCAGTGCTGCATATTGCTGCCTTCTCACCAGTGGCCATCGGTGCCCATAAATGCTGCCCATCAGTGCCCATCAGTGAAGGAGAAAAGCTACTTACTTACAAAATTTTATAACAGAAACTAAGAAACTTTTTGGTCTTTGTTCGTTTGTTCAGCAAAAAATAAAAAAAAACCCAGTGGTTGTTAAATACCAACAAAATAAAGCTCTATCTGTCTCACAAAAAAATTGATAAAAATTTCATTTGAGTACAGCGCTGCATGACCGCGCAATAGTCATTTAAAGTGTGACAGCGCTGAAAGCTGAAAATTGGCCTGGGCAGGAAGGGCCCGGTAGTGAAGCGGTTAAGAAAAAAAGGCAATGCTCCTTTTGCTGGACAGTACGATCTGAATTTAAATGTACAGTAAGGAACAACTAAGGCATATCAAAGGAAATTTGCATAGTAAATACATACATGCCCTGCATTCATTGGCTCTCCTACCATTCCTATCTATAGTGGCCCTGTAGAGTACCCAGACTTCCTTAGAAGTGACATCTTTTACATATTACCAAGAGTTTTCAGGAAAAAAAAAAGACATTCCTAAACTCTTTCTAAGTGCTGCTTTGCATAGAGCCATAAGAAGACTCTTAGCGGTAATGGGAAGTCTTCTTCAAAGACCTCTTGGATGAAATTGAGTTGACTCTTGAGTGTTGGAATCGTCCTCCGGGGCCCCCCTGAGTGCCTCTAATTACGAACAAGGAAATAAGAGAGGTCACGCGGGACGAGCGCAAGAGTTCTGGTGGGGATATTCGTTCTGGAGTGCCTCTCGCTAATTGGATCTGCAACCACTTCCCCTATTTATCATTGCAGGGGAGAGGGAGAATTAAATCTGAATATTACAGCCAGGAGAACTCTCAGGAGCTTTCCCCCCCCACTCCCTGCCCCCATAAAATGATGTGATGGAATCTAGTTATCATGGTTATTAGATGTTTTCAGCCCTGGTTTGACTTGCACCATCATTAACACAGCAGAGAATTCCACTAATTATTAGCTAGAGCTTCAAAACTTGATAGCGGAGCTCCTGCGAATATATATGAAGGCAGGTGTCTAAATAGTAACCATGTTGAGTAATCAAAGGGTTAATATTTTGTGTCTCGGGGGTTAACAGTATGTGGTTATGGTGTGTGCCTCCCCCGACACGTGTCATTTAATGTCTTTCTGGGAGATGATAAATGCAGGAGAACAGACCCGGGACTCGGGCAAAAAATAGTCCCGGGCATTCTAAGCTGAGCAGCCCATTAAAAAATAAATAAATAAAAAATTACAAATAATGACAACCGGTTTCTCGATGTATTTTAGTTATATTTAGCCTGCTTCAGTCACTTTAACTTGTCAATTACTGGTATTTGGAATTATGTAAATATATGATAATAAATGATAGAATGAATGCAAAGTATAAGGTGAAACCAGGGAGCGGACTGACCATTGCGCCACTTGGGCACTGCCCGAGGGCCCTGGGCCACTAGGGGGCCCCATCAGGGTTGCTAGCCTTAGTAAAACCAGGAACAGTATGTAAAAATCTGTGTTTTTTTTACATTTGTCTCTGAAATGTCCCTTACCGACGTCCTTTTGGTCTAAAAATCCCGAGATTATAGCTGCCCCACCTCTCCAGTACCTTCTCAGCCAATAGAAACATGTCTGTGTATGCATGTATGTGTATACTGTGTGATTGTATACTGTGTGTGTGTATACTGTGTGGCCCAATAATCTCTGATTGCCTGGAGGCCCCATAATCTCCTATTGCACAGGAGCCCCACGAGTTGTCAGTCCGCCCCTGGGTGAAACATCTTTAACAACTTCCGGACCGCCGATATACGTCCTAAATTTGAAGAGGGATATCTGTGTTATGGCAGCAGCTAGCTGCCATAACCCTGGTATTCTCTTCTCCGGATCCTGATAATGGTGGTCTCTGCGACGGATTTGCCGCAAGATCACTTTTATCGGCGGTGGGAGAGGCCCCCCCCTCCCGCCGCTCTCCAGTGCCCTCCACCGCTTACCGGAGCCGTCGGTAGCGGGCGAAGGCGATCGGGCACTGGACAGCGGCAGGAGGGGGGGTGGGGAAATGGTAACCAGAGAGCCCAACAGCAGAGGAACCCGCTGCCTCCACCTACTGGCCCAACGGAGGTGGGCCAGTAGGCTGCCTCCACCTACTGGCCCAAGTGGAGGACCTTGAGTCTGCGGGACAGGAGGAAGAGGAGGAGATCATGGATGACACCGTGCCTAAATCCACCCTCAACCCCAACCAGATGATAGACGATGTCCTGGTGGAGCTGGCCCTAATCCAGAACACAGGACAGGCAGCTGGGGCAATGGAGGAGTCAACCCCCCCCCCCCCCCTGCTGACTAGACCTCATACCCTTTTTCATTATGGCTGAGATCTCCATCTTTTCCATTAATGTGAGGAGTATCAAGGATACTCTTTCTCCCTCCCCTTCCCCACCTCCCCCCCCCCCAATCACACCCGTTGTCAGTTGAAGGCTATTTTGACAGTATGACTTGACATTTTGTGACATGTTTTTGAAATAATGCTTTTAGGGTAATGTGGCGGGTACTATTACTCTGCGCAAGACATCAGGCATCATACCGCTGGATGAATGTCATTTATTTGTATGCTTGGAACTGTATTGTTATGTAGTGTATTCTATGAGCTGCGTCGCAGTACAGAGTGGAATGTACCCTGTTGAAGTATTTGTTTTTTTGTAAATTTTCTTGCAGAATAAAGTATACATTTTCAACCAAAAAGAAGGCGATCGGGTCCTCTTCCTGGCTTGGTATAGAGAGGAGTGAGGGGAAGATGGCACCCACCCATCTCCATACCATTGCAGGGTGGAAATAGAGTTGCCACCTCATCCCTTTAAACCCGAACACATATGAATTACGCAGGTTCTGAGGCTAATTAAATGCAGATAGGGCAACAAGTGAGTTTAATTACCACCTTAATCAGACACAGAACCTGTGTAATTCATATTGTGTTCAGGTTTAAAGGGATGAGGTGGCAACTCTAGGCGGAAGCGACGTCAAAACGTCACTTCCGCCCATAGCTCTTAAAGAGCCTTTTTTTTTTTTTTTAAATGACACATTTTTTTTTTTTTATTACATCTTAGTGTATATATGAGATGTGAGGTCTTTTTGACCCCAGATCTCATATTTAAGAGGTCCTGTCATGCTTTTTTCTATTACAGGAATTAAGGGATGTTTACATTCCTTGTAATAGGAATAAAAGTGATACTTTTTTTTTTTAAGAACAGTGTAAAAATAAAAGGTAAAATAAAAAATAAAAAAAATTAAAAATTGTAACCGCGCCCCATCCCGCCGAGCTCGCGTGCAGAAGCGAGCGCATACGTTAGCAGCGCCCTCGCATATGAAAACAGTGTTCAAACCACACGTGTGAGGTATCGCCGCGACCGGTAGAGCGAGAGCAATAATTCTAGCCCTAGAGCTCCTCTGTAACTTAAAACATGCAACTTGTAGAATTTTTAAATGTGGCCTATGGAGATTTTTAAGAGTAAAATTTTATCGCCATCCCACGAGCGGGCGCAAATTTTGAAGCGTGACATGTTGGGTATCAATTTACTCGGAGTAACATTATCTTTCACAATATAAAAAAAAAATGGGCTAACTTTACTGGTGTCTTATTTTTTATTTCAAAAAAGTGTATTTTTTCCAAAAAAAGTGTGCTTGTAAGACCGCTGCGTAAATACGGTGTGACAGAAAGTATTGCAACAACCGCCATTTTATTCTCTAGGGTGTTAGAAAAAAAATGTATAATGTTTGGGGGTTCTATGTAATTTTCTAGCAAAAAAAAAAATACTGTTTTTAACCACTTCAATACCAGGCACTTAGACACCTTCCCGCCCAGACCAATTTTCAGCTTTCAGCGCTGTCGCAATTTGAATGACAATTGCGCGGTCATGCTACACTGTACCCAAACAAATTTTTTATCATTTTGTTCCCACAAATAGAGCTTTCTTTTGGTAGTATTTGATCACCTTTGCGGTTTTTATTTTTTGCGCAACAAATAAAAAAAGACCGAAAATTTTGAAAAAAAAACAAGTTTTTCTTTGTTTCCCCTAAGGGTGGCATTGCTGGGCATCACTGCAACATAATTGTGCCAATCAGTGCCCATTTGTGGGCACTGATTGGCACAGATTTGGCACACTGGGCACATGTGGATGGCCATGGGGTACATACCTGGCCATCCACATGTTGCCCCTTCCCTGGTGGTCCTAGTGGCGATCCCTGGTGGTCCAGTGTGGTGATCTGCGGGGGGGCTGTGCTGATAAACAATCAGCGCAGACCCCCCCTGCCAGGAGAGCCGCCGATTGGCTCTCCTCTACTTGCGTCTGTCAGACGCGAGTGAGGAAGAGCCGATCAACGGCTCTTCCTATTGACAGCGTGATCAGCCGTGATTGGACACGGCTGATCACGTGGTAAAGAGCCTCCGCCGGAGGCTTTTTACCAAGATCAGTGTAGCGGTGTGTCAGACTGACACACCGCTCCACCGATCGCCGCGATGCGCGCCCCCGGGGGCGCGCTGCGGCATGTTATCCTGCTGGACGTCATATGACGCCCAGTCAGGATAACAGAACCACTTCCCGGATGTCAATCCGCTATAGGGCGGGCGGGAAGTGGTTAAACAACAAATCTCAGAAAGAGGCTCGGTCCTTAATGAACAATTCAATACAATAACAAATAGCAAAATATATTACATTTTTTGTGCATATATTTTTTTTAAATATTCAAAATCACAGAATAAAATAACTGCACTAAGGAATCAGCAAGTTCCGTAGAAGTTCACTGGTTTCTTCATATCTGTCTTTGACATCATCAGAATCACGGTTCATTAGTATATCCTTTTCGATTGCCATCAGCATCAAAGAGCTCAAATGCCCTTGAGATAAACGGGTTTTAATAAACTTGAACGTGGAGAAACTTCTTTCACAAGCGACTTGAGTAAAAGATAGTGTAAGCAAAAATTTGTAGGCTAAACCCATGACATTATAGGCATCAGTTAACCACTTGCCGACCGCCACATGTACATATACGTCGGCAGAATGGCACGGCTGGGCAAATGGGCGTACAGGTACGTCCCTTTGAATTTGCCACCGTGTTGTCATGTGTGTGCCGCCGCCGGCGCGCACATGACCCTGCCAGGAGCTCCGTGAGTAGGATTGTGGGATACCCGCGATCGTCTCACGGAGCTGAAGAACGGGGAGATGCTAATGTAAACAAGCATCTCCCCATTCTGCCTAATGACACTGACACTGATCATAGCTTCCTGTGATCGGGAGCGGTGATCAGTGATGTGTCACTCATAGCCACGCCCCCTAACAGTTAGAATCACTCCCTAGGACACACTTAACCCCTCCCTAGCCCCCTAGTGGTTAACCCCTTCACTGCCAGTGACATTTTTACAGTAATCAGTGCATTTTTATAGCACTGATTGCTGTAAAAATGACATTGGTCCCAAAAATGTGTCAAAATTGTCCGATGTGTCCGCCATAATGTCGCAGTCACAATAAAAACCGCAGATCGCCGTCATTACTAGTAATAAAAATGCCATAAAACTAACCCCTATTTTGTAGAGGCTATAACTTTTGAGCAAACCAATCAATAAATGCTTATTGTGATTTTTTTTTACCAAAAATACGCATCGGCCTAAACTGAGGAAAAAAATGTTTTTTTTATATATTTTTCGGGGATATTTATTATAGCAAAAAGTAAAAATAATGCGTTTTTTTCAAAATTGTCGCTCTATTTTTGTTTATAGCGCAAAAAATAAAAACCCCAGAGGTGATCAAATACCACCAAAAGAAAGCTCTATTTGTGGGGGAAAAAAGCACGCCAGTTTTGTTTGGGAGCCATGGCGCACGACCTCGCAATTGTCAGTTAAAACGACGCAGTGCCAAATCGCAAAACGTGCTCTGGTCTTTGGTCAGCAAAATGGTCCGGGGCTTAAGTGGTTAATGCAAGATTTGTTGACCAGTTCTGTTTCTGTTCATTTGCTTTCCTGGTTTTCCAAAGATACATCTTCTACAATACTAAATTCTTCAAGAGGTGATGATTTCAGCCTATCCCACTGCATTGCAAAATTTGCCATTTGGGAACGCATATTTTCTGCTGTTGCTCCCTCATCCAATCGAAATACCGTATAAACTCGAGTATAGGCCGACCCGAATATAAGCCGAGACACCTAATTTTACCACGATAAAACGGGGAAAACGTATTGACTCGAGTATAAGCCTAGGGTGGGAAATGCAGCAGCTACTGGGTAAATAATGCCCATCTGCAGCCTCACTGTGCCCATCTGCAGCCTCACTGTGCCCATCTGCAGCCTCACTGTGCCCATCTGCAGCCTCACTGTGCCCATCTGCAGCTGTACCTTTGATAACCAAAACAGCGAGTGTCTCCCGCTGCGTCATGCAGTCTGTTCGGCGGCCGTCCACTGTAACAAAGCCTCCTCCTTGTCTGTGATAGACGGAACACTGATTCAGTTTCCCAGCATTGTATCAGCAGGGCCGGACTGGGAATTAAAACCAGCCCTGGAAATAATTTCACACCAGCCCCATAGCATTATTATACCAGCCCAACATGATAACCATCATAACGCCATTATTTTCTTGTTCATAAAAAGGGAAAACCATGCACTTTAAAGCACATTTGAAGAGTGTATTATATATATATAGATAAGACATATATGTAAGCACATAGGGCTAGGGATAGATAGCTAGAGATATACCGTATTTATCGGCGTATAACACGCGCCGGCGTATAACACGCACCCCAAGTTTAGGAGAGAATTTTAAGGATAAAAACTTTTAGGAGGGAAGTTTAAGGAAAAGAAACTTACATTAAAATGCCCATCAATGCAGCCTCATCAGTGTTCATCTGCAGCCTTGTTAGTGTCATTGCAGCCTTTTCAGTGTCAGTGCAGCCTTGACCCAGTGTCCATTGCAGCCTTGTCAGTGCAGCTTTGCCCCAGTGCAGCCTTGTCAGTGCAGCCTTGCCCCAGTGCAGCCTTGTCAGTGCAGCTTTGCCCCAGTGCAGCCTTGTCAGTGCAGCTTTGCCCCAGTGCAGTCTTGTCAGTGCAGCCTTGCCCCAGTGCAGCCTTGTCAGTGCAGTCTTGTCAGTGCAGCCTTGCCCCAGTGCAGCCTTGTCAGTGCAGCCTCGCCCCAGTGCAGCCTTGTCAGTGCAGCCTTGCCCCAGTGCAGCCATGTCAGTGCAGTCTTGTCAGTGCAGCTTTGCCCCAGTGCAGCCTTGTCAGTGCAGCCTTGCCCCAGTGCAGCCTTGCCCCCAGTGTCCGTGCCTACCGCCGCCGCCGTCATACACATGCATGTAGTTTTAAATATGGCGCCGCGGAGTTCAGAGGGACTCGGCGCCGTCGGAACTGAACGAACGCCGCCAAGATACACATAGTCGAGTGTATTCGGCTCTTTCCAGCGCCACTCACAGTCACGCCCAGACCCGCCATTGGACCTGTGTTATGTCCATCATAGGGCGGGACTGGGCGTGACTGTGAGCGGCGCCGGAAAGAGCCGAATACACTCGACTATGTGTATCTCGGCTCTGTGATTTCGGCGGCGCTCGTTCAGCTCCACTGAGTCCCTCCGAACTCCACGGCGCCATATTTAAAACTACTCGCTATGTGAATGTCGGCGGCGATCGCCGCTCACAGCTCACAATTAGCGGGGATTGGCGTATAACACGCACCCACGATTTTCCCCTGATTTTAAGGGGGAAAAAGTGCGTGTTATACGCCGATAAATACGGTATATATATATATATATATATATATATATATATATATAAAACAGTAAATTTCAGTTGAAAGTAGTAAAAGTGGAGCAATCATCAAGGGGGAAACCTGGTACTCTGGCAATGTGGGGGGGGGCTCTATTGACCAGAGACCACCTTCCACAGAAAGAATACACTAGGGTAAGAGGGGGGGCATGGGTTAATGATATAGGGCGGAAACCTTTATATCAGTGCCCCCCTGTGTAGCGTACACACGAGCGGACTTTTCGTCCGGACTGGTCCGACAGACCGAGTCCGGCGGTCAATTCGACCGTGTGTGGGCTTCATCGGACCTGTAGTGGACTTTTTCGGTCGAAAATCTGACGGACTTTAGATTTGGAACATGTTTCCAATCTTTACGTCGGAACTCCGCCGGACCCAGTTCCTATCGAAAAGTCCGCTCGTCTGTATGCTAGTCCGACGGACGAAAAACCAACGCTAGGGCAGCTATTGGCTACTGACTATCAACTTCCTTATTTTAGTCCGGTGTACATCATCACCTACGAATCCGTTGGACTTTGGTGTGATCGTGTGTAGGCAAGTCCGTTCGTTCGGAAAGTCCGTTGGAATTCCGTCGAAAGTCCGTCAGATAGTCCGTCGGGCCAGCCCGGACGAAAAGTCCGCTCGTGTGTACGCGGCATTACATTATTGTATTTACTCCCCCCTACATCAGTGACCCTCCCCCCTCAGACTAGCTTGGCGGCCATGTCACTGACTTCCTCCTAGACCAGCTCACGTGATAGACAGAACACTCAGTCTATCACACAAGCTGCTTTAGGAGAAGGGCGGAACTTTTATCACAGCGCGGGCAAACTTTTCACACTCAGTTCCGTATTACAGCGGTCTCCCGCTGTGTGACAAGTAGGCGGGAGGAGGAGGGGAAGGAGGAGGGAGGTGGGCACTGCACTGCAGTCACAGCATAGATCAAAGCGGCCCCAGGGCAGGCAGCCTACCGGGAAATGTCCCCATATCCCGGTAGGCCAGACCAGCCCTGTGTATCAGTGTTCCATCTATCACGGACAAGGAGGAGGCGGGGGTTTGTTACAGTGGACGGCCGCCGAACAGACTGCATAACACAGAGGGGGAAACACCGGCTGCTTTGGTTATCAAAGGTACGGCTGCAGATGGGCAAAGTGAGGCTGCATCCTCACTCGAGTATAAGCCGAGGGGGGTTTTCTCAGCATAAAAAATGTACTGAAAAGTTGACTTATACTCGAGTATATACGGTAATCGTTTGCTGAGTTCTTCCATTGCTGGTGCCTGAAGTCCAGATTTTTTTTCATATCAGAAAAGCTGGTTCCAAGCAAGCAAAGTCGGCATAGAGAGTCCCAATGGAGAGAAAGCAGCGATTCATGCTCTCGGTGACCGTATCCAAGATTACATTTTGCGCACGTATCTTATAAGCTGAAACAGCATCAGAAACTGCTACATCGTCATCAATCTCACCCGCCATTCGCTTTCTTTTTCCTTTTTAGGCAAAGTGGTCTGTACTTCTAGGTGGTAATTTTCTTCTTCTTGAATCTCGTCATTTGCCCACTTAACAAACGTATCAGCAGTCATTTGTATAGAATCAAAATCTCGTGTAATTTTTTTACGTTTTTCATAAGTTCCCTGCACCATTTGAATAAGCTTTTGAGATATCCATCTGAGTTCTTTGCAGATATTTGAACGATGGTGTTGTCAATTCAAATATTCTCAGAAAAATTGGGGCCTAGGTAGTGATTCTAACTGTGGGGGGGATGGGCTACCACTGACATGACAGCGATCACTGCTCCCGATCACAGGGAGCAGTAGATCTCTGTCATGTCACTAGGCAGAATGGGGAAATGCCTTGTTTACATCTCCCCATTCTGTTGCTCCGTGACACGATCGCAGGACACCGGTGGACATCGAGTCTGCGGGACCCGCGGGCACGGTCACGGAGTACGCGCCACTGGCGGGGCGCGCGTTTGCCCACAATGCCACGTCTTACAGGTGACCAACAGGTACTCCCATTTACGCAGCCGTGCCATTGTGCCGACATATATTGACGTGCGCTGGTCGGCAAGCGGTTAAGTTTGCATGATTTTAAGACTTCCATTAGCAACTTAAAAAGGTTTTGCCCTGTTGAAGATTCACATTCAACAATTGCAAGAAGCTTTTCATTGATACAATCAGTCACATAGCGAACAATTATGGAGCATTGATCTTTTGAAGTGATGTCTTGAGTTGTATTATTCTACATTGAAAACATCCCGGCTTCCCTCACTTCTTTTGAGATATTTTCCTGGATAAGCATCTGAATAGCTTGTGTTACTTTGTTAACTGTTGTTTTTGAGAGCAAGGTTATCAAAGAATCTCTTCCTTTTCCTCCAGTTTCTTGCTGTTTTCAATACATTAGTTTACATGATCTTTCAGACAAATGTCATACTTGCTGACGAGAAGAAAAATTTCCATGGTCTTTCGTTATGTCCTCTAAATTATAGGCAGCCTCATCTTTATCTCCCCTATAACTCAAACCTTGCTTTCTTATAACTTTTATTACATCTACACGCCGCTGTAGTACTTGCCGCCTGTTTCTCTCTTGTTCTCGCCTTATAGACATTTGCTTATAGAAAAGTTGATTAGGGTTGCCACCTGTACGGGAAAGACCCGGACAGTACAGGTAATGACACTTGTGCCCAGGTTTCTGTCCCCCTGAAACCCGGACAGAGAAGCATGAGCATACCTCAGGTCCCAACCTTCAGGTATCTGTCCTGGGGATGGATAAGTGGAGCCAATATGAGAACTGGGGGGGGGTATCCTTCAATGCAGCGATAAAATTCTGTCAGCTGCGGCTTCACTGCTGTGCGCTCTCTCCCTCCCACTCCCCCCCCCCCCGGAGTACGCGCCACTTTATATCAGTGCCCCCTTACATTATTGTATTCACTCCTCCCTTACATCAGTGACGGTGCCCCCCCCCCTCTTAATGTGTACTGTAGAATGGGTTTCTCTGCCCGGTGTACTTTCATACCTGTCTTATCTATATATAATACGCTCTTCAAATGTGCTTTAAATGAACAAAAAATAATGACGTTACGATGCTGGACTGGTATAAAAATGCTATGGGGCTGTTATGAAATTATTTCCAGGGCTGGTTTGTATTCCCAGTCAGGCCCTGCTCTCAAGCCCGAGTGCTTTCACACTGGGGACGGTGCGCTTGCGGGACGGGAAAAAAGTCCTGCTAGCAGCTTCTTTTGGGGCAGTTTGGGGGTGCTGTATACACCGCTAACCCAAAACGCCCAGCCCACTGAATGGATGGGCAGCTCTTCCGAAGCGCCTGCAAAGCGTTTCGGCAGCGCTGCTTTTCAGGTGCTTTTAACCCCTTGATAACCCCTTCTTTGGGGTTAAAAGCACCCCCGCTACCACCTGCAAAGTGGCGCTTCAGCGCCGGTAAAGCGCCGCTAAAACTACCGCTACCACGAGGCAGCCTAGGTGTGAAAGGGGTCTTTCAACCTTTGTTCAGCATCACTCACATTGTGTAAGACCCCTTTCATACTGGGACGCTTTACAGGCGTTTTTGCGCAAAAAATAGCGCCTGTAAAGCGCCTGTAAACTGCCTCTTCTGTGCTTTCACACTGGGGGCGGAGCGCTTGCAGGACAGGGAAAAAAGTCCTGCAAGCAACATCTTTGGGGCGGTGTGAAAGTTGTGTATACAGCACTCCTCCACCGCCCCTGCCCATTAAAATGAATGGGTACCGATTTCAAAGCGCCTTAGAAGCGATTTGAAAGCAGCGCTAAGCGGGCCCTTTCTAACCCCTTCTGGGGGGGCAAAAGCGCCCCGCTAGTGGTGCCAAAGTGCCGATATAACAGCGATTAAGCGCCACTAAAACTAGCTGCACTTTACTGTTATCTCCCGCACCGCCCCAGTGTGAAAGGGGTCTCTAAGACAGATGGACCAAAGCATGCTTTTATTATGAATAGTTTAAAACATTGGCAGGCAAGATACAAAAAAAATCATTGGCAGGCTGGCATAGTGTCACTTACCTTACTAGCAGTCCAGGTCCTTTCACGACATCAGGCAGAGGGGGTCTCCTCCAGCTCCTCCCCCTTCACGGTCACATGAGCTGACCTCTTCATTTTTTCCGTTTTAAGCTGAATAGGAGGCTGGCCGGACCGGTACGGAGCTGGCTCTGGAGCCGGCCGTTGTGAGCGGCACCGGCACAAGGAGCAGCCCAGCTGCTACAGAGTGGGGACCCGGGACCCTGCCAGAAAGAAATTCTTCCGCGGATTCGGACAAGGAGCCTGGCACTGAGCTGGCCGAAGAGAGGGCCGGATGAGCAGCTGAGAGTCGGGAGACGTGAAATGCGGCCCGGCGGCCCCCCGGCCCACCGGGCACATGCCCGGTGGGCCCTATGGCCAGTCAGGGCCTGCAGGAGAAGATCAGACATTGTGGTCTGTCCATGTATGAAAAGGATGACCTGCGTAAGGATGTAGTTGGAGGTGTGGCAATGGAGTTACCCCACAGCGGGACCCTGGTATGGGTTCCAAGGACTGACCTGTGTTACTTTGTGGGAAGGCACCACTTCAACTCCAGACCTTTTCTGGTACTTTTTGTTTGCAAGTAAAAAATCAGTATTCTTTCCTAGAAAGTTACTTAGAAACTCCAAACATTATATATATATTTTTTTTTCAGCAGAGACCCTAAAGAATAAAATGACGATCATTGTATTTTTTTATGTCACACGGTATTTGCGCAGTGTTTTTTCAAATGCAATTTTTGTTCTAAAAAATACATTTTAATTAATTTTAATGCAAAAAAAACCCAATTTCTAACCCAATTTTTGTTAAAGTATAAAATATTATGTTACGCCGAGTACATAGATACCTAACATGTCGCGCTTTCGAATTGCACACGTCGTGGAATGGTGACAAACTACGATAACTAAAGATCTCCATAGGTGATGCTTTAAAAATGTTTACAGGTTACCAGTTTAGAGTTACAGAGCAGGACTAGTGCTAGAATTATTGCTCTCGCTCTGACGTTTGCTACGATACTTAACATTTGTGGTGTGAACACCATTTACACACGCGTGCGCGACTTAGATATTTGTTCGCTTCTGCGGGTGAGCACGGAGGGATGGGGGGGGTTGCTTAAATTTTTTTTTTTATTATTTCTACATTGTTCCTTTATTTATTTTTTTATCACTTTTGTTCATATTACAAGGAATGTGAACATCTCTTGTGATAGAAATAAGGGATGACAGGTCCTATTTATAGAGAGATCTGGGGTCTATAAGACCCCAAAGCTCTCCTCTACCTCTAAAAGCAAAAGATAAAAAAAATTGATCTTTTGCTTTAAAGAAAAAAAAATGATTACTTCTGCCCTAGACCGGAAGTGACGTCCCCCTCCTGCTTCTTCTGCAAGCGATCCAGCAGCAGCTAATTAGCTGCTCGGCCTGCTTTCACAGTACTACACGGTACTACTGTACATGAACTTGGGCGTCCACAAGGGGGGGCAAGGGGGGGCGAGTGCCCCCCCCCTTTAGAATTGGCAAGGTGGCAGTGGCACCGGCAGCAACATCTACAAGGGCGCATTCCGTGCCCACATGTATGTCACACACTGTTGTCCTGGTGCGCTCCGAGCCCAGCTCAGCAATGGGCAGCGAGCGCCCTGTGATTGGCCAAATGGGTCATGTGTGGGTGGCAGACATGAGGGTCTGTAATTGGCCCGGCGGAGCTGGTCACATGTGGAGGTGGGGCTGGACTGTGGGTGACTGCGGCCGCTTGCTCCTGAAATCCCGCCTCGCTGCCTGGCGCATGCCGTGTGTCTCACCCCTGAGGTTTCTCTCTCATCTGCTCCCTCACCCCCTGTCTGTCAGCCCCCCCACTCTGTCAATGACCCCCCCCTCTGTCAGCCACCCCCTCTCTGTCACCCCCCTCCCCACTCTGTCAGCCACCCCCTCTCTGTCACCCACCTCCACTCTGTCAGCCACCTCCACTCTGTCAGCCACCCCCTCTCTCACATCCCTTCTCTCTCCCACCCCGCTCACTCACCCTCCTCTCTCTCTCACTCCCCCCTCCTCTCTCACCCCTCTCGTTCTCAAAAGTATTTGGTCAGAATCCATACAATAGACAAACAAGATATTTGGGGGGCACATCTAAAAAGATGCATTAAAGATGGTGCAGCCATAAGACCGTACAATAGAAGAAAATATTACAGTGCACACATGCAAAAAAGACATTTACCTCCTGCAAGGCTATTTAAAACACCTAGACATTTTCAAAAAACACTTTTAGGGTGTGCCCCCCAAATATCTTGTTTGTCTATTGTATGGATTCTGACCAAATTCTTTTGGGCAGGAGAACCCCACTCCCTCATCAGTGCCTCCCATTAGTGTCCACCTGCTTCATAGGTGGAGACCTCTAGTTCTCCCATATAGAGGAGTGTATGGGTCCCATAGTTCAGAGAAGCAGGATCTCCCAGTCTATGGACAGTGTAGGACCCACCAATCACGGTGTACTTTGTCTCAGTAAGTGGGCTTAAGCACCATATAGCAATATAGGCTGTGACCAAATCCCCATATTTTTTGGATAGTGTTTTTTTGAAAATGTCTAGGTGTTTTAAATAGCCTTGCAGGAGGTAAATGTCTTTTTTGCATGTGTGCGCCGTAATATTTTGTTCTCAAAATAACTCAACACACAGCCATTAATGTCTAAACCGCTGGCAACAAAAGTGAGTACACCCCTAAGTGAAAATGTCCAAATTGGGCCCAAAGAGTCAATATTTTGTGTGGCCACCATTATTTTTCCAGCGCTGCCTTAACCCTCTTGGGCCAAATTGGGCCCAATTAGCCATTTTCCCTCCCCCGGTGTCATGTGACTCGTTAGTGTTACAAGGTCTCAGGTGTGAATGGGGAGCAGGTGTGTTAAATTTGGTGTTATCACTCTCACTCTCTCATGCTGGTCACTGGAAGCTCAACATGGCACCTCATGGCAAATAACTCTCCGAGGATCTGAAAAAAAGGATTGTTGCTCTACACAAAGATGGCCTAGGCTATAAGAAGATTGACAAGACACTGAAACTGAGCTGCAGCACGGTGACCAACACCATACAGCGGTTTAACAGGACAGGTTCCACTCAGAACAGGCCTCGCCATGGTCGACCAAAGAAGTTGAGGTCACGTGCTCAGCGTCATATCCAGAGGTTGTCTTTGGGAAATAGAGGTATGAGTGCTGCCAGCATTGCTGCAGAGGTTAAAGGGGTGGGGGGTCAGCCTGTCAGTGCTCAGACCATACGCCGCACACTGCATCAAATTGGTCTGCATGGCTGTCATCCCAGAAGGAAGCCTCTTCTGAAGATGATGCACAAGAAAGTCTGCAAACAGTTTGCTGACGACAAGGACATGGATTACTCTTTGCCTTTGGGTTGGGCACAATGAAGTGTATGGTGGGAGAAGAGCTGGTGGAGAGACTCAAAGCACAACTCTGTATCTCTGAAAATGACTCTGTAGTCAGTGCTGGGACAGATGTCACTGGTAAGTGTAAAGGACATTATCTCTCTGTGTTTCGCTAGCCTACATGTGAAGCAATATAAATCTATCAGCATGCAGTTCCCCCACGCTAATATACACTATATTGTCAAAAGTATTGGGACGCCTGCCTTTAATGACATCCCAGTCTTAGTCCGTAGGGTTCAATATTGAGTTGGCTCCGCCCTTTGCAGCTATAACAGCTTCAACTCTTCTGTGGAGGCCGTCCACAAGGTTTAGGAGTGTGTCTATGGGAATGTTTGACCATTCTTCCAGAAGCGCATTTGTGAGGTCAGGCACTGATGTTGGACGAGAAGGCCTGGCTTGCAGTCTCCACTCTAATTCATCCCAAAGGTTTTTTTATCGGGTTGAGGTCAGGACTCTGTGCAGTCCAGTCAAGTTCCTCCACCCTAAACGCGCTCATCCATGTCTTTATGGATCTTGCTTTGTGCGCTGGTCCAAATCATTTGGTGGAGGGGGGATTATGGTGTGAGGGTTGTTTTTTAGGGGTTGGGTTTGGCCCCCTTAGTTTCAGTGAAGGGAAGTCTTAAGATGTCAGCATACCAAGACATTTTGGACAATTTCATGCTCCCAACTTTGTGGGAACAGTTTGGGGACGGCCCCTTCCTGTTCCAACAAGACTGCGCACCAGTGCACAAAGCAAGGTCCATAAAGACATGGATGAGCGAGTTTGGGGTGGAGGAACTTGACTGGCCTGCACAGAGTCCTGCCCTGAACCCGATAGAACACCTTTCGGATGAATTAGAGCGGAGACTGTGAGCCAGGCCTTCCCGTCCAACATCGGTGCCTGACCTCACAAATGCTCTTCTGGAAGAATGGTCAAACATTCCCATAGACACCCTCCTAAACCTTGTGGACGGCCTTCCCAGAAGAGTTGAAGCTTTTATAGCTGCAAAGGGTGGGCCAACCCAATATTGAACCCTACGGACTAAGACTGGGATGCCATTAAAGTTCATGTAAAGGCAGGCGTCCCAATACTTTTGACAATATAGTGCATACATTACATGGGCGTCAAGAGGTTAACATAGATGATAAGTGGTGCAGAATCAGCCCTTATCTCTACTCATTTCTTCCCAAAGTGCACAGACAAATATGTTAGAGATTTAATAGAGACGTCCTCCGAGCCAATATAGAAAACATTTCATAATTTAAACTTGTTACATGTCGTAAGTAAATCTAGAACTGAATTGCAGACATATGTCGGTGTGGATGTTGTATGCAATTTCCTCTCTCTGTTATCTTATTTCACAACTTGTAACCTTCATAATGTTTTCTAGCGGATTGCAGATTATTGTAATATTGCTGAAGGTAATTTAGGGGGGGAGGGGGGATTCAGAATGTAATTGCTGATAGATTCCGCCATATGTCATATTATTCTCATCATCAGAGGAATGACAGATGTAAATTGGAGGCAGGCAATTTGAATACGAGAAGCCTCACTATTTCTATGAATTATAAATAGGCCCGGCTGAATGGCGGAGCGGCTTCCGAATGAATTCAATGTCACGCCGCTTTTTAGCCGTGATTAAATACATGAGTTTTGTTAAACTGTGAATTGGAGAAAGGTCAGAAAGCTTGACCCGAGGGAAAGCTGACAAAGTAGATTCAACATTGATTTTATTGGACTCGAAATTAGACCATGTTTGGTTTTATTCACGTTATCTGAGGTTAAGGGGGTTCAGTAACTATAAAGGTATGAACCGTTAAAGGTTGAACTGCTAATATTTCACATTCCCCGATTCCATTTTGCCCTCCCTATTAACATGCTAGTAAAAAAAAACTGTGCGTTATCATTAGATACCTTATATTAGAGTCAGTGATGTCATCACTTGGTCTCTGAGGTTACAATGTAGGCAGATCATGGTTGGTGGAAGGCGCCAATAGGGTGCTTTACATAGCTTCCTAAAAACAAAACTGACTTAGTACTCCTCTCCTCTCCTTAGTACTCCTCTCCTCTCCTCAGTACTCCTCTCCTCCAATGGCGTCCCTAGTAGGGGCCAGAGGGGGCCCTGACCCCCCCCAACATTATTCTGTGCCCCACCATGTGCCCCCCCCAAAAAAATAATATTTTTTTTTCTTTTACAAAAAGGCAACGAGGGAGAGCGTCCCCAGTCAGCTCCTGCGGGTGATTCCTCCCCCCTCCCTCTGCTCACTGACACTGCATAATGCGAGCGCTCACACAACCACGGCCACCCGATCTACTCCTTCCCCTGCATCCTCATTGGCAGGGAGAAGAGCGAGTTGCAGGAAGGACTCCACCAGGACTCTCAGTTACTGAAAAAACAGACTGATTTCTCCCATCCTTAGGACAGAGGAACCAGCCTGTAAATTCCAAGAGATGCCAGACCAGCGCTGTCAATAGCAGGGGCAGGACAGCAAGAGGAGGCTGGGAAACCCCACAGTGGCAGAACACCAGGGCCCGGTGGCAAGGCATTTTTTGCAACCCTGATAGTTCTCCCACTGCTTTGGACCCTTATATTTTCTTGGTATGCTGGTGACATATATCTCTTGTTTTCTGCCACCCTGGGGGAGGGTGCCCAATACAGTAGGAAGGGAGCTCACTGCAGAACATGTGAAAGGGCCGTTGTGGGATCATAGTAAAGGGCCCCGGGATATATATATATATATATATATATATATATATATATATATATATATAAATATATATATATATAAAATTGCATTTTATAGTTGCCCCCCTACTTTTGTCTCTGTCCCCCCATGTGCCCCCCCTAAATATGAAAGCTGGAGACGCCACTGCTCTCCTCTACTTAGTACTCCTCTCCTCTCCTTCGTACTCCTCTCCTCTCCTCTCCTTAGTACTCCTCTCCTTAGTACTCCTCTCCTCTCCTTAGTACTCCTCTCAAGAGCCCTCAGCCCTGATGCAAGCAGTGGGCTGGCTTTTCAGATTAGTTTTGTAACTATCAAAATGCCGTGATGGGTGAATGTCGATCTAGAGGAGTGGCAGTTCCTAAGCAGGTTGTAATTGCATGCAGACCACCCTAGAGAATGCCCACGTGTGATACCGATCCTCCGTGATTGAAAGAACTGAAATCCAATAAATGAAAAGAATGGGCCCGGGGACTGTAAGGCTCGGCAGGAAATGGCTAGATGATGCTGGACAAACTTTGGCCACGAAATGAGGCAGGCTCTATTTCAGGGCTGTCAAACTCAATTTCATTGCGGGCCGCATCAGCATTATGGTTGCCCTCAGTGGGATGGGTGTGTTTGTAAGACTAGATGTCCAGAGCCCCCTTACATCAGACATCAAGAACCCCCCCATTACATCAGGATCCCCAGAGCCCCCCTCATTACATTAGGGTCCCCAGAGAGCTCCCCTTAATTACATCAGGGTCCCCAAAGAGCCTCCCCCTTACATCAGGATCCCCAGAGCCCCCCTCATTACATCAGGGTCACCAAAGAGCCTCCCCTTTACATCTGGTCCACAGAGGGCCCCCACTTACATCAGGGACACCAGAGAGCCCCCCTCATTACACCGGGTCCTCAGAGAGCCTCCTCTTATATCAGGGTCCCCAGAGCCCCCCTCATTACATCAGGGTCCCCAGAAAGACCCCCTTAATTACATCAGGGTCACCAAAGAGCCTCCCATTTACATCTGGTCCCCAGAGGGCCCCCTTTACATCGGGGACCCCAGAGAGCCCCCATCATTACACCAGGTCCCCAGAGAGCCTCCTCTTATATCAGGGTCCCCAGAGAGCCTCCTCTTATATCAGGGTCCCCAGAGAGCCCCCCTGATTACAACGGGTTCCAAGAGAGCCTCGTCTTACATCAGGGTCCCCAGAGAGCCCCCATCATTACACCGAGTCCCCAGAGAGCCTCCTCTTATATCAGGGTCCCCAGAGAGCCCCCCTCATTACACTGGGTTCCCAGAGAGCCTCCTCTTACATCAGGGTCCCCAGAGAGCCCCCCTTACATCAGACTCCCCAGAGAGCCCCTTCCTTACATCAGACTTCCCATAGAGCCCCTTACTTACATCAGGGTCCCCAGAGAGCCCCCCCCTTACATCAGGGTCCCCGGGGAGAGAGGTCGTGCAGTGAGAGATGATGTAATCTCTCTGCTGCACAGTGAGGTCAGAACAGCGGTGATGCAGGCCAGGCAATGCGAGATGATGTCATCTCTCTGCTCTCTCACTCTCCGGCTCTCCCGTTCTGCCCGCCGACTGGCTCCCTGGCTCTGTCATGCTGTCCGCCCGCTCTCTGGCTCTCCCATTCTGCCTGCCAGCTCTGTCATGTGGCCCAGCCGCTCTCCAGCTCTCCTGTTCTGCCCCGCCAACTTTGTCATGCAGCCCGCCCGCTCTCCGGCTCTCCCGTTGTGCCCACCAGCTCTCTGGCTTTGTCATGCGGTCCTCTGCACTAGTGGCCCGGCTGCAGAGAGGCTGCGGCCCAGTGGTTGGGGACCCCTGCAGAGACTTGGGGCTATGGGCCCTCATATTTTGGGGGTATAGCCCCAGAAGCCATCCCCTAGAGATGCCACTGTATCAGACATCAAGAGCCCCCGACCCCACCATCAGAAGTCCAGAGCCCCCCACCCTCGCTTACATCACAGTGCATTCCCCCTTACCTTGTGCTGCTGATGGGAAGAAACGGGGGGGGGTGGAGCTGGGAAGTACAAAGTGCAGGGTCTGGATGTGGACCAGAGGAGGGCTGGAGTCTGCTGAATGCCGAGACCAGGGAAAGTGAAGAAGAGCTGCGCAGGAGTTCTGTCTTTCTCTCTGCTGCCGACTACTGAGATGGGAGGAGGTAGAGATGAGGGGGGTACCACTGCTGCAAGAAAGCTGCAAGGGCCACATCAAATGGTGTGACGGGCCTTCTGTTTGACACATGTGCTCTATTTGATTGCCGCAACTACTGTATTAAGCTCACGGTGTGCAGTAAAATCAGAGTGAGAAATTTCAGTCCAGGAGAGGAGCCTGTACAGGCCTTACCATGGGTCCCGCTAGGTCCATTGGACCTGGGCAGAACTTTGAGAGGGGAGGCAAATCATATCGCCCCACACCCGGTACATGCAGCTTTGGGCGCCGGGCAGGTGTTTTTTTTCTTCATTTAGCCCTGCTGCGGGCAAGCACTTGATAATGTAGGTAACGTTCCGGACACCAGTGGGGTGCTGCTCCGATTTCGGACCCCCAGTAATAATACAACGAACAGAGTATACTAAGCGTGTGGCGTAAATATTACGGTGCCCGGGGTACCCGGGAGTGGGGACGGCTGCTGCTGAGTCACTATTTACTTTTTAGTGTGGAGTCATCGTGGCCCGGCTAAAATAGCAGAAGGCGGAGAGCCGGTGAGCAGATTTTGGAAGAAGGAGGCGGAGACATGGGCACCGACACTGCCTGGAGCCAGCTCGGTACAGCCCGCACCCTGAAGAAGTGTCCAGTCACCCCCAACAAGGAAGTCAGACACCCCAGTCACCTTCATGTAGATGGGGAGGTCCACCCAGAAGAATTGTTTCCATCCTGGGTGGAGGGCACACATCTCTTCTCATTTCTTATTCCTCAGACTTCAGCTCTGACTATCAGGACTGGCACCATCTGCCATACATACACCGACATGATCGGATCATTGTCCCAGGACTTGTAGCTTCAAAATACATTGTTCTGAACACGTGATTAGATGATCATTAAAGAGAAATGACCAGAACATGAGATGGATTCGTGATCCCTGCTTCCAGGTAGGGGGCACGCACCAGCACCCACCTTCCCGGCTGTGCTGTGATTCGCTACTGCACAAGCTGATCACCAGGTCCCGGGCCAATGAACAAATGGCCAGGACCTGCTGATCGGCTCAGCAAATCACAGAAGAACCTACATTCTGAGCGTAACACACTCCTGATCCCTACATTCTGAGTGCAACGCAGTCCTGATCCCTACATTCTGAGTGCAATGCACTCCTGATCCCTGCATTCTGAGTGCAACACACTACTGATACCTACATTCTGAGGGTAACCAGATCCCTGCATTCTGAGCGTAACACACTCCTGATCCCTGCATTCTGAGCGTAACACACTCCTGATCCCTGCATTCTGAATGCAACACACTCTTGATCCCTGCATTCTGAGCGCAACACACTCCTGATCCCTACAGTCTGAGTGCAGCGCACTCCTGATCCCTACATTCTGAGTGCAGCGCACTCCTGATCCCTGCATTCTGAGTGCAGCGCACTCCTGATCCCTGCATTCTGAGTGCAGCGCATTCCTGATCTCTCCATTCTGAGTGCAACGCACTCCTGATCCCTATATTCTGAGTGCAATGCACTCCTGATCCCTACATTATGATTGCAACACACTCCTGATCCCTGCATTCTGAGCATAACAAATGGCCAGGACCTGCTGATCGGCTCAGCAAATCACAGAAGAACCTACATTCTGAGCGTAACACACTCCTGATCCCTACATTCTGAGTGCAACGCACTCCTGATCCCTGCATTCTGAGCATAACACACTCCTGATCCCTACATTCTGAGCGTAACACACTCCTGATCCCTGCATTCTGAGCGTAACACACTCCTGATCCCTGCATTCTGAGTGCAACACACTCTTGATCCCTGCATTCTGAGCGCAACACACTCCTGATCCCTACAGTCTGAGTGCAGCGCACTCCTGATCCCTACATTCTGAGTGCAGCGCACTCCTGATCCCTGCATTCTGAGTGCAGCGCACTCCTGATCCCTGCATTCTGAGTGCAGCGCATTCCTGATCTCTCCATTCTGAGTGCAACGCACTCCTGATCCCTATATTCTGAGTGCAATGCACTCCTGATCCCTACATTATGATTGCAACACACTCCTGATCCCTGCATTCTGAGCGTAACAAATGGCCAGGACCTGCTGATCGGCTCAGCAAATCACAGAAGAACCTACATTCTGAGCGTAACACACTCCTGATCCCTACATTCTGAGTGCAACGCACTCCTGATCCCTGCATTCTGAGCATAACACACTCCTGATCCCTACATTCTGAGTGCAACGCACTCCTGATCCCTGCATTCTGAGCATATCACACTCCTGATCCCTGCATTCTGAGCGCAACACACTCCTGATCCCTGCATTCTGAGCGTAACACACTCCTGATCCCTGCATTCTGAGCGCAACACACTCCTGATCCCTGCATTCTGAGCGCAACACACTCCTGATCCCTGCATTCTGAGCATAACACACTCCTGATCCCTACATTCTGAGTGCAACGCACTCCTGATCCCTGCATTCTGAGCGTATCACACTCCTGATCCCTACATTCTTAACGTATCACACTCCTGATCCCTGCATTCTGAGCGTAACACACTCCTGATACCTGCATTCTGAGCGCAACACACTCCTGATCCCTACAGTCTGAGTGCAGCGCACTGCTGATCCCTACATTCTGAGTGCAGCGCAGTGAGAAATTTCAGTCCAGGAGAGGAGCCTGTACAGGGCCGGCCTTACCATGGGTCCCGCTAGGTCCATTGGACCTGGGCAGAACTTTGAGAGGGGAGGCAAATCATATCGCCCCACACCCGGTACATGCAGCTTTGGGCGCCAGGCAGGTGTTTTTTTTCTTCATTTAGCCCTGCTGCGGGCAAGCACTTGATAATGTAGGTAACGTTCCGGACACCAGTGGGGTGCTGCTCCGATTTAGGCCCCCCAGTAATAATACAACGAACAGAGTAAACTAAGCGTGTGGCGTAAATATCACGGTGCCCGGGGTACCCGGGAGTGGGGACGGCTGCTGCTGAGTCACTATTTACTTTTTAGTGTGGAGTCATCGTGGCCCGGCTAAAATAGCGGAAGGCGGAGAGCCGGTGAGCAGATTTTGGAAGAAGGAGGCGGAGACATGGGCACCGACACTGCCTGGAGCCAGCTCGGTACAGCCCGCACCCTGAAGAAGTGTCCAGTCACCCCCAACAAGGAAGTCAGACACCCCAGTCACCTTCATGTAGATGGGGAGGTCCACCCAGAAGAATTGTTTCCATCCTGGGTGGAGGGCACACATCTCTTCTCATTTCTTATTCCTCAGACTTCAGCTCTGACTATCAGGACTGGCACCATCTGCCATACATACACCGACATGATCGGATCATTGTCCCAGGACTTGTAGCTTCAAAATACATTGTTCTGAACACGTGATTAGATGATCATTAAAGAGAAATGACCAGAACATGAGATGGATTCGTGATCCCTGCTTCCAGGTAGGGGGCACGCACCAGCACCCACCTTCCCGGCTGTGCTGTGATTCGCTACTGCACAAGCTGATCACCAGGTCCCGGGCCAATGAACAAATGGCCAGGACCTGCTGATCGGCTCAGCAAATCACAGAAGAACCTACATTCTGAGCGTAACACACTCCTGATCCCTCCATTCTGAGTGCAACGCACTCCTGATCCCTATATTCTGAGTGCAATGCACTCCTGATCCCTACATTATGATTGCAACACACTCCTGATCCCTGCATTCTGAGCGTAACAAATGGCCAGGACCTGCTGATCGGCTCAGCAAATCACAGAAGAACCTACATTCTGAGCGTAACACACTCCTGATCCCTACATTCTGAGTGCAACGCACTCCTGATCCCTGCATTCTGAGCATAACACACTCCTGATCCCTACATTCTGAGCGTAACACACTCCTGATCCCTGCATTCTGAGCGTAACACACTCCTGATCCCTGCATTCTAAGTGCAACACACTCCTGATCCCTGTATTCTGAGCGCAACACATTCCTGATCCCTGCATTCTGAGCGTAACACACTCCTGATCCCTGCATTCTGAGCGTAACACACTCCTGATCCCTACATTCTGAGTGCAACGCACTCCTGATCCCTGCATTCTGAGCGCAACACATTCCTGATCCCTGCATTCTGAGCGTAACACACTCCTGATCCCTGCATTCTGAGCATAACACACTCCTGATCCCTACATTCTGAGCGTAACACACTCCTGATCCCTGCATTCTGAGTGCAACACACTCCTGATCCCTGTATTCTGAGCGCAACACATTCCTGATCCCTGCATTCTGAGCGTAACACACTCCTGATCCCTGTATTCTGAGCGTAACACACTCCTGATCCCTGCATTCTGAGCGCAACACACTCCTGATCCCTGCATTCTGAGCGCAACACACTCCTGATCCCTGCATTCTGAGCATAACACACTCCTGATCCCTACATTCTGAGTGCAACGCACTCCTGAACCCTGCATTCTGAGTGCAACGCACTCCTGATCCCTGCATTCTGAGCGTATCACACTCCTGATCCCTACATTCTTAACGTATCACACTCCTGATCCCTGCATTCTGAGCGTAACACACTCCTGATACCTGCATTCTGAGCGTAACACACTCCTGATCCCTGCATTCTGAGCGCAACACACTCCTGATCCCTACAGTCTGAGTGCAGCGCACTGCTGATCCCTACATTCTGAGTGCAGCGCACTCCTGATCCCTGCATTCTGAGTGCAGCGCATTCCTGATCCCTCCATTCTGAGTGCAACGCACTCCTGATCCCTATATTCTGAGTGCAATGCACTCCTGATCACTACATTATGATTGCAACACACTCCTGATCCCTGCATTCTGAGTGCAACGCACTCCTGATCCCTGCATTCTAAGTGCAATGCACTCCTGATTCCAGCATTCTGAGTGCAGCACACTCCTGATCCCTACATGCTGAGTGCAGCGCACTCCTGATCCCTACATTCTGAGTGCAATGCACTCCTGATCCCTACAGTCTGAGTGCAGCACATTCCTGATCCCTACATTCTGAGTGCAATGCACTCCTGATCCCTACTTTCTGAGTGCAATGCACTTCTGATCCCTGCATTCAGAGCACAGCGTTTAAAATTCAATTTTAGTATAATAAAATCACATCAATATAAAGTAATGGGTGTGGGGGCCTTTTGATGGGCATGATTTTTTTAATTTTTTTTGGGGGGTGAGGAGGAGGGCAGCATTTCATTCTTGGACACAGGCAGCACAATGTCTTGGGCCAGCCCTGAGCCTGTACAACTGTGCAATACTGAAGGGAAGGCCGAAAGTCAGCTATAACCTTTTTTTATAAAAGAAAAGGCAGAGGCTGAGATGTATGAAGAAGCCGAGGTTCTCTGTACAAGTAAGATATCCGACCCACTTGGATGATCTTCATGTTTTTGCTCCAGGTTTGTGATGCCACCTGTCTAGTTTTAGAAAGATAAAAAGGTGTATTCACTTTAAAAAAGCAATCATGTGCAGGGGAACACGGATGTAGAAGAATTTAGTATTTTTATTTTTCAAATTCTTTTTGCTTATATTTTGTGTGTTCTTTAGCCACTTCAGCCCCGAGCCTCTCTTTCACACTTGTTACAAATTAAAATCCAATTTGCACAGCGGTCTTACAAGCGCACTTTTTTTGGAAACATTTTTTTTTTTTAATTAAAAAATAAGACAACAGTAAAGTTATCCCAATTTTTTTAATATTGTGAAAGATAATGTTACGCCGAGTAAATTGATACCCAACATGTCAGGCTTCAAAATTGCGCCCGCTCGTGGAATGGTGACAAACATTTCCCCTTAAAAATCTCCATAGGTGATGTTTAAAAATTTCTACAGGTTACCAGTTTTGAGTTACAGAGGAGGTCTAGGGCTAGAATTATTGCTCTCACTCTAGCGATCGCGGTGATACCTCACATGTGTGGTTTAAACACACTTTTCATATACGTTCGCTTCTGCGCTCGAGCTCATCAGGCTTTAAAATTTTTTTTTCTTATTTATTTTACCTTAATTTTTTTTTTTAACACTGTTTTTAAAAAAAAAAGAAAATTGAATTACATTTATTCCTATTACAAGGAATGTAAACATTCCTTGTAATAGAAAAAAGCATGACAGGACCTAATAAATATGAGATCTGGGGCTCAAAAAGACCTCACATCTCATATTTACACTAAAATGCAATAAAAAATAAGGTCACTTGAAAAAATAAAATAAAATAAATAAATAAATAAGCCCCGGAAGATTTGGCTGCTGAATGACCGGGCCATTTTTTTTGCGATTCGGCACTGCGTCGCTTAAATTGACAATTGCGCGGTCGTGCGGCGCTGCACCCAAGCAAAATTGACGTCCTTTTTTTCCCCACATATAGAGCTTTCTTTTGGCGGTATTTGATCATCTCTGCGTTTTTTGGGGTTTTTTTGCGCTATAAACAAAAAAAAGTGCGACAATTTTGAAAAAAAAACACAATATTGTGTACTTTTTGCTATAATAAATATCCCCATTTTTAAAAAAAAAAAAAAAAAGCTAATTTTGTCCTCATTTTAGGCTGATGCGTATTCTTCTAAGCGTATATTAATTGGTTTGAGCAAAAGTTATAGCGTCTACAAAATAGGGGATAGATTTATGGCATTTTTATTATTATTTTTTTTTTTACTAGTAATGGCGGCGATCTGCAATTTTTATTGGGGACTGCGACATTAAAGTGGAGGCCACCCTGAAAAAAAAATTCACCAAAAATTCTAAAAAAAAAACAAAAAAAAAAAAATATGTGAAAAAAAAATTTTTTAAACTTACCTAAACCCTTGTTGCTAGGCAGTCTTCCTAATCTGCCTCTTCCTTTTCCGCGGTGTGTTCTGCTCCTCGGTGAGCGGCCCCGTTGTCTTCTCGGAACTGTGTGTGTTTCCAGAAGACCACGGGGCCATTCACAGAGCGCCGCTCGCGCGTGCGCAGTAGGAAACTGGCAGTGAAGCCGCAAGGCTCCACTGCCTGTTTCCCTTACCTAGGATGGTGGTGCCGGGACCCGAGAGCCGAGGGACGGGTCGGCCTCGGGCGGCCGACATCGCGGGCACCCAGGACACGTAAGTACTTATTTAAAGTCAGCAGCTACAGTGTTTGTAGCTGCTGACTTTTACATTTTTTTTTTTAAGGCCGGAATCCCGCTTTAAGACAGACACATCGGACACTTTTAACACATTTTTGGGACCACTGGCATTTATACAGCGATCAGTGCTACAAAAATGCATTGATTACTGTATAACTGACACTGGCAGGGAAGGGGTTAGCCACTAGGGGGCGATCAAGGGGTTAAATGTGTTCCCTCTTTGTGTTCTAACTGAAGGGGGGAGGGGACTGTGTAGGGGAGGTGACAGATCGCTGTTCATACTTTGTATGAACAGACGATCAGTTTCTTCTCCCTTCAGAGAACCGGGATCTGTGCGTTTACACACACAGATCCCGGTTATCGGTGTGTCACGAGCGTCCGCGGGAGACTGGCAGTCATCGCGTCCACCGGGCACTCGCATCGGCTACGGGGGCGAGCAGTGGGCGTGCGGGCATGCCTCCGGTGGCGCGTGCGCAGCTCCGGAGGTGCACACACCCCCCTAGTGGCCACAGGGCGAAGCGACATAACATAACATTGTTTCGCCCAGCCGTGCCATTCTGCCACAGTAAAACTGTGGCGGCTGGTCGGCAAGTGGTTAGGAAAGACCCGGATTCTTTCCTAAATGTACAGAATATAACTGGGTACTGACATTTATAGGTAAAGTTGATCCAGGAAAAATCCGATTGCCTTTCTAGGATCAGGAAGGAAGTTTTTCGCCTTCCTCTGGATCAACTGTGCGTATAGGATTGGGTATATGGGATTGCATGATATTTATATATATTTATATATATATATATATATATATATATATATATATATATATATATATATATATATATATATATATATACTTATTTATTATATGATATATATATATATATATATATATATATATATATATATATATATTTATTTTTTATGGTTGAACTAGATGGACTTGTGTGTTTTTTTCAACCTGACTAACTATGTAACTATTGGAAAAAATTAATAAAGAGATTAAAAAAAACCAAAAAAGTAGTGCAGTGCTGAATAGAAAAAAAATGGCTCGGTCATGAAGGGGGTAAAACCTTCCGGGGGGGTCAAGTGGTTAACAGATAAGGACCAGTATTTAAGTATGATATTAATACATTGTAATAGAATAATAAAAAATAAAATGAAGAAATCACGCCAGACTCTGATGCTTACACACGGAATCATACAAAAGAGCTTTTTTTTTTATTATTAAATATACATTATTTACAGTTTCATATGTCTGTACAACAGTAACAATAGAAAATAAAGACAAATTGCTTTGTGCCAAGACTTACATTACGGTCTAGAAATCTGTTTTTGCACTGAGTGTGGTTTACTGAAAAAAGCTCTTTACAGAACGTAGATATTCATAAACCCGGGACTTTCTGATCCAGGTAATATCCTCGGAAAATATGCTTAAAGCCAGTCTCCAGCTAATATATATATATATATATATTTTTTTTTTAATTGGGGATAGAGTGGGAAGAGATACAGTGGAATCCCAGTAAGTTTTTTTTAATTATTTTTGTTAACATTTTTTTTATTCATTTTCATTATTTTTTTATCACTTTAGTCCCCCTTCCTCTTCTGTGCTAAAAAAAATAGATAAAAATAAATAAATAAATTTAAAAAAAAAATTAGAGTAGGAAGAGTTACAGTGGAATCACAGGAAGATTTTTTTAAATTATTTTTATTAACATTTTTTTTAATCATTTTTATTATCTTTTTATTATTTTAGTCCCCCTTCCTCTTTCGTGCTAAAAAATAAATAAATAGATAAATACATAAAAAAAAAAAAAATTCCAAGTTCTGTTAACCCTTTTCACGCATCACATTCGGCCCATTTTCTGTGAGTCCAGCCTATCATCCCCCCACTCCAAAGGGCGTGTCGTCCCATAGGCTGGACTCACATGACTGAGTGCTATTCACACATGCCATTACTTGAGGAAGGAGCTGCCGGAACTGGCTAGAAGACTGCAAGAAAAAGAAATGTATAGGATTCTTTAGAAATAAAAAGTACAGAGGGGGAAGTGGAGGCTTTGGGGGGGGGGGTGAGGAGAGTTGGGTGGGAGGTTAGAAGTTTGGAGTCTAGCTTTTAAAATGTATCTCAGGTTTCTAATTCTATCTGGGACCCTACTGGGAGATTTTCTGTCCCTGTGGCAAACGTACAAGTAATGTCACCGGGCCAGAAAGGCAACACAAAACATTGTTGAAGCTCCAACTCCTCCCTCGCTCCAATAAAAATTGAGTTTTTGTCCGTTTTTCCAATGCGGGGATATCCCTTCTCTTGCTTGTAGGCCAGGAAGCATGGGGAGATCTTACAATTAGGGGCTCAGAAGGTAATAAAATCCTGGTGGGTGCTCTAACAATTTCCCCCTGAATTAAAATATTTTGGCTGGAGTTGGGATTTTATAGGGAACCACCACTTACGGTGAACTTGGGTCATTCTTTACTATTCTGAGTCATTGGAAGAAATATACAGCCTCGGAAGTGGAACCCGGTGGTTGGGCACATGTTCCAGGTCAGTGACTCATAGCTAACCAGAATGGTAGCCCCAAAGTTTGCACCTTTAAAACCAAGGTTAAACCATTGATGATTGGGAGGCTCCAGGCACTATATGGGGGGCACCACATCTTAAAAATGATAACATGAAAATAAAAATAAAAAAATACAAAACTGACTTTTGAGGTGCCCCCGACAAAGCCACACGATATAAAAGAATAAAATAACGGGAAATAAACACCCCCATACAAATTTATTTTTAGAAAATTGTTAAAATTAACCACTACTAATTATGCCATAGATCAGACAATTTTTTTTTCCTGCATAGTCAATCCCTTTTAGGCAATCAGATGTCAACAACGTCTACAGCTAGTGAACAAATTCTACCATGTGGGGCAAAAAGTTTCACTTTGCAGGCATTAGACATGTGCAATTCGTCTTGTTCTGAATTTGTTTTTCGTTAAAATGCGGCATATTCATTCATTCTGAAACATCCGAATTAACGAAAGACTGTTTAATGAATTTTTTTCGAAAACAAATTTTCCAAAAGAACAAAAATCCGAAAATTTGAAAATAACAACGAAAATCCAAAAATTCGAAAGAACGAAAATCCAAAAATTCGAAAATCCCATTTTCCGAAAGAACGAAAATTTGAAAGAACGAAAATCCGAAATGTGAAAATGAGAATGAAAATCCCAAAAAATTCGAAAGAACGAAAAATCCAAAAATAAGAACAAAAATCCAAAAATTCGAAAATCCCATTTTCCAAAAGAACGAAAATTTGAAAGAACGAAAATCCGAAATTTGAAAATAAGAACGAAAATCCAAAAATCCGAAAGAAGGAAAAATCAAAAATTAGAACGAAAATCAAAAAATTTGAAAATCTGAAAGAACAAAAAAACATTCTAATTAAATTATTACGTTTATTAACCATTATTATAGTTTTTTATTATCATTTATTAATAAATCATAATAATAAAAACTATAATAATAGTTCTAAACTTTTAAATTATAGGTATTGGAATTTGCTTTCAACTTTGGCTGATAGTGAACGTAACAAATACAAATTTATCTGAATTTAGGAATTATCCGAAATAACGAATGCCTCATCTTTACGAATGGAACGTAACTAATTCAAATTCATCCGAATTCGTAACAAATTTTTGTTAACAAATTTTTTGGAAAACAAATTTTCAAAAAAGGCGAAAATTCCGAAGAACGAAAGTCCAAGAATTTGAAAATCCGAAACAAAACACATAGTTACATAGTAGGTGAGGTTGAAAAAAGACACAAGTCCATCAAGTCCAACCTATGTGTGTGATTATGTGTCAGTATTACATTGTATATCCCTGTATGTTGCGGTCCTTCTATTATAACATTCTATTATAATTAAATTATTACATGTATTAAACATTATTACAGTTTTTATTATTATTTATTAATAATAAATAATAATAGTAATAAAAAAAATAATAATTGTTATAAACTATTACATTATAGGTTTTGGACTCTCCTTTCAAATTTAGCTGTTTGTGAACGTAATGAATCCGAATTTATCCGAAATAACGAATAGCGCATCTATATGAATGGAACGTAACAAATTCTAATTTATTCAAATTTATGGATGATCGAATTAACGAATACCGCATAAATACAAATGAAACGTAACAAATTAGAATTTTTCCAAATTTACCAATTTATTCAAAATAACGAATATCAATCCTAAGATATGATCCGAAAAACAAAAAAAAAAAAAACAAATGAAATGAAAAAAACAAACAAAAAAAAAACACATTTTTCAACAGTGCCCATGTCTAGCAGGTATTGCTCTATAACAAAATATCTGCTAAGTGGAACTGACATGGGAGAATTTGTATATCAGCTGTAGATGTTTTTTTACGTATAGATTGACTATGCAGAAAATATTTTTTGGTGTCATTTTGTCTGATTTATGGCATAATTTGTAGTGGTTCATTGTAACAATTTTGTAAAAATAAATTTGTACAAGGGTGTATATATATATATATATATATATATATATATCTATATATATATATATATATATATATCTATATATATATATATATATATATATATATATCTTGTGGGGTTTTTTTTTTATAAAATTTTTGGGGTTTATGTTACCTTTAAATCCAGGTCAAAAATCTAAATGGCAACTACCTTATCTCCACCCTGTTCTCTAAAGTGAAATCATTTAACTGCTACATTTTGCTTTTTGTTTTCTTTTTTGCTTTTTTCTTTCCCAAGGAAAAAAATCTGAATTTTTTTCTTTTTTTACTTTTTTGGATCTGTGTCAGTTCTATGCTTGTAGTATTAATATTTTATACACCTAATATATCATTAAAAGCAATTATATATCTTGGTGCTGCCGGTCATGATTAATACCTAAGCACACTGTGGTTTTTGTACAGGAAAGTGCCAACCTCTCTTTCATTATCCTCAAAGTTTGCATTGAAAACTGTAGGAGTGTCACTGTGAAAGTAAAGAATTCAGGTTGTGAGCAGTCTGCAAAAAGATGCACTCTCCGTATGCTCTGTCCTAATTAATGACATATTCTCTGAGCTTCGTATGCAAGAATAATGATGGTATTGCATCGTCTGATATAGTTTTATGCACCCTCTAGTGGCTGATAATATACTCATGAAATATTATCATGAAAATATGACACAACAAGGATCTGAACATGTAAATGATTTGATGATATGTTTCAATAAAAAATCTGTTGTGAGAATTATACGTGGATGTCATTGCGGACGTCCTTCACTAGAGCTTATTGCCTGGTTCTCACCCCGATCCTTTGGCTTCAGTGCTTTCTGAGATACCCGCCCAAGACACAAACGCAGATCAGCAGCTCTGACATCGTTGGTCAAAAATATTAATTGCCGTAAATCCAAAATAATCCTTTTTTTTGTGTGTAAGATTTCATTTTGTACAGATTGCATTGCGAAAAAAATTCCTTGACTAATCTTTTAAAAAAATATATATATTTTTTAATAGTATGCCCTTAATTTAACAATTAAAATACTTATTTTAATATTATGCATTTGTCATTATTATATTATTTTACCGTTTTAATTTCTGGGAAATATTAACTGCCACAAATTCCAAATCTTTTTTTTTTTTTAAGATGGAGTAATAGTATGGGTGGGTGGCAATGGCAAATGAAAGGCACCAACATCCCTGTAGTGAATGTCAGAAAAGGGGGGATTATTTGGCGGGACTTTAGGGGTGCCAACAAAAAAGGGAAAGTCATACAATGCTTGACAGTAGATATGTAAAAATTAAAGATTTTATTGTTGCATACAAGACATAATTAAAATTCCAATAAAGGTTATTGCCACATGTTCAAGGATGCATCTAGAAATTTAAAACAGATGATGAAATATAGTCACTCGGTAGGAGCGTTGGAGTGATTGTCCCGACATGTTTCGCCTCTCTTGCCTCATCAGGGGACGTTTTAAAAGTAAAATAGATGTAACACTGCAAATAATGAAACAAAGTACAAGCATTACATTGGCTTGAAGTATAATACAGAATAGTAAAGTAATATGATGACATAAAAGTTCAATAGGGTATACTGTCGCATATGCAGTGTTACATCTATTTTACTTTTAAAACATCCCCTAATGAGCCAAGAGTGACGAAACATGTCGGGACAATCACTCCAACGCTACTACCGAGGGACTATATTTCATCATCTGTTTTAAATTTCTAGATGTATCCTTCAACATGTGTGCATAAGCTTTATTGGAATTTTAATTATGTTTTGTATGTAACAAAAAACTGTTTAATTTTTACATACTTACTGTTAGGCATTGTATGACTTTCCCTTTTTTGTTGGCACCCCTAAAGTCCCGCCAAATAATCCCCCATTTCTGACATTTTTTTTAAGATGTTGTGAATATTGCATTGTATAATTGCCTTTACCAAACTTAAAAAAACATAATTTTTTAATGTCATGCACTTCATTTAAATGTAATATTGCCATTATTTTATTGTTTTACTGTTTTAATCCATGGGAAATTGCCACAAATTCAAAGTACAGTAATCATATAAAAAAAAAAAAAAATACAAATTGTAGATTTTGCACCGTACAAATGCCTCAATCAATCTTAAAAAATATTTTTTTTAATAATATGTCCTTAATTTAAAGTATAGGTTGTCATCATCTTGTTGTTTTAATGTTTTCATGTTTTCAAGTTTTTAGGAAATATTAACAGCCACAAATTCCAAATAATCATTTTTTTTTAAGTTTTTTTTTTTTTTTTTTGTAGAGATTGCACTGTACAAATGCCTCGACCAACCTTTACAAACACTTTTTTTTTAAATACACATTTAATTTAAATTTAATGTTAATGTTTAAATTTCTGGGAAATATTAACTGCCACAAATTCCAAATAATCTCTTTTTTTTAAGATTTCTTTTGCGGTGATTGTGTTGTACAAATGCCTTGACCAAGCTTGAAAAAATACTTTTAATAATATGCATTTATTTTAAATTTAATGTGGTCACTGGTCATTATTCTATTGATTTATATACAAAGTGGGAATTAAACGCATCTTGACCTTGCTTCAATGGTGCTTTTTTTCTCCCCATTTCCCAAACCTTTATAGCAGTTGGTAGAACAATAGGGGTAGGGGCAGAACTTAGCAAGGGGGTGTGAGTCTTTAAAATGAAGAAGTGCCACCCTTGAGGAGCGAAGAGGACAGCCCACCATCGATCGTGTGTGGGCTCAAGTGGACTTTTTTTCCCCAAAAGTTCGACGGACCTAGAAATGAAACATGTTTCAAATCTTTTTGATGGACTCGAGTCCGGTCGAAAAGTCCGCTCGTCTGTATGCTAGTCCGACAGACAAAAACCCACGCTAGGGCAGCTATTGGCTACTGGCTATCAACTTCCTTGTTTTAGTCCGGTCGTACGTCATCACGTACAAATCCGTCGGACTTTGGTTGATCGTGTGTAGGCAAGTCTGTTCATTCGGAAAGTCCGTCGTAAAGTCAGTCGAAAAGTCAGCCGGACAAAGTCTGCCGTAAAGTCCGCTCGTGTGTACGCGGCATTAGGATTGTAGATTGGATAAAGTGCCATGGAGAAGTCAGAGGAACAACTAATAACCAGGAAGGTCAAGTGTAGGACTTGAAATGCACCCCCTTTTTTCCTTAAATTTATAAATTATTTATTTACAAGGGGGGTCAAGAAAGGAGAGACAAATTACGTAGTTGGATATAATATGTGGTGGTTCGTTAACGGTCACATTTTGATTCCCTAGTTATGAGGTTTGGGTGTGGGTGTTATCTCATGAAGGGGGCAGGGTGGGAGGATCCTGTGCTTTCTCCACCTTTCAATATTACCCAACAGTCATCAGATTACCAGTCACATTACCAGTCATTACTGAGGCAGCTTTGACCTAAAGAAGCCAAACCTTGCCTCTTCCAAGATGGCCTACTCCACATAGAGACACAATGCAAGATAAGGCATGGTAAATCAGCAATGGTGATGTCAAGAGCATGTAACACTCCTGTTCCTTGGCAGCTGCTGGTCTCATTCCAGCATCTAGGTTTTGGTTGAGATGCACTCTCCCTGTCTGACTGTCCAACTGAAGGGTGATTGGTGTAGACACAGCCTTTGGGTGGAGGCCAAACCAGTTTTAAGCCTGCCAAACCCTTAGTGTCATGATTGTGATAGGGTTTTCAGCACGTGCTTCTAGTTCCCTGTTTGTCTACCTTGTTCCAGTACCTTGACCTTTACCTTCGCCTGATCCCTGCCCTGCCAGCTAGTTTGGATTCCCTTGTTATCAACCTGGGATTAGACTACTGTCTGAACTCAGCCTGCTTTTTTGACCATGAATTTGATCTTGACTACCTCTGAACGTTGCCTGCCTTGAACCCGAACTGCCATTGAACCACTCTGCCTGTCTGACAACTGCAAATACCTGTTTGCTTGTGCCTGCCCCAATGTGCTAGCCAAGCACTATAGCATTGTGTATAAGACCTGGGGGCAGCCGAGTACTGGTAGGCCGGCTTGCCTAATGGCAAAGGGGGCTACTATAGGTGAAGAACACAGAACCAGCTTTAGTGTCCAACCATCAATGCTAGGGGTAGGCATGACAGGGGATTAGCTGCAGGAGACCACAAACAATGCTGGTGCCTAATGCCCCGTACACACGATTGGACTTTCCGCCAACAAAACCGTGGATTTTTGTTCGAAGGTTGTTGGCTCAAACTTGTCTTGCATACACACGGTCACACAAATGTTGGCCAACAATTCCGAACGTGGGAACGTGGTGACGTACAAGACGTACGACGAGCCAGAAAAAGGAAGTTCAATAGCCAGTGCGGCTCCTTCTGCTTGATTCCGAGCATGCATGAAATTTTGTGCAAAGAACCTGCTACGAAACATTTGTTGGCGGAAAGTCCGACAGCAAATGTTCGATGGAGCGTACACATGGTCGGACTTTCCGACAAGCTCACATCCAACATTTCCCGTCGGAAAATCTGACCATGTGTACGCGGCATAAGACTTTACTGTACACCAAGGATATGTGTATGATGCTGCTCAGGCTGTTTGGGAATGAAGTCCTGTGCCCAACACTGTGAGTGCTGGCCAGGAAGTGAGCTTGTCTATGTTCCAGGCAATGGTAGAGAGTGACTAGGTGTCCTAGGAGCCATACATCAAGTCAAGACCTGCTGTATGATAGTGAATAGCTGTCTCAGCCTGGACTCCCACCAGGCCATGCCCCCAACACATTTAACTCCACCCAGTGGAGCTTACTCATGGGGACATACATAGTACAGATCTTCTTTACCAAAAAGCCATAGCAGACCATGTGACATAGGAATTTGTCCAAGTAGTATTAACATTTTACAAACATGTTTGAACACTTTAAAATTTGGGCACCTCTACAGTTGCTATGAAAGTAGTAAGTATTCCATACCACTAGGGGCCCATTTACACGTTGGGTTGCGCATTAATATATATGCTGCGCTAGGAAGTCCGGTTATTTTGAACAGACTGCCAATGCATTACAAACTAACATGTCCCATTTTTTTTAATGCATGGCACATGCATTGTAGTGTGCTACAGTGTAGGTGTGTTTCTTGATACAGCATTAGTTTGTTGAGTTGCCAGCAAAGTTAATGGCATCATTCCCCCTACCATGGCAGTTGCCATGTGTTGCACTAACACGGAGTAAAGGGTGCACAAGTGTAAATGGGCCCTAAAAGAATTGTTTTGAGGTGGATATTAAAAAGGTAGTGGGCCTCCTAATGGTTTAGATCAGGGGTCTACAAACTTTAAAAACAAAGGGCCAGTTGACTGCCCTTCAAACTTTAAGGGGGTCTGTACTGTGACCAGTTAGAGTAGAAAATGCCCTGGCATCAGTGGGAGTAAACAGTGCCATAAGCTTGGTGGTCAGTGGGAGTAAAAAAAATAAATAAATCATAATTGGTGTCAGTGGGAGGACTAGTGCTCCATCATTGATATCAGTGAGAAAGTTAGTTCCCCATGTCTGGTGTCAGTGGGAGGAATAGTGCCCCATTGTTGGTGTCAGTGGGAGGAACAGTGTCCCATCATTGGTATCAGTAGGAAGAATAGTGTCCCATCATTGGTGTCATTGGGAGAAATAGTGTCCCATCGTTGGTATCAGTGGGCTGAATAGTGCCCCATCATTGGTATCAGTGGGAGAAATGGTGTCCCATCGTTGAGGTCAATGGGAGGAATGGTGCCCCATCGTTGGTGTCGGTGGAAGGAATAGAGCCCCATCGTTAGATCAGTGGGAGGAATAGTGCCCCTTTGTTGGTGTCAGTGGGAGGAATAGTGCCCCCTTGGTGTCAGTGGGAGGAATAGTGCCTCCTTGGTGTCAGTGGGAGGAATAGTGCCTCTTCTTAATAGAACGAATAGTGCCCCAGGGCCAGATAAAAGCAAGCAAAAAGCCACATCTGTAATATTGGTATAATGTTCAGCGCTAAACCATCTGATGATAAAGATTAAAGATTAAATGAAAAGGTGCAACCATGTGAAATGGTAAATAGATTAAAAGTTCCCTGGGGATGAACCCTTAAAAATTACAGTCTCTAAATATAGTCTCTAAATGGATGCTGCAAAGGAAGCGAGGCTGCTTCAGGCGTGGGCTGGGGAACCCGATCACTGTGAAAAAAAGAAAGGCAAAGAGAGGAAAGAGAGGCACCAAGCCTATCCGTAGGCAGCATAAGAATTTATTCAGTATGTAAGGTAAAAACACTAAAAACTTGTGTGAACAATGTGGGTGCACTTACAGAGTGCTAAAGCGAGTGGGAGCTTCTACATGCAGTGTCACAGGATCACAGGAGGACCACCGGGAGGTCTCTATGGAGGGATCCACGAGCGCCGTATGTCAGCCGCAGCTGAACCCTCGGTGAGACGCCGGCTGTGTGTCTCTGTGTGGGAGTGGTCCAGAGCTGTTAAACTGGAGAGCCGCTCACCGCTGTATGGCCAATCAGAACATGTTTCGAAGGCACGGCCACGCCTTCTTCATCAGCTGATTCTTCAGCTGATAAAGAAGGCGTGGCCATGCCTTCAAAACGCGTTCTGTAAGTGCACCCACATTGTTCACGCAAGTTTTTAGTGTTTTTACCTTACATACCGAATAAATTCCTATGCTGCTTAAGGATTGGCTTGACACATACATAGTTACATAGTCCATCCAGTTCAACCTGAGTGAGTGCGGGTGCGTGTCTACAATTGTCCCTATCCCTATGTGTCTCATTAAGAAGCTCATCTATTATTATTATTTTTACTTAAGGTAGCGCCGTCAACCCACGCAGCGCTCCACATACATACTGCACACCCACATCGGTCCCTACCCTCAAGAAGCACACAATCCAAGGTCCCCATCTCACATGCATATAATAGGGCCAATTTTTTGGACAGAAGCCAATTAACCTACCAGCATGTCTATCAAAAAGCCACACCTGGCCTACAGGCCACAGTTTGGAGACCCCTGGTTTAGATAATGGGCCCCCTTAACACATGGTTGCACCAGGCAACCAGTGTCTTCAAAAAGAGGTCAGCAATGGGGGTCCCACGGTTTCCCTTGGAAAGGATCACCCCATTGTGTTTTGTTACAACTGATACCCAACACTGTAGAATATTCTGTTTCCTATTGAGTTGTGTACTGAAGGCTTCCAATGGAGCAGAAGACTTTGCCTGGCCTTTATCAGCTGAATCAGAATACATTTTTGATTACAACTTTTATTTTCATGTGCAATAAATGCCAGAAATGTTTCTTATCCGGAAAGTATTTTTTGTTGCCCTAATTCTCCCTGGCACGGATCACCTGTGTGAGCTCCGCCGGAATGATTGTGTGTAATCCGTCTCTGTTCTGAGAGAAAAGTATGAAGATGAGCCAAGAACGATTCTTGACAAATGGGAAGAAATTGCTTTGATAACGAGGTTCTGTTCTCGTTTGCTGCGTTTTCTGGCTCTGTAATTAAGGAGCTGATTAAACCGGATTGATTGGCTTTCACGCGTGATTTATAATTGGTGCGGCATCTCAGCTTACACCAATAACGCCAACGGAGGATTCTGGAACCTGATTAAAGATGCGACTTTTGCAGGTTACATCATGTTATTCTCTCTGAATTATTGGAAACATAATACTGGCATGACAGATAATATTTATAAACTCTGCGGGAACGGGGAAAAAAGAATGGAACAAATAAATACGTCTAGGAGGAAAAATAATCTGCATTTGTTCAAGATAAGAAGAAAAAAATAAACAGTAATGATATTATGCTGACAGAAGAAATGATGGCATAAAAAAAAGAGCCGTGCTCATAAAATTACATGCCCCTGGCAGAACTTGTAAATTGTTTGCCATTTTTGATGCACCAAAAAAAACAATAAAAACACCAAACATAAACCTAAAAAACTCTGCAACAAAAATAATTTGCTGTGATAATTATTATGGTCATAGCCATAAGCGCGACGATAACTACACCATCCCTACTGTGAAGCATGGCGGTGGATGTGCTGTGATCTACGGCAGCATAGGGATTTTATTGAATGGAAAAAGGAAAGCAGCAAATTATCAGGGAGTATAGGATTTGGAGGAATATTTGCATTCATCAAACCAGGGCACACTTGGACTTTCCAACATGACTATGATTTACCCCACTGGAGCAAATTAGACCATACATTATAACAGGGGTGGCTAACTCAATTTTATCATGGGCTGCATCAGCATTATGGTTGCTCTCGAAGGGCTGGTTGTATCTTTAAGACTATATAAATGTACCCAGGTCTTTTTTCTTTAGAGAATAGGTGCAGGAAATCAACCATGCGCCAACACCCCACCACCTCTGAACTGCATTGTGTGGGTGTGGCCAAATTGCACTAACAATGGGAGGATCTTCAAGGGGCAATAAATACCAAGAGTGCGTTATGTGCACAGTTCCGGCATGCCCTGTGCACAGAGTGCAGAGTTCAGGGATGCAGTTTAGGAGGCACCGTCCTCTCTCTCACTTGCAGGGAGTTCATTGGTCAACACCTGAGCATCCAGGCACAGATGGGGAAAACAGTGCAGCTTACTAGGTGATGCCCCATCCCATATTGCACCTACATCTGCATCTCCCTTGTCCCCATTGTGAGTGCAGAGAAGGCAGGGCCGAGAGGAAAGCTGGGTGCGAGGGCCACATGAAATGGTCTGGCAGGCCGGATTTAGCCTTATGTTTGACACATGTGCATTATAGGCAGGGGTTGCTAGGTCTACAAAAGATCTGGGGCTAGAGCCCAAAGCAACAAAGTAAAGAAAGTCATACGCTTGGGCGGTCATACACATGTATATAGTATACATGTGTGTGTGTATATATATATATATATATATGTATATATATATATATATATATACATATATATATATATATATATATACAAATCCTGACCCCCAAATCTCCTCTCTGCACAACCCCCCAGATCTCCTCCTCTCTGCACAAATCCCCCCTCCCAGCTCTCATCTCTGCACAAATCCCCCCCAGCTCTCCTCTCTGTACAAATCCCCCCCAAGCTCTCCTCTCTGTACAATTCCTCCTCAGCTCCCCTCTCTGTACAAATCCCCCCCAACTCTTCTCTCTGTACAAATCTCCCTCAGCTCTCCTCTCTGTATAATTCCCCCTCAGCTCTCCTCTCTGTACAAATCCCCCTCAGCTCTCCTCTCTGTACAAATCCCCCTCAGCTCTTCTCTCTGTACAAATTCCCCCCAGCTCTTCTCTCTGTACAAATCCCCCCAGCTCTCCTCTCTGTATAATTCCCCCTCAGCTCTCCTCTCTGTACAAATCCCCCTCAGCTCTCCTCTCTGTACAAATCCCCCTCAGCTCTTCTCTCTGTACAAATTCCCCCCAGCTCTTCTCTCTGTACAAATCCCCCTCAGCTCTTCTCTCTGTACAAATCCCCCCAGCTCTCCTCTCTGTACAAATCTGCCCCAGTTCTCCTCTCTGTACAATTCCCCCTCAGTTCTCCTCTCTGTACAATTCCCCCTCAGCTCTCCTCTCTGTACAAATCCACCCGGCTCTTCTCTCTGAACAAATCCCCCCAGCTCTTCTCTCTATACAAATCCCCTTCAGCTCTTCCCTCAGTACAAATCCCCCCAGCTCTCCTCTCTGTACAAATTTGCCTCAGCTCTTCTCTCTGTACAAACTCCCCTCAGGTCTCCTCTCTGTATAAATCCCCCCAGCTCTCCTCTCTGTACAAATTTGCCTCAGCTCTTCTCTCTGTACAAATCTCTCTCAGCTCCCCTCTCTGTACAAATCCCCCTCAGCTCTCCTCTCTGTACAAATCCCCCCAGCTCTCCTCTCTGTAAAAATCCCCCCAGCTCTCCTCTCTATACAAACTCCCCTCAGGTCTCCTCTCTGTACAAATCTCCCCAGCTCTCCTCTCTATAAAAATCCCCCCTCAGCTCTCTTCTCTGTACAATCCCCCCCCAGCTCTCCTCTCTGTACAAATCCCCCTCAGCTCTCCTCTCTGTACAAATCCCCCCCAGCTATCCTCTCTGTAAAAATCCCCCCAGCTCTCCTCTGTACAAATCCGCCCCAGCTCTCCTCTCTGTAAAAATCCCCCTCAGCTCTCCTCTCTGTACAAATCCCCCCAGCTCTTCTCTCTGTACAAATCCCCCCAGCTCTCCTCTCTGTACAAATCCCCCCAGCTCTTCTCTCTATACAAATCCCCTTCAGCTCTTCCCTCAGTACAAATCCCCCCCAGCTCTCCTCTCTGTAAAAATCCCCCCAGCTCACCTCTGTACCAATCCCCCCAGCTCTCCTCTCTGTACAAATGCCCCCCAGCTCTCCTCTCTGTACAAATGCCCCCCAGCTCTCCTCTCTGTACAAATGCCCCCCAGCTCTCCTCTCTGTACAAATGCCCCCCAGCTCTCCTCTCTGTACAAATCCCCCCCAGCTCTCCTCTCTGTACAAATCCCCCCCAGCTCTCCTCTCTGTACAAATCCCCCCCAGCTCTCCTCTCTGTACCAATGCCCCCCAGCTCTCCTCTCTGTACCAATGCCCCCCAGCTCTCCTCTCTGTACAAATCCCCCTTAGCTCTCCTCTCAGTACAAATCCCCCCAGCTCTTCTCTCTGTACAAATCCCCCCAGCTCTTCTCTCTATACAAATTCCCCTCAGGTCTCCTCTCTGTACAAATCCCCCCAGCTCTCCTCTCTGTACAAATCCCCCTCAGCTCTCCTCTCTGAACAAATCCCCCCAGCTCTCCTCTGTACAAATCCCCCCAGCTCTCCTCTCTGTACAAATGCCCCCCAGGTCTCCTCTCTGTACAAATCCCCCTCAGCTCTCCTCTCTGTACCCTTGCCCCCCAGCTCTCTTCTCTGTACAAATCCCCCTCAGCTCTCCTCTCTGTATAAATCCCCCCAGCTCTTTTTTTCAGCACAGTACAGTGGACCGGAGAGCTCCCCCTACTGTAGCACAGAGCTGATAAGGTGATTAAGGGCTCCTCGGCTCTGTGCTATAAAGTCTGTATGTAGCGGTGGCAAGCAGGGATGGAAGCTTTCTCCAGCATCACTGCAGCAGCCGTAGGTTGGGAGCTGAAGCACTCACCAGGGCTTGACAAACTGTCAAATTGTCATTTAACACTGAAGCCAGTAGAGGAAGTGAGCTGTACATAAAACTTCATCTGCTGACTTCAGTGTTAAATGACAATTTGGAGAGGAGAGGGCTGCCAGAGGCTCCAGAACGCAGTTCTAGCGCATTCTGTATGAAAAAAAGCCCTGCCAGTTAGAGACTCTGTGCTATGGACCCCAGATTATGGGCTATAGCCCCAAAAGCCACCCCCTAGTGATGCCACTGATTATTGGGTTCTTCTGCCTTCCCCTGTATCAGCTGTGGGTATAGGGCTCGAAGTATATAGTTTTTTTTTGTTATTTATTATTTATTTTGGTTGAACTAAATAGATACATTGTGTCTTTTTTCAACCTATCACTATGTTACTATGAGCCGAAGCATAAAGACAAGTTGACTCTTCAGTGGCTACAGCAGAAAAAAAGTGAAGGCTTTGTGGTGGCCATCACAATCTCCTGACCTCAACATCATTGAGCCACTTGTTGCTTATGAAAGACAACCAAAGAATTTAAAGGACCAGGAGGTTTTTTTGCCAAGAAAATCATTTGCGGTGATGAGACCAACATTCAACTTTACGGTCACAGCCATAAACTCTATGTTTGGGGAGCGGTCAACAAGGCCTATGAAGTGAAGAGCATGGTGGTGGACCTGCTATAAACTACAGCAGTGTAGAGAGTTTAGTCTAAATTAATGGCAAGATGAATGCAGTATATTATAAGAAAATATTGAAAGGGCACACTTGGACTTTTTAATATGACTAAGAGTTCCAATACTGGAGCAAATCAGACTGTGCTCTATAGGATTTGTTTGCCTTCCTCTGGATCAAATAGGGGTATAGGGTTCTGTATATGAACATTTTTTATTTTCCTTAATTTTTCTTTTTTTCCATTGGTTGATCAATCTTTCCAATCTTTCTAAACAAAGGGCAAGTTTATAGTCCTTTACGCTTTAGGTGGCTGCACTGTGACTAATGGTAGAGGAAAATGTCCCGGTGTCAGCTGAAGTAAGCAATGCCCCATTATTGGTGTCAGTGTGAGGAATAGTGCCCCATTATTGGTGTCAGTGGGAGGAATAATGTCCCATCATTGGTATCATTTAGAGGTATGGAGCCCCATCATTGGTATCAGTCGGAGGAATAGTACCACCATTGGTGTCAGTGGGAGGAATCGTAACCACTATTGGTGTCAGTGGAAGGAATAGTGCCCCATCATTGGTGTAAGTGGGAGGAATAGTACTCCACCATTGATTTCAGTGGGAGGAATAGTACACCATCATTGGTGTCAATCAGAGAAACAATGCCCCATTAATGGTATCAGTGGGAGGAATAGTGCGCCATCATTGATGCAAGTGAAAGCAATAAGGCCCAATCATTGGTGTCATACAGAGAAATAATGCCCCATCATTGGTGTCAGTGGGAGGAATAGTGCCCCATCATTGGCATAAGTGGGAGGAATAATGCCCCATCATTGGTGTAATTAAGCAAAATAATGCCCCATTGATGGTCTTAGTGGGAGGAATAGTGCCCCTTCATTGGTGTCAGTGGGCAGGATAGTACCCCATCATTGGTGTAAGTGGGAGGAATAATACCCCATAATTGGTGTCATTTGGAGAAATATTGCCCCATCGATGGTGTCAGTGGGAGAAAGAGTGCCTTGTATCAGTGAAATAAATAGGGCCCCAAGGACCAGATAAAGGGAAGCAAAGGGCCAAGATCTGGTCCAAAAGGCTGTAGTTTGGAGACCACTGAACTAGATGGATAGCTTACATGTAACTATGATCTTAAACAAAAGATCAAGTTGATTCTTCAGTGGCTCCATCAGAAAAAAAGACTCTTGTGGCCATCACCATCTCCTGACATCACTGAGCGACTTTCTGCTTATGAAAAACAACCAAACAATTTACAGAACCAGGAGGCATTTTACCAAGAAGATTGGGGGACTTGACCCTATTAGAAAATAAAGGGCCCCAACAATCACACAAGACTGCAAACAGTCATTGATGTTAAAAGGCGCAATACACAAGATTAAGAACTAAAGATACATTGTGCATACCTGAACAGGATATATTTTTTTTATTATTTGTATTTATTTCTTTGGGTTGTTTTAACAGTTGTGCTATCCTGTAACGCCTAAAAAATGTAATATTAATCATATTAAAAAAGAAGTGTGTTTGGTCTAAAGGTGCTTTAAATGACTAAAAAAACGATAGAAACTACAAAGGGTATGTAATTTCACTACTTTAATCACATGGCCTTGAAAAAGCACCCTTCATCCCCAAATGATACATCCCTTCCACATGATCATAAATTGCATCCCTAAGGATTTAATAACTTTTTTTTATAGGCCCCAGGTGTCAAGGAAAGTAACTCTGCGGGGATTTGACAATGTTAATATAAGCCCTTCTACATGGAATCCAAGGAAGAAAATGTACTTTCATAAAAAATGATTTAAAAATAGAGAAATAAATAATGTAAAAATTGATACATTTGCATAGACCAAGACTTCTCTTGCACCTTTTATAGCAGCTTTTTCTTCACATAATGCTTTAAAGGTCAAGTTCTCCAAATCCATTTCACAGCCTTATGTGTGAAGTAATTAGTGAGCTTCTTTTAAAATGTTACAAATTAAAAGCAAAAAACGTGCTACAATTGCAACATGTTAATGTGTATCTTTAAACCTTAGTTTCATTAAAGGGAACGGAACTCATAAAAGGCAGGCAGGAGGCAATTCGTTTCCACTATTGCTTTTGGTCTCCCTATAGCTGGTCTTTGCACCTTTACTGATTACTTATGCCGCGTACACACGACCGGTTTTACCGTCGGAATAAACTCTGAAGGTTTTTCCGACGGAATTCCGCTCAAGCGGTCTTGCATACACACGGTCACACCAAAGTCCGACCGTCCAAAACGCGGTGACGTACAACACGTACGACGGGACTAGAACAAGGATGTTCAATAGCCAGTAGCCAATAGCTTCCGTCTCGTACTTGCGTCAGAGCATGCGTCGCTTTTGGTACGCCAGAACAGCATACAGGCGAACGGGTTTCCCGATAGTAGTTAGTTCCGTCGGAAAAATTTAGAACATGTTCTCTATCTAAGTCCGTCTGAATATTTCGATGGAGAAAGTCCGATGGGGCATACACACGGTCGGAATATACGATGAAAAGCTCCCATTGGACTTTTTCTGACAGACATTCCGCTCGTGTGTACGCGGCATAAGCCTTGTTCTGCATCTAGTCCATCTAAGCCAGGGGTCTCCAAACTTTCTAAACAAAGGGCCAGATTGTGTCTGGAGGAAGGAAGGGAAAGGGGAGACATGATTGAAATCTGTAAGGCCCCTTTCACACTAGGGCGGGAGGTGCGTCGGCGGTAAAGCTCCGATATTATTAGCAGCGCTTTATCGTCGTTTTAGCGGCGGTATTCAGTCGCTAGCGGGGCGGTTTTACACCCCACTAGTGGCCGAGAAAGGTTAAAAATCACCGCAAAACGTCTCTGCAGAGGCGCTTTGCCGGCAGTAGAGCCGCGCTGCCCTATTGATTTTAATGGGCAGGAGCGGTGAAGGAGCATTGTATACACCGTTCCGAAGATGCTGCTAGCAGGACATTTTTTTCCCGTCGCCCCCGGGCTTACACACTGGAGAGACAGCATCGGCTGTTTCGGGTCGGTTTGCAGGCGCTATTTTTAGCGCCATAGCGCCTGCAAACCGCCCCAGTGTGAAAGGGGTCTAAGTACATCAAGGGGGTGAATAAGGATCAGGAGGGCAGTTGTTTCAATATGAACCCAAAATCAAGAACACGGGGACATGACCATCCACCTAACTTGAGGGAGGTTCAAAACTAATTTTAGAAAGTATTATTTCACTGAGAGGGTAGTTGAAGTATGGAATAAACTTCCAGCAGAGGTAGTGAGACAGTCAACAGTAAATGGCTTCAAATATGCTAGATCTATAGTCAGACAAAAAAGTTAATGAAAAAAAATACATGAATAAATAAACAAAAACAAACAAAAAAAAAACCATAAAAAAATAAAGTAAAATGGGCAGACTCGATAGACTACTCTGTCTTTTTCTGTCGTCACTTTTCTATGATTCTATGTTCTGTGTTTCCATTACTGTCTTCAGATTTTAGAGGGGCCAGACTGTGGCCCCTGGGGGAGAAAAAAATGTCCTGGTGTCAGTGGCAGTAAACAATGCTTCAGGCTTCGTGGTCAGTAGGAGCAAAACAATTACATAGTGCTTGTAGTCAATAGGAGGAAGAGCAGTGCTCCATCATTGGTATCAGTGGGAGGAATAGTTCCCTGTCATTGGTGTCAGTGGGAGAAATAGTGCCCAGTCATTGGTATCAGTGGGAGGAATAGTTCCCTGTGTTTGGTGTCAGAGGGAGGAATAGTTCCCTGTCATTGGTATCAGTGGGAGAAATAGAATCCTATTGGATGCCTAGGAGGAGTGGAGGAGACGAACGGTGGAAGCGAGGAGGAGAAGACACAGGAGCCGATGCCCGCCGCAGCCTGATGTCCGGCGCTGCCCGGATCCCCGCCGCTGCCCGATGTGCCCGCCAAAGCCCCGATCCCCACTGCTGCCCTATATGCCTGCCACTGCCCGATGTGCCCGCCAAAGCCCCGATCCCCACCGCTGCCCGATATGCCTGCCACTGCCCGATGTGCCCGCCGCTGCCCGATCCCTGCCGCTGCCCGATGTGCCCACCACCTAGATGGGGTAAGTGCTGGTGGACCGGCAGACAGTGGGGGGGGGGTTGAGGTGCCGTGGGGGGGGCGTCCCCCCCGAAACAAAAAGCCACCAGCCGCCACTGCCATTGGAGATGTCCTGGGTGTGACATCTGGGTCACCCTCTACTGTTTTTATTAGCAGGGGAAGGTAAGTGGGAATTCCAGTACACACACAATTGTCAGGTCTTCGTCGGAGTTTAAAGACAAAAGATCTCCTGGAATCAGGTCCGACAACCCATTGTTGGGCCCCCCGGTCTGATTCAAGCCCCGGCAGGTGACAACAGTGATAAACTTTCAGTTTGTGCGGCCTTCTCATACATTCTGGGAAGGTTTTAGAGATATTGTAATGGAAATAGAAAAAAAAATTGTCTGCATAATTTGTTTACTCTTTCTTCTAAAGATTTATTATATATGTACAAATATATATTTATCTGCTGTATATCTATCATTTTTGCCTGTGCAATGCTGCATATATTAATTTAAAAATGCTACAGTATATATTGTATAAATCTGTATATAGTCCTATTGAGGAATTTAGTGGTACACAGGCATGAATTGCTATTTCGGAATAACTCTTGCACATTTAGTTGCCTTTCATCACAAGGCTGAGGAAGCTCTTCACTATTACCATAGTGCAGCATTTCCATATTACCTACACATGTGACTTTTGGATGAGTATTCCGGACTCTGGCACCTGTACTAGATGTGGATCCCCGGGGGAAGGGATCTTGGCTCTCATAGTGGTGCTCCAAGCCATTCAATATGGGTCACAGAAGGTAGCAAGTGAAATTTACAATGTTATACTTGTTGAGCAGAAAAATAATTATACCCGCTATTTATTTAGAGGAGTCCCCCCCCCCATGACTTTACCATTAAGATCAACAGCACAACCATTGGTCCCTCCACACATGCCAGGGTGCTGGCTGTAATCCTTGACTCTGACCTCTCCTTCAGCCCCCATATCCAATCACTGGCTAAATCCTGCCGCCTTAACCTCCGCAACATCTCCAAAATTCGACCCTTCCTGACTAATGACACTACAAAACAACTTATTCACTCCTTGATTATTTCCCGCTTTGACTACTGCAACTCTCTCCTTAATGGCCTACCATTACGCAGGCTATTCCCCCTTCAGTTTATTATGAATGCTGCTGCTAGACTAATACACCTCACTAACCGATCCGTGACTGCTGCCCCTCTCTGCCAATCCCTTCACTGGCTTCCCCTCCCCCACCGTATAAAATTCAAAATGCTAACCACAACATACAAGGCCATTCACAACATCACCCCCATCTACATCACCAACCTTATCCAAATCGTCCCCTCCCCTCCTCCCAGGACCTCCTGCTCTCTAGCTCCCTTGTTACCTCCTCCCATGCTCGCCTTCAGGACTTCTCCAGAGCCTCTCCCATCCTCTGGATCTCCCTGCCCCGGTATATCTGATCAGCACCTACCCTGTCCACCTTTAGGAGATCCCTGAAAACTCACTTATTCAGGGAAGCCTATCCCACACCCACCTAACAACTGTCCCAGAGCCACCCCCATTAAATCATTCCCCGCATCTATTACCTTTTGTACCACCACCCCATCCCTTTAGAATGTAAGCTCTATGAGTCGGGCCCTCCTGTACCTTCTGTATTGAACTGTACTGTAATTGTGTTGTCCCCCCTCTACATTGTAAAGTGCTGTGTAAACTGTTGGCGCTATATAAATCGTGTATAATAATAATAATAATAATAAATAATAATATATTCTATATAGAACTTTAAGTGCCTAACTACAGCCGTGGCCAAAAGTTTTGAGAATGACACAAATATTAATTTTCTCAAAGTCTGCTGCAATTTGCATATACTCCAGAATGTTATGACGAGTGATCAGATGAATTGCAATCAATTGCAAAGTCCCTCTTTGCCATGAAAATGAACTTAATCCCATAAACATTTCCACTGCACTTGTGAAGAAGGCTTCAGGGCGCCCAAGAAAGTCCAGCAAGCGCCAGGACCGTCTCCTACAGTTGATTCAGCTGTGAGATCGGGGGCACCCCCAGGGCAGAGCTTGCCCAGGATGGCAGCAGGCAGGTGTGAGTGCATCGGCACACACAGTGAGGAGAAGACTTTTGGAGGATGGCCCGGTGTCTAGAAGGGCAACAAAGAAGCCACTTCACTCCAGGAAAAACATCAGGGACAGAATGATATTCTGCAAAAGGTACATGGATTGGGCTGCTGAGGACTGGGGGAAATTTGTTTCTCTGATGATTCCCCTTTCTGATTGTTTGGGGCATCCGGAAAAAAACCTTGTCCAGTGAAGGAAATGTTAGCGCTACCATCAGTCCTGTGTCATGCCAACAGTAAAGCATCCTGAGACCATTCATGTGTGGGGTTTCTTCTCAGCCAAAGGAGTGAGGGGCTCACTCACAATTTTGCCTAAGAAAACAGCCATGAATAAAGAATGGTACAAAAACATCCTCCAAGAGCAACTTCTCCCAACCATCCAAGAACAGTTTGGTGAAGAACAATGCCTTTTCCAGCATGATGGATCACCTTGCCATTAGGCAAGGAAACTCCCCAGCCCCAAATCCTATTGAGAACTTGTGGTCAATCCTCAAGAGGCGGTTGAACAAAAGAAACCCCACAAATTCTGACAAACTCCAAGTTTTTTTTATGTAAGAATGAACTGCCATCAGTCAGGGTGTGGCCCAGAAGTTGACTGACAGCATGCCAGGGCGCATTGCAGAGGTCTTGAAAAAGAAGTGTCAACACTGCAAATATTAACTCTTTGCATAGACTTAATGTAATTGTCAATAAAATCCTTTGACACATATGAAATGCTTGTAATTAAACTTCAGTATACCATAGTAACGTCTGACAGATCTAAAAACACTGACGCAGCAGACTTTGTGAAAATTAATATTTGTGTCATTCTCAAAACTTTTGGCCATGGTTATAGACTGTGATAAAGAATGTTTTGATCCACTTTAATCCACCAGCAAAAATCAGTAAGTAACCTCTTGCCACCCACGCAGCACATACAGTTGGCCAAAAAGTATTTAGTCAGCCACCAATTGTGCAAGTTCTCCCACTTAAAAAGATGAGAGAGGCCTGTAACTGTCCTCATAGGTATACCTCAACTATGAGAGACAAAATGTGGAAACATTGTCTGATTTTTGAAAGAATTTATTTGCAAATTTTGGTGGAAAATAAGTATTTGGTCAATATCAAAAGTTCATCTCAATACTTTGTTATATATCCTTTGTTGGCAATGACAGAGGTCAAACGTTTTCTGTAAGTCTTCACAAGGTTGTCACACACTGTACCTGGTATGTTGGCCCATTCCCCCATGCAGATCTCCTCTAGAGCAGTGATGTTTTGGGGCTGTCGCTGGGCAATACGGACTTTCAACTCCCTCCAAAGGTTTTCTATGGGGTTGAGATCTGGAGACTGGCTAGGCCACTCCAGGACCTTGAAATGCTTCTTACGAAGCCACTCCTTCGTTGCCCGGGTGGTGTGTTTGGGATCACTGTCATGCTGAAAGACCCAGCCACGTTTCATCTTCAATGCCCTTGCTGATGGGAGGAGGTTTGCACTCAAAATCTCACGATACATGGCCCCATTCATTCTTTCATGTACACAGATTAGTCATCCTGTTCCCTTTGCAGAGAAACAGCCCCAAAGCATGATGTTGCCACCCCCATGCTTCACAGTAGGTATGGTGTTCTTTGGTTGCAACTCAGCATTCTCTCTCCTCCAAACACGACGAGTTGTGTTTCTACCAAACAGTTCTACTTTGGTTTCATCTGACCATATGACATTGTCCCAATCCTCTTCTGGATCATCCAAATGCTCTCTAACAAACCTCAGACGGGCCCAGACATGTACTGGCTTAAGCAGGGGGACATGTCTGGCACTGCAGGATCTGAGTCCCTGGCGGCGTAGTGTGTTACTGATGGTAGCCTTTGTTACATTGGTCCCAGCTCTCTGCAGGTCATTCACTAGGTCCCCCCGTGTGGTTCTGGGATTTTTGCTCACCGTTCTTGTGATCATTTTGACCCCACAGGGTGAGATCTTGCGTGGAGCCCCAGATCGAGGGAGATTAGCAGTGGTCTTGTATGTCTTCCATTTTCTAATTATTGCTCCCTCGGTTGATTTCTTCACACCAAGCTGCTTGCCTATTGCAGATTCAATCTTCCCAGCCTGGTGCAGGTCTATAATTTTGTTTCTGGTGTCCTTTGACAGCTCTTTGGTTTTCACCATAGTGGAGTTTAGAGTGTGACTGTTTGAGGTTGTGGACAGGTGTCTTTTGTACTGATAAGAAGTTCAAACAGGTGCCATTAATACAGGTAATGAGTGGAGGACAGAGGAGCCTCTTAAAGAAGTAGATACAGGTCTGTGAGAGCCAGAAATCTTCCTTGTTTGTAGGAGACCAAATACTTATTTTCCACCATAATTTGCATATAAATTCCTTAAAAAATCAGACAATGTGATTGTCTGGATTTGTTTCTACATTTTATCTCTCATAGTTGAGGTATACCTATGAAGACAATTACAGGCCTCTCTCATCTTTTTAAGTGGGAGAACTTGCACAATTGGTGGCTGACTAAATACTTTTTTGCCCCACTGTACCTGTGGCATCAAAAGGGTGGGTTTTAACACTGACATGCCCTAAATATGCGTCACTGGGTGGACGATGTTTCTGTGCTAAGAGTGCACTCACTGTGTGCTCCCAGCACAGTGACCAAGCTGTCTTAGACCACTCCCAGTCTCTAATATTGATCAGGAGCTGGTGGGACTGGTGCCCAATGATGTGACCATTGTGACAACCAATCACAGTGGTCACATGATGAGGCAGTCCTTCCTGCCACCCAGACAGACCCAGTTAACTGGATGGCGGGGCTCGGCAGCAGAGGGTTAAAGAGGACCTAAAGCCTTGTTAAAATAATTAATAATTTCATAACTGAACATGTGGCTGGAATATGCGAAGACTGCTCTTGGCCTTCACTAATGATTAGTAGCCAATCATGTGACCACTGTGACAGCCAATCAACTTGATTGCAGTTGCAGATCCTTCCTGCCCCCCCCTCCCCAGAACTATTTAAAGGGACATTGGGGTGGGCCGAAAGGGGTTAACTGTGTCTTGGGCAACACTGTGTTTAGAGGCAGTATGGCTGTGTTGATGAAATGTCTGACTTTGGGTACTGAAGGTTCTGTGTAATTGTTTGTCAGGCTAAGAGGAGTATCTAATAAGTAATTGTATATTGTCTATGAGACCAAATACCTTGATTTGTTCTTCCAAATGGTACTGTATATAACTGAGCTCTGTATGTGTTGTCCTTGTCACTTGCATTCATTTGCTAAGTTTCCCACACGTGTATAAAATGTCAGTTTGAAGTATAACTCAAACTCTTTTCACAAGATAGTGTTCATGAACTCCCCAGCAATGGACAATAAACCTTTCAGCTGGTGGAAATGGTTCTTTCATTTAGCTCCTGTAACAGGGGTTAAGAATACAAAGGTTGCAGCTAACGGCACTGATTAAAGATGAAGTTCCTCCAAAACTTACTCTGAGAACATTAAACAGCCATATAACACATGTACCTTGGTAAATGCTGGCCATTTTCCATAGACAACATACTGTACAACTCATAACACGGCTCAGTCCCCCCTTCGTGCTAGCTATTTTTTTGACTCAAATGAAGCATTTTCCAGTCAAACTTTGCAATCACAAGACATGGAGGGATTGAACAACATCACGAGTTGCATGTTTGTGGCTAATAGATATCCGACAGCTTCCAATGCTGTTTCCTGGACAACTGGAACAAGGACAGAAGTCAAGCATGGTGCTATTCATTTATAAAGGTACATGAGTTACATGGCTTTTTATTGTTCATGAAGTATCTCTAGGTGGAACTTTCACTTTAATAATAGTCAGGTTGGTGATTGTTTTCTTTCTTGACAAAATGGAATGGAATGCATGACATGGTGGCCCTAATACATGAAGCTTCCTATGAACTATAGAGCACCTAAGGCATGCTAAAATGGCATAATATTGATTAAGAGGCCACTTTAGCATGCTTTAAGAACACTTTAAAGTGCTATAAGAGCTACTTAAATGTTGCCGAACCAGGGCCAATGACTGATATGCATCAATGACCTCAATGAAACAGCTATATAAGTGCTTTGGGCAGTCACCACAGACTCATTCACCTTCTTGAGGGTCAACAAAAGTGGCCTCCCTTTTTTTAATACTTTGTAATGCAGAACGCTCTTTTCATGGCTATCTGCTTCATTATATCATAATAACTGGGAACAAAAACTCTGAAAAGTCTTTTTTGTCCTTTAGAACGACTTACCATTGCTAGCAAATATGAGATTTTTGCTTTAAAATTCTAGACTGGACTACACAGCTTACATTTCCTAAATATTATGTATATATTTGCCTAAGTGTATGAGTGAAATATTATACCACATTGGGCAATATATCGGCAACGGCTTTTGTTTTCTTCAGTGCCAGGTTGCAGAAGGACTTTTGGTCCAAAACATTTTCAGGTGGCACCATTGCGCTTACAACATTTGCCATAATTATCACTGGCTATTGGTAAGGTCTCTGTCATCCACAGGAAACCATCTTTTTTTTGGTGGCCCAACCCAAAAAGGTAAATCCATTGTTGGCGCTGGAACCTTGTGTACGGGTTGCTTCGTAACAGCGGTTGCAGACTTGATTCTTGAAGACTGTGAGGCACATATTTTGAAGATTGCGTTGAGTAGACCATATGAACCACAAACCAAGTCTGAAGGTGATCCAATTCTAAGACCATAAAAACCTGAATAAGAAACCATGCTCACAGGTGGATCTGATTGTAGGACTGAGGGCGAGCTGCTTAAACAGCCGAAATAGCCACAACGATGTTGATGAGAAGGAAGCGAAGTCCACTCCTGTGTCGGGTGTATTTCTTTTCCAAGGAAAAGGCTGTAAAGAATCAGCTAAAAAGAGCCCAAAAAATAGGAGAAAATAATATTGTAGAAATCCAGTCTATTAAATAAAATACTCCTTTTTGCACTCGCTCACTGTGTTTTGTAAGTCCATCTCGTTTCGGTAGGGATAGTCTATGTTTCCGGAATACTCTTTCTCCTTGGGTTGACTTTTGCTGTGTGTCTTTTTATGTTGGTAAAGGATCTTGATCATTATTGCCGCAATGCAAAAAATTACGAATATCGTTATCGCTATCACACCTACAAAAGAAAACACAAACATTATATATATCACCACGTGGCCTTGTTAAAGCATATTTACAGTCATCATCACTTGGAAACATTGGACATGCAGTAGATGCTGTTTCGAGGACTTTGGATCCCAGATCTCTTGGTGCAAAAAGGGGTAGTGTTAGTAGCAATATTAGGTTAATGATGTCAAGAGCTCCCCCACACCTTTGTATACATCCAGCTGTGGTGTGTGGAATCCCCATCCACTGCTTATTGGCCCAGCATTCACAGCTGACTTTCAGGTTTGGTGGAACATGGGTACGGACTGAACAGAGTGTGGAAAGACTGAACAGAGAGTGGAAACCCAAGTTCATCCCTAATAAGGCCAATCGGAGAGGGTTAATCTCCCTAAAGGGAACACGTGCAGCAGCAAACACCTGCTACAAGGAAGGTCTAAGGATCTCAAAGAACAACCTTTCTACTAAAAAAAAATCCCAGACTTCATATTTTTGGATGTGTATGGAGGAGCACCTGGTACAAAAGTTCATCTCACTTTAAGGAATTTTTAATTAATAAGCTACGCCCAACGCATTTCAGGGAAAAGAAAACTACCCCTTCTTCAGGGCTGGAGCAGTCAATGTTAATAAAATCACAGCAGAATGCACTAAGGCAGTGGTTCTCAACCTTAGTTCTCAAGTACCCCCAAAAGGCCATGTTTGCAGGTTTTCCTTTATCTTGCACAGGTGCTTTAAATCAGAGTCAATGGCTTGGTATTTCGGACAGCTATTTTATCTAAGAGAAATTCCCAAAACATGGCCTGTCTGGGGTACTTGAGGACTGAGGTTGAGAACCACTGCACTAAGGGACCCGTGATGAAGCTTGATGAAGACTAGCGTCTCCTGATGGCACCAAAGGCAGCCAGCTGACCCTAGGCTCAGAGCAGGGTCCATCCATACTATGTTTCAATCATCGATCTGCTTCTTTGAAGGAAAAATCACTTAATGGTAGATCCATCAAGACCAATTGTTAATGCTATTGGCCTAGTCCTATCAGAAAAAAACATCAGGCAGTTTTTACAATTTGAATTTTATAAAGGATATTTAGAGAGTAACACTTGGGGTGTTAAGGTAACACCCTAAGCCTTACTCTAGTAAAAATCCATTTTTAGAATTAGCTATAAAAAGTTGAAAAGGGGTCCATCCCCTCTTTCTTCTATCCAAGATTACAAAAAAGTATTGCTACTATTTATCCATTAAACTTTAATACAATGTTAAAAGAGAAATATGGGATTTAAAAAAAACAAACATATGTACTCAACTAGGTGGATGCAGCATTGCTCAGATGCTGCATCTGTCCCCCGCCACCTCTAAAACCGAGAACAAAGACTGATAATCACTCAGTTCTCAGCCATCAGTGACAAGAGAGCTCACTGAGCTTTCTGCTCTGCTCCTGGAACACCTTGATGTGGAGGGGGTGGGAGCAGTGAATCAGGCATCCGGGTGGATCCCTACATTAAAGTAAGGTTCTCCAGAGTCTGGACTGGCTAAGTGATGTCAGCCAACATTGGACTTTATCCCGCTGTCGGCTGAATATGGGCCACAGAGTGAAGAACAGAGTGCACTCCTGTGACCTACAGGAGAAGTAGGGCTAAAATAACTTTGACCCTACTTCTCTTTTAATGAATGCATACCATAAAGCCCTAAGTCCAGAAAATTGCATTTCTCAAGAGAAATTTCATTGTTTATAAAAGTAAATCTCCAGGCTTTGAAGGTTCATATAGACCATCAAATACCTGGCCAAATTGACAGCTTTCCAATAGGACTGACACCAACCTCTGGAATATGAATGTTTCTCGAGAACCCGAGTGATTGCTGATGGCACCAGGACTCGGTGAAGGACTTGGCAGCTGCCATCCCTGCTGACGTGCACAGGAATTAATTTACTACAGGCAGTTATGACCTTCTCACTACAGTGGCTGGGAGAAGGCTGAGGGGTTGATAGGTAAGAAACGGTGATAGATGGCTTGTCACTGGCTATGAGGAAAGATAAGATGTTCAGTGAAAACTTCCAGCCTAGAACAAAGGCCATTAACGAGATATATAAGTGTGTTTAAGATTCTGGTGGATCGTGTGGGAGTAGGGCTGTAAATGTATAATGATAAAAGAAACAAACCATAAAAAAACAGAATATATTGCAAACATTTTGTTTTATAATTTAAAGGTACTTGCCACCCAAAGTTTTAAAATTTAGCCTTGAGTTTTGAATAGGAAGCACTAAATACATGCTTAGTATTTCAGCAAAAGCAGACCTTCGACTGGTGTATCATTGGAGTTTCAAAACACTACGGTGGGGTTGATTCATCTTATTTGTGAACTTTCACCTAGCTGGGTGAACAAGTACACCTACTTTAGTAAATCAATCTCAAAGTGTCTTTGTGAAAGCTACATATACATCTAGTCCATGGTCTGAGACCCCAGGTGGCAGATAGGATGATAGTTTTTAGATGGTGGAGACTAGGGATGAGCTTCGAGTTCGAGTTGGACTCAAGTTCGACTCGAACATCGGCTGTTCACAAGTTCACCGAACAGCGAACAATTTGGAGTGTTCGCGGCAAATTCGAATGCCGCGGAACACCCTTTAAAAGTCTATGGGAGAAATCAAAAGTGCTAATTTTAAAGGCTTATATTCATGGTATTATATTATGGTCATATAAAGTGTTTGGGGACCTGGGTCCTGCCCCAGGGGACATGGATCAATGCAAAAAAAAGTTTTAAAAACGGACGTTTTTTCGGGAGCAGTGATTTTAATAATGCTTAAAGTGAAACAATAAAAGTGTAGTATGCCTTTAAATTTCGTACCTGGGGGGTGTCTATAGTATGCCTGTAAAGGGGCGCATGTTTCCCGTGTTTAGAACAGTCTGACAGCAAAATGACATTTCAAAGGAAAAAAAGTCATTTAAAACTACTTGCGGCTATTAATGAATTGCCGGTCCGACAATACACATAAAAGTTCATTGATAAAAACAGCATGGGAATTCCCCACAGGGGAACCCCGAACCAAAATAAAATAAAAAAAATGATGTGGGGGGTCCCCCTAAATTCCATACCAGGCCTTTCAGGTCTGGTATGGATATTAAGGGGAACCCCGGCCAAAATTAAAAAAAAAAAAAATGGCGTGGGGTCCCCCTCAAAATTTATACCAGACCCGTCAGGTCTGGTATGGATTTTAAGGGGAACCCTGCGCCAAAATTAAAAAAAACGTCGTGGGGTCCCCCAAAAATGAAGAGATGAAGAGAGAAGCGTCACACAGCGGGAGCCTCCCTCCATGCCATCATGGATGCGGGGCGGCCTGGAGAAGAAGGGAAGAAGACGCCGCCGCCGCCGAGGAAGATGCCGGACGAGAACACCGAAGGAAGAACCAGAAGAAGAAGATGGAGGAAGAAACCGAAGGAAGATAGAAGATAGAAGAAAGAAGAAAGAAGGAGCATTTAAATAAAGGAATTGTCAAAAACTGTCTCTTGTCATTTTTAACATTTTTGACACTTTTTTAGTGAAACACAGGGGGGGCCGGGATCTGGGGGTCCCCTTGTTAAAGGGCGCTTCTAGATTCCGATAAGCCCCCTGCCTGCAGACCCCCACAACCACCGGCCAGGGTTGTGGGGATGAGGCCCTTGTCCTCATCAACATGGGGACAAGGTGTTTTGGGGGGCTACCCCAAAGCACCCTCCCATACTTGAGGGCATGTGGCCTGGTACGGTTCAGGAGGGGGGGCTCTCTCTCGTCCCCGCTCTTTTCCTGTGGCCTGCCAGGTTGCGTGCTCGGATAAGGGTCTGGTATGGATTTTGAGGGGGACCCCACGTCATTTTTAAAAAAAATTTTTGGCCGGGGTTCCCCTTAATATCCATACCAGACCTGAAGGGCCTGGTATGGAATTTAGGGGGACCCCCCACGTCATTTTGTTTTTTTAATTTTGGTTTAGGGTTACCCTGTGGGGAATTCCCAATGCCGTTTTTATCAATGAACTTTTATGTGTATTGTCGGACCGGCAATTCATTAATAGCCGCAAGTAGTTTAAATTACGTTTTTTCCTTTCAAATGTCATTTTGCTGTCAGACTGTTCTAAACACGGGAAACATGCGCCACTTTACAGGCATACTATAGACACCCCCCAGGTACGAAATTTAAAGGGATATTACACTTTTATTGTTTCATTTTAAGCATTATTAAAATCACTGCTCCCGAAAAAAACGGCCGTTTTTAAAACTTTTTTTTGCATTGATCCATGTCCCCTGGGGCAGGACCCGGGTCCCCAAACCCTTTTTATGACAATAACTTGCATATAAGCCTTTAAAATTAGCACTTTTGATTATTCATGTTCGTGTCCCATAGACTTTAACGGTGTTCGCGTGTTTGAACAAATTTTTTGCCTGTTCGCAAGTTCTGGTGCGAACCGAACAGGGGGGGTGTTCGGCTCATCCCTAGTTGAGACACAAGCTTTCCTGAAGAGAAGTTAAGCCTAGAGTAAAGAAAGAGAAGTATGGATGCAGGGCAAACATGACTGGATTAAAAGGGGTTTGGCATGGGAGGGGTTTTTCAGTAGGTTAAAGTAGCTAGGAATTAAGGCGTGCTTACCTGATTGGTGGGTCAGGCAGGAACAGGATGGGCTTCAGAGGATGGTTGGTAGGAAGATCCTAGGAAGTCAAGAGTCGGAATAGAGCTAGCATTGGGAAAACTTCCCAACCTCCTACCCTTTTTGGTGGATGATTTTGACGGGACAGTTATGGGTTTGGTCTGGGTATGTCAGCTGACAGGATACAAGGTCTTGGAAGGTGCCCATTATGGGCAAAATGTACATTGGTAGTAACTTGTCTTAGGTATTGCTCCCTTTATTTTGTGTGCTTCAGTGACAGCAAGCTGTGGATCGTTCATGGTAATATCTGCAATTATTGGTGTTATTGTCTCCCAGTCAGTGTTGCAGTGCATGTAGGTACTCTGTTAAGTAGAGAAGCCTACAAGGACCTTGGGGCTCCATTTATAGTGTACTGAGACCCCAGGTGGCAGATAGGTTGATGTCAGGAGCGTGTAGCGCTCCTGCTCCATCATAGCTGCTGGTTCCAGCATCCTGATTTTGGCTTTGATGCATTCTCCCTGTCCACCTGTAATGTGATTGATGCAGCCAGTCTCTGGGTGGAGACCAAACCCGATTTAAGCCAGCAAAGTCTGCACTCTCATGCTTTTGATAGCATGTGCAATACGTGCTCAAGCTCTCTGTCTGTCTGCCCTGCTCTGCTGCTTGCATCCCCCTGTTTATGACCTCGGATCTGGTATTGACTACTCTCTGAACTCTGCCTGCCTTTTGACTACGCATTGGACCTTGACTACTCTGAACCTTGCCTGCCTTGTACCTGAACTGTCGTTGAACCTCTCTGCCTGTCTGCCACCTACAAGTACCTGTTTGCCTTGCTCAGTTTGCACCCGGCAGGGTGACCAGGCACTATAGCATTGTGTATAAAACCCGGGGGCAACCAAGGACCGGTAGGCCTGCTTTCCTTATGGGAAATTAGGCTGCTATAGTTGAGGAACACAGACGCCAGATATAGTGTATGAACAAATGCGTTAAGGGTAAGTGTGACAGGTGATGATTGTATTTGGCTCAAACAATTAAGTGCTGGGCGCTTGCCACACATTTATTATTATGCTGAACTTTGGGTGGGGATAGGAGTGACAAATATCCCAATAACTAAATCATTATAATTATGTTAAGGTTAAACTTCCAGGCATTTTTTGTTTTTGCTTTGAAGGGGGAGGGGGGGTAATGATGTATGTTGTAGTGCCAAAACTGGTATACCCCCAAGATTACTAAGCACACTGTCGCTCACAGAGACACATAACATATGAAAAAATATAACCTCCAATAACAGCCGGACCGCTTTTCACTTCTTCATCTGTCAGGGGTTCTCGGTCATCCGTCTTCCCAAAAGAATCTAACACAAAGAGATCAGCAAATATATTCATTGTGTGAACTATCAATCAAAATACAGATTAGGCAACACTAGCTGTGATTTGTATGAGGTATAGGTATACCAGGGGCGGACTGATAACTCATGAGGCCCCCGGGCAATAGGAGATTATGGGGCCACACAGTATACACACACACAGTATACAATCACACAGTATACACATACATGTACACACAGTATACACAGACAGATGTAAAAAAAACCCCACAGATTTATACATACTGTCCCTGGTTTTACTGAGGCTGGCAACCCTGATGGGGCCCTCTAGTGGCCCAGGGCCCTCAGACAGTGCCCGAGTGGCTCAATGGTCAGTCCGCCCCTGAGGTATACTGTGGGGTTTGCACGCTCTCCAATCTAATCCTTTGTGCCTGGGGAGGGTCCTAGAGAGAGGGTCTAAACTGTCGATTTTTCTTCTAGTAAATTATGATGACACCAATGTATGGTTTGTTGTCGTGGTCTCTGGTACGAATGCCGGGGGTTATTATTGAATCATCTATTGAGACCAATGACAATGATGGGGATATTGTAGTCAATAACACCAGTCTATTGCAGACTTTGGCACCAATGCTGGGGGTTTTGATTGCTGGTGAGTTATTATTGCGACCACTGACACCAATGTTGGGGATTCATTTTGTCACCACTTGCTGGGGGTTATTATTGTGGCCACTGACACCAATGCTGGGGGTTATTATTGCGGCCACTGACACCAGTGGTGTTGGTTAATTTTGTCACCACTTGCTGGGGGTTATTATTGTTGTCTCTGACACCAATGCTGGGGTTTTGATTGCGGCCACTGACAACAATGCTGGGGGTTATTATGTCCACTGACAACAATGCTTGGGGTTATTATTGCTCTCTTTGGCACCAATGCTGGGGGTTATTTTTGTGGCCACTGACACCAATGTTGGTTAATTTTGTCACCACTTGCTGGGGGTTATTATTGTGGTCTCTGACACCAATGCTGGAGGTTTTGATTGCGGCCACTGACAAAAATGCTGGGGGTTATTATGTCCACTGACAACAATGCTTGGGGTTATTATTGCTGTCTTTGGCACCAATGCTGGGGGTTATTTTTGTGGCCACTGACACCAATGTTGTTGGTAAATTTTGTCACCACTTGCTGGGGGTTATTATTGTGGTCTCTGACACCAATGCTGGGGGTCTTGATTGCAGCCACTGACACCAATGCTGGGGGTTGGTATTGCGGCCACTGACACCAGTGTTGGGGGTTAATTTTTTTACCACTTGCTGGGGATTATTATTGTGACGACTGACACCACTGATACCAACATTGAGGGTTTTGATTGTGGCCACTAACGCCAATGCTGGGGGTCAATATTAAACAAAGAAATAGTGCAGCGCATTAAAAATATAAAATGCATAAGAATAGCTAGCTGCTAAAATCGCATAAAAAATCCCAGATGTTGAAAATGGAAAGCCAGAGATGACATTAAGGAAGACACCAGCAGACAAGGGTAGACTCCTCAATTGTGATCAGAGTGCTCAAAGCAATCGTATTGTAGTGTACATTCTTATCTGTGCTTCCACCACCGTAGATACAGGCCGCTCACCTTAATCTGTGGACCTCTGAATTAACAGAAAGGTCATTCAAGCAGTCAACACTGGGGCAATCATAAGATGCAAATCTGTCTCACAGTCAATCCAACGATCGAAACCCAGCATCAGTAATGCAGCAGCAGTATGAAAACTCTCTTATGCAGTCATTGGTTCATGTAAAATCAATGAGACATAGATAGTGCTCTCCGTTTTGATTAAAAACCTTCTTTTAATAAGAATAAAATGCTACTTACAAACATAGCACTGCAACCCTAGTTCTAGGATACAAGGCATAAAACATCTCACATGTGAAACAGGAAAGGTGGCTATAGTGATGTGACGGTACCCTCCCGCACGCGTTTTGTCCCTATGGGCGGGACTTCCTCAGCGAATTACGGGGGCCCCATGCATCAACTACTATATGATCCACCTTATTGAACTTATAGAAAAAGACTGGCCCCTACAGCGTGCTCCACCCGGGCGTCTCCGACGCTCGTGAGGCGTGATTAACAATAAGACACCTGCCCACCTCCACGTACACCACCACCGCAACACCCGAGGGGTATGGCGAGTGTCTAAAAACCGCCCCTATGCGGGAGCTCTGTACAGACGTCAAACAAAGCCAAAAGGGCGTGGTTAGTGTCCAGAGATCCGCCCTCCATATCGTGCATCACCTCGGCAATGTCCACGCGGCATGGAAGCCATCTGGAACAACCCCATAATGGGCGTGATCAATATCTGGCGTTTCTCAGGAGATGCAGTCAACCTTCAGACTCCTCCTTCCTATATTGTGTGTTCCCATGACAACCTGGACACCAGATAGGTTACAAGGTCATCCTGCATGATCCAGATGCTCACCCAGCTCTGTAACAAGGACACCAGAGCCAGATAGCATTAAACGGAGCACACATAGTCCCTCTACCCACCAGCAAGTTCGGAGCGAACAAGACACAAAAAATTATTCATTTCAAATCATGGCGATAGTCAAATGAAAAATCGCCACTACCTTATTTATAGAAAAATAAATTTACATGGTTCCATAAACTGAAATTGTAACATCAAAACAGCCACCCTTCCTGAGTACAAAAATACATACATGATAATGACAAAGACTATATTAAAATACATAATTACAGACATCATGAGTATCATGCACCCACTAGGGATAATGAATCATATAATGGTTATCATCAACATCAGAGTAAATACCAACAGGCTCGTGAATCCAATGGGTTCTATGATAATAGAGGTAATGACGCTAATTATTATCAGAGCAATAATGGACACCATTACAAAATCAAGGGCCTCGTAGGGGAGGGGATTTTCGCAGGGCCCCGAAAGGGACTGGGTGGGGAGCACCTTTTATCCCGCCCAATCCGGGAGGTTGGCAGGGCATAGCCCCACAACATATTTCTCAGGAAGGGGGACAAATAAGAAAATGAAAAACAAGAGAGGAAGTAGAGGAGGCAGGAGAGCTCAAAAGGGTAAAGCCCCAATAGGTATTTATAACCTAAGCGGCATGCCTCTTAATGAGGAGGAGATTCGGGTGCTGGGTAGGGGTTTGAAATACGTTCCTACTCATAATTTGAATACGTTTCAGACTAATATGAATTTACAAAAATATTTTTATATATTATCAGGACTGTTGTTATGCCAAAAAATCCCCCCAATCGTTATTCTAATCTTAGGAACAAGTCTGTCTTTAATCCTCCTAATGCAGAACACTAAACATCTGGATGTCTTTAGAAATATGGTTGCAAAGGATTTAGAATTGTTGAAGATAAGAAAGATCAATGACCCTTCGTTTATTAAGAACGGTATAGAATCGTTGCTGAAGAAGGATTTGGTAATCCGCCCAGCGGATAAGGGGGGGGGGGTCTGGTTTTGTTGAGTAAGGTATACTATAAGAATGAAATGGAGAATTTACTTAGTGATACCAATACATACAACATAATGACCAAGGACCCTATGTTAGAGTATAAGGGTGAGTTACACTTCTTGATTGAGAGAGGGAAACATGTAGGTATCCTGAATGCAAAGGAAGTATAACATTTGGATCCTCTGTTTTGCCATACACAAATAGTCTATTTTTTTACCCAAGGTTCACCAAAGATAGTATGAATCTGCCTGGGAGACCAATTGTGAACGGTATTGACTCAATCTCTTCGAGGCTGGGTCAGTACATAGACACTTTTCTCCAGCCATTGGTCAGTAAAACCAAAGCATTTTTGAAGGATACTAAGCATATCATTTAAATCCTCGAATCCTTAACAATCTCACCTTCCAGTTTTCTTATTACGGCTGATGTCAGTTCTCTCTACACCATCATCAGCCATGAGGATGCGTTAACCTTTGGTTCAGTGGACGTTAGTCACATCCGGACTATCAAGAAGGCATAAGAACTTCCTGATCGATAGTTTAACATTCTGTTTGTCAAAGAATTACTTTTGGTACAGTAAACAGTTCTACCTCAAAACCAGAGGAGTGGCTATGGGGGCTAGGTTTGCCCCCAGTGTAGCCAATCTTTTTATGGCATACTGGGAGGAAGAAGGAGTATTTAAGAACAAACCCCCTGAGCTAGCCTGTTATCAAAGATACACTGATGATCTTATCATGGTGTGGGATGGTGATGAGGCTGGTCTTGAAACATTCAAGCAGAAGCTGAATGCCAATAATAAAAACATTGTCTTGACATGGAATGTTAGCACAGAACGGATAGCGTTTTTGGACCTGGACCTATCAAAGGATGGAGATCGGGTCAAGATGACCAATTACTTCAAATCTACAGATCGTAATGCCTTCATTCCAGTAGAGACCTGCCACCACAGTAAGTGGCTTTGTAATATCCCTAGGGGACAATTTATACGCCTAAGGCGAATTTGTACACATGAAGGTGATTACGTCTCTCAATCTCAAATTTTGGCCTCTCGATTTTTACAGAAGGTATGATAAGTTTTTGCTTGATAGAGAAATTGGGACAGTTTGTGGTCTGGATAGGAGAACATTACTGTTGGATGCCCCCAAGTCTAATCAGAGTTCATCTGTGAACATGAGAATGACCTTAGACTTTAATGTTTAATATAAAAATTTTGAAAGAATTATCCAGAAGCATTGGCCTATTTTAAAGCAGGATTGTATGTTAGGCCCAGCATTACCTGAACACCCAGAATTTATATATAGGAGAGCTCCATCATTGAGGGATAAATTAGCTCCAGGAGTTATTGACCCTCCAATACTTTTTGAAAGTCGGATTTTCAATTTTCTGACTGGCTTCCATGCATGTGGTTGCTGTCCTGCATGTAGGCAGACTAAGCGTAACATCAAAAAACGTAAATATTTTGTTGTTTAACATGTAATACGATTGGTGTTGTATACATGTTAGAATGCGAGTGTGGTCTACAGTACGTAGGGAGGACCTCCAGACCTTTACACGTGAGGATTGGAAAACACGTGAACAATATTAAAAAAGGTCTCAAAACGCATAACGTTTCTAAACATTTTCCTTTGTTTCATAACTGTAGCCCCACAGGGTTGAAGTTCTAGGGAGTGGAAAAAGTGACCAATCACTGGAGGGGAGGCAATTATATTCAGCAACTTAGCCGTCGCGAATCATTTTGGGTATATAACACGTAGGTAGGGGTCCCCACAGGGTTGAATGTAGAATTCGATCTGAATTGCTTCATCTCAGATCGATAATTGATTAGGATGGAACACTTTAGATATAAATAGGGGTTGCAGCGGGTTTTAAATATATTTTTAAATATATTTAAAATATATTTATATGTACGGAGCTCTGCATAGGGGCAATTTTCTGGACACTCACCACGGCCCTCGGTCGTTGCGGTGGTGGCGTACATGGAGGTAGGCGGGTGTCTTGTTGTTAATCACGCCTCATGAGCGTCGGAGACACTCGGGTGGAGCACGCTGTAGGGGCGGGTCTCTTTATATCAGTTCAATAAGGTGGATCATATAAATAGTAGTTGATGCATGGGACCCCCCGTAATTCGCCTAGAAAGTCCCGCTCATAGGGACGATACGCGTGCGGGAGGGTACCGTGACGTCACTACAGCCGCCTTTCCTGTTTCACATGTGAGATGTTTTATGCCTTGTATCCTAGCACTGGGGTTGAAGTGCTATGTTTATAAGTAGCATTTTATTCTTATTAAAAGAAGGCATTTAATCAAAACGGAGAGCACTATATTTGTCTCATTGATTTTACATGAGCCATGATTGCATAAGAGAGTTTTCATACTGCTGCTGCATTACTGATGCTGGGTTTCGATTGTTGGATTGACTGTGAGACAGATTTGCATCTTATGATTGCCCCAGTGTGGACTGCTTAAATGACCTTTCTGTTAAATCAGAGGTCCACAGATTAAGGTGAGCGGCCTGTATCTACGGTGGTGGAAGCACAGATAAGAATGTACACTACAATACGATTGCTTTGAGCACTCTGATCACAATTGAGGAGTCTACCCTTGTCTGCTGGTGTCTTCCTTCATGTCATCTCTGGCTTTCCATTTTCAACATCTGGGACTTTTTATGCGATTTTAGCAGCTAGCTATTCTTATGCATTTTAATTTTTGATTTTTAATGCGCTGCAATATTTCTTTGTTTAATGTTTATTTAAGGATCGATATTATTGACCTTGAGTCTTCAGCTGCTTAGGTTAGGTTCTATTGTAGTATGCGCTGACTGAATCCTTTTGCTTATCTGGGGGTCAATATTGCAGCCACTGACACCAGTGCTGGGGGTTATTATTTTGGCCACAGGCACCAATGTTGAGGCTTAATTTTGCGGGCGCTAACACCAGGTGTTAGTGTTTGGTTGCAGTCACTGACACTATCACTGGAAGTTATTATTGTGGCCTTTGAAACTAACGCTTGGGGTTATTTTACTCAGTCGTGATACCCTGCAAAATAATGCAGCAGGAGTTGAGGTGCACTACAGCCCATTAATTTTGAGCAGGCTGCCTAAGTTGATGGACTTCAACGCACCCTAGTGTGTAGACCTCTCGAAATGTTGGGTGCTGCACCTAAAGCCCTCATGAACTTTCAAGTAGACCACCACTGGATAAGAAGTCCACCTCTGTGGACACAAATCTAGCAAAGGCCCCACCCATATCTTGCTGGCTGCAATAAGCAGACGTTTGCTAAAGACAGATATTTCACCTTCAGTACAGAAAATTCTGCAGTTCACAAAAGGCAAAAAAAAAAAAAAAGGAGCGTGTCTATAATCTGATACCATAAATTATTGTATTTCCACTCTCCCTGGAGATTTCCTTTAATGACACACAACAGGTTGGACATGTCGGCGTGTTTAGATATTGAAGTCACAAATTCCTTCTCACGTCCTTCCCCTTCACAGCGGTCCTGCATAATCCTAGCCTGCCTTTCAGCGAGATTTGTATATGTCAGAGTAATTAGCGATGTACGGCATATTTCTTCATAATTATGTGGCTGCGTCTTTCACAGAGTAACCTCTTCAGATTCACCGCCAGCTGTATTACCCATATTACACCCCTTCCCAACCCCACCATCCCGCTTTCAGCCTCTTCCCACTCTCATAAAACCACTTTAGTGGGATCCGTCTCTCAATAATCATAGTAACTGCCTATTATCAGAACTGTCCTTTGTATCTCTGTTCCGGCAGGCTGGGCTAAATTTATCACACTTGGATTTAAAAATATCGCTACAAAATGTAAGCATTGGCAAGTGGTATTTGTGATCTAGTGTGTTAAAGAGACCCTGTCACCAATGTAAAACATTACACACAAAAAAAATAAAATAACATCCAATCCCCGATCTCTGTGAGGAATTAACTCAGAAGCAGCGATATTTTCATCACTTCTGGTTCCAGAGCTGTCATAGCCAAGGAAGAAGCAGCTAATCAAGCAGCTAATCAAGCACCATCTGTGCTTGGTTAGCTGCTTTGGAAGGCAGGGGAGATATCAGGGGTCTAATAGACCCCTGATGTCTCCATAAAGAGCGCCTTTCACCTGCCCAAAGCTATCACAAGGGGGTTTGTGATGTCTGCTAACGTCTGCTATTATTTGGAAGATTTTAGTAGATAGTTGGCAGTGCCATAAAATATCCATCAACGTCCCTATAGAATCAAACCCCCAAAGTTTACTGGTTGTCAGTGAACTGGGTAGAAATGATCAGTTTCCCAGTTGAAGAAGGTGAGGATTTGTAGAAACATCGGGGATCTATTATACCCCTGATGTCTCCCCTGCCTTACAAAGCAGTTACCCAAGCATGATCAGTGTTTGGTTAGCTGCGTTGGAAGGCAGGGGAGACATCAGGGGTATAATAGACCCCGATGTCTCCATAAAGAGTACCTGTCACAGGCCCAAAGCTATAACAAGGAGGTGTTTTAACATCTGTAGATGTTTGCATTGCTATAAAATAGCCATCAAAGTCCTTATAGAACCACACTTCCTCCATCTTTGAGAGGACTGCGAGGGACAGAATATGGCAAGTTTAAGGGCTGTTAAATACAACCTCAAGGTGAATATATGCAATTAACTCCCAGTGTGCAACACAGCTGGATACCTTGTATAGAGAATTCAGGGCTGGGGTCTATTGGTTGTCAGTGAACTGGGTAGAGAGATCCATTTCCCAGTTGGTGAAGGGGGAAGATTTGTAGAAAGATCAGGGATCTGTTAGACCCCTGATGTCTCCCCTACCTTCGAAAACAGTTAAAGTTTTGTGCTTTGTTAGCTGCTTTGGAAGGCAAGGAGGACATCTAACAGATCCCTGATGTTTCTGCAAAATTTTGTACAAGATTTGTCTCTATAAAAGATGTCCCCATAAAAAGAACCTGTCCAAAGCTATTATCAGGAGGGTGCTTGTTAACATCTGTAGATGTTTGCAGTGCCAAAAATACACATCAACAGTCCTATGGAATCACAGCCCCCCTCCAGCATTGAGAGGACTGCGAGGCATAGAATTTGGCAAGTTTAAGGGGTGTTAAATACCACCTCTAGGTGAATTTATGCATTAACTTCCAGTGTGGATACCTTGCATAGAGAATTCAGAGCTCGGGTCTCTTGGTTGTCAGTGAACTGGGTAGACGGATCGGTTTCCCAGTTGACGAAGGAGAAAGATTTGTAGAAACATCAGGGATCTGTTATACCGCTGATGTTTTCTTGCCTTCCAAAGCAGTTAACCAATCATGATCGGTGTTTGGGTCTATTATACCCCTGGTGTCTTCATAAAGAGCGCCTGTGACCTGCCCAAAGCTATCACAAGGGGACTTGTTAACATCTGTAGGTGTTTGCGGTGCCATAAATATGCATCAACATTCCCATGGAACCTTACCCCCACCAGCATTGAGAGGCCTACCAGGGATAGAATTTGGAAAATTTAAATTGAAACCTCAAGGTGAATTTATGCCTTAACTTCCAGTGGTCAACACAGCTGGATACCTTGTATAGAGAATTCAGGGCTGTGGTCTATTGGTTGTCAGTGAACTGGGTAGAGAGATCCGTTTCCCAGTTGAAAAAGGGTGAGGATTTGAAGAAACATCAGGGATCTGTTATACCCCTGATGTCTCCAGTGCCTTCCAAAGCAGTAAACCAAGCACGATCAGTGCTTGGTTAGCTGCTTTGGAAGGCAGGGGAGACATCGGGGGTATAATAGACCCCAGTTGTCTCCATAAAAAGTACCTGTCACCTGCCCAAAGCCATCAAAAGGGGGCTTGTTAACATCTGTAGATGTTTGCAGTGCCAAAAATATGCATCAACGTTCCTATGGAATTACACCGCCTCCAGCATTGAGAGGACTGCGAGGGATAGAATTTGGCAAGTTTAAAGGGTGTTAAAATGCATTAACTCCCAGTGATAAGTACAGCTGGACACCTTGTATAGAGAATTCAGGGCTTGGGTCCATTGGTTGTCAGTGAACTGGGTAGAGAGATCTGTTTCCCAGTTGACAAAGGGTGACGCTTTGTAGAAACATTAGGGATCCATTATACCCCTGATGTCTCCACTGCCTTCCAAAACAGTTGACCAAGCACAATCTGTGCTTGGTTAACTGTGTTGGAAGGAAGGGGAGAAATCAGGGGTCTAAAAGACCTCTGATATCTCCATAAAGAGCACCTATCACCTGTCTAAAGCTATCATAAGGGTGCTTGTTAACATCTGTAGATGTTTGCAGTGCCATAAATATACATCAGCGTTCTTATGGAACCACAGCACCTCCAGCATTGAGAGGACTGCAAGGGATAGAATTTGGCAAGTTTAAGGGGTGTTAAATACAACCTCATGGTAAATATATGCTTTAATTCCCAGTGTGGATGCATTGTATACAGAATTCAGGGATAGAGTTCATTGGTTGTCAGTGAACTGGGTAGAGAGATCAGTTTCCCAGTTGACGAAGGGAGAGTATTTGTACAAACACAACGTATCTTGTAAGAGGGTACAGAAGAGTGAACCCCCCTTTTTATTCCATGTGGGAGGTAACCTCCAATATTTTAACTCATATGAGTCCACAGTGCCCACTGTCCTAATTTTTAAGCCCTGATGAAGGACCTTGGTACCCACTGAAACGTGATGGCACTTTCATTCTTCAATACCTGTAGGACAGAAATGAGAGCTGCCACTGCATATTTTAGAGGTTATCCTCATATTTGCATCAATATTTAGCAAATTGTTGACCTGGAACAAGTATGGAGCTAATAAAATCAGAATTTCTGTTGTGGGCCAGCAGTGAGGCAAAGAATAGATGCCAGAACTGTAAAAGGAATTTGGAAAATTGGAGATGCAATGTTTTTATTTTAACAGGTTACCTTTAAAACAGTGACTCAAGGCCTCAACTGCAACCAATGACGTCACCAAAGGGCTGCACATAATGTTTATTATATGTAACACTAGAGAAGACTGCCTGTGGACACATCACCAGAGATGATCCGTGACTGTGGACATGTGCTACAGGTGTGGTTGGAGATTGAAGACATGCTGCAGGACACGGAGTCTGGGAACATGTTACAAGAGACTGCCAGAGAGCACTGCCATTGCAGTCCTTTTATAAATCAATGCTCACTGCTGAGGTCAAAGGGCCACATGTGGCCCTTCGGCTTAAGTTTGGACACCAGGACTTTAAGGGGTATGTTCAATTTAGGCCAAAACTTTTTTTGTCATAGTCATGAACTAGGCAGCAAGACATCTGTCAAGAGCTGGATCTGAGCCTGCTGTGTCTGGCAGTATCTCTCCTTGAGCCACCTGAAATTCTGCACAGCTCCCTGCCTGATTCATTAGACCAGTGGTTCTCAACCTCAGTCCTCAAGTACCCCCAACGGGCCATGTTTTCAGGTTTTCCTTTACTTTGTACAGCTGTTTTCAATCAATATCAATGACATGGTATTGATAAGATCTATTTTATCTAAGGGAAGTTCCCAAAACATGGCCCTGTCAGGGGTACTTGAGGACTGAAGTTTAGAACCACTGCCTTAGACAACCTTGCCTTTTTAATCCTCCCATGAGCTTTATAATTAGGCTATGCCTTTGCACTTCCTGTTTGCCAGATTATTGTGCTCTCTGTAGGCATTCTCTTGCTCTTGTCACTTCTGCTGCTGTCCTCATCTTTGCTACCACTCGTTACTGATTCCTCATGTTCCTTGACTATGCTTCTACTTGATCCCAACCTGCAACCACTTGTTACTGACCTTTGGCTTGTTTACTGACTACCACCTGATCCCTACCTGCTATATCTGCTACTAGGCCCGGCTTGCTTACTTCTTGGTGTGGCGATCCCGAGGACCGCAACCTGATATTAACACAGATCTAATCCCATCTCCATTATCAGGAGCTCTGGTGTATACTGGTTAGTGCTTAGACCCCACACCTCGGGTGAGCCCACGTCATCCGCCAGGAAGATCTGCTTGAATAACTATCTTGTTGGTTGGTGGGATTCTCTCTACTGCTATAGCTACTGGTCTCTGATCCTGACCACTGACCGTGGCAACATCAATGGATGAATTTCTTCCCTAACCTGAGTATGTACACCTACAGTACAACAATTGCTTTTTGTGGATAGGCATCTCCATACACCCTAATCTCACAAAATTGAAACCAGTCTGAGGGTATAGCAGAGGACAGGGTAATTTGGTACGTACCTGAGGATGAGTATGTTGTGGTAATGGAGCTGAGATCGCTTTCTGTGATGTAGCTACAGTTACATTCTGACAATGGCCCGACGACTGTGACTGGGGCTGTGCTGGGGTGTCGGAGAGCTGCTTTCAGGGGAGCCACTTGGTTGTACTGGACTGAAGAGAGGCAACCGACAAAACCAAATGAATTTGCTCTGGAGACTTCTGGGTCCAGTCCGGGGTTATCTGTAAGACAGGAAACAGTTCAGAGGAGTAGAGCTTAGATATGACCACCATTTGTGTTAAGAGCTTATTGACCATTAAGATTCCTAATTGCGAGCTTCAAGTCCCAAAAATGTTGTCGAAGTTAGAGAGATTTCAACAAGGTGCAGCAGTCTCGGGATAGAAGAAGAGGATGCCAGTTTTCCATTAAAGCAGAAAAGCTGCAGCAATTCAGATAGAGCCCACCTCGTTTCCTGGCTGGAGGACATCCAGGATCATCTACTCCTTTCCTTCCCAAACTGACTATCCCTGCACCCCCCCCCCCCGTCTTCATTCATTGGATTTTAGTTCTTTCAGTCATGGAGGTTATGAATCACAAGTGGGCGTTACCTAAGGTGGTCTGTATACAAATACAGCCTGCCTAGGATTGGCCACTCCTCCAGTCTGACACCTACCCATCAAGAAATTCTGACATTTGCATAACTCCTCCAAAGAGCCAACCAACTGCTTCCATCAGGGCTGAGGGGTTCTGAGAGGAGTACTGATGCAGGGTGCCATGCTGTTTACAGGAGGCTATATACAGCACCCTTTTGGCCCATAGAGAAGCACAGAGACCCAGTCATGATGTCACTGGGTCTAAAAGAAGGCTTGTAATGAAAATGGAATGGTTTAATTTAAAAGTTCCAATAATATGTTAATGAGGTGGGCGGGAGAAACCAGGGAAAATGCAAGTAGAATAAACTTCAGCATTAAACCCTGCCCACACAGCATCTAGGACAAGAGCAAAAAAACAGTAAAAATGAAAATACCTTAGATATAAAATATAACAGGATGAAATGCGTTAGCCATTCTGCACACTGCAAGTGGCACATACCTACAAATACGGAGTATTGTTAAAACATTTCTAAGCAAGAAAATAACATATTTCAGCAATTTCCTTTCTCTGATTATCACAGGCATACACACATTTAATATTCCTTATTGAAATTCTAATTTAATCAAAGAAAGATGAAATACGAATAGCAGACCTGCAAGATGGCACCGTAAGAGAGGTTGAGTGAAAGAATAATTTGCAATTCACTGTATTGTTAGATCCGTGCGCCTTTTATTACATGTGTCAGTGGGCAAACTCATTGTGGTCTTGTAATTGGCATGGTGAGGTGGCTTTGCAGTGCCGGGGTCCTCTGCCTGAGCTTAATGAAGATATTTCAGATGCAGAGTTTTGGCCTGTAGATCATCCATTCCCAACCGTGCCTCCCCCCAGAGGTTGATAGGGGTCCCTTGAGCTGGGGCTAATCAGCCTCATATACTGTATGGTGGTGCCTTCATAGATCCAGGAGCATCATCACCTGGCAGGGCCAGTAGTATGACACCAATCATCTTTAAAGCTACTGTCATAAAGCTAATACAGCTAATGCTCATTCCTGTGCTGCTAATGCTCGCTTTTGTGCACCTATATAACAAGTGTTTGGCGCAAAGGTTAAAAGCAATAATCCACATAAATGACAATATTATGCATATAAATGATGAACTGGATCAAGGGATAAGTAGAGATAATAGTAGTCCATGATGGTGTTGCATAAAGTCGATGATGAGGTATAAAGCCCACCGTTCACGGCAGCCTTCCAATGGGGGTGAAAACCATATTCCCAAAAAAGCACTGTAATAGGGCGTACACACGGTCGGACATTGATCGGACATTCCGACAACAAAATCCTAGGATTTTTTCCGACGGATGTTGGCTCAAACTTGTTTTGTCTACACACGGTCGCACAAAGTTGTCGGAAAATCCGATCGTTCTAAACGCGGTGACGTAAAACACGTACGTCGGGACTATAAACGGGGCAGTGGCCAATAGCTTTCATCTCTTTATTTATTCTGAGCATGCGTGGCACTTTGTCCGTCGTATTTGTGTACACACGATCGGAAATTCCGACAATGGATTTTGTTGTCGGAAAATTTTATCTCCTGCTCTCCAACTTTGTGTGTCGGAAAATCCAATGGAAAATGTCCGATGGAGCCTACACACGGTCGGAATTTCCGACAACACGCTCCGATAGGACATTTTCCATCGGAAAATCCGACCGTGTGTACGGGGCATAAGAAACAAAGAAAGGAGGCGCCTCTGGGTGCAGACTTAAAAACAATTTTAATAAAAAGAGCAGCAGCAGAGGTTGCACTCACATTTGTTTTGAGGTAAAAAGGCATATGAGGGTCCCGGATGTAACTGGAGGGGTCCGTGAGGTCGGTCATCCCTGCCATGGATGTGTAATTAGACAGGCCTTTCCTTAGATCAGTGTTTCTCAACTCCAGTCCTCAAGGCGCCCCAACAGGTCAGGTTTTCAGGATTTCCCTTAGAGGAAACGGGTGTGGTAATTACTAAGGCAGTGAAGCTAATCAAATCACCTGCGCAAAATAATGGAAATCCTGAAAACATGACCTGTTGGGGCGCCTTGAGGACTGGAGTTGAGAAACACTGCCTTAGATAATAATAATAAAAAATAAATAAATCAGGAGATGGAGAGCTGAAGTTATACTCTGCAGAGCTCATTGAGAAGAGCTCTGAGAGCTGATTGGAGGGAAGGGACACACCCCCCTTCACACAGGAACAGAGATGAGGCTGTCAATCTACTGGAGGTTCCTCCCCCATCACCTTTTTTCTCTTGGTGTCAGGAAAACTTGTCAGAAGTGATTCATGCTGATAGCAGAGGAAGGAGGCAACAGAATGAATTTTTCAGCAGTGCACACGCCTAAGAAAAATCTCCCTACATAAATTGTAACTGTTTATCTGCATCTTGTCTTCTCTACGTCTCTTCAAAATCCAGAATTTCTAAAGCTTGTCCGAGCTGTCAGAAAACAGAGAGCGGAGAGCTGAAGTTATACTCTGCAGAGCTCAGTGAGGAGAGCTGAGAGCTGATTGGAGAGAAAAAAAAAAAGAGGAAAGTGCACCAAAAACAAGCCACGTCCATAAATCAGTGAGGATACAAAATACGGTAGTACTGAGTATTACCAGGGAGGCGGACTTTTTAGGCTAAGAACCAGTGGAGAAGATATAGCAGTATAAAAAATATAAATTTATTGAAAAATACAATATCTAAAAAACAATGACAATTGTAACATATAGCATCTATGATTATTGTGCAGTGAGCCCTTGTATGTCTACGCGTTTCACCGATAGGCTTCCTCAGGACACGGCCAAGGTTCACAGATGAGACAGAGAAGGAAATATGTCTCTCTTAAATTGGAATGCAAAATTATGCAAGTCACGGTAGCATGAGAAAGTTCAATCAGCAGTAAGAAAGTATATTAGATATAGCTAAATATCTCAGCAGGGGCATGTAAACAATATTCCTAATTAAGGGAGCAGCCATTAGAGGGAGGAGGGCCAACACCGGATGCACCACTTAGATCCTGGATTTAGTATCAGCAATGCTGAAGGCTCAATACAATCCCATTGCTGCATATTCAGGATACAAATAATCCAGCCTGCCCCTGGGAGACAGCAATACACTGCACTGATTGGAGAGAAGGGGCACCCCCCCCCCCATTCACACAGCACACAGGAGCAGAGTCGAGGCTGGCAATCACAGGATGTGTGCTGGAGATCCCTCCGCCGTTACCTTTATTTTCTTGGTGTCAGGTAAACTTGTCAGAAGTGACTCATGCTAATAGCAGAGGAAGGAAGCAGCAGACAGAAATGACACTTAGTGCTCTGGATTGAGACAAGTACACACTATAAGAGGGATGTGCTTTGTTCATATTTCATGTCTGAGGATTACAACCACTTTAGCTCACCCCTTTATGGATATCAGCATTTGAATCCCTCGCCCCTCCCTATTATTGTAACTGCACTGTCACCCTTTATTTTGAAAAGTGCTGTGCAAACGGTCAGCACTCACACCTCCCAACTTTCCGAGATGGGAACGAGGGACACCTATCAGCGAAAGTATTTAGGCATAGGACACACCCCCTGCCACACCCCCATAAAGGAGAATTATACAAAAAAAAAATAAAGATTGGTTAAAAAAATTTACCACTCTTATTCCTTTGTATTGGCTTTTGAAATGTACAAATGCAACAATTTAGAATTTAGATGAAAGGTTTAGCGCTGGGAAACAATTTTTGAATGACAAAAAGTGCATTTTATATACAGCTATAAAGATCAGACCAAAATGAGGGACAAATGAAGAGGGACAGAGGGACAGAGGGACCTTGTTTCAAATGAAGGACATTCCTCTCGAAAGCAGGGACAGTTGGGAGCTATGAGCATTATATAAATCCCGTATAATCAAAATAATTAAAATTATAATAATAAAAATACATGAAAAATGTGTAACTTGTCTGCGCCTACGTAACAATGACAATTTGAAAAATATCCGGTGACATAATCAATATATCAATCAATCCAAACCTGTGTTTCCAACAAATGCAAAGTTCATACATATCAAAAATATATATCAAAATAATTTGCTCCCATAGTTTAGTATAAATGTGGTTTATTCATAAAACATTATTGCACACTTACATTTAAAATAGTAGTCAAATACTTCCACATTCAAAATCCGATGGAGTTGCGGCTCTCGTCTCTCTCTCTCTCTCCTCTTATCCTCCACAGTGCTACGTCACCCGACTCCGCCCCAACGCGAATCGTCACTATCACGTGACTTCCTCAGGGGTTTTTATGAATAAACCACGTTTATACTACACTATGGGAGCACATTTGTTTGATTGAGGAATGGAGGAGGGAGAAGGATCTACATAACTATATAAAGAGCCATACCAGCATAATAGGACCCAGAGAGGGGAAAGGAGGACGGAAGGAACGTGAGGAGCTGATAAGCCGGGGGTTTGAACCCCAGCAAGGGAAAGTTTAATTAGACCTGGAGACAGGTCTAAAATTAAGGTGGGCGCAGTGGTGAACGGTGGTGGGATTCACATAGTTTACCCAGGATCCACAAGAGTGAAGATCAAGCACAATATAAGGATTACGTATTTAAAGAACTGTACACAGAAAATTTGGGATATATTATGAGCTTTGCATTTGTTGGATTGGTTGTTGGATTGATTATGTCACTGGATATTTTGGAAATTGTCATTGTTAAATAGGCGCAGCAAATTTACACATTTTTCATTTATTTGTTCAGTTGTGGGAACACAATTATTTGGTGTCCAGCCTTTTATATAGGATTGAGAAGTTTTAGGGAGTGCGGGAAAACAAATATATTTTTTGATACTTTTTATATTTTTTACAATAAGTTATATTTTTTACAATAAAAATAAATACATAATAAACGTCAGAGTTTGTGTTTCTTTTTTTTCCTTGTACATGATTTGGTAAGTAAAATGAGATCCGTGTTTATTGAGGCAGACAATAAATTCCTACTAAAGTTTTGGGATATTTTCAAATGTAGTTCTATTTTTTTACTTATTTTTTCTTTCCAGCTCCTTGCTCTATGAGCACTACACGTAGCTGACATTACAATTTGTTTCACAAGGCTATTGTTATTTCAGAGATCGACCTCGGAATTGTAGCACAGAATAATGGATTGCCTGCAGCCATCCTGTAGCAGAAACAATTCCTTCTAATAAGGCCGGCAGAGCGGGAGATGCGATGGCGATAGCGGCTCGCTGAGAAAACCAGCGCAGAGAGCCAAGGCGGGCTTCTGCGTTCGCGGAGACGCCGCGTTCTGATGGCGGAGGGCGTGATGTGTGTGTTGAGTCGTCTGTTCCAGCCAGGGGCGACATATGGCGCTCCCTCTCCTCCGCGCAGGTCATCGGGAATGGATTGCTGCTCTTGTTTGCGAGGAAAGCGCCCAAGTGGCGGTATTAGTCATGTGCGCTTTCTGGGGTTGTCAAAAGTCATTACTCACCGGCGACACAGGTACAGAATTGTTATAAAGGAAATGCAATGGTGACTTCTCGGCTGCTGAATCAAAAAAAAATAAAAAAATCTGCACAGGGCTCAGGAACACATCCAATTACTGAGCCAGACAGAAATCAGCATGACTGCAGCCTCTCTTTTATTTTTTATTTTTTACTTTTTTTGTTAGTAGGGAAGAATTACAATTTAAATCATGTTTTTGATTCTGTCTGTGACCCCATTCGAGATATTTTTCTTACTTCCTATTACTGTGACCAGTGGCGGCCCGTCCATTAGGGGCGTCGGAGCGCCGCCCACTCTATCCACGGCCGCCTCCCCCATGCTCTATCCACGGCCGTTCTTTTGACAGGACACCACCACCCCCGTATTAATGCGCCCGGCCCCTTTCAGGACGCCGGGCGCATGAATTACAGTGGCGGGGGTGTTGAAGCACCCGATTAGACCCAGACGCTCTAAAAGGCTTCAAAATAGGGTGGACTCGGAACGCAGAGCATTGCGCCATGAGCCCACCCAGGTGTTGCAACAGCGAATAAATATTCGCTATTGAAACACTGATCCTCAATCCGGCCAATCAGAAGCGGGTCTGAGACCCGTTTTCCGATTGGCTGAAAAGAGAAGAGTCCCAATTGGCCACAGAGGAGGAGGGAGGAAATGGAAGCCGCCGTGATGGAGAGCAGGGGAAGGGAAAGCCGTCACCACCAAGTAAGGGAAGCCGCCGGTGAGGCCCAGGAGAAGTGCTGCCCACCATAGATCCACCCACTCGACCCAGCGAAGGGCGGTTGTAATACTGTTTGCTGCCCCCCCCAAAAAAATCATCACCGGCCACCACTGACTGTGACACCTGTAGGATATAAGGGATACAGTCAAAGGCATAACTAGAACCTTCAGGGCCCTGGTGCAAGAAATTATTGAGGGCCCCCCCCAAACCATCAGTCAGGCCCCCCGCCCACAATAGCGGAACGCCAGGGCCCAGTTGCAAGTGTGATCTTTAGCGACCCTGGTAGTTTACTATGCCTCAGTCATGAATGAACAGAGTCAGTAATCGATACTGATCACTGACTCTATTCCCCCACAGATCCCCCACAGCAGCCAGCAGGAGGGGGGGGGGTCCGGCAGTGCTGTGGGAGATGACGGGGAGTACATAAAAGCTTGGGGGAGCAGGGGATGGATAGAAAAGGGCAGCAGAGTGGCGGAGGATCTGATCCCCTCCATTTTCCTCCTGCAATCTTTATGTCCATAAAGACATGGATGAGCGAGTTTGGGGTGGAGAAACTTGACTGGCCTGTCCTGACCTCAACCCGATAGAACACCTTTGGGATGAATTCGAGCGGAGACTGCAAGCTAGGCCTTCTCATCCAACATCAGTGCCTGACCTCACAAATGCTCTTCTGGAAGAATGGTCAAACATTCCCATAGACACCCTCCTAAACCTTGTGGACGGCCTTCCCAGAAGAGCTGAAGCTGTTATAGCCGCTAAGGGTGGAGCCAACTCAATATTGAACCCTACAGACTAAGACTGGGGATGTCATTAAAGTTCATGTGCGTGTAAAGGCAGGTGTCCCTATACTTTTGGTAATATAGTGTATCTCTTGAAAGTGAGTAGATATCCCCTCTAAGGGTCACCACATATTGCACATTGCAACCTGGCTGTACATTCTTTGTATAATCAACTAGATTTCCCAGATCAATGAAAAAAAGGACCTTATCAAGCCAATCAATTTGTATCCAATCAGGCAGACCTTTGTGCTACATAATTATTTGTAGATCTAAATCAGATTATGCAATAAAAAGCCAACAAGGGCTCTGAAATGTTCACATCCTATACAAAAGCAAAAAAAAAAAACAGGCATTGGTTCAGTATTTTACTTAGACCAGGGGTCTCCAAACATCCTAAGCAAAGGGCAAATTTTAAGGGGTCAGACTGTGGCCATTGAGAGTAGAAAATGCCCCAGACTTCGTGGTCAGTGGCAGTAAAAAATTACATATTGCCTGGAATGGTGCCCCCTTATTGGTGCCAGTGGGAGGAATAGTGCTCCATCATTGGTCTCAGTGGGAGGAATAATGCCTCCTCATTGGTGCCAGTGGGAAGAATAGTGCCTCCTCATTGGTGCCAGTGGGAAGAATAGTGCCTCATCATTGGTATCAGTGGGAGGAATAATGTCCCATTCTTGGTGACAGTGGGAGGAATAGTGCCTCCTCATTGGTGCCAGTTAGAGGAATAGTGTCCTATTGTTAGTGTCAGTGGGAGGAATAGTGTCCCATCATTGGTGTCAGTAGAAGGAATAATGCTTCATTGTTGGTGTCAGTGGAAGAAGTGGTGCAACATTGTTGGTGTTAGTAGCAAAATGAGTGCCTTGTATCAGTCAGTAGAGATAATGCTTCAAGGGTGGGTTAAAGGCAAGCAAAGGGCCACATAAGGCCTGTGGGCTGCAGTTTGGGCACCAGTAGCTTAGACTCTCCATTCAAGACCAGTTCATAGATAAACCACTTGCAGCCCGCTGTATAGTAAAATGACGGTGGCGGGGTGGCACTCTCGTTCTGGGACATTTGATATTATTAGCATGTCTCTCTGGATATTCATTCTAAGGATTGACAGTGATGCTTCTAATGGACATTTGATATTATTTTGGTGTCTCCTTTATTTCCTCTACACCGGATTTCTTCCTCTCTCATATAATCCTCGGGTAAGAAGTCCATATTGTTATCTCTTTCCTTCTCCCCGAAGCAAACAGCTTCATTAGCTTCCTTCTCTTTGCCAACTCCATCAATGTTTTATCATAGTAGATCTGAGGCCGGCCTCGTCGGCTCCTGGCCTCATTTTCCACTCTTGTGGTTGTCGGTGCCGTTCCGGATTTGGGTTCTGTAGGGTGAAATTTCAGCCGTCTCTTCACATTATTATCTTAGAAAAAGAATCTTTGGGATGTGTTAACGAATGGTTTCCCAAAGATTATAAAGAGTGCCAGTGACAAACATTAACCACTTGCCTACCGGGCACTTTCACCCCCTTCCTGCCCAGGACAATTTTCAGCTTTCAGCGCTCCCACACTTTGAATGACAATTACATTTTTATCATTTTTTTTTCACACAAATGGAGCTTTCTTTTGGTGGTATTTAATCACTGCTGGGCTTTTTATTTTTTGCTAACAAAAAAAAAGATCGAACATTTTGAAAAAAGTTTTTCTTAGTTTCTGTCAGTAAAATTTGTAAATAAGTAACTTATGGGCACTGATGAGGCGGCACTGATGGGCACTGATTATGACGGCACCCCAGAACTGCCGCTCTCACGCACCCGCGGGGGGTAATGACACAGCTCTTTTCCCATGTCATCAGCTGTGTCCGATCACAGCCTGTCACATGTAAACAAGGAAGTACCGTTTATTGGCTCTCCTCAGCTCACACAGACAAAGTGCGCAGTGAGGTGAGCCGATCGGCGGCATCTCCTCGCAGGGGAGCCCTCTACAGGTAATCAGGGCACTAATCATCAGTGCCCATCAGTGACACCATTCAGTGCCCATTAGTGATGCCAGTCAGTGCTGCCTTTCAGCGCCCCTCAGTGCCTGCTCATCGGTGCTGACCATCAGTGCCCATCAGTGCTGCCTATCCGTGCCACCTATCATTGCCCACCAGTTCCACCCATCAGTGCTGCCTATCAGTGCCCATCAGTGCTGCCTATCAGTGCCCATCAGGGTCGCATATCATTTCCACCTATCAGTGCCCATCAGTGTGGCATATTAGTGCCACCTAATCAGTGCCCATCAGTGCCGCCTCATCAGTGCCCATAAGTTACTTATTTACAAAATTTACTGACAGAAACTAAGAAAAACTTTTTTCAAAATGTTCGATCTTTTTTTTTTTTTTAGCAAAAAATAAAAAGCCCAGCAGTGATTAAATACCACCAAAAGAAAGTCTATTTCTGTGATAAAAAATGCTAAAAATGTAATTTGGGTACAGTGTTGTATGACCGCGCAATTGTCATTCAAAGTGTGGGAGCGCTGAAAGCTGAAAATTGTCCTGGGCAGGAAGGGGGTGAAAGTGCCCGGTAGGCAAGTGGTTAATGTTTGTCACCGGCACTCTTTATAATCTTTGGGAAACCATTCTTTAACACATCCCAAAGATTCTTTTTCTAAGATAATAATGTGAAGAAACGGCTGAAATTTCACCCTACAGAACCCAAATCCGGAACGGCACCGACAACCACAAGAGCGGAAAATGAGGCCAGGAGCCGACGAGGCCGGCCTCAGATCTACAATGATAAAACATTAATGGAGTTGGCAAAGAGATGGAAGCTAATGAAGTTGTTTGCTTCGGGGAGAAGGAAAGAGATAACAATATGGACTTCTTACCTGAGGACTATATGAGAGAGGAAGAAATCCGGTGTAGAGGAAATAAAGGAGACACCAAAATAATATCAAATGTCCATTAGAAGCATCGCTGTCAATGCTTAGAATGAATATCCAGAGAGACATGCTGATCAAAGATTATCCCATGTTCACTTGTATCATTCTATCCATCTATCCTAGTATCTATCTATCTATCTATCTATCTATCTATCTATCTATCTATCTATCTATCTATCTATCTATCTATCTATCTATCTATCTATCTATCTATCTATCTATCTATCTATCTATCTATCTATCTATCTATCTATCTATCTATCTAAGTAACTATCTACACTATTTTGCCAAAATTATTGGGACGCCTGCCTTTACACACACATGAACTTTAATGACATCCCAGTCTTAGTCTGTAGGGTTCAATATTGAGTTGGCCCACCCTTTGCAGCTACAGTATAACAGCTTCAACTCCTCTGGGAAGGCTGTCCACAAGGTTTAGGAGTGTGTCTATGGGAATGTTTGACCATTCTTCCAGAAGCGCATTTGTGAGGTCAGGCACTGATGTTGGACAAGAAGGCCTGGCTCACAGTCTCAGCTCTAATTAATCTCAAAGGTGTTCTATCGAGTTGAGGCCAGTCAAGTTCCTCCACCCCAAACTCACAAGTCCATGTCTTTATGGACCTTGCTTTGTGCACTGGTGCGCAGTCATGTTGGTAACAGGAAGAGGTCATCCCCAAACTGTTCCCGCAAAGTTGGGAGCATGAAATTGTCCAAAATGTCTTGGTATGTTGACGCCTTAAAAGTTCCCTTCACTGGAACTAAGGGGCCAAGCCCAAACCCTGAGAATCAACCCCCCACCATAATCCCCCCTCCACTAAATGATGCAAAGTCCAAAAAGACATGGATGAGTGGATTTTGGGTGGAGGAACTTGACTGGCCTCCACAGAGCCCTCACCTCAACCAGATAGAACACATTTTGGGATGATTGAGAGTGGAGACTGCGAGCCAGGCCTTCTCATACAACATCAGTGCCTGACCTCACAAATGCTCTTCTGGAAGAATGATCAAACATTCCCATAGACACACTCCTAAACCTTGTGGACAGACTTCCTAGAAGAGCTGAAGCTGTTATAGCTGCAAAGGGCGGAGCCAACTCAATATTGAACCCTCCGGACTAAGACTAAGATGCCATTATAGTTCATGTGTGTGTAAAGGCAGGCATCAGGAAGGCGTCCCAAAAGTTTTGGTGATATAGTGTAGTAATATACCCCTTAAATTGGTGTTTCTGCCAAGCTACCATCAAACAGAAGAGTTTTCCATTTTCTCTCTTTTTCAAAAAAGAAAAAAGGATGCAGTCTGCTGTTTGTTGTTGGCTGTTCTCAGAGTCATGATCAGGTGTGATAATTAACTTCAACAGATGGTAAATTAATAGTCTTTGCCATAATTACATTTTTAGTGTTCAGTAAACAAAAACTGCAAACTCTTCTCATTTGTATTTTTAACTTTACGTCCCTTACTAACAGAACGACGCACTACACTCTGTTAGCTCACAATTAAAATTCCGTATGGAAATGAGGGTGAAAAAGTTCAAAAATGTACCTGTAGCTGTAAACCTAGAAGTCGTTGTAGATCAGAGTCAGAGATAGCAAAACAAAGCCATGTGATCAACAGGAGAAGGCTGACATAACAATCACATGGCTTTGTTTATTTAAAAAAAGGGTTAGGGTTAGTGAAAGGGTTATGCCGCGTACACACGGTCGGACTTTTCGTCTACAAAAGTCCGACGGACGCTGACGGACTAAAGCTGGCTGACAATCCGATCGTGTGTGGGCTTCCCCGGACTTTCAGCAGACTTTTCCAGCCTCAAATCTGACGGACTTTATGCCGCGTACACACGGTCGGACTTTTCGGCTACAAAAGTCCGACAGCCTGTCCGACAGACTTTCGACGGACTTTTGGCGGACTTGCGGCAGACTTTCTTACGAACGGACTTGCCTACACACGATCACACAAAAGTCCAACGGATTCGTACGTGATGACGGAAGTTGATAGCCAGTAGCCAATAGCTGCCCTAGCGTGGGTTTTTGTCCATCGGACTAGCACACAGACGAGCGGATTTCTGGGTTTCGGCGTAGTTACGATGTAAAGATTTGAAGCATGTTCCAAATCTAAAGTCCGTCAGATTTGAGGCTGAAAAAGTCCGCTGAAAGTCCGGGGAAGCCCACACACGATTGGATTGTCAGCCAGCTTTAGTCCGTCGGCGTCCATCTGACTTTTGTAGACGAAAAGTCCGACCGTGTGTACACGGCATTAGATTTGAAACATGCTTCAAATCTTTACGTCGTAACTACACCGGACCCAGAAATCCATTAGTCTGTATGCTAGTCCAACGGACAAAAACTGACGCTAGGGCAGCTATTGGCTACTGGCTATCAACTTCCTTATTTTAGTCCGGTGTACGTCATGTCGTACGAATCCGTCGGACTTTTGTGTGATCGTATGTAGGCAAGTCCGTTCGTAAGAAAGTCTGCCGCAAGTCCGCCAAAAGTCCGCCAAAAGTCTGACAAAAGTCCGTCGAAAGTCTGTCGGACAGGCCGTCGGACTTTTGTAGCCGAAAAGTCTGACCGTGTGTATGTGGCATTAGAGTTGCATATTAGATTCAGACCCAATGAGGGACCATTAGGGGGGAACAACAGTTGCCCATTAACTCTACAGATATAGCAGTGCCACGTTTTGGGATGAATGGGTTCGAGTTGATTATAACATTAGAGCTATGGCTTGTTCACACGCTATGAGTGGTAATGTAAAGGTGTATAGCGGTCCCTTTTCATTACACAGTGTATTTGAATGACGCTGAACTCCTTGAACAGCCCATGTGCTAGATCGGCATAGACAGTGACATCAGCCTAGGCTCCTCCCAGGCTACACCCTCTGATGCATTTCATCCCACCCACAGGGCTTAGTCATATGGCTAAGGTGGGGCAAAATGTGTCAATGTCGTGGCCTGGGAGGAGCCTAGGCTTAGAAAGTGGCATCAGCCTAGGCTCCTCCCCGGCCACACTCACTTATGCATTTCACCTCACCCACAGAGCTTAGTCCAATTACTTAGGTGGGGAGTAATGGGGAAGGAAGAAAGGAAATATCCCTGGTGCCACACATCCACGGAGTCCTATGGTGGTACGAGGAGATAACCTCAGCCTGGGCTCCCACCAGGCCACGCCCCCAATGCATTTCACTCCGCCCCCCCGGAGCTTAGTCATGGGGATTCCACGTCTCGCTCCAGAGGGCAAAGCCTAATATGTGGTATCAATTTAGGACCCGGAAGTGACGGATCCTCTGCTCCGACATATGTTTCGCCGTGATTGACGTCTTCAGGAAGTGACGTAACGCTACTTCCTGCTTGTTTTAATGTGACTGGGAAGGCTGCTATTGCTAAGGCTCCTCCAAAATGGAGGAGAGGACAAAAATGTGATACAAAATCTGCCTCTACGGAGCGCCGATGCACACACGCTGCCCACACAGCACATTTATAGCCAATCATAAAACAGAATCAATTAATTAACTAATGAGCGTTTGAAATTTGCTCCAGCAAAGTTTTTGGACAAGTTTGAAGCATTCATTGACCTGAAAAAGTTTGCCAGGAAATTGAATGTCAAAATTTTTTACAAATTTTTACTAACATTTTTTACTAATGGTTACAGTCACATGGAATTAAAGTGGACCCCCACCCTAACCTGACTCTCATATTGTCTTGCCTCTTCCTCCTTTCACCTATCACAATCGGATATACTTCTTTTTTTTTTTTTTTTTTTTTTTTATTTAACTGCTTGAAGACCAAGATTTTCCTAATGCCCCGTACACACGATCGGAAATTCCGCCAGCAAAAGTCCGATGTGAGCTTCTGGTCGGAAATTCCGAAATTTTGATCGTGTGTACGGGGCATTAACACTTTTTGTTTTGTTTTTTGCTAGAAAATGACTTAAGATAAGGCGTCAAATAAGAGGCCCTAGAGAATAAAATTGTGAATGTTGCAATTTTTTATGTTACTCTGTATTTCCGCAGTGGTTTTTCAACTCTTTTTGGGATAAACATAGATATATATATATATATATATATATATATATATATATACACACACAGTGGAACCTCGGATCATGAGCATAATCTATTCCAGGAGTATGCTCGTAATCCATAGTACTTGCATATCAAAGCGAGTTTTCCCATTGAAGTCAATGGAAACGAAAATAATTTGTTCCGCATTGACTTCAATGGGATGCAATACCGCATGCAGCCAGAGGCGGGGGCCGCCAGAGAGCCTCGGAAACAGCCGAAAAGGCCCGGAAGACACTTCGGCAGACCTCGGCAAACCTCGGAAAGACTTCCTACCTGAGATTTGCCAAGGTCATGCGTGCTGTACTCGGGCCTTTCCGTGCATTTCCAAACGTGACGTTCAGCTCTGCTCGGCTCTGGTGCCCCCCCCCCACCTCAGGCCAAAAGCGGTACTGCACACCACTTTGGCCTGAATTGTGCTCGTTTTGCGAGACAACCTTCGCAAACCGAGTTACGATTTTTAAAAATACAGCGCTCGTATTGCGAAACGCTTGTTAACCGCGTTTCTCGCAATCTGAGGTTCCATATAGGGCAGGCTATATATTTTTTTTTTTATGTTTTGTCTGGGTATAGATCTATGTTTATCCCAAAAAAGTAAAATATATATATATGTGTATATATACAGATATATATATAGATATATCTATATATATAGATATATATAGATATGTATATATATATATATATCTATATATATATATATATATATATATCTATATATATCTATATATATATATCTTTATCTATATATATAGATATATATCTCTATATATATATACTGTATATATATATAGAGAGATAGATATATATCTATCTCTCTATATATATATCTATATATATTTTATTTTTTTTACTTTTTTGGGAAAAAACAGATCTATACTCAGACAAAAAAGTTAATATATATATATCATCTATGTGTCATAGTCATGCCTCTTGCAGCCCGTCTTTGTAGCACGTTTTGGCATGCTTGCATGACCTAATGATAGTTGGAGGATGACAGATCTGATCTGATTGGTATAGAATTACCAATAAAAAAACAAATTCCCCCAATAATCACCGTCTTTTTTTCTGCCCCACACTTTTTTCTTAATAGCCTCTCATTTAAAACGAGTTAATCTTTTGAAACACGTGTACACCGCCAGCGGATAGATTTCATGCCTGAGGTCCTTCTGTGCTGTAAACTGAATTTCTCTTTCAGTTCACTTGTAGAGTAATCAATAAGTAAACAGCGGTATGAAAGGAGGCCGTTCCATTGGCCCGTGTCTCACTCGCTGCGTATCTAAATAATTTATGACTAAAAGGAGTAAGAAAGAAGAAAAACAATAAAACGAAGGAAAAGTATTTCAATTTTGTAAATAGATCTTGTTGGCGACTCTGGAAGGAGTTATGGTCAATGGACCAGGATTGTTTTTCTGTTTCTTTTATCTTTTCATTTATTCAGACAAGGGAAATATATAAAACAGCCATTAGCTCACCAATGTGTTACTATAAAAGCCGGGAAATCATTTTGTAGTTCTTCTGGTGTAAAAATGTACTTTTCTGCTGGTAGATAGCAGGAACAAAATGATGGTTTATGGGCCGATTAAATTTTAATGTCTCAAGAAATAAGTTTATATTTTTTTAAACTGGTATTTAAAGGAGAATTCCAGGTATAGATATTTCTACACAGTTACATTGTTCAGCCTGCTTGGACCATACCCGTGTGATCCCGGCGCAAGATGGAAACCACTGTAGTAGGCACCCCTACCACAATGATCTCCCCTAGCTTTTTGTGCCAGGAGGGCACAACACTTTGCATTTCCTCAATGAATTCAAAGTGGAGAGGTGAGGTTGTGATCTCCACTTCATCCAATCAGAGAGCACTTTGCACTCATTGAGAAAGTGTTTTCTGAATGGCGCCCATGCCAGGTGGGCAACCCTGTGTGTTCACAATGCATCAGTGCAGCCACTCTGCAATGGACCCAGAAACTAGTAAAGATCACTGTAGTAGTAGTGTAGTAGCAAAACCTACTAAAGTGATTTTCAGGTTTTAGATGGATCCCCTAGGTATGGTATATACACTATATTACCAAAAGTATTGGGACGCCTGCCTTTACACGCACATGAACTTTAATGGCATCCCAGTCTTAGTCCGTAGGGTTCAAAATTGAGTTGGCCCCGCCCTTTGCAGCTATAACAGCTTCAACTCTTCTAGAAAGGCTGTGTCTTTGTGGTCCTGACCTCAAAAATGTGCTTTTGGAAGAATGGTCAAACATTCCCATAGACACACTCCTAAACCTTGTGGACGGCCTTCCCAGAAGAGTTGAAGCTGTTATAGCTGCAAAGGGTGGGGCCAACTCAATATTGAACCCTATGGACTAAGACTTCCTTCTGCTGCTCTGCCTTAAGTGCCCTGTCCATAATGCCATGCAGAGTCTGCTCTAGCAGGAACACAACAGGAATTGTGTCACTGATGCATGCATTGTCACGGCTCACCATCCTTGTGGCCTCATCAAATGGTCACAGTACAGTGGATGCATCCTTTATGAGCAGCCATTGGCATGGGGCAAAAAACCTGAGCCGGCCTGAGCCTGTCATTGTGCTATACTCACACAGGTAGTCGTTGAAGGCCCTCTGCTGCAGGTGCAGCCACTGCAGCATTGTCAAAGTTGAGTTCCACCTGGTGGGTATGTCACCAATCAGGAGGTTTACGGGCAGATGGAATTCCTTCTGAATTTCAGCCAAAAGAGCACTGGCTGTGTATAACTGGCTGAAATTGCTACAGACTCTTCTGGCCAGCTTTAGCAGATCTTCCAACGCTTGGTACCAATTTAGAAAACTATGCACCACCGAATTTAGGAGATGTGCCAAGCATGGCACATGTGTCAACTTTCCCTGTCTAAGGGCGGACAGGAGATTTGTGCCATTATCACACACCACCATTCTTGGCTCCAGCTGGTTTGGCGTCAACCACCTCTGAGCCTGTCCCTGCAGACCATGGCGAGGCCTGTTCTGAGTGGAACCTGTCCTGTTAAACCTCTGTATGGTCTTGGCCACCGTGCTGCAGCTCAGTTTCAGGGTCTTGGCAATCTCCTTATAGCCTAGGCCATCTTTATGTAGAGCAACAATTCTTTTTTTTTCAGATCCTCAGAGAGTTCTTTGCCATGGGGTGCCATGTTGAACTTCCAGTGACCAGTATGAGAGAGCGAGAGTGATAACACCAAATTTAACACACCTGCTTCCCATTCACTAACGAGTCACATGACACCGGGGAGGGAAAATGGCTAATTGGGCCCAATTTGGACATTTTCACTTAGGGGTGTACTCACTCAAAAATCAATATATCAGTGTAAAAGAGCACAGGGTTCCCAGGCCCAAGGCTCATAACACACACACTTTGTTGCATCAGCACCCTCATCCCACATCTCTGCATTTCATTCCAATCGCCCGGAGCGCAGGGCTCACATTTGCACTTTTTTGTGTCATTAAATTCTATTTTTAGGGTGCACATGACTCTGTCGGTAAACACAGTCTCTCAGCATGCCTTTTTATATGAATGAAAGCTCACATATTTCACAGAGAACTTGACTCCTAATCAACATTAGCTTTCCGCTGCTCCGTGATCCGTTTTTCTGCCTAATACAATTCTTTAAAGCTTGCACAGTTGTACAGGTTACCTAAGGTGGTCTGTATACAAATGTAGCACACATAGTCGTGCACAGGGGGTGTGCCAGGTGTGCCTGGGCACACCCAAATCACTACATGTGTTGCAGATCCCCCCTAGGCATGCCTGTTTGAGCTTTGGGGTGCACACCCTAATGCAATAGGCTGCACACATGTATGGTAGCACACCTAGGAACGCCCACTCCTCCAGACTGACATCCATCCTCAAGGATTTTTGGGTCTTCTGTATTGATGTTTCCCCACCCAGTCATATGCTGTAATTGGGATGCTTTCACATAAGTCCTCATGTAGGAACCACAGGAACCCCCCCCCCCCCATGTCTTTTGGTAACTGAAGAGTGGAAGGTTTAATTGGGGGGGTCTCATTGCTTCTAAATGAAGTCCCTAAATAAAGAGTATATCTGTTTGAACCATGTTTGAAAAATCAATACTGGGGAACTATGCAAGACATATAGTAGTCGTGGCACCCAGATCATTTGAAGTCAATTTGCTTAACCTATAACTGTCAGGGGTATCTTACACCAGATCTTACTTTTAAGGCTAAATTTGGTTAAGACAGGGAAAAGATTTAGTTTAAGGTAGTCTGCAAGGTAGGGGGAAGATTATAATTCCCAGATACCTGAACAGTCCTACTATCCTTATCTCTAAGGAACACATCAGGTGATTCCCCGCTAGGGGGTCTAGAGGCCATTCCAATTTGGATGATCAGGGACAAGCTCCAGATATTAACTCTCTTCAACAGTTGCCACCACAATAACTGTTCTAATTGGAGGATTTGACTTCTGTTCCAGTGACAAATTAAACATTCTGGATTTTTTTCCCTCACCTTTTTTCAGGAGACAACGATCAACAAAAGAAACAAAGAGGGTGAAATAAATACCTGGCATAGGTTCTAATTTGTCCCCACTTTATCCCAAACTTTACAATTAAGCTCCAGTCAGATTTAGCAATTCCCCATTCCAAAATCACCTTCTTACCTTAAGTGGACTCAATCAATTTTCAATAGACTAATTTGTCCATGGATAAATAGCCCTGAAAGAACTCCACCACAGGGCTTACTGGCACCATCTTTAGGCTCATAAGTCTAGAATGAACCTAAAAATGGTGCCATTAAGTCCTGCAGAAGAGTTCTTGCAGGGCTATTTATCCATAGACAAGTAAGTCTATTGAAAAATTGATTACAAGTCAAGGTATAGGTTCATAAATCTGGTAGCCACCATGCTATTTACATCAGTTGGCCTCTGGTCATGTACAGCTACTATAAACTTTTCTCTATGGTTCTTGCATGGTAGTACTAACAGTACAAAGCTGACCCTTCAATGGGTTAATAGTTTATGTGTTCTCCCCATTTCAAAATCACCTTCTTACCTCAAGTAGACTCGCAATCAATTTTTAATAGACTCTGTTGTCCATGAATAAATAGCCCTGAAAGAACTTCACTGCAGGGCTTGCTGGCACCAACTTTAGGTTCATAAGTCTGGTATGTGGCTCATGGAGATACCATGAAGGCTACTGGACCTATAACCCTAAAGATGCTGCCATCCAGCCCTGAGGTGGGGTTCTTTTAGGGTGATTTATCCAAGGACATCTCAGTCTATTTAAAAATTGATTACAAGTCCAGGAATAGGTTCATAGGTCTGCTAGCCACCACAAGCTGGCCTCCAGCCATGTACATGTACATGTAGTTCTTGAAGGTAACACTGACAGTACAACATTGGGCCTGCAATTTGTGAATAGTTTCTGTGTTCTACCCTGTATAAAACAGCCCATCCATGACCTTAGGCCTTGCTTGGCGTTTTTCTGCCAGGCATACCTAGAATGGGGTAGATCAAGTAGGCTACCTCACAGATCTCCCCTGACAATTTCCCAAGGTAGCCACAATGTTTGGGGAAAGGCATTTATAGAATGCCTTCCTCAGACATAAATTTGTTTTTTAATTACCTTTTTGAATTATTGGTACACTAGGAAGACAATTTATGGCACAAAAAAAAGGCTGATCACTTCTAAGTAGTAGGATCTGCAACTAGAATTAGTAGCTCCTCATTTCAAAGTCACCTTCTTGCCTTAAAGTGGAAGTAAACAGTCCTATCGTTTTCAGCCATGATAGCTGCCATCTTGACCTCTGTTTAATCTTCAACTGCCATGATGCTGCACATGTGATCAGGTATGACATTGGGTGGTTTGACAGTTTGGTTGACAACAAAAAGCAATTGTAACTGTTAGCAATCCCAGCATGCCGAGAATGTAACTGTTTTCTGAAACCGTTAAATCAATGGGTTTACTTCCACTTTAGGTAGACTCGCAATCAATTTTTATTAGACTCAGTTGTCCATGGATATAAAGCCCCGAAAGAACTCCACCACAGGGCTAGCTGGCACCATATTTAGGTTCATAAGGGACATAAGTCTGGCAGGTGGATCATGGAGATACCATGAAGGCTACAGGACAAATGAACCTAAAGATGGTGCCATGAAGCGGTGGTGGAGTTCTTTTGATTTATCCATGGACAACTGAGTCTATTGCAAAATTGATTACAGGTCCAGGAATAGCTCTTTGAGCTGGCCTTTGCTCATGTGCATATACTGTAATCTTTTCTCTATAGTTCTTGCAGAAGAAGCATAGTTTCTGTGTTCTACTCGGTATAAAACAGCCCATCCATGACCTTAGCCCTTGCTTGGCGTTTTTCTGCCAGGCATACCTAGAATGGGGTAGATCAAGTAGGCTACCTCACAGATCTCCCCTGCCATTTTCCCAAGGTAGCGACAATGTTTGGGGAAAGGCATTTATCGAATGCCTTCCTCAGACATAAATTTGTTTTTTAATTACCTTTTTGAATTATTGGTACACTAGGAAGACAATTTATGGCACAAAAAAAAGGCTGATCACTTCTAAGTAGTAGGATCTGCAACTAGAATTAGTAGCTCCTCATTTCAAAGTCACCTTCTTGCCTTAAAGTGGAAGTAAACAGTCCTATCGTTTTCAGCCATGATAGCTGCCATCTTGACCTCTGTTTAATCTTCAACTGCCATGATGCTGCACATGTGATCAGGTATGACATTGGGTGGTTTGACAGTTTGGTTGACAGCAAAAAGCAATTGTAACTGTTAGCAATCCCAGCATGCCGAGAATGTAACTGTTTTCTGAAACCGTTAAATCAATGGGTTTACTTCCACTTTAGGTAGACTCGCAATCAATTTTTATTAGACTCAGTTGTTCATGGATATAAAGCCCTGAAAGAACTCCACCACAGGGCTAGCTGGCACCATATTTAGGTTCATAAGGGACATAAGTCTGGCAGGTGGATCATGGAGATACCATGAAGGCTACGGGACAAATGAACCTAAAGATGGTGCCATGCAGCCGTGGTGGAGTTCTTTTGATTTATCCATGGACAACTGAGTCTATTGCAAAATTGATTACAGATCCAGGAATAGCTCTTTGAGCTGGCCTTTGCTCATGTGCATATACTGTAATCTTTTCTCTATAGTTCTTGCAGAAGAAGCATAGTTTCTGTGTTCTACTCGGTGTAAAACAGCCCATCCATGACCTTAGCCCTTGCTTGGCGTTTTGCTGCCAGGCATACCTAGAATGGGGTAGATTAAGTAGACCACCTCACAGATACCTCCTCCCTGTGCCCCAAAGTAGCCGCAATGCTTGTGGACAGGCAATGACAGAAAGGATGTGCTAGAACTGGAGAGAGTCCAGAGAAGGGTGCCAAAACTATTCAGAGTGTTGGAGGAACTCCAAACATTAAACTTATTCTCCCTGAAGAGGAGACACTTGAGAGGAGATATGATAGCTATCTACAAATACCTAACTGGTGATTCTAGCATAGGGAGGAAACTACTCAGGGAGCTTAAGAGGGCATGCTGCCACTCAATGAAATTGGAGGAGAAGCTGTTCAACCTTAAACTATGTAAGGGGTTCTTTACTGTGAGAGTGGTAAGGATGTGGAATGCCCTTCCTCAATCAGTGATGTCAGTGGGAAGTGTCTAAAAACTCTTATGCCGCATACACGCGATCCGAATTTCCGACAACAAAACCGTGGACTTTTTTCCGAAGAATGTTGGCTCAAACTTGTCTTGCATACACACGGTCGCACAAATATTGTTGGAAATTCCGAACGCAAGAATGCGGTGACGTACAAGACGTACGATGAACCGAGAAAAGGGAAGTTCAATAGCCAGTGCGGCTCCTTCTGCTTGATATTCCGAGCATGCGCAAGCTTTTGTGCGACGGACTTGTGTACACACGATCGGACTTTCCGACAACAAGTGAAGTTGGCGGAAAATTTGAGAACCTGCTCTCAAACATTCGTGGCCGGAAATTCCGACAGCAAATGTTCGATGGAGCATACACACCGTCCGACTTTCTGACAACAAGCTCACATCCAACATTTCCCGTCGGCACAAGTTGGGCACCTTAGCAAACGCAATATACAGGGATATGGGACATTTAATTTACATGAACACTTATGCCCCAGAAGCACGATCGGAAATTCCCCCAGCAAAAGTCCGATGTAAGTTTTTGGTCGGAAATTCCGACTGTGTGTATGCTCCATCGGACTTTTGCAGGCGGAATTCCCACCAGCAAAAGATTGAGAGCAGGTTCTCTATTTTTCAGTCGGAAAAAGTTCCGATCGGAAATTCCGATCGTCTGTACCAATTCCAATGTGCAAAATTCCTACACATGCTCGGAAACAATTCGACGCATGCTCAGAAGCATTGAACTTCATTTTCTCGGCTTGTTGTAGTGCTTTACGTCACCGCGTTCTTGACGGTCGAAAGTTCAGAGAACTTTTGTGTGACTGTGTGTATGCAAGCCAAGCTTGAACGGAATTCCGTCGGAAAAAACCATCCAAGTTTTTTCCGACGGAAATTCCGCTCGTGTGTACGGGGCATAACACATACATACACACACCTACACAGGTTGAACTAGATGAACCGGTGTCTCTATTTAACCATACCAACTATGAAACTAAGAAACATTTACAGACATTTATAGAATGATTTACTCAGATATTGAGATTTTATTTACCGTATTTATTTATTTTTTGTGAATTATTTGTGCCAATTTATGGCACAAAAAAGGGTCATAGAGTTCTGTTCTAAGTAGTGGTATCTGCAGCTAGGTATTAAGGAAAAAATTCTTTAGAGATTGATGGATAATTTAGGTTGGTTTCCAGTAATAAATGCAGTTAATTTAATATGTGTCATTTTTTTTTTTTCCAAAAATCAAGCATGCTGAGGAGCTTAACCGAGTGTAGTATTTTATAATGAAAAATTAATTACCCCAAATTGAAATATATCATCTATTTAATAACCTAAGTGACTTGGAAACATGCAAGAAAGATTTTATAATTAGGAAAATATACAGCAGCAAAGGATGGACAGTCCACACAAAATTATATTTCAGTAGAAGACAAAATAGTTGAATCACTCACGGGCTTCTGATATTTCTCAGGAACTGAATCAGTGACGTCCCTCTGGAGTTCCCGGTTCTGGGTACGGGTCAGGGCCATTGTGAGGGGCTTCACTCTCTGAACAACCTTGTGAACTGTCTAATTGTTTTGTATATGGAGAAGATCAGTGAACTTCTGGAAAGTTTGATCCATTGTAGTTTGACCAAACTCTTTAAAAAACTGAGAGCCTCAGAAAATTTGGTAAATTTTGAAATCAGAAGTCCTTCTGAAGCCAACAGCAATCTAGACCAGGTTCTGAAAAAGTGTGCATTAAAGTGCATCAAAATGCAAAAATGCGCAGAATGGTTTTGAAAGCTATAGGCAGCTGATCCCCGCTAAGCAGGCGGATGACAGGTCCATGTCCACTCCGCTATGCAGAGCAGACACAGCCTGCTATTTTCTATGGGGCATTTGGATGGAAACGGACCACCTGTTCGTTTCCATCCGACTGTAATCCATTCCAATCCATTGGTGGCCCAGATCATATACAGGCGGGTGTAAATGGACACATAACGAACAATGGGTGGTCTGATCGGCAGTACTGAGACACAGTCATCCACAGCCCAGGAAAAGGATTCATAATTGCGCCACCCTCCCCCCACTATTAATACATACCATAGAATGGGTGTACCACCCTGCATCTATTTTTTATCCCTTTGCTTCACTGTGCAACTGCCCCTCCTGCCCACCCCTTGTCCCAGCCCTGCTGATCGGGTCCACCTAAAAAAAACAGACAGGCAGACTTGAACTGTCCACTGATGTCAAAGGGGCCTAATGGTCCCATTGGTTGCACTCTATAAAATAGGATTTACACCTCCTAGCGGCCATTACTGCTTCATTCTACAAATTGTGAGGGGTAAATGTCAGCAAAGGAGGTTCACTTTTTTTTTTTTTTAAATACGCCCCTTTATTTATAGAGACTAGAGCTTACCTGTAACATATCTATGCCCTTCCTGGGAATTCTGTGGCTTGTGCCTTTTGCTAGAGAACTGGCGGGCTGAATGTCACTTCAGCTCATAAAACAGCCTTATTTATTATGCATAGGCAGCAGGTGCACATAAAAAGGGATTCGGCACTCTTTTATGTATCTATAGTTATGCATGTGAATTTGTACAGATTAAAGTAAATAATATCAGCAATATGTGTTAATACTTCATAAACCTTGCTTCCGTTTATAGTTTATTTTATAGCCTGCGCAAAACTCTGAAATCTAATGTACTCTCCTGGAGGCTCGGCTCTTTTTATCTACATTATAATTTCTAAAATGTCATTAAATTACACTGTGCAATAGAGATTATATTGAATATTTCACTTGCTCTGTGCCCACGAAGCTTACAGTCTAATGCAGCATTTGAAAACGGTGACTTTTCAACACAGAGGAGCCCTTGAAATAAGATTCTGGTCAGAAAACTCCTGCTAAAAATGACTATGTCTACAACTCATGATACGTTAGTGTGATGGTTAATGGGAAGAATGCTCCTCACACTTGTCATTGAGAAGAATTACCCCCTCCCAGATAGATAAAAAGATTAACGGTGTCATTGGAAACTTATCTGAGAGCCAGAAATTGTTCATTGTTCAAGGAACCCCTAGCAACCTCTGCAGGAACCCTAGGGTTCCATGGAACACTGGTTGAGAAACCCTATGTCTACTACTCATGATACATTAGTGTTATGGTCAGTGGGAAGAATGCTCCTTACACTTGTGGTCATTGAGATTAAATACTCCCTGCTAGAAAGATCAATGGTGTTAGTGAGAAATTATCTCAGAGGCAGAAATTGCTCATCGCTCAAGGAACCCCTAGCAAACTCTGGAGGAACCCTGGTTGAGAAACCTTGATTTAATGTCTCTAGGATACCATACAGCCTAAATGGGGGGAGGGGGTTAACCAACCAAGCACAAATTCTCCCAGGCACATTCCAATGTGGTAAGCCTTCCCAGAACAGCTGAGGCTGTTATGGCCTGAAAAGTGGGCCAGCTTCATATTAATGGCTATGGTTTTGGATTTGGATGTCCAAACAGTTCATATACTGTAAGTATTATGGTGGGGTGTAGGGACGGGCTTTTGTTTGATCCAAACCCATGATTGACTTAATCTGGAGGGAAGCTGGTAGAGTTGAGCCATCAGCTCTGGACGGTATGCTTATGACATCATTGACCTAATATGGCAGCATGGCCATTATGGGTCATTGACAAGTGTTGAGGAGGGCACCTGGTACAAAAGTTCAAGCAAGATATATGCAATGCACATGTTCCTGAAACTGTAGATATAAATGGGGGCTTCAGCTACCACTGGCTGGAACTGAGAACATTTAAAGCGCAAAGTATGTCACCAATACTCCAGGATCTCTAAAATGGGTTCCAAGCTTTAAATGAAAGCAGTGTAGCTGTCAAAATTTGTTCGAACACGCGAACACCGTTAAAGTCTATGGGACTCGAACATGAATAATCAAAAGTGCTAATTTTAAAGGCTTATATGCAAGTTATTTTCATAAAAATTGTTTGGGGACCCGGGTCCTGCCCCAGGGGACATGGATCAATGCAAAAAAAGTTTTAAAAAATGGCCGTTTTTCGGGAGCAGTGATTTTAATAATGCTTAAGGTGAAACAATAAAAGTGTAATATCCCTTTACATTTCGTACCTGCGGGGTGTCTGTACTATGCCTGTAAAGGGGCGCATGTTTCCCGTGTTTAGAACAGTCTGACAGCAAAATGACATTTCAAAGGAAAAAAAGTCATTTAAAACTACTCGCGGCTATTAATGAATTGCCGGTCCAACAATACACATAAAAGTTCATTGATAAAAACGGCATGGGAACCCCGAACCAAGATTAAAAAAAAAAGAAATGGCGTGGGGGTCCCCGTAAATTCCATACCAGGCCCTTAAGGTCTGGTATGGATATTAAGGGGAACCCTGCGCCAAGATTAAAAGAAAATGGCGTGGGGTCCCCCCAAAATTCCATACCAGACCCTTATCCGAGCACGCAACCTGGCAGGCCACAGGAAAAGAGGGGGGGACGAGAGAGCGCCCCCCCCTCCTGAACCGTACCAGGCCACATGCCCTCAACATTGGGAGGGTGCTTTGGGGTTCCCCCCAAAGCACCTTGCCCCAAGTGTTGATGGGGACAAGGGCCTCATCCCCACAACCCTTGGCCGGTGGTTGTGGGGGTCTGCGGGCAGGGGGCTTATCAGAATCTGAAAGCCCCCTTTAACAAGGGGACCCCCAGATCCCGCCCCCCCCCTGTGTGAAATGGTAAGGGGGTACAAAAGTACCCCTACCATTTCACAAAAAAACTGTCAAAATGTTAAAAATGACAAGAGACAGTTTTTAACAATTCCTTTATTTAAAGTCTTCTTCTTTCCATCTTCTTTCTTCTATCATCTTTCTTCTATCTTCCTTCGGTTTCCTCCTCCATCTTCTTCTTCCTCTGGTTCTTCCTCCGATCCTCTGCTTCTTGCTCCGGTGTTCTCATCCGGCATCTTCTTCCCTTCTTTGTTCTCGGGCCGCTCCGCATTCATGATGGGAGGCTCCCGCTGTGTGACGCTTCTCGCCTTCTGACACTTCTTAAATAATGGAGAGCGGGGCCACCCGGTGACCCCGCCCCATCTGACGCAAGGGACTTGACGGGGACTTCCCTATGGGTTTCCCCGTGACGTCAGAGGGAAAGGGGTGATCAGTGCTAAAAATGTGCACTGTCACTGTACTAATGACACTGGCTGGGAAGGGGTTAAACATCAGGGGTGATCAAAGGGTTAACTGTGTGCCTAGCCAGTTTTTGTGTGGGGGAGGTGCTTTTACTAAGGGAAGGCATTGATTCATGCTCCTGTTTAGCCTGATCATGGGATCCATGCCTTCCCTACTGACAGAACAGCGATCTGTCTTGTTTACATAGGCAGACCGCCGTTCTTGCTCTCTGCCTAATGATCGGTGGGTGTGGCGGGCATAGAGTCTGCGGTACCCGCAGATCAGCTCCCGCTGTGTCTAATCACAGTGGAAGTGGGTCGCCGGCGGAGCGCATGCGTGCCCCAGACCCAGAAGTGGCGGATCACGCACTAGGTACGTGATTCGGCGCAGAGCGGCCGCCCTGCCACAATAAACAGTATGTACGGTGGGTGGTCCGCAAGTTGTTAATCATATATAGACTGAGTGCAGCTACACAAACCGGGTCATCCCTGCTGCTGGGTGCCCGCATTCGGTATCTCTGTCACCCCCTAGTGTCTGAAAGTATGCATATGAAATATATTTTTAAAAAAATAGAAAAAAAAGACAACATGCAAAAAAATCGAAACATATTGTAATATTGTTATAATAACCACAAGATACATAGTAATTCCCCTTGCTCAGCTCCTGACACCTTCTCAATCTCTTTGGAAAATGATGATTGTGGAAAATAGTGCTGTATATATTCTGTCATATAGATGACACAGTGCAAGACAAAGAGACAATGGAATCATTTCTCCCGTCCTTTCATCTCACCTGACTAGAAAAGCGATTGTAATTACGCATCATTAAAACTTAACTTGACATTCAGCGACTCACGACGCATTTTATTATTGTTAATTGATGTCATTTTATCTATGAGGCCTGAAAGGAGGACAATTATTTCACATTGAAGACATCCATCGATAACACATTTAGGATCCTTGCACGCTGGGGAAAAATATTCCTGGTGTATTTATGTAGGATCTGGCTGACTAAATGATCCTGCGCAAAAAAATGAAGTCCATAAAGTGTCTCTATGGACCTTGCTTTGGTGCGCAGTCATGTTGGAACAGGAAGGGGTCATCCCCAAACTGTTCCCACAAAGTTGGGAGCATGAAATTGTCCAAAATGTCTTGGTATGCTGACGCCTTAAGAGTTCCCTTCACTGGAACTAAGGGGCCAAGCCCAACCCCTGAAAAACAACCCCCACACCATAATCCCCCCTCCACCAAATGATTTGAACCAGTGCACAAAGCAAGGTGCATAAGGACATGGATGAGTGAGTTTGGGGTGTAGGAACTTGACTGGACTGCACAACCCGATGGAACACATAGAACACCTTTGGGATGAATTTGAGCGGAGACTGCAAGCCAGGTCTTCTCGCCCAACATCAGTGCCTGACCTCACAAATGCTCTTCTGGAAGAATGGTCAAACAGTCCCATAGACACACTCCTAAACCTTGCTGGCCGTGTTTACCTGCACCAGGGATGCACAGGCGTTCCATGCATCCCCCATGCAGGCAGTCCCCTTTAAGTCAATTGGTTGCACGGACACAGCCGCTGCTCCCAATTTGACATCCGTGCGGCTGCGCGTCCCCCGAAGTGTGAGTTCAGGACATGCACCCCCGCACCTAAATTGTCAGAGGCTACCAGTGTGCGGCGAAATCAGAGGAAGCCGTTTCAGTCCAGGAGAGGAGCCGCTACAACTCTGCAAGACTGAAGGGAAGGCCGGAGGTCAGATTTTATAATGCAAAAAGCAATATAAAATCCCCCGCAGAGCGCACGCCTTCTTCCATCAGCACTTCAAATCAAATGTCGTAAGGGTGAAGTCCTACCTAAGACTTTCCCCAGGGTGAGAGATTTGATGGCTTTGAAATAGATATCCGATGAAAAGTGATGCCGTTGCTTCAGGATCTTGTCAATCTGAAAATTAAAAAAAAAAAAAAAATTTACAAGATAACAATAAAATTAATTAAAATTAAATAAAGTAATAATAAACTGTAAAAAATAAAATCAAATAAAAAATAAAAATAGAACAAAAAACATTCTACACAAATCTCATAGTCACATTGCACATAAAGCAGTTCTATGCTTTAAAGTGGTAATAAATCAAAAACCAAAAATGTAATATAAGCAACAGTATAGATAGATAGATAGATAGATAGATAGATAGATAGGAATATATTGCAGCTTACCAATTATTATTTTTTAGTCTTTTTTCCCCTTCTGTATTCACCTGGTGATCCGGCCAGTAACATACCTCCAAGCACGTGATTGCGCACAAATGATCATTTGCATATCATACAGAATGAGAACGCAAGAATAAGTTTGTGTAAAAATGCAAAAATGCACGCGAAAATCAGTGCAAATACAAAAAAAAAGCCTGAAAATACATCTGAAAAAGGAGAGGCTCAAACAGGAGTATCATGTGCAAGAGGTCTTAGAGAACCCAAAATCTGGATGAAGTACTGTAGCACAGGGGGCACCTTTGGACATCAGCATTGTCAGTCTGGCGGGGAGGGTTATATGGACGAGCAGATTTAGATACACTAACAGATTGAAGCTGAACTCCGGCCCAAAATGCCATTAATGAAGAAAAGGAATCTGGGCAGCCGCACTCCAATATAAGCCTTTATTGTAGCAGATAGTCAAAGTTCATGTAACAGCAGATGCAGGGTAAGGCAGCTGACGCGTTTCACATCATCGTTGCATACTCATAGGATTAAGCAACAATGATTTTGTGAAATGCGTCAGCTGCCTTAGTCAAAGTTCATCTCACAGCCGAAGCAGGGTGAGGCAGCTGACGCGTTTCACAACATCACCTTTGCTTACTCATAGTTAGGATTAAGCAACAATGATTTTGTGAAATGCGTCAGCTGCCTCACTCAAAGTTCATCTCACAGCTAAAGCAGGGTAAGGTGATTGACGCGTTTCACAACATCATTGTTACTTAATCATGGCTATGAGTAAGCAACAATGATTTTGTGAAATGCGTCAGCTGCCTTAGTCAAAGTTCATCTCACAGCCGAAGCAGGGTGCTTCTGCTGTGAGATGAACTTTGACTATCTGCTACAATAAAGGCTTATATTGCAGTGCAGCTGTCCAGATTCCTTTACTTCATTATTGTTTGACCTGTTATTTCCATACCGGGGGGGAGAGGGCGTCACTCTCAGTTCATTACCTGGAGCAGTTCAGCCTCTTCTTTTGTCCCGAACTCAAACTGACGTTACTCAAGTAGTTACAGCAACAGGTTTTTTTTTTTTTGGGGGGGGGGTAAAGGTTTTACATGAATAAATAAAAGCTGATCATAGTAAGCATCCCCATGTCAGTGGTAAATGGTTTGTCTCAACCCTCTAACTGCCAAATCTGCAAGGGAGCTTGTTCTGTTTGAAAAGACTTACTGTTTGGATCACCAGGTGAATATAGAAAGAAGGAAAACCTTCAAAAAAAGAAAAAAAAAAAAGAAAACAAATGCAGCCGTCACATCTAAGAATTGGTAAGCTGCAATATAATGAATGTTTGCTTTTTGGGTTTATTATCACTTTAAATAAATAAATAAAAAAGAATATAAAGTGCAGTGTAAAGCATCCATTCAGACTTTTATTTGTTTGGTGAGAATGTCGCTTACAATGTCTTGCGAATGACGCGATGATATAATCACACCGCGGGATAATTATATGCTGTGCAGCTCAGACCGCCAGCGGGGGAAGGGACTCAGTGATAACACGTCTGTGCTTAGAGATTTCTTGGATTTCTTTATTAATGTTTTCTACAATCCAATCTAATTTGCATTTAAATCTTAAAGTCCAAAAAAAAAAAATAAAAATGGATATTTAAATCAGCGAGATTCCAGGTGCATGGAAACATAAGATGTGGAAAAGCTCACGTTTTCTTTTATAATTACAGGTATGTATATAGAAGTGACTACATAGCACTTTACATACTCTGCATTCAGTCCCTGCCTTTAACCACTTCAGCTCCGGAAGATTTACCCCCCTCCCTTTCATGACCAGGCCATTTTTTTTTTTGCAGCACTGCGTTACTTTAACTGTCAATGGCGCGCTCGTGCGACGCTTTGCGCAAATAAAATTGATGTCCTCCCCCCCCCCCATAAATGGAGCTTTCTTTTGGTGGTATTTGATCACCTCTGCTGGTTTTTTTGCGCTTTAAAAAAAAAAAAAAAAAAGAGCGAAAATTTTGTAAAAAAAATATATATACATTTTTTACGATCTGCTATAAAACATACCCAATAAAAAAATTTGAACAATCAAATGTCTTCATCAATTTAGGCCAATATTATCTGCGCTATAAACAAAAAAAAAGCGACAATTAAAAAATATATATATATTTTATTTACTTTCAAATAAAACATATAAAAAAAAAATTTTAAAAATCGAATTTATTTATAAATTCAGGTCAATATTTATTCTGCTATATACTTTTGGTAAAAAAAAAATCCCATTAAGCGTATATTGATTGGTTTGCGCAAAAGTTATCGTGTCTACAAAATAGGGGATAGATTTATGAAATTTTTATTTATTTATTTAAATTTTTTTACTAGTAATGGCGGCGATCAGAGATAGCAGGACTGCGACATTGCAGCGAACAATCGGACACCTAAGATCCCTTTCACACTGGGGCTGTGCCGCGTTAGCAGTAAAGCGCCGTTTTAGTGGCGATTTAACGTTGTTTTAGCTGTGCTTTTTGACTGTTAGCAGGGCGCTTTTAACCCAACGCTAGCAGATGAAGAAAGGGTTAAAAGTGCCTGTGTCGCGGCGTTGCCAAGGCGCTTTGCAGGCGCTTCAGCAGCGCTGCCCATTCATTTCAATGGGCAGGGCATTTTAGGAGTGCTGTATACATGTCAAAAATAAAAATGTTCCGCGATGTAGATCCATTTCACGCCGCCCGACGAGATGAAAAAAGAAGAAAAAAAGTCCCTTTATTAAAAGATAAAAAAATAAAAATGTCCCGCCCTATAAATCCATCTCACACCGCTGATGAGCTGAAAAAAGGGGGAAAAAATGCAAAGCTCCGCCTTCATGGGAGGCTCCCGCCGAGTGATGCTTCTTCCCGGTGACAGCTGTTATATAGCTGAGGGCGGGGCCACTAGGTGATGTAAATGGGCGACCCCGCCTTCTTCTGACGTCACGTGGCGTCTGAGGGAGGCCGGGGTCACCCGTTTACGTCACCGTGCGACCCCGCCCTCAGCTATATAACAGCTGTCACCGAGAAGAAGCGTTACTTGGTGGGAGCCTACCATGGAGGCGGAGCTTTGCATTTTTTTCCCCTTTTTTCAGCTCATCAGCGGCGTGAGATGGATTTATAGGGCGGGACATTTTTATTTTTTTATCTTTTAATAAAGGGACTTGTCCCAAAGTGTCTCCTGTCTTTTTTACTATTTTTGACACTTTTTTTGTGAAATGGTAGGGGTACAATGTACCCGTAATCAATTCACATGGGGGGAGGCCGGGATCTGGGGGTTCCCTTGTTAAAGGGGGCTTCCAGATTCCGATAAGCCCCCCGCCCGCAGACCCCCACAACCACCGGGCAAGGGTTGTGGGGATGAGGCCCTTGTCCCCATCAACATGGGGACAAGATGTTTTGGGGGGGTACCCCAAAACATCCTTCCCATGTTGAGGGCATGTGGCCTGGTACGGTTCAGGAGGGAGGGGCGCTCTCTCGTCCCCCCTCTTTTCCTGCGGCCTGCCAGGTTGCATGCTCAGATAAGGGTCTGGTATGGATTTTGGGGGGACCCCTATGCCATTTTTTTTACATTTTGGCGCAGGGTTCCCCTTAAAATCCATAAAAGACCTGAAGGGTCTGGTATGGATTTTGGGGGGGACCCCTACGCCATTTTTTTTAAATTTGGCACAGGGCTCCCCTTTATATCCATACCAGACCCAAAGGGCCTTTTCCTGCGGCCTACCAGGTTGCATGCTCAGATAAGGGTCTGGTATGGATTTTGGGGGGACCCCTATGCCATTTTTTTAACATTTTGGCGCAGGGTTCCCCTTAAAATCCATAAAAGACCTGAAGGGTCTGGTATGGATTTTGGGGGGACCCCTACGCCATTTTTTTTAAATTTGGCACAGGGCTCCCCTTTATATCCATACCAGACCCAAAGGGCCTGGTAATGGACTGGGGGGGGGGCCCGATGCCGTTTTTTTTCAATGAGTTTTATCTATATTGCTGAGACCCGACAATTCATTACAGCTACGAGCAGTTTTAAATTACTTTTTTCCTTTAGAAATGTCTTTTTGCTGTGGTATTGTTTTAAACACGGGAAAACTGCGCCACTTTACAGGCATACTATAGACACCCCCCAGGCACGGTGTTTAAAGGAATATTTCACTTTTATTGTTTCACTTTAAGAATTATTAAAATCACTGCTCCCGAGAAAACGGCCGTTATTTTAAAACTTTTTTTTTGCATTGATACATGTCCCCTGGGGCAGGATCCGGGTCCCCAAACACTTTTTATGACAATAACTTGCATATAAGCCTTTAAAATTATCACTTTTGATTTTTCATGTTCGTGTCACATAGGACTTTAACGGTGTTCGCGTGTTCGTCCAAATTTTTTGCCTGTTCAGATTTTCTGGTGCAAACTGAACCAGGGGGTGTTCGGCTCACCCTTAAAAAAGACTTCTAGAATCCTGGATAGAAAGAGACTTTTAGAATCCTGAACAGATGTAGACTTCTATATTCCTGATGACTATTTCTACGGATAAAGACTTCTAGAATCCTGGATGGATGAAGACTTCCAGAAACATGAATGAATAGACTTCTACAATTCTGAATGGATAAAGACTTCTAGATTCTTTGAAATAAAGACTTCTACAATAACAGATGAATAAAGATTTCAAGAATGCTGGATGAATGAAGACTTCTCGAATTCTGCATGATAAAGACTTCTAGGATCCTAGCTAGATACAGACTTTTAGATTCTTGGACAGATGTAGACTTCTAGAATCCTGATGAATACATTTCTACAGATAAAGACTTCTACAATCCTGGATAATAAAGACTTCTAGAATTCTGGATGGAGGAGACTTCTAGAATCCTGGCCGAATAACGACTTCTGGATTCCTAGACAATAATGAATTCCAGGATCCTAGATAGATCAAGACTTTTAGAATCCTGGGCAGATGTAGACTTCTAGAATCCTAGATGGATGAAGACTTCTAGAATCCTTGTTATTCATATTCTTCAGCAAAATTCCTCCTATCCAGCCCTGATGATGGGGAAGTGTTGGTGTTGGTGGCTGTTCTATGTTGTCTTGTTTCGAGCAAATGTTTAAAATGACAAATTATTGTACCTTAAATCTTAGATTTTGGTCCCACTAGATAAGGCGATCTCAGACAGGGGGCTGGGGCTGGACTTATTTTGTTGCAATGCTGCTTTAGAACAACTGAGGGAGGAAATTGATAGACTGTTTCAATGTTTATTCAGTCTCTTTCATTGCCCCATTGACAGCATTGATACTAATTGATACTGTACATATGTATACACATTACCTGCATTGTCAGCTCCTTTCCTTCTCTTGTAATCTTCACATGATGCAGCTTTCGGTGGTTGTCTAGTCTCTTCAAATCAAATGTAAATACATACACCCCTTCTCTGCCAAGTTTATATCTCACTTGTAAACTACCTGGAAAAAAGAAATCAATCCATTAAACCTTGTGATCAGTAAATATAAATACTGCATATATACTGAATAAAATCGCTGTTCTGAAAGTAATGCGAAAGTGGGAGTAACTTTTTAGGTCGTTCAAATGTCACATATTGGTAGTAACTCTTCTTCTTCTTCTGTTTCATTGCAGGTAAATAAAGGATTCCAAGCAGAAGCAATGTGCTGTCACTGAGTTCCTGATGAAGGAGGGGCGCAGGCCATCTGACATCCACAGAAGGCTACAGAATGTTTACAGAGATTGCATCATTGCAAAGAGTCACCAATGACAAGCCATTGCTCATGAATAGTGTCATCTCCATAAACATTCTGCAGCCTACTGTGGATGTCGGACGGCCTGCACCCCTCCTTCATCAGGAACTCAATGATGAACTCAATTGGAACTCAATTGCTTCTGCTTGGAATCCATTATTTACTATGAAAAGGAAGAATAATGCCGCGTACACACGAGCGGAATGTCCGTCAGAAAAAGTCCGATGGGAGCTTTTCATCGTATTTTCCGACCACTGTGTATGCTCCATTGGACTTTTTCTGTTGAAAATTCTGATGGACTTAGATAGTGAACATGTTCTAACTTTTTCCGACGGGGCTAATTACTATCGGGAAACCCGCTCCTGTGTATGCTGTTCCGACCTACCAAAAATGGCGCATGCTCAGAAGCAAGTACGAGACGGAAGCTATTGGCTACTGGCTATTGCACTTCCCTTTTCTAGTCCCGTCGTACAAGTTGTAACGTCACCGCGCTCTGGGCGGTCAGACTTTGGTGTGACCGTGTGTAGCCAAGATCGCTTGAGCAGAATTCCATCAGAGTTCCGTAGGAGAAACCTTCGGAGTTTATTCCGACGGCAAAACCGGTTGTGTGTACGCGGCATAATGCCCCGTACACACGGTCGGACTTTGTTCGGACATTCCGACAACAAAATCCTAGGATTTTTTGCGACGGATGTTGGCTCAAACTTGTCTTGCATACACACGGTCACACAAAGTTGTCGGAAAATCCGATCGTTCTGAACGCGGTGACGTAAAACACGTACGTCGGGACTATAAACGGGGCAGTGGCCAATAGCTTTCATCTCTTTATTTATTCTGAGCATGCGTGGCACTTTGTCCGTCGGATTTGTGTACACACGATCGGAATTTCCGACAACGGATTTTGTTGTCGGAAAATTTTATCTCCTGCTCTCCAACTTTGTGTGATGGAAAATGTCCTAAGGAGCCCACACACGGTCGGAATTTCGGACAACACACTCCGATCGGACATTGTCCATCGGAAAATCCGACCGTGTGTACGGGGCATAAGAGTTACTATAGAGGAAGAGTTACGCCACCAACATGTGAAATTTAAACTATGTACACTAAGTTAAAAAAAAGGCTATCTTCACTTTTGCATTACTGTTATTACAGCCCCATACAGAATATATACAAGGACTGCACCAAAAGTAATGCAGAAGTTATATATACACACACACACAGTATATAAAACACAAACATGCAATATTGGGTTTTTTTTCTTTAATGGAACTTCAATTTCTTTGGGGAGAGGATGTTAATGTAAACCTGTAAAAACACCATACACTCCAAGATATATTGGAAATTGAATTTTCATAAGAGCGCTCTGCACATTTCCGGAAACAAATCTTGTTTTCAATTATTTTTGCCCAATAATTACCTGTCTAGGAAGTGATTTATGCTGTCTTGTGTATTTCATGTGTGTAGTTTAATAATTTAGGATCATAGTAAAACTATAACCTAATTACACAGATACCGGACTGGAGCTAAAACATTCCCCTCACATTCTTTCCATGGAAATTGAGGGGGAAACTAGTAGAGTATGGTAAAAACGTGGAGATAAGCATGTTTTTGTGATCATTTTAACAATAAAATATGTTAACATAATAAAAACAAAAAACAAATATACATAAATTACACACACACACACACATATATATATATACAATACACAGTGGATATAAAAAGTCTACACACCCCTGTTAAAATGTCAGGTTTCTGTGATGTAAAAAAATGAGACAAGGATTAATCATTTCAGAACTTTGAAAAACAAACTGAAATATTTTAGGGGGTGAAGTAATAATTTAAAACTAATATAATGTGGTTGCATAAGTGTGCACACCCTCTTATAACTGGGGATGTAGGTGTGTTCAGAATTAAGTAATCACATTTAAACTCATGTTAAATCTAAGATGGATGATGGGCTCAGCAATGGCATGCAATGCCAACCTGCTGCTAACAAAGCAAACAGAATATTGGCATGTATTAAAAAGGGGATCAACTCCAGAGATAAAACGATAATTCTCCCGCTCTACAAGACTCTGGTCCGGCCGCACCTGGAGTATGCTGTCCAGTTCTGGGCACCAGTCCTCAGGAAGGATGGACTGGAAATGGAGCGAGTACAAAGAAGGGCAACAGAAATTTTGCAAAAACACATGTCTGCCAAAAGCATGTGGGAAAATGTGTTCTGGTCCGATGAAACCGAGGTTGAACTTTTTGGCCATAATTCCAAAAGATATATTTGGTGCAAAAACAACACTGCACATCACCAAAAGAACACCATACCCACCGTAAAGAATGGTGGTGGCAGCATCATGCTTTGGGGCTGTTTTTCTTCAGGTAGAACAGGGGCCTTAGTCAAGGTAGAGGGATCTATGAACAGTTCCAAATACCAGCCAATATTGGCTCAGAACCTTCAGGCTTCTGCTAGAAAGCTACTGTAAACATGAAGAGGAACTTCATCTTTCGGCACGACAACGACCCAAAGCAGACATCCAAATCAACAAAGGAATGGCTTCACCAGAAGAAGATTAAAGTTTTGGAATGGCCCAGCCAGAGCCTAGATATGAATCCGATTGAAAATCTGTGGGGTGATCTGAAGAGAGCTGTGCACAGGAGATGCCCTCACAATCTGACAGATTTGGAGTGTTTTTGCAAAGAAGAGCGGGCAAATATTGCCAAGTCAGGATGTGCCATGCTGATAGACTCAGTTTTCAGTTTGTTGTTTAACTGTTTTGTAGAGTTTTTAGGCCACGGTAAAGGAGGTAAAAGTTCTGAAATTATTTATCTTTGTCTCAGTTCTTTACATCACAGAAACCTGACATTTTAACAGGGGTGTAGACTTGTTATATCATATATAAATATATATATATATATATATATATATATATATATATATATATATATATATCTCCATATCCACACAGTATATATATTTTTATTATTTGTTTTTTTTCCACAAAGTCAGCCATATTTTCTCAATTACTTTATATGACGAAAAGAGGACACCCCTCCAACTGATTGAGTTCAAGTTTTTCCAGTGAAGGATACAGCTAATACTACAACATACAAAGACATTGTAGACAATTACGCTCTTCCAACCTTGTGGCAACAGTTTGGGGAAGACTCTGCCCCCATGACTGTGCCCCCGCGTACAAAGCCAGCTCCACAATGACATGATTTGACTAGTTTGGTGTGGAGGAACCCGAGTGTCCTGCACAGAGCCCTCACCTCAACCCTACTAAACACCTTTGGGATAAAGTGGAACCCCAATTTTAAAGTCAGCTCCATAAAGACACGGTTTGATCAGTTTGGTGTGGAGGATTTTAAGTGTCCTTCACAGAACCCTGACCCTAAACCCTACTGAAGACCTTTTGGAAGAATTGGAAGGAGCCAGTCCTTCTCAAACTAACAATTCCATAAAGACATGGCTTGATGAGTTTGGTGTGGAGAAACTAGAGTGGCCTGTACAGAGCCTTGACCTCAACCCTACTGAACAACTTTGAGATGAATTTGAATGCGCCAGGTCTTCTCACCCAACATCTCCATTAAGACACGGTTTTGATGAGTTTGGTGTTGAAGAACTTGAGTATCTGGCACAGAGCCCGGGTATCAACCTTACTGTACACTTTTGGCATGAACTGGAACACGAATTACAAACTAGGTCTTCTCATCCATCATAAAGTACCTGACTTCACAAATCATCTTTTAGTTGAATGGAAAAAAATTCCCAGAGACACTCCAATGTCTTCAGGAAAGCCTTCTATAAAGAGTGGAGGCAGTTATAGCTACAAAGGGGGGTCAACTCCATTTTAATCACTTGGCGACCACACAACGTGCATCTACTGCAGCAGGACAGCCGCTGTGCACTGGATCATGTATCTGGTATGTGATTAGCGCTTCCAGGTCAGGTGCACGTGCGCACCTGCCACCCCGGCTGTGCAGTTTTGGTACAACACAAGCCGATCAGTGGGTCTCAGATGATGATTGATCGCTTAGACCTGCTGATTGGCTCCATCATTCACAGAAGAGAGCTCTGTGTTCGTAAATAACACAGAGCTTGGTACACTGATAGACCACCTTGCTGTTTTTTTTATTCACTGCAAATCAGGGGAGAAAAAAACAAGATCACGTAGTAAAAGCAGCACACAGCACACACATTGTTAGGCGCACTGTTAACCCTTTGATCCCCCCTAGATGTTACCCCTTCCCAGCCAGTGTCATTAGTACAGTGACAGTGTACAGTATTATCACTAATCACTGTATTATGCCGTGTACACACGACCGGACTTTTCCACAGCAAATGAATCCGCCAGACAATTCGATCGTGTGTGGGCTTCACCGGACCTTTGCTGCCAAAAATCAGACGTACTTTAGAAATAGAACATGTTTTAAATCTTTCCGACGGACTCGAGTCCGGTCAAAAAAATCCGCTCGTCTGTATGCTAGTCCAATGGACGAAAACCAACTCTAGGGCAGCTAATGGCTACTGGCTATGAACTTCCTTATTCTAGTCCGGTCGTACGCCATTCGCGTTCGAATCGGTCGGACTTTGGTGTGATCGTGTGTAGGCAAGTCTGTTTTGTCGGAACTCCGTCGAAAGTCCGTCAAAAAGTCCTTCAGAGTTCAGCTGTCGAAAAGTCCGCTCGTGTGTACGCGGCATTAGTGTCACTATTGATATCTTTGTCATATAAAGTAATTGAGAAAATATGGCTGACTTTGTGGGGAAAAAAATAAAATAAAACATATATATATATATATATATATATATATATATATATATATATATATATATATATATATATATATATATATATATATATATATATATATATATATATATAGTGGATATAAAAAGTCTACACACCCCTGTTAAAATGTACAACTCAGTTGAACAAGAAAACTGTCAGTTAGTGTCAGATTGTCCACCACACTACCATAGTCCCATTATAATCTGTGGATCACCACCATTAGTAGTATAAAAAAAAAAGAAAAAACAAAAAAAAAAGTACTATAAAAAAAGAAAGAACAAAAAAACTGTCAGTTAGTGTCAGATTGTCCACCACACTATCATAGTCCCATTATAATCTGTGGATCACCACCATTAGTAGTATAAAAAAAAAGGAAAAAATTCCAGCATATATCTCATAGGTTGTAGGCGGTATAACTTTCAGGCAAACCAATCAATATGCACTTATTGGGATTTTTTTTTAACCATAGCATGTAGCAGAATACATTTTGGCCTAAATTCATGAAGACATATGATTTTATTGCACCTTGCACTTTATTGTATTTTATTGTATATTTGTCACCTTTATTTATCTATATTGATGGATTAATTAGTGATGATACACCATTAGAACTTTTTTCCGAATAGGGTTATTTAGCATAGTTGGCATGACATATCTTCTGCCTTATAATATCTTTTTATGATATTTTGGGTTTGGGATTTTATGTTATATTTACTTATCGATTGACACATTACACTTTAGCGCAGCGTAATTTTTTTCTGTATTATGATTTTATTGGATTTGTTTTTTAGCAGAAAATAAAAAGTTTTGTTTTTGTTTTGTTTTTTCCTTTTTTTATATATAATAAAAAAAACAACAAAAAAAAAACAGTGGTGATCAAATACCACCAAAAGAAAGCTCTATTTTTGTGAAAAAAAAAATGATATAAATTTAGTTTGAGCACAGCGTTACATGACCGCGCAATTGTCAGCTTTAACGCGTCTACACATGCATTAATTCACCGCAGTGAATCACTTAGGTGAGTGGGCCCTAATTAATCTTTCTCCAAGGTTCTTTAAAAAGTTGCTGCCTAAATTCAGAAAAGTGCGTTCATTCATTCATCATCATCGTTGGAATGCAAAAGAGCAAACAATAAAATCGACAAAATAAATAAATAAATAAATAAAACATTTTGGTTAAAGTTGTATTTGAAGCCCAAAATATGAAAACACTAAGAAAGAAAAAAAAAAAGGAATTCTCGTAAAACGGCTAATTATCCCGACTGCCAACAGCATTTGTTTGTGTTTGTTAAAAAGTAGCTTTATACTGACATTGTTTCTGTTGTTGTAATATTTTAATTACTAGACTTCTAAGACATGTATTGTATTTACTACCCAGGAGAGACGTGTGGGGATGTAATTATATTTTACTGTCTATGTGACACTTGTGATTATTTATTGTGCTTGTATTATGTTTGTTTTTCTGTTTTTTTTTTGTTTTGTTTTTTCAACTCAACCGCTTTGAATAATGCGACTTTACAATATATTCATGATATTTTTTTTTTTTTTTTCAGTACAGTGTTAAAACAGCAGAAAAAAAAAAAAGTTAAAGTGTAAGTAAACCCAAAATCTATATTTCAGTGTGTTTTATATCATTAGTGCTCTGGATTGAGACAAGTGCACACTACAGAGGGATGTGCTTTGTTCATATTTCATGGTTTACAATGGCGCAGTCATGCAATGCTGTACCCAAATTAAATTTATATAATTTTTTTTCACATAAATAGACTTTTATTTGGGTGGTATTTGATCACCACTGTTTTTTTTTTTTGTTTTTTTTTTTATTATTATATACACGAATAAAGACTGAAAATTTAGAAACAAATTATATATATTTTTTTTATAACCATATAATTTTTATTATTCACTTTTCATAGAGATTATTATATCTAACTCATGTATTGTTGAGTTTCATTTATTAATTAATTTTTTCAGCGCGGCTTTTCTATTTCCCATATATATTTTTTTTAAATTCTGCTACATGCCTCTGTTAAAAAATCCCAATAAGTGTATATTAATTGGTTTGTGTGAAAGTTGTAGCATCTACAAATGATGGTTTATAGTATAGACGCTATACTGGTAATGGCGGCGATGATCAGCAACTTGCGACTGTGATAGGGTGGTGGTTCATCTGGTGCTGGGAGGGTCACTAACTGACAGTGACACGAATACAGTGATCAGTGATAATACTATACACTGTCACTGTACTAAGGACACCGGCTGGAAAGCATCGAGGGGCAATCAAGGGGTTAGCTGTGTGTCTAATAATATTTAATGTGTGCTGCTTTTATTTGCTTTACCCTGCTTCTCGCAGGGAGAAGAAACAGCCAGATCGCTGTTCACTGCACACAGAGCGTATGCTGATTTTGTACGTTCGCCCGCTGACAAAGAAACGATCGGTCTACAATTTTAATGGTCGGTTTATTTAAACAAAGAGAGACAGAATAACAACAAAAATATCCAGAAAAACACATTTTAAAAAAAGTTATAAATTGATTTGAATTTTAATGAGTGAAATAAGTATTTGATCCCCTATCAATCAGCAAGATTTCTGGCTCCCTGGTGTCCTTTAGAAAGGTAACGAGCTGAGATTAGGAGCACTCTCATAAAGGGAGTACTCAAAATCTCAGCTTGTTACCTGTATAGAAGACACCTGTCCACAGAAGCAATCAACTAATCGGATTCCAATCTCTCCACCATGGCCAAAGAGCTGTCCAAGGATGTCGGGGACAAGATTGTAGATCTACACAAGGCTGGAATGGGCTACAAGACCATCGCTAGGCAGCTTGGTGAGAGGGTGACAACAGTTGGTGCGATTGTTTGCAAACGGAAGAAACACAAAATAACTATCAATCTCCGTCGGTCTGGAGCTCCATACAAGATCTCACCTCGTGGAGTTTCAATGATCATGAGAACGGTGAGGAATCAGCCCAGAACTACACAGGAGAATCTTGTCAATGATCTCAGCTGGGACCATAGTCACCAAGAAAACAATTGGTAACACACTACGCCGTGAAGGACTGAAATCCTGCAGCCCCCGCAAGGTCCCCCTACTCAGGAAAGCACAAGTACAGACCATCTGAAGTTTGCTAATGAACATCTGAATGATTCAGAGGAGAACTGGATGAAAGTGTTGTGGTCAGGGGAGACCAAAATCAAGATCTTTGGCATCAACTCAACTTGCCGTGTTTGGAGGAGGAGGAATGCTGCCTAAGACCCCAAGAACACCACCCCCACCGTCCAACATGGAGGTGGAAACGTTATGCTTTGGGGGTGTTTTTCTGCTAAGGGGACAGGACAACTTCACCGCATCAAAGGGACGATGAACGGGGCCATGTACCAAAAAATCTTGGGTGAGAACCTCCTTCCCTCAGCCAGGGCATTGAAAATAGTTCGTGGATGGGAATTCCAGCATGACAATGACCCAAAACACACGGCCAAGGCATTAAAAGAGTGGCTCAAGAAGAAGCACATTAAGGTCCTGGAGTGGCCTAGCCAGTCTCCAGACCTTAATCCCATGGAAAACACGTGGAGGGAGCTGAAGGTTCGAGTTACCAAACGTCAGCCTTGAAACCTTAATGGCTTGGAGAGGATCTGCAAAGAGGAGTGGGACAAAATCCCTCCTGAGATGTGTGCAAACCTGGTGGCCAACTCCAAGAAACGTCTGACCTCTGTGATTGCCAACAAGGGTTTTGCCACCAAGTACTAAGTCATGTTTTGCAAAGGGGTCACATATTTATATAATATGCATATAAAACATAGATACATATAATAATGTATAGTGATATGTATATATGATAGATAGATAGATAGATAGATAGATAGATAGATAGATAGATAGATAGATAGATAGATAGATAGATAGATAGATAGATAGATAGATAGATAGATAGATAGATAGATACTGATCAATTGATCAATTGATTATTCTTATGGTCTTTACATATTAGAAAGCTCTAAACCACATAATATTTTTGGAAAGTGATTTTTTTTTTTTTGTATTTTATAGTTTATACCTATTTCACAATATTGCTGGCAGTAGATAATAATGTTGGAATCCCTGGGGACTTAATCAACCCCCGAACACCTTTGTTCTCGGCGCCTCTCGCTCTGAGCTCCTGGTGATAATTATGGAGCCACACAGAAGAATCCCAATGAGTCTTAGCGTCCCACATCAGCTAATTATTAAGCAAGAGATTTGCCAGGTATCATCTTAATTTATCTACTGTTTTTCTTGTTTCTTTTTTTTTTTGTTTTATATTTTTTAATCACATCATTTGCACCAAGTCAGCTCTGTATCATTAGGCATGGCACGTGACACACAGGTAGGGAAGCTTCTCATGGATATCGATGGAGGAGTAGTCACCTAAGTTTAAGAAATAATTCCTATTCAAATTATTTTGTACCTGTTTATTAAATATTTATATTGTATTATTTATGTATGTATTATTTACTATTTATTATTTACCTATTTTATTTATTGTGTATGTACAGCATGTACTTATTTATTATGTGCTTATAATGTATTATTAACTGATTAAGAATTATTTATTTTGTCCTTATTCTATTTATTATGCACTGGTTAATTGTATACCTATTATGTTATTTGTATTTATTTATATATTCTATACTTATGTACTTTTTTATTATGTACGTAATGTACGTATAATAATGTATTATTGTTTATTATTTACTTATTATGTAATATTTATTTGTTAATTATGTGCTTACGCTCCGTATTATGCTTGTGACTAAAAATAATTTTTTTTTTTTTTTACTATGTTTTTTTTTTTACTTTGTTAATTAATAAACCTGTTTTTTTTTTGTTTTTTTTTTGGCCTGGGATTATTTGTAAAATACACAATGAGTCCCTCGTACTGAAAGGTTTGCACTGAACACACTGGAGACCCGCATTTGGCCTTCTAAAAAAAAGATTTGTTTTTTTCGATGATGAAAGTTCCGACCTCAGGCAAAAACCGATTGGTATTACATTATCTCCGCGGCACGCGGTAATCTGCACAGAGCGGCAATATGATGAGTAACTAAACCAGCTCATAATGCAACACTCATAACAGGGGGGGGGGGGGGGTGGGGGGGTCTCTCTGACGTGTAGCCGATTCCCTTATCTCACCCACATCCGACCTCTGCGCTGACCCTGGAGGGCGCCGAAAAGCTTAATGCCACTGGTGACTAATTAATGTTTATTTTCTCTTCCGCAGTTTAAATTGGTTTCTTAGATTAGCGTAATTAGTCGACTTATTGAACTGAATGCACGGAACTATTTCTTATTAAATTCTATATGTACCATCAGATACACTTATGAAATATTTCTATGTGTTATGCAGCTGTAGCCGAGACTAAACCAACAAAAAAGGAAAAGTTAACTTGGGATTTTTAAGGCGCCAAAAATCAACTAAACATGTTTTGTATCAAATGCTTAACAAAACTTATTAGAGATTTCCATAAAAATTCATAAAAAAAAAAAATACATCTAAAGGAAAGTCCTTTGAAACAATGTATACTTTAAATTATGCATAATATTGTTCAGAAATGTCACAAGTATATTGTTCAAAGACATTGTTTCAACATGTTTCGCCTCAAATATGGCTTCCTCAGGAGATTATATCACAACATACATGATGCATCAACAATAGAATTTGGAGTGTGGTGACCGGTATCTCATGAATGGTTCGGTATAAAATAATTCAGCACTGAATATCAAGAATCCTTTTGGTCCAAACAGCTGCGACACCATGCAGGGGTCCTCACGCGGTATAAATAAGCTGCAGGAGGGGCAAAAGAAGTGGCCCTAATCAAAGAGGACAAAACCTGGCCAAACAGCTATAGTCCATTATGTGTCAAGTCCTATTCGGCAACTGAAGTCAGCTAGTGATGTTGGTATGGCCCTTAACCAACTGGAATGGTGGACTGCATGCATAGGCCAAGACTTGTATCCAAGACTAATGCAGCCAGTGATGACCGATATATATATATATATATATATATATATATATATACTGTATATATATATATATACATATATACACAGGGCTTTTTTTCTCAGAGAATAGGTGCAGGTCTTCCCATCTTCTGAGTAACCTCTTGTCTCCACCCCCTACAGACCTCCAAGCACCTTCCGCCTGCCTTTACACGCACATTTACTTTAATGGCATCCCAGTCTTAGTCCGTAGGGTTCAATATTGAGTTGGCCCACCCTTTGCAGCTATAACAGCTTCAACTCTTCTGGGAAGGTTGTCCACAAGGTTTAGGAGTGTGTCTATGGGAATGTTTGACCATTCTTCCAGAAGTGCATTTGTGAGGTTAGGAAATGATGTTGGACAAGAAGGCCTGGCTCGCAGTTTCTGCTCTAATTCATCCCAAAGGTGTTCTATCGGGTTGAGGTCAGGACTCTGTGCAGGCCAGTCAAGTTCCTCCACCCCAAACCCCCTCATCCATATCTTTATGGACCTTGCTTTGTGCACTGGTGCGCAGTCATGTAGGAACAGGAAGGGGCCATCCCCAAACTCTTCCCACAAAGTTGGGAACGTGAAAATATCTTGGTATGCTGATGCCATAAGGAGTTCCCTTCACTGGAACTAAGGGGCCAAGCCCAACCCCTGAAAAACAACCCCCCACCATAATCCCCCCTCCACCAAATGATTTGGACCAGTGCACAAAGCAAGGTCCATAAAGACAGGGATGAGTGAGTTTGGGGTGAAGGAACTTGACTGGCCTGCACAGAGTCCTGACCTCAATCTGGTAGAACACATTTGGAATGAATTCGAGTGGAGACTGCAAGCCAGGCCTTCTCGTCCAACATCAGTGTCTGAACTCACAAAAGTAATTCTGGAAGAATGGTCAAACATCCCCATAGACACACTCCTAAACCTTGTGGACAGCCTTCCCTGAAGAGTTGAAGCTGTTATAGCTGCAAAGGGTGGGCCAATACAATATAGTGTATATAAAATGTCTTTATTGAACCAAAGTTCAAACAAACATTCCATTACATGATGTGTAAGCTCATTACATTTCAGGCTCACAAGCTTCCGCCCTTCTTCAGATCAAACACACATCTAAAGTCAAAGTTACACACAAGGCTTAAATACCATCACTTTACACATTTGGAATCAATTATGTGATTAGTAATCGATCAAATGCAAATTAAATCCTCAACAACAATAGATCCCGCCATCGACGACAGACTCCCCTAAAAACGAAGCAACATAATACCTCCCCACCCCAGCAACAGCAGCCCCCTCCAGCAACAACAGATCTCCCTGCAGCCAGCATTCATAGACCCTCCAGCAGCCAGCAAGAATGTTGCATCAGTGCTGGAGGTGCCAGAACTGGGTTCCCCCGCATTCTTGCTGAAAAAAGCCATATATATATATATATATTTGTGTGATATCACATGCTTCACATACATCCCATAAATCACACACATCCCATACATCACATACATCCCATGCATCACATACATCACATACATAACATACATCACATACATCACACACATCACATACATCACATACATCCCATACATCACACACATCACATACATCACATACATCCCATACATCCCATACATCACATACATCACACACATCCCATACATCACATACATCCCATACATCACATACATCCCATACATCACATACATCACATACATCCCATACACCACACACATCCCATACATCACATACATCACATACATCCCATACATCACACACATCACATACATCACACACATCACATACATCCCATACATCACACACATCACATACATCACACACATCACATACATCACATACAAGCACGTGGGCTGGGTGTGAGAGGTGGATCAGCAGGATGAGTGTGCCAGGACAGGTAGATGTGTCTTATCTCTGCTTCCTTTCATCACCACTCTGCATATCACACATATCACAGTTGAGAAGAGGGTACAGGGGTGCAACAGAAGGGAAGGAGGGTACAGCAATTGGGCAGATGAAAAGCGGGGTTCAGTGTGGGGCAGAAAAACAGGGAGGTAGAGCAGTGGGGCAGATGTGAAAGGAGATGTATTGGTCGGGCAGATGAGCAGGGGGTACAGAGGTGAGACAGATGTGCAGGAGGTACATTGGTGGGGCAGATGAGAAAGCGGGTTACAGTGGTGGGGCAGATGAGAAAGCGGGTTACAGTGGTGGGGCAGATGAGCAGATGGTTCAGTGTTAGGGCAGATGAGAAGGTAATTCAGTAGTGAGACAGAAGAGCATGGGGATACGGCGGTGGAGCAGATGTGCAGGGAGGTAGAGTGGTGGGCAGATGACAAAAGGGGTACATTGATGGGGCAGATGAGCAGGGGGGTTTACAGTGGTGGGACAGAAGAGCAAGGGGGTACAGTGGTGAGAGGGATGAGAAGGGGGTCCAGGGTGGGACGGAAAAGCAGGGGAGTACAGTGATGGGGCAGAGAAGCAGGGGGGTTCAGTGTTGGGGCAGAGGAGAAAGGAGGTACATTGGTGGGACAGATGAGCAGGGGGTTTACAGTGGTAGGATAGAAGAGCAGGGGGTACAGTCGTGGGGCAGATGAGCAGATAAGTTCAGTGTTAGGACAGATGAGAAGATGTTTCAGTGGTAGAGCAGATGTGCATGGAGGTACAGTGGTGGGGCAGATGAGTAAGGGGGAACATTGGTGGGGCAGATGAGCAGGGGGGTAGAGTGGGGGGACAGATGAGCAGGGGGGTAGAGAGGTGGGGCAGATGAGCAGGGGGTTACAGTGGTGGGGCAGATGTGCAGGGGGTACAGAAGTGGGGCAGATGTGCAGGGTAGTACAGTGGTGGGACAGATGAGCGGGGGGGTACAGTGGTGGGACAGTTGTACAGGGGGTTACAGTGGTGGGACAGATGTACAGGGGGTTACAGTGGTGGGGCAGATGTGCAGGGTAGTACAGTGGTGGGACAGATGAGCAGGGGGGTACAGAGGTGGGGCAGATGTGCAGGGGGGTACAGTGGTGGGACAGATGAGCAGGGGGGTAGAGAGGAGGGGCAGATGTACAGGGGGTTACAGTGGTGGTGCAGATGTACAGGGGGTTACAGTGGTGGTGCAGATGTACAGGGGGTAGAGAGGAGGGGCAGATGTACAGGGGGTTACAGTGGTGGTGCAGATGTACAGGGGGTTACAGTGGTGGTGCAGATGTACAGGGGGTTACAGTGGTGGGGCAGATGAGCGGGGGGGTAGAGAGGTGGGGCAGATGTATAGGGGGTTACAGTGGTGGGGCAGATGTGCAGGGTAGTACAGTGGTGGGAAAGATGAGCGGGGGGGGGTTACAGTGGTGGTGCAGATGTACAGGGGTATACAGAGGTGGGGCAGATGAGCAGGGGGGGGTAAAGAGGTGGGGCAGGTGTGAAGGTGCAGGAATTAGGGCTGATCTGAGCTGATCTGATGTTCATTTCTCACTACTAGTTTAGTTTACAGCATTTACTTTATAAAAAAAAATCCTTTTCGTGATTGAGAGTGTGAAGTTGACATTTTTCTGTTATAAAATCGGCACGTTCAATTTCTCTGAAAACATTTTTCGGCACACTGTGCTCAAAAGGTTGCCTACCCCTGATCTAGGGATAAGATTTACCGAAATGATGTTGAATTGAAAAACATGTTCCCACGAACACGGCCGGCCTTCTACATAAAGATTACTCATAAGTGTCAGCAGTATATAAATAAGTATAATGGATTCAAATGTTTCAATGTATTCTTTCATACTAAGTTAGGTGACTAATTCCCCCCCATCTCTCCAGATGGAAATAAAGATAGAGTACGGCTCTTTCTAAAATAGAGTGGAAATAAAGTTGCAATCTACTATGCTTGTTACCGGCTCTGCAACCACAATAGATGCAGATTGCAGGTACATTTTGTCTATAGGCTTGCTGTGTGTAGCACGTTTCCATAAACAGGGGGTTCAAACAATCGTGTTACATTGTATCCAAATTCTGAAAGTGAGCTGGAGAAAAATGATATATATACACACATTTTTTTTTGTTTTAATAATAATACATACAGTACCGAAGGCAGGAGATGAGTGGCACTCTGCTCTCAAAGTTAGTCAGAAAATTAAGTCCTGCTAGATCACTTCAGGCCGGCCCCTTTTGCAGGTATAGCTATGTAAAACAATACAGATAAAAGCCTATGCTGTTTAAAATCCAGGAATACACTGCCTCAACTCTGCCCTGCATATGCTCAGTCGCTCTCTATTTCTTAGCACTGTGCCGAAAATCAGAGTCACTAGCGGGCGATCTGCTGACAGCCTAAAGAGTTACTGCTGCTCATGGGTTCTGGGCTTCAGCAAATCAGCAGCCCCTGGCAAAAAGAGGAGGAATGCTGGAGGCAATTTTTAGAACACTCTAATTTTGGTAACATAACTATTATTGTGGGATGTACAGTATCTCACAAAAATTAGTACACCCCTCACATTTTTGTAAATATTTTATTCTATCTTTTCATGTGACAACACTGAAGAAATGACACTTTGCTACAATGTAAAGTATTGAGTGTACAGCTTGTATAACAGTGTAAATTTTTGCCATTTTCCCTCCCCGGTGTCATGTGACTCATTAGTGTTACAAGGTCTCAGGTGTGAATGGGGATCAGGTGTGTTAAATTTGGTGTTATCGCTCTCACTCTCTCATACTGGTCACTGGAAGTTTAACATGGCACCTCATAGCAAAGAACTCTCTGAGGATCTGAAAAAGGAATTGTTGCTCTACATAAAGATTGCCTAGGCTATAAGAAGATTGCCAAGACCCTGAAACTGAGCTGCAGCACGGTGGCCAAGACCATACAGCGGTTTAACAGGACAGGTTCCACTCAGAACAGGCCTCGCCATGGTTGACCAAAGAAGTTGAGGTCACGTGCTCAGCGTCATATCCAGAGGTTGTCTTTGGGAAATAGACGTATGAGTGCTGCCAGAATTGCTGCAGAGGTTGAAGGGGTGGGGGGTCAGCTTGTAAGTGCTCAGACCATACACCGCACACTGCATCAAATTGGTCTGCATGGCTGTCGTCCCAGAAGGAAGCCTCTTCTAAAGATGATGCACAAGAAAGCCCACAAACAGTTTGCTGAAGACAAGCAGACTAAGGACATAGATTACTGGAACCAGTAATCCATGTGGTCTGATGAGACAAGATAAACTTATTTGGTTCAGATGGTGACAAGCGTGTGTGGCGGCAACCAGGTGAGGAGTACAAAGACAAGTGTGTCTTGCCTACAGTCAAGCATGGTGGTGGGAGTGTCATGGTCTGGGGCTATATGAGTGCTGCCGCCACTGGGGAGCTACAGTTCATTGAGGGAACCATGAATGCCAACATGTACTGTGAGATACTGAAGCAGAGCATGATCCCCTCCCTTCAGAGACTGGGCCGCAGGGCAGTATTCCAACATGATAACGACCCCAAACACATCTCCATGACGACCACTGCCTTGCTAAAGAAGCTGAGGGTAAAGGTGATGGACTGGCCAAGCATGTCTCCAGACCTAAACCCTATTGATCATCTGTGGGACATCCTCAAATGGAAGGTGGAGGAGCACAAGGTCTCTAACATCCACCAGCTCCGTGATGTCGTCATGGAGGAGTGGAAGAGGACTCCAGTGTCAACCTGTGAAGCTCTGGTGAACTCCATGCCAGAGAGGGTTAAGGCAGTGCTGGAAAATAATGGTGGTCACACAAAATTTTGACACTTTGGGCCCAATTTTGGACATTTTCACTTAGGGGTGTACTCACTTTTGTTGCCAGCGGTTTAGACATTAATGGCTGTGTGTTGAGTTATTTTGAGAGGACAGCAAATATACACTGTTATACAAGCTGTACACTCACTACTTTACATTGTAGCAAAGTGTCATTTCTTCAGTGTTGTCATGAAAAGATAGAAGAAAATATTTACAAAAATGTGAGGGGTTTACTCACTTTTGTGAGATACTGTATATAATATAATAATATATAATTTATTTTTTTAACTATATTTATATGTACTGTATATATATATATATATATACATATATATATATATATATATATATATATATATATATTTATATTTTATATATATGCTATTATTTTTGATTTTGAGTTTAATACTGCTTTTTTATTATTTAATCTCTCTTTTATTATGTAAACAAGTTACAAGCAATAAAACTCACATTGAAATATCCACATTATATTTTTACAATGTACAAAATGTACAATTATTCTCCCCATTTCCCCCTCCCAAGTAAAGGGAAGAAAGCAACCCCCTCTCTCCCCCCCCCCCTTAACCCTTAGACCTCCCTCACATTCCTCCAACCCTTGGATTCTTTAAACTCCATCCATTTTCCCCATATGTTCCAATATGTCTCTAATGAATCCTTTACTTTATGAATTGTTTCCTATATGGCTCTCACCATTTCCACTCTTAATACTGCTTTAAGCATTTTTTCATACTATTTATTCCGGTAAACCTACAGCCACAGGACCGTGCACTGGAATAATATATATAATCCTCAAGCCTTGTCCAAAAACATCGATAAATCTGTATATGAACGCTCGAAAATTCACCTTGTCAGCTGATCGAGAAAATGCCCATAAATTCCCCCGGTTGCTTAGCGAGTCAGAATTAGAGAACGCTCTCCAAGATTAAAATTTTGTGCAGCAAAACAATAAAAATGATTAAGAACACTTTTAATTTATTGAAATCTCATGTCTTTGAGCGCAGAGCGTTAATGAGCTCAAAGAAAAAATAATTAAGGTAGGACTTAATTAAAGGAAAGGAGGCCAGACATTAGCAAATATTATTGGCGCGGCGGAGGACAAATTGTTGTGAGACATTTCTGTATACACAACATTTTTTCTTGAGATTTAGGAGAGGCATCATCCTAATTAATTTCTTATCTCACCCATGCAAGCTATTTCTGCTGTTGTGCAGGCTTGAAATATGTCCTGTTGGTTTCTTTTTGGGTCAAGAGAGTCGGGATTTAGTTCTCCTCTGGGTATTACTGCCCATTGCTCAGGAGGGAAAGCCACTCAACTCCAATCACAAACAGCCAGCTCCAGACACTTACCCGGGGGATGGGGGGGGTTACAGGTAACCTTACATGGTCTTCTTACTGCTAAGTTGGTAATTGCTGTAGAAAACAAGCATCTGTTCTGTAAAAATGCCAAGCCCTTGAGAAGAGGTGTCCGAGGGGTGATATGATCACTTTGTATACATTAATGGTCTTCATATACAGTACTGTGCAAACGTTTTAGGCAGGTGAGAATACATGCTGTAATGTAAGAACGCTTTCAAAAATATATATATTTTAGTTGCTTGTTTTTATCAGTTTAAAAAAATGCAAAGTGAGCGAACAGAAGAAAAATCTAAATCAGATCAATATTTGGTGCGACCGCCCTTTGACTTCAAACCAGCATTAATTGTTACACTCGCAGACGTTCTACACTTGCGCAAAGTCAGGGACTTTGTAGGATTAGAGTCAGGTGAATGATTAACCAATTATACCAAGCAGATGCTAATGATCATCAATTTCATATGTAGGTTGAAACACAGTCATTAACTTAAACAGAAACAGCTGTATAGGAGGCTTAAAACTGGGTGAGGAACAGCCAAACTCTGCTACTAAGGTGAGGTTGTGGAAGACAGTTTGATATCACAGGTCATACACCATGACAAGACTGAGCACAGCAACAAGACAAAAGGTAGTTATACTGCATCAGCAAGGGCTCTCCCAGGCAAATATTTCAAAGCAGCCTGGGGTTTCAAGATGTGCTGTTCAAGCTCTTTTAAAGAAGCACAAAAAACGGGCAACGTTGAGGACCGTAGACACAGTGGTCAGCCGAGAATACTTAATGCAGCAGATGAAAGACAAACTATGCTTACTTCCCTTCCACACCAGAAGATGTCCAGCAGTGCCATCAGCACAGAACTGGTGGAAACCAGTGGGACCCAGGTACACCATCTAGAAGTCTGGCCAGAAGTGGTCTTCATGGCAGAATTGCGGTCAAAAAGCCAAACCTAATACAGTATGTGGAAACAGGACTAAGCGACTCAACTATGCATGAAAATATAGGAACTGGGGTGCAGAAAAATGGCAGCAGGTGCTCTGGACTAATGAGACAAAATATTGAACTATTTGGCTGTAGCTGTTGGTGAAGGGCTGGAGACCAGTACAATAATGAGTGTCTGCAGCCAACTGTGAAGCATGGTGGAGGTTCCTTGCAAGTTTGGGGCTGCATTTCTGCAAATGGAGTTGGAGATTTGGTCAGGAGCAATGGTGTCCTCAACGCTGAGAAATACAGGCAGATACTTCTCCATCATGTCATACCATCAGGGAGGCGTGTAATTGGACACAAATTTTTTCTGCAGCTGAAAAACGACCCCAAACCTACTGCCAATGTCATTAAGAACTATCTTCAAGGAGTCCTGGTAGTGATGGTTTGGCCCCCACAGAGCCCTAAGTCTCAAAAACATTGAGTCTGAGATTACATGAAGATACAGAAGGATTTGAGGCAGCCGACATCCACAGAAGATCTGAGGCTAGTTCTCCAAGATGTTTGGAATAACCTACCTGCCGAGTTCCTTCAAAAACTGTGTGCAAGCGTACGTAGAAGAACTGATGCTGGTTTAAAGGCAAAGGGTGGTCACCCCAAATATTGATTTGATTTGGATGTATCTTCTGTTTATTTAGTTTTCATTTTGCTAATTGATAAAAATAAACTATTAAACACTTCTATTTCTGAAAGCATTCTTCATTTACAGCATCTTTTCACACCTGCCTAAAACGTTTGCGCAGTAGTGCAATAGTCAACATCCATAGGTGTTGTGCAGCCTATTGCATTGGGGCGTACACCCTAAAGCTTAAACATACGTGTGTGTCTACAGATATATGACCCTGGCACATCGATCTTCTTACTGGCACAGTGAAAGAGAAGAGCGTAAACACTTCTCTTGTGGCAGAGCCGGTAAGAGGGAGATCTTATCCATCTTCCTGCCGGCACACAGAGCGATAATGCTAATGCGCATGGGCTGATTAGGGCGTGCCCAGGCACATTCGGCACACCCTGTGCGCACGACTATGTCAACATCACACAATTACAATTTAAAAGGTTCATTTTGATCAATATATCAACCTATTTCATGCCTAAATACTACTCATAATGCCATGCCTTGCACCACTGTCCTTTGTCACGAGTTAGACATTTTATGCATGGTGTATACTCGTTGCAAATGGTGGAATAGTATACTAATTTCAAAGCTTTTCACAGACAATCTAGTTTGCTCCCTCAGGATTGACAGACGGAGATATCCCTACAAAGGTCATATAGCAAAATATTTAAAACCGTACACCTTATTTTGAGATCGAGCATCATATCCAGCATGTAAACCAAATTGCATACAAAAGAACTTTAGCACATCCACGTGTTATTCATAATGAACCAGAACCGTTACAGCCACTTCCACGGCTGATACAAGGCAAACGAGGACAACGCTGGCCAGCAATCCCATCAGGATAGACCACCACTCCTAATCAGGGTCCAGATAAGAGCATACAGGTCAAAACACTTGCTAAATAAAGACATCAGGATGGAACACAACTCCTAATCAGAGTCTAGATACGAAAATAAGTAGAAAATAACAAAACACTTGCTAAATATAGACCTATCAGTCCTTCAATTACTCTATTTGACATAGGGATCTTGCAAATAGTGTATGTGGAGTAATTGAGTGACTGATGACTCTATATTTAGCTAGTGTTTGACCTGTATGCTCTTATCTAGACCCTGATAAGAGCAGTGTTCCATCCTAATGGGATTGCTGGGCAAGGTTGTCCTCATTTGCCCCGTGTCTGCCTGTGGAAGTGGTTTAAATGGTTCTGGTTCAATACAAATAAGACGTGGATGTACTAAGGTTCTTACGTATGCAATTTGACTTATAGGCTGGATATGTTACTAGATCTCAAAATGATGTGAAAGATCCTGGTTTTAAATAGTTGTTATATAACCTTTGCAAAGATACACTGTACTACCAAAATTATTGGGACACCTGCCTTCACACGCACATGAACTTTAATGGCATCCCAGTCTTAGTCCATAGGGCTCAATATTGAGTTGGCCCACCCTTTGCAGCTATAACAGCTTCAACTCTTCTGGGAAGGCTGTCCACAAGGTTTAGGAGTGTGTCTATGGGAATGTTCGACCATTCTTCCAGAAGAGCATTTGTGAGGTCAGGCACTGATATGGACGTGAAGGCCTGGCTTGCAGTCTTCGCTGTAATTCATCCCAAAGGTGTTCTATCCAGTTGAGGTCAGGACTCTGTGTAGGCCAGTTAAGTTCCCCCACCCCAAACTCACTCATCCATGTCTTTATGGACCTTGCTTTGTGCATTGGTCCAAATCATTTGATGGAGGGGGGATTATGGTGTGGGGTTGTTCTTCAGGGGTTGGGCTTGGCCCCCTTAGTTCCAATGCAGTGCACGCTTAAGGTGTCTGCATACCAAGACATTTTGGACAATTTCAGGCCCACAACTTTGTGGGAACAGTTTGGGGATGGCCCCTTCCTGTTCCAACATGACTGCGCACCAGTGCACAAAGCAAGGTCCATAAAGACATGGATGAATGAGTTTGGGATGGAGGAACTTGACTGGCCTGCACAGAGTCCTGACCTCAACCCGATAGAACACCTTTGGGATGAATTGAGACTGGGAGCCAGGCCTTCTCGCCCACATCAGTGCCTGACCTCACGAATGTGCTTCTGGAAACATTCACATAGACACACTCCTAAACCTTGTGGACAGTCTTCCCAGAAGAGTTAAAGCTGCAAAGGGTGGGCAAACTCAATATTGAACCCTACAGACTAAGACTGGGATGCCATTAAAGTTCATGTGCGTGTAAAGACAGGCGTCATAAAATGTTTGGTAATATAGTATATCTTATATGGAGTAATTGAGTGACTGATGGGTCTATATTTAACTAGTGTTTGACCTGTATGCTGTTCTCTAGACCCTGATAAGAGTAGTATTCCATCCTAATGGGATTGCTGGCCAAGGTTGTCCTCATTTGCCCCGTGTCTTCCCGTGGAAGTGATTTAAATGGTTTAGGTTCAATACAAATAATATGTGGAAGTTCTTATGTATGCAATTTGATTTATATGCTGGGTATGTTACAAGATCTCAAAATGATGTGTACGATTCTGGTTTGAATTATTTGTTATATAACAAAGAGATATCTTTGCAGAGATATCACCTGTGTATCCTGAGGAAGTGGATCAAGTTGTTCTTGAAGTGCATTGAACATGGGATATTGTTCTACCATTTGCCAGCAGTAACTTTGGGCACTGAACCATTTCCTATTTTTCCCAACAGCCAGTTTCCTTATTCCAATGTCAGTACCTGAGCTGATATAGCTACACCCATCATACCTTAGTGGTTGGCACTTCTGTCTTTCATTACTGAGGTACTTGGTTTCTGTCTAAGCCAGTACACTACCTGCATATAGTTTGTGTGTTCTTTCATGCTACAAAGACATGCTGGTAGGTACAGTAGAATACAATGGTATAGCCACATTCCAATACCGTTATAACTCTGAAGGCATCATAACTGATTTTGCTTAGTTTCAGAAATGATTTCTTAATTTTTTTTTACAAGGTTAAAAAGTTCTATCATGTGACTATGTGTCTCTTCTTTCTGATAGTGGGGGCGAGGTTACAGGACACTGCACAGACATCCTGTTTAGCCCAAGCTAGGATGCAAGCTGTTTTTGAGCAGGGAGCGTGTTTAAGAGGCAGGCTATTATTGGGAGGAGGTGTGTGCTAGAGGTAGGCTGTGATTTGTAGTAGGCGTGTGCCAGAGGCAGGCTGCGATTGGCAGGGGGTGTGTGCCAGAGGTAGGCTGTGATTGATTAGGGAGTGTGTGCCAGAGGCAGGCTGTGATTGGGAGGCTGTGTGTGCCAGAGGAGGGCTGTGATTGGTTGGGGTGTTTGTCAGAGGAGGGCTGTGATTGGGAGGGTGTGTGTGCAAGAGGCAGGCTGTGATTGGGAGGAGGTGTGTGCCGGGGGCAGGCTGTGATTGGTTGGGGAGTGTGTGCCAGAGGTAGGCTGTGATTGGTTGGGGAGTGTGTGCCAGAGGCATGCTGTGATTGGGAGGAGGTGTGTGCCAGAGGAGGGCTGTGATTGGGAGGGGGTGTGTGCCAGAGACAGGCTGTGATTGGGAGGGGGTGTGTGCCAGAGGGAGGCTGTGATTGGGAGGGTGTGTATGCAAGAGGCAGGCTGTGATTGGGAGGAGGTGTGAGCCAGAGGCAGGCTGTGATTGGGAGGAGGGGTGTGCCAGAGGCAGGCTGTGATTGGGAGGAGGGGTGTGCCAGAGGCAGGCTGTGATTGGGAGGGGGTGTGTGCCAGAGGCGGGCTTTGATTGGGAAGAGGAGTGTGACAGATGCAGGCTGTGATTGGGAGGAGGTGTGTGCCAGAAGTACGCTGTGATTGGTTGCGGTGTGTGTCAGAGGGAGGCTGTGATTGGGAGGGAATGTGTATCAGAGGCAGGCTGTGATGGGTTGGGGTGTGTGTACCAGAATCAGGCTGTGATTGGTCAGGAGAAGTGGTGGATGAACAAACTATCTAATACAGGTATGCTGTGTGTCTGTGTGAATGGCCAGGCAAATGATGGAAACTGACCATGCCAGCACAGATCAGCTCCAATGCTTTGTGTGGTCAGTTTAGAACAAGGAATAAAGGTGACTGGCAGAATCAACCAGGTTCTTCAGATGGGTGAAGTACATAAAAATGATACAGACGATGGTTTATAAAATACATATATGTGAACACACACACATAGGAAAGAATCAATATTTAGGGTAACATTTGAATTGGTTCTAAAATGTACAGTATGCAAGGTAGGGTCCTTAGATTGAGGACAGGGACTGATGTGAATGTACAGTGTGTAAAGCACTGGGTAAATTGCTGGTACAAGATAAATTCCTGTAATAAATAACTTTCTGTTCTGACTGGAGCACACCTTTAAAAACACTCCAGCTACATTTTGGAATTGAAAAAGGCAACTTTTGCTTTCCTGAACAGCTGGGTTAGAAACCTGTTTCTTAATTAGCACTTCCCCTCTGGGGACTTTTATTTGGTAAATTTGCTCGTTGGAAAGGCATCTGCTGATATGAAATAGCAGATCTCCAGCTTGTTCGGAGCCTTTTAATTCTGACTCAAGAAAAGAGCGTAAATTGTCAAAAAAACAAATGAGTTTTGAGATTGGCTGACGAAATTATGTGGATGTTCTCAGCTTGTCGGTTGATGGGGTAATCAACTTAGCTACTAATGTATTTATCTCATAAGCCCGCAGGTTCCAGAGCCTGACTCTCATTCTGCTGTGCCGCTAGTGAAAAATGCTATCTCACTGTGTATGATACTTGTGAAGAGCCAGGTAAAGTGCACCTGTTGTCCCTACACAATGGAGGAAGCAGCTTTGTGTATCATCACGGCTTAAGCCACCCATAGACAGTTCCAATCTCGGCCAGCTTAGCAGAGAGATTCGATCCATGTATGGGCAGGCTAATTGTACCCAAGTTTTGATTGATTGATCAGCTTGGATGCAACCAGCATGTGGGTTTTTTTCTTGCAACTATTGCTGGGAGCTATAGCCGTTAGCCATAGGTGTGCAAAGTCTATTGCATTAGGATGTGCACCCCAAATCTCAAACACACATGCACAGTAGAGCAGAGGACGGTGTCAGTAGAGCAGAGGACGGTCTCAGTAGAGCAGTGGACAGTGTCAGTAGGGCAGTGGATGGTGTCAGTAGGGCGGTGGATGGTGTCAGTAGAGCAGTGGACGGTGTCAGTAGAGCAGTGGACGGTGTCAGTAGAGCAGTGGACGGTGTCAGTAGAGCAGTGGACGGTGTCAGTAGGGCAGTGGACGGTGTCAGTAGGGCAGTGGACGGTGTCAGTAGAGCAGTGGACGGTGTCAGTAGGGCAGTGGATGGTGTCAGTAGAGCAGAGGACGGTGTCAGTAGAGCAGTGGACAGTGTCAGTAGAGCAGAGGACGGTGTCAATAGGGCAGTGGACGGTTTCAGTAGAGCCGTGGATGGTGTCAGTAGAGCAGTGGACGGTGTCAGTAGAGCAGTGGACGGTGTCAGTAGAGCAGTGGATGGTGTCAGTAGAGCAGTGGACGGTGTCAGTAGAGCAGTGGACGGTGTCAGTAGAGCAGTGGGCGGTGTCAGTAGAGCAGTGGGCGGTGTCAGTAGAGCAGTGGATGGAGTCAGTAGAGCAGAGGATGGTGTCAGTAGAGCAGTGGATGGAGTCAGTAGAGCAGTGGATGGAGTCAGTAGAGCAGTGGACGGTGTCAGTAGAGCAGTGGACGGTGTCAGTAGAGCAGTGGGCGGTGTCAGTAGAGCAGTGGGCGGTGTCAGTAGAGCAGTGGATGGTGTCAGTAGAGCAGTGGATGGAGTCAGTAGAGCAGTGGACGGTGTCAGTAGAGCAGTGGACGGTGTCAGTAGAGCAGTGGACGGTGTCAGTAGGGCAGTGGATGGTGTCAGTAGAGCAGTGGACGGTGTCAGTAGGGCAGTGGATGGTGTCAGTAGAGCAGAGCACGGTGTCAGTAGAGCAGTGGGCGGTGTCAGTAGAGCAGTGGACGGTGTCAGTAGAGCAGTGGACGGTGTCAGTAGAGCAGTGGACGGTGTCAGTAGAGCAGTGGACGGTGTCAGTAGGGCAGTGGATGGTGTCAGTAGAGCAGTGGACGGTGTCAGTAGAGCAGTGGATGGTGTCAGTAGAGCAGTGGACGGTGTCAGTAGAGCAGTGGACGGTGTCAGTAGAGCAGTGGACGGTGTCAGTAGAGCAGTGGACGGTGTCAGTAGAGCAGTGGACGGTGTCAGTAGAGCAGTGGGCGGTGTCAGTAGGGCAGTGGATGGTGTCAGTAGGGATGAGATTGTGTCAGTAGTTTTTTTTTAATTATTTTATTTTGTTATTATTTTTTACAATTTTTTTTTTAATTTTTTTTTTTTTGTTTATTTATTATTATTATTATTTTAAATTTGTTAGGAGCCCCCATTAAGGGGGCTCTGGTGAAATAGCAAAGAAAGGAACCAAGAGAGAGATTCCCCAGTTCCTTTCTCTGTAGCCTCAGCTGCCACGGGGGGTAGGGGTGTTCAGCAGGGGGAATCTGCATCGCACAGGGTGTATAGAGTGTGCCTAGGCACACCCGGCACACCTTGTGCGCATGCCTATGCCTTTAGCAATAATCACTGTGTGTTCTCCCGGCAAGGACAGCTCCCTATGATCACCCCCCACCCCACCAGAAAAACACAATAGCTCCTCAGGAGAAATTTCCCGGTTTCCCTATCAACACTGACCATCTAGATCAGGGATATGCAATTAGCAGGCCTCCAGCTGTTGCAAAAGTCCCATCATGCCTCTGCCTCTGGGTGTCATGCTTGTGGCTGGCAGATTCTTGCTATGCCTCATGGGACTTTGTAGTTTTGCAACAGCTAGAGGTCCGCTAATTGCATATCGATTGCATTACAGTCATATGGCTGGCTTTAGATGACACACTTTAATCACCTGTATTACAGCTTCAGTGTTTCTCAGATTCCTTTAGCTATCGGATGACGCCATTGATCAATAAATATCATTTTCATGTCTTCTGCCTAATTTTGAAGAACTGTGGTACATACCGTGCCACAACAACTCCAATAACATTGTGCATAATCTTCTCAAGATCCCACAAACTCTGCCCACAAAAAGCTCAATTCACAGAGTTTAACCAATTAAGCCCTGGAAGGTTTACCCCCCTTCATGACCAGGACATTTTTTGCGATACGGCACTCCACTACTTTAAGTGACAATTGCGCGGTCATGCGACGTTGTACCCAATTAAAGTTAATGTCCTTTTTCTCCCACAAATAGAGCTTTCTTTTGGTGGGATTTGATCACCTCTGCAGTTTTTGTTTTTTGCGCTATAAACAAAAAAAAGCAACAATTTAAAAAAAAAAACAAAAAAAAAACATTTTTTACTTTCAGCTATAAAACACATCCAATAAAAAAAAATGTAAAAAGTCTCATTTATTCATCAATGCATTCTGCTACATGTTTTTGGTAAAAAAAATCCCAATAAGCGTGTATTGATTGGTTTGCGCAAAAGTTATTGCTTCTATGGGATAGAATTACAGATTTTTTTTTTTTATTACTAGTACAGTACCTTGGATTATGGCATTATTCGTTCCAGAAGCATGCTTGTAATGCAAAGCACTCGTATATCAAAGCGAGTTTCCCCATAGGAATCAATGGAAACTCAGATAATTTGTTCCACAGTGACTGCTGGTGTATGCAGTACTCTATGTGGCCAGAGATGCGGGGGCACCAGTGTTTGCAATACTGCATGTGGCCAGAGGTGCGGGGGAGACACTAAGAGACACTCAAAGGTGCTCGGAGTGTCTCAGAGTGCCTCTGAGTGTCTCCGAGCATCACCGGCGCCCCCGCACCTCTGGCCACATACGGTACTGCACACCTTAGTGGCTTGAACCCTGCTCGTCTTGAGAGACAATGCTCGCAAATTGAGTCAGTATTTTTACTTTAAAATAGCTCGTATTGCGAAACGCTCGTAAACCGCGTTACTCGCAATTCAAGGTTTTACTGTAATGGTGTCTATCAGCGATTTTTTTGCAGGACTGCGACATTGCGGTGGACAAATCGGACACACGACCGGTCTTTCCGGCAGAAGAGGTGCGACGGAATAATTCCGTCGGACATTCCAACCGTGTGTGGGCTTCATCTGACTTTTTCTTTAGAAAATTCCGACGGACCTTAGAAATAGAACATGTTTCAAATCTTTCCGACGGAATCAGTTCCTTTCGGAAAACCGCTCGTCTGTATGCTGTTCCGACTGACCAAAAACTACGCAAGGGCAGCTATTGGCTACTAGCTATTGAACTTCCTTTTTCTAGTCTGGTCGTACGTCATCGCGATCTAAATGATTGGTGTGATCGTGTGTAGGCAAGTCTGTTTCAGCGGAACTCTGTCGTAAAAACCGTCAGAGTTCATTCCGACGGAAAGTCCGGTCGTGTGTACGCGGCATAAGGGATACTTTTTGTGCACCAGAGACACTAATACAGTGATCAGTGGTAAAAAAAATAAAAATGCACTGTCACTGTATAAATGACACTGGCAGGGAAGGGGTTAACATCAGGGGCGATCAAAGGGTTAAGTGTGCTGCTAGGGAGTGATTTCTAACTGTGGGTGTGGCTTAACTGGAGGAAAACAGAGATACGTGTTTCTGCTTAGCAGAGAGATAAGATCCCTTTTTTCCTCTCTGGCAGACCGACGTTCGGCCTCTCCTGTCAACGATCGGTGGGTCTCGGTGGACATCGCGTATGCCGGACCCCGCTGATTGGCTACCACTGTTTTCAATCACAGCAGGTGGCCGGTGGCACCAGACCCTGTGCACGAAATGACGTACAGACCAAGATAGATGTTCCTGCAATGACGGACTTTGGATCGTCAACAACTGGAATTTTTGCAAGACCTTGCTGCCCCCTAAGGACTGTCGAAGCCCAAAGGAAACACTAGAAAAACAAAAACAGAGGGTGCACCAGCCTTGCCCATTATCCTTTTATATCCTTTTATTGAAATGATGTTGGGGGGGTCTGAGGAAGAGGGGACCGCCTCAAAATGTAAAAGACTCACCATTCCTACAGAGCAGTATGGCAAGGTAGTCCTGGTAGAAAGAGTCAATGAAGAGTAAGAGGCTCGGAGCCTGAGCGGTCAGAAAGCTGAAGGCGATGTTTTCCCTAGAAATCACCGTATCGGCGTATATCGCTGAGGCTGATGCACTGGCGTTCCTGGACACTGGATACGGCTCCTGGAAAACATAGGTGACCGACGTCCCAGCTTCAAACATAGCAGAAACCTCTAGAAAGAAAAGAAAAATACAGATAGAATTCTTAAATAGATATATCTATGCACTCTCATTAAAAAAAAACAAAAAAACGAAGAGTTAGTAAATGACTAAAAGGAAAAAAGTGCTGCGCTAAAATTTTGATACAGTGACTAGTGCATGTTAAATCTCAACACATAACTCAATATATAAACTCACAAAGTGCCAAGTGCATACAGTGCAAATATACAAAAAAACAGTGTATGAAAAAAAGTCCATAGAATGTGCTTGAATATCAATAAAGAAAAAAGTCCATAGATTAAAAACAACTAGTGTTCAGCTCGATTGTTGAGAAGTAGACGTGTGCACTGCCAAAAAATTCATTTGTTTTCGTTTCATTCGTTTTTGAGGTTTTTTTCGGGTCATTCGTTATGATCGCAATTAGTAAATTTGTAAATTCGATTAATTCAAAAATTCTTAAGTTCCTAATTCGAAAATCAGAAAATAAGAAAGAAAATCAGAAAATTCGAAAGAATAACTAACTAATAACTAACTATTAAATTATAGGTATTGGAATCGGAATTGGCTGTGAATGCAACGAATACGAATTTATCCAAAGTTACGAATCATCCGAAATAACGAATGTCATATCTAAACTAATGGAACAAATTAGTAATAAATAGTAATGATAAGAATAATAAAATGTTTTTATTACTATTATTCATTTGTTATGTTCCATTTGTTTATAGATATGGCATTCATTATTTTGGATAATTTGTAACTTCGGATAAATTCATATTGTTATGTTCACTAACAGCCAAATTTGAAAGGAAATTCCAATACCGATAATTTAATAGTTAGTTATTAGTTAGAAAATTTGAAAGAATAACTAACTTTCTTATTTTCGGATTTTCGAATTACGAACTTAAGAATTTTGGAATTTTTAAATTTTTTTCCATTTTCGAATTTACGAATTGCGATCATAACGAACGACCCGAAAAAGAAAAAAAAAACGAATGAAACGAAAAATGAATGAATTTTTAAAAGTAATAGGCAAGTTATTATTAGTTAGTTATTATTTCAGATTTCGAATTTTCCTGAATTTCAAATTTTCGAATTTATGAATTTACAAATTTTCAAGTTTTTTGAATTTATGATTTTAGAATTTCCGAATTTTCAAATTTTCAAATGTTTTAATTGATAAATTTACAAATTTACGAATATTCAAATTTATGAATTTATGAATTTTCGAATTTACGGGTTTATGAATTTTGAATTTTCATAATTTTCGAATTTTCAAATGTTCTAATTTATGAATTTACTAATTTACGAATTTTCACATTTTCAAATTGACGAATTTATGAATTTATGAATTTACAAATTTTTGAATACTGGAATTTACGAATATTAGGAAAAGTTCATCAAACGGGTTTTAGTTAATTCAGATATTTACGAATTAACGAATTTGTCAAAATTTGTTAAAAAAACAAATTTGGAACAAAACGAATTGCACATGTCTATTGAGAAGGAAAACCATAAAAGATAAATTTAGGAGATCACCACGTTATACATATGCGCCAACCAAAAAGGGTTAAATACGCTGACCGAAATTCGTGAACTCCAGTGCCATCAGCACCGAGTCCAACGGGCATCAGGAGAATTAGCTCTCCCAAACCATGAACTGTAAGGTGAATCCAACAATCCGACACCACATCACTTAAGGAAAGGACATTTTCTCTCAATCCAGCAGGTCCACCATCATAAAAATAGAAAAATAGCTCCACATTGTGTAAAACCATTAATGCAACATTTATTTAAAAGTCTATGTCATTGCACCCCCCCCTTCTTTTTACATCTGTGGTCAGGCTCACGTGAGGATTTGATGAAATGTCTGTTCTCACATGTTTGATGTGAGTGTTCTGTACTTTTAAATAAATGTTGCATTGATGGTTTTACACAATGTGGACCTATTTTTTTTATTTTTATGATGGTGGACCTTCTGGATAGAGAAAAATCAATCCACTTTTTGTTTACATGTTATTTTTTGTAGACAGGGACAGGTACTCTTTATGGAGAGATCTGGGATCTATAAGACCCCCAGATCCCTCCTCTGCCCTTAAAAGCATTGGATCACACCAAAATCTGTGTGCTTGCATGCTTCTGATTTTTGAAAATGACGCGGTTTACATCCAGGGAAAACGGAAAGTGATGGCAGGTCATCGCTTCCGGGTTACTGTAACTCAGAGCCGAACTGGTCTTCGTTTGGCTTTCCGATCAGCCAGCGGAAGTGCCGGCTGGTCGATTGGGTCTTCCGTTAAAGCCATCGAAGGAGACAAGAGGATGGGAGGTCCCTTCCAGTTGCTTGTAAAAGTAATCTAGCAGCTAGCTAGCTGCTATGATTGCTTTTACAAGAGAGCCGACCCCCGGCTCTATAAAAACGGCACTGGTATGATGCCTACTGGTGCAGCTGCAGGCGTTCCGTCAGATTAGGCGACCCGTCAGAGTTGGTAACAGAAGTGACGTTCTGTCACGGCCATCTTGGTACACCTTGCACTCGTCCGCAGTAAGGCTACAGTCAGAAGTCGGGAAGCAGACATCTTTTTACACCCATGCATTTCAAACTTATTTTTAACAGTAAACTCAGCTTATATAGTGAAATACAGTATTTTGAAATCCGTCTGACTCTTTTCATGTTGAATTTTAAAAGCAGCCGTGTTCTGTCAGATCAGCAAACCTGTGAGATCAGCAGGCTCGCCGCTGCTTTTAAAATTCAACATCAAAACAGTCCGATGGATTTCAAAATCCTGTATTTCACTATAGAAGCTCAGTTTACTGGTAAAAATAAGTGTCAAATGCAAGACTTCGGTGGGCGTAAAAAGATGTCCGCTTGCCGCCTACTGCGGAAGAGCGTGGGGTGTACCAAGATGGCTGTGACGGAACGTGACTTCCGTTACCAAATCTGATGGGTCGCCGATTCTGACGGAACACCGGCATCATCCCGGTATAACCACTTGAAGTCTAGTGACGTATCAGATACGTGAATGGTTGGCAAGTGGCTAATATCCTTCAATTTTTTCTTATTTTGTCATCATCCCATTCAAGAGATTTGCCACCACTTCTTCTCTTCAAGACACAACAATGAGGGAAATGGACCAAATAAGGGAAATACCCTGGTAAGCAGCTGTGACTTAAACAGGTCTCCCCATTGGAAGATGTGCCATCTATTGCCATTCCAGTGACAGCCCAACATTTTGGATTTTCTCAGTGACACCGACCGCTAGAACTAATCTCACAGAATGGGACCTTCTATGATGCTGCTGATCCCCGAGTAGCACAAATGACCGACTTTAGATGAAAGGGCCCTTCCTTATCCTGACTACTCTTGTGCTCCTCAGCTCCACATAGTGAACTACAGGCAGCAGAAACTGTGTACCCGTCTTGACTTATTTTGCTTTAGTCCACCAATGGTAAATGCACACCTCACCTTTCTTGCAGTAAGGTCCCTCAAAGGCGGAGTTGGTGCAGTCACAGATATATCCCTTGCGTTTTTCCACACACTTGCCATTGTTGTGGCACAAGTTCCCATAGCTGCTGCAGTGGCCAGGACAACCCGGCCTGATCCCTAGAGTGACTCTGGCCTTTTCCTCCAGATCCAAGGTCTGTCCGTTCAGCTGGAGGTAGCGGATACATCCCACAAAACCCCTCTGCCTGGACACCGTTCCTCCTGAAGAGCAGAACGTCATGGTTAGTCTCTGACAGCAATGCACTGAGGATAATGACGATGGGAGGTCACCAAAACATTTTACAGAACTTTTTTTAGTTTAAGACAAATTGTTTTCAAAAGCCAAACACATTTCAGAGCCATACTCATACTTCATTGGGGATCGAAAAAACAAAGAAATCATAGACATGATAATCAATGAATAATTAGGTGTTTAGATAGTAAGTGGCTGTGCACAGTACTTGAACCAGCTGTTGAGAATGCTGTGTAATTGCACTCACAACACTGATGCAACAAAGTAATTTGGAAGGGGATAAAAAGGTAAGAACAAGCTGAACAGAAATGAAATAGGCCAGTGGCCTCCAAACTGTGGCTCTCTGATTGCTTTTGTCTGGCCCTTGGGGCATTATACCCCCCACCCTCATGGGGTATAGTTCCTGCCACTGACACCAACCGTGGGGCACTATTCCTCCCACTGATACCAATGATGGGGCACTATTCCTCCCATTGAAACCAATGATGGGGCACTATTTTTCCCACTGATACCAATGATGGGGCACTATTCTTCCCACTGACACCAACGATGGGGCACTATTCCTCCAACTGACACAAACGATGGGACACTATTCCTCCTACTGACACCAATGGTGGGAAACTATACCTCCCACTATTTGGCCCTTGGGGCATTATACCCCCCACCCTCATGGGGTATATTTCCTGCCACTGACACCAACTGTGGGGCACTATTCCTCCCACTGACACCAATGATGGGGCACTATTCCTCCCACTGATACCAATGATGGGGCACTATTCCTCCCACTGATACCAAAAAGGAAAGGAAAGGAAAGGAAAGGAAAGGAAAGGAAAGGAAAGGAAAGGAAAGGAAAGGAAAGGAAAGGAAAGGAAAGGAAAGGAAAGGAAAGGAAAGGAAAGGAAAGGAGAAAAGGAAAAGGGTTCAAGAAAAGGGAAAAATTAGGAAAGGAAAGGTAAAAGGGAAAGGTTTCAAGAAAAGGAAAGGGTAAAAGAATAAGAAAGGAAAGGGAAGGGAAAAATAAAAGGGAAGGGAAAGAGGAAGGGAAGTAAAGGTAAGGGAAGGGGAAAAGGAAAGGTAAGTAAAGGAAAGGAACAGTAAGGGAAGGGAAAGAAAAAGTATGGTAGGGGAAAAAAGGAAGGGGAAGGGAAGGGAGAAAGGAAATAAAAAGTATAGGAAGAAAAAAGAGAAAGGAAAAGTAAGGGAAAGGAAAAAGGAAAAGTTAGGGATGAGAAAAAGGAAATGGAAGGAAAAAAGCAAAGGTAAGGGAAGGGAAAAGGAAAAGTAAGGGAAAAGAAAAAGAAAGGGAAGGGAAAGAAATGGAAGGGAAAGGGGAAAGGGGCATGGAAAGGTAAGGTAAAAGAAAAAGAAAGAGAAGTGAAGGGCAAAAGGAAAGGAAATGTAAGCAAAGGGAAAAAGGAAAGGAAAGGTAAGGGAAGGGAAAAGGAAAGGAAAGGGGAAAAGGAAAGAGAAGGGAAGAGAAGGCAGAAGCTAGGTAAAAAAAAAATGAAATATGGAAAGAAAAAAGTCTCTTCTGGAATGTTCCCAATATGTGAATTGATTAGAAATGGCTGGCAGACACTCTGGACTCACCCACATAGAGCTGAGCATTCAGCAGCGGTCGGAGGCGCCCATCGAACGGGGTCTGTACCAGTTTCCTGGGCTGGTTATCCACAACAAGGCTGGTTTCCTTAATATTCCTCTCAGCTCTAACGTGATGCCACTGACCATCATTTAAGGCCGCGACGGACTGCGAAGAAACCTCCACTGGTCCATTTCCCGCATCGAATGAAAACGTCACCTGGTGGGGAGCTGTAAAATACACACGACGGTCAATACCGCAATCAATATCTATTTCCATTGATTTACTGTATGTTGATGTATTTTTATTGTTGATGTCCATGGATCTAATTGGCCCTTCTTACTTAAGTAATGTTTTATTTATACTTTGTGCTCTCACTCCTTCTTCTGTAATATAATCTAAAATCAAATTGTACCTAAAAATATACATCATAAATGAGCTATTTAAAACTTCCCCACCCAAACCCAATCCTATTGATGTCATCTTGGACAAGCCGGCAATATTTGTGACCAATATAACAAAGACCAATATATCAAAGACAGAATATATCAGGTATATCCCAATTTGATGGCTTATTCAGGACTTAAAGTGACAAGAGGCTCTTGATAAGAGCAAGATTCTCCAAAACATCAACTATTTTTTTCATCAGATTTATAAAGTGTAACTAAGAAAAATCCAAGATAACATATATACAGTATATACAGTATGCTGTAATCTAGTAGCATTATCACAACAGTCTTATTTTTTTAGAACCCCCTTTTACATGCAGGGAGGTCTTAGACATGGCCTTAAATGGACTTTAATAAAGGTACTAAGACTTTTTAAAGGTTTAGTTCACCTTTATATTATATTTCCCCCCCAAAAAAGTTGACCTATGCATTTGGTACATTGCAAAGCAGTCCTAAGCTTTGAAAAAAAAAAGATTGAAAGGAAGAAAAAAGCTGCCGCACACCAATGACATCACATTATTTGCACAAACAATTATAATGACAGTCCTTGCCTGTAGGACCTTCCCTCTTTGGGGAGGATTAGGATAAAGGCGTAGTTCCTGCATAGAGAAGTAAGGTAAGTTGCTTGGAAGGCGTGCTTAGGTCCTGCTTAGTGAAGTAGGGGGAGTGGCTTGGGATGCAGCCTTTGATCCTGCTTAAAGAATTAGGGGAGTGGCTTGGGATGCAGGCTTCAGTCCTGCTTACAGAAATAAGGGGAGTGGCTTTGGATCCAGGCTTCAGTCCTGCTTACAGAAATAAGGGCAGTGGCTTGGAATGCAGACTTTGATCCTGCTTACAGAAATAAGGGGAGTGGCTTGGGATGCAGGCTTCAATCCTGCTTAGAGAAATAAGGGGAGTGGCTTGGGATGCAGGCTTCAATCCTGCTTAGAGAAATAAGGGGAGTGGCATGGAATGTAGCCTTTGGTCCTGCTTAGAAAAATAAAGGGAGTGGCTTGGAATGCAGCCTTTGGTCCGGCTTTGAGAAGTAGGGGGAGTGGCTTGGGATACAAGCTTTGGTTTTGCTAAGAGAAGTAAGGGGAATGGCTTGGGAAGCAGGATATAGTCCTGTTTAGAGATGTAAGGGGAGTGGCTTGGGATGCAGGCTTCGATCCTGCTTAGAGAAATAAGGGGAGTGGCTTGGGACACAGGCTTTGGAACTTTTTAGAGGCATCCAGGCAAACAAGCTGAATACACTGATAAAATTCATATATGGGAGCTGTTTTACCTCCCAAAGAATTTGTATTTCTCTCCACCCTGTCCTGAAATTTGCACAGTACTGCTACTCTGCACAATAAGAACTGATGTTTCTGCTGTATTTCAAGACACTTACAGGTCTGTGATTAGATAATGACAGGAGAAGCAGCAGACATACAGTATAAAACCATCTCTAAATGGGGACCCTCTAGATCAGGGGTCTCCAAAGCCAGACTGTGGCCAGTGGGAGTAGAAAATCCCAGTAAGAGTAAGCCCCATAATTGGTGTCAGTGGGAGGGATAGTGCCCCATCACTGGTGTCAGTGGCAAGAATAGTGCCCCATCATTGGTGTCAGTGGGAAGACTAGTGCCCCATTATTGGTGTCACTAGTAGGAATAGTTCCCCATCATTGGAGTCAGTGGTATTAATAGTGCCACATCACAGGAGTCAGTAGAAGAAATAGTGAATTTGGAAAAATTCTGTGAGCCACAATGATCTTATGCCTTGCTTGTGCTACCTCCAGCTGCATGCGCTAATCACGCTTCATATAACGTGCATAGGATAAATTTACAAGTTATGCGCTGCGCTTGGGTGACCCCAAAAACAAACTTAATAATAACCAATTTTGTGCTTACTAGTGCGATAATATTACAAATAATATGAATGTAGAATAAATAAACAAGGTGTGAAAAAACAAGTGCTTGTTACACCATAAGTAGAAGAAATAGTGCCCCACCATTGGCGTCAGTAGAAGGAATAGTGAGCCATCATTGGAGTCAGTGGTAGGATAAGGGGCCCATCATTGGAGTCATTGGTGGGAATAGTGCCCCATCATTGGAGTCAGTAGAAGGAATAGTGGCCCATCATTGGAGTCAGTAGTCGGAATAGTGCCCCATCATTGGAGTCAGTGGTAGGAATAGTGCCCCATCATTTTGCATTAGGCGATACCCTCCCATGGCTTCAAATACCATCTCTATGCTGACGACACCCAAATCTATTACTCTACCCCTCAACTCATTCCCTCTTTCTCCTCACTTATCTCTAAATTTACTATCAGATATATCAGTCTGGATGTCACTCCACTTCCTCAAACTCAATCTATCCAAAACCAAACGTATAATTTTTTATTCCACCACGCGTCTCTTCCCCTGATCTCTCTGTCAAAATCAATGGCACAACTATCAGCCCATCCCCGCATGTCAAGGTTCTAGGTTTAATCCTCGACTCTGAATTCTCCTTTATGTACAATAGTGACAGGGACTTTGTGGAAGGAGACAACCTGCCCACATCCCTATATAGATGCACAGTGGGGAATTTTCCTCTTAGTGGGACTTTGTAGGGCAGGAATCTCAAGACATTACATCAAAATTGTAAACAATAATTTTATTTGTCAAATTCTCCTTTAAGCCCCATATCCAATCACTGTCCAAATCTTGCCACCTCAACCTCCGGAACATCTCCAAACTACGTCCCTTCCTAACCAAGGAAACCACAAAGCTCCTGATTTACTCCCTGGTTATCTCTCGCCTCGACTACTGCAACTCCCTTCTCATTGGCTTACCTCTACATAGTCTATCACCTCTTCAATCCATCATGAATGCTGCTGCCAGACTTGTCCACCTTACCAATCGCTCTGTGTCTGCTACTCCTCTCTGCCAATCCCTCCACTGACTTCCGCTCACCCAACAAATTCAACCAAATTAGATTCAAAATACTAACAACAACTTCCAAAGCCATCCACAATTTAGCCTCCAGCTACATCACTAGCCTAGTCTCTAAATACCAACCTAATCGTTCTCTTCGTTCCTCCCAAGGCCTCCTGATCTCTAGCTCCCTCGTCACCTCCTCCCATACTCGCCTCCAGGATGAGGTGAGGTGTTCAGTGGGTGCATGTCTGACCGGTTTTGCCGAACACAGGCCGGCTGCTTCAGAGGCGCATTAGAAGATAATGCCTATTATAGACATTCTTGGGTCACCATGCCTTTTGTATGTGAGTGAGGCGGATGTGTGTGGTTTTAAGTGTGTGTGGAATTATGTGTTTCGGTACCTTTTTTAGTAAAGTTTAACATACTGTATTTCTAGTATTTGATAATAATAAAATTCTGGTCTGACCAAGCCCAGTGAGTTGTAGTACTGATTATTACCAATTATCACTCATTGAGAGGGGTTGATTAAAAAATTTGGTCTTTTATTCTCAGTCCTGCTAGATATACAGTATGAGCTCATCTCTCTGTCATGCTGCTCTCTCCTCCTATCAGCATGCCCACTGTAGCCCAACAGATTGGCTACCTGTGCTGTTTTTTCTCCCTTATGTTTGAGCCAAGCCAGTGGCGGCTGGTGTTTTTTTTTGGGGGAGGGGGGGCAGCAAACAACCACTCCCCCCCCGGTTTGTGGTTGGACGGTCGGTGGCACCTTCCCCCCCCCGGCACACTTACCCCAACTAGGTTGCGGGCGGGCGGGTATACAGGCTCCTACAAGTGGCGGGCAGTGGGAGGGTTCCGGGCTCCTACAGGTGGCAGTTAGCGGGCAGCTTGTGGGCTTCTACAGGCGGTGGGCAGCAGGAGGGTTCCAGGCTGGGCACCTATGGGCAGTGGGTGGATTGCAGGCTCCTATGGGCGGCCTGCAGCAGGCTCTTATGGCCTGTGGGCAGCAGCTCCTGTGTCCTCTTCCCTTCTTCTGCATCACGGCCGCTTCCGCCATGCAGCTCCTCTCTCCTCCTCCTAGGCCTCCAATAGGATTGCCTGTCCTTTCAGCCATTTTGGTGACGGGCCTCAAGACCCGATTCCAGACTTGCCAGGAGGAGGATCAGTGTGGCAATAGCGAATATTCATTGGTCATTTGTCACACAACTGGATTGGATCTGCGCCCCGAGCCCACCCTTTTTTGAAGCCTATTAGAGCCTCTGGCTCTAATCACGTGCTTCAAAAATACACACCCCCGCCATTGGAATCCATGAGTCCGGTGCCCTGTATGTAGCTCAGGGGGCCGGATGCATGGATAGGGGGGGGGGGGGGCGGCACCAATGCGCTCCTAATGGACGGGCCGCCATTGGCATACTTGCTCCAGGTCAGTGGCTCAGAAAGTTCAGTATGAGGCGACCCCACGCAACTCTTGCAGTAAGTTCGCTTGAAAGGAGACAAATCGCCATTGGAAGTTGGCATTTCTTGGATAATGTCAAAAGAATTTAGTAATTTTAAAAGATTCAAAAGCATCTTCAACTTTGAAATTACTTTCCAAAGAGTTTTATATTGCAGTTCTTTTTGCCATCTTCAGTTTTGACACTTCAACATAAAGCATTTGATGAGCAATTTATGAAGGATCAAGAGGGAAAAAAAAAAATTAACTCCGATTTGTTCTTTCTTCCTCCCACGCAGAACGCATCACCAGATAAATCCTCTCTGACTTGGCACCCTTTGTTAAATTGCGTTCATTATGTTATTATTTTGCAGTTCTGAAAGGTTATTATTCAAATGTAGCAACATTATTATTTTTTTTTTAGTGTGTTTTTACAAGTTGCCCGTCGTTACCGTCGGAGGGCTGATGTCATTTCACTGGAAGTGATTTGGAGCTTGAAAATATATGAATGCGCCAATTAAATGAGAGCGCATAATAATCATTAAGATCGAGATTTGGAAAACACATCCATCACGCTGCCTAGATTGTTATTCGCCTTGTGTCTCTTCCCACAATGAACATAAAGGTCAAGACACTTAACTAAAACAAAAGAAAACAAAAAGAATCTCAAATACTATAATTGAGGTGTGGGGAGCAATTCTCTCAGTGGTATGTCATCAAAAAACAAAAAACAAAAAAAAGAGCAAAAAAAGATGAATATTAGAATGTGATTAGGCAAGTACCGTAATTAAAAAGGAACATTTAATAAAATTTTAAGGCAGCTCCAAACAAGAAATTTACATCAAAAATGCAAAAAAAAAAAAAAAAATTGAGAAATTAAAGAAATATACAAATAATTAGCCAATAGGCCACCTTGTTAAAAAAAAACATTTCAAAGTAATGTAAGGAAAGCTTGGGTCATCTCAAAAGAAGAAATTGACACCAAAAATACAAAAAAAAGTCCTTAATTATGGAAAAGGTATTTAGAGTCAATAGGCCACCTTGTTAAAAACATTTAAAAGCCCCACCCAGTCACGTTTGTTTATGATTAATTTTTGATGGAAAGTTAATAAAAACCTTGGAGCATGTGCAAAAAAGACATTGACACCAGAATATACAACAAAGTCTATATTTGTAGAAAAGCGATATTTTTTTTTTCAGGTCACCTTGTTAAAAGCATTTTATAGGCATACCCATTCACGTTTATTTGGGATTAATTATAAAGAAAATTTAAATAAAAACTTGGGGCATCTCCAAACATGGAAATGACACAACCCCCCCCCAAAAAAAAAATGTATTTATAGAAATTATATTTATAGCCAATAGACCACCTTGTTAAAAACATTTAAATGGCCCACCCTATCACTATTGTTGGTGACTAATTATGAATGGAAATCAAATAAAAGCTTTGGGACATCTCCAAACAAGACATTGACAACAAAAAATGCAAAAAAAAAAATACAAAATACAAAAAAATTGTACTTATAGGAATAGTAATTTTTAGCCAACAGGTCACCTTGTTAAAAGCATTTAAACAACATACCTATTCATATTTGTTTCTGTTTAATTAATAAAAAAAATGAAATAAAAGCTTGGGGCATCTCCAAACAAGAAATTTACACAAAAAAAAATACAAAATAATCTTTATTTATAGAAATTATATTTATAGCCAATCGGCCACCTTGTAAAAAAAAACATTTAAAAGACCCACCCGGTCACTTTTGTTGGTGATTAATTATGAAGGAACATTAAATAAAAGCTTTGAAACATCTCCAAACAAGACATTGACACCAAAAATACAACAAAGTCTTTATTTATAGAAAATGTATTTTTTTTTTTGTCAATAGGTCACATTGTTAAAAGCATTAAAGTAGTAAAATCTTAGTCAGATTTGTTTGTGATTAATTATAAAGAAATTTTAAATAAAAGCTCGGGGCATCTCCAAACAAGAAATTAACAGCAAAAATGCAAAAAAAAAAAAAAAAAATATATATATATATATATACACACAAAAAAAAGTATTTATTTATAGTAATCGTATTTATAGCCAATAGGCCATCTTGTTGAAAACATTTAAAAGACAAACCCAGTCACTTTTGTTGGTGATTAATTGTGAAGGAAAACTAAATAAAAGCTTGCAGCATCTCCAAACAAGAAATTGACACCAAAAATGCAGAAAATACAAAAAAAATATTTATTTATAGAAATTATATTTATAGCCAATAGGCCACCTTGCTAAAAGCATTTAAAAGACATACCCAAGCACCATTGTTTGTGATTAATTAGAAACTGGATTTAAATAAAACTTGGGGCATCTACATACCAGCAATTTGCGCAAAGAATAAAAAAAGAAAAAAACTTTATTTATAGAAATTATATTTATTATATTATTATATATTAATTATATTTATAGCCAGAAGGCCACCTTGTTAAATATTTTTAAAAGACACACCTAGTCACTTGTTCTTGTTTAATAATTATGAAGGAAATTAAAAAAAAAAAGCTTTGGGACATCTTCAAATAAGACATTGGCACCAAAAATGCAAAGTACAAAAAAGTATTTATTTATAGAAATGGCATTTATAGCCAATAGGCCATCTTGTTGAAAACATCTGAAAGTCCCACCCAGTCACTTTTGTTGGTGGTTAATTGTGAAGGAAAATTAAATAAAAGCTTGCGGCATTTCCAAACAAGAAATGAACACCAAAAATGCAAAAAAAAATAAAAATACAAAAAGTCTTTATTTAAAGAAGTTATATTTATAGCCAATAGGTCACCTTGCTTAAAGCATTTAAAAAACATACCCAGTGAGCATTGTTTGTGATTAATTAGAAATAAAATGTAAAAAAACAACTTGGGGCATCTACATACAAGCAATTTGCACAAAGACTACAGAAAACAATCTTTATTTGTAGAAATGATATTTAAAGCCAATAGGCCACCTTGTTAAAAACTTTTAAAAAGCACACCTAGTCACATTCTCTTGTTTAATAATTATTAAGGAGAATTAAATATAAGTTTTGGGACATCTCCAAACAAGACATTAACACCAAAAAAGTATTTTGTTATAGAAATGGCATTTATAGTCAATAGGCCACCTTTTTGAAAACTAGGGATGAGCCCGATGTTCGAATCGAACGTAAGTTCGACTCGAACATCGGGCATTTGCCTGTTCGCCGAACAGCGAACATTATGCGGTGTTCGCTGCAAATTCGAAAGCCGCGGAACACCGTTAAAGTGGATGGGACACTAACATGAAAAACCAAAAGTGCCCATTCTAAAGGCTTATATGCAAGTTATTGTCATAAAAAGTGTTTGGGGACCCGGGTCGAGTCGAACTCATGTTCAACTCGAACATCGGCTGTTCGCAAGTTCGCCGAACAGCGAACAATTTGGGGTGTTCGCGGCAAATTCGAATGCCGCGGAACACCCTTTAAAAGTCTATGGGAGAAATCAAAAGTGCTAATTTTAAAGGCTTATATGCATGGTATTGTCATAAAAAGTGTTTGGGGACCCGGGTCCTGCCCCTGGGGACATGGATCAATGCAAAAAAAGTTTTAAAAAAGGCAGTTTTTTCGAGAGCAGTGATTTTAATAATGCTTAAAGTGAAACAATAAAAATGAAATATTCCTTTAAATATCGTGCCTGGGGGGTGTCTATAGTATGCTATGCCGTAAAGTGACGCATTTTTCCAGTGTTTAGAACAGTACCACAGCAAAATGACATTTCTAAAGTTAAAGTCATTTAAAACTGATTGCGGCTGTAATGAGTTGTCGGGTCTCAGCAATATAGATAAAACTCATTGAAAAAAACGGCATGAGTTCCCCCCAGTCCATTACTAGGCCCTTTGGGTCTGGTATGAATATTAAGGGGAACCCCGGACCAAAATTTTAAAAAAATTGCGTGGGGGTCCCCCCAAATTCCATACCAGGCCCTTCAGGTCTGGTATGGATATTAAGGGAAAGCTTGCGCCAAATTAAAAAAATAAATGACGTAGTGGTCCCCCCCAAAATGCATACCAGAGTATAGGGTCTGGTATGAAATTTTAAGGTTAAAATCACTGCTCCCGAAAAAAATAGCTGTTTTTAAAACTTTTTTTTGTATTGATCCATGTCCCCTGAGGCAGGACCCAGGTCCCCAAACACTTTTTATGGCAATAACTTGCATATAAGCCTTTACAATGAGCACTTTTGATTTTTCGTGTTCGTGTCCCATAAACTTTAACAGTGTTCGTGTGTTTGTCCGAAATTTTTGCCCGTTCGCAAGTCCTGGAGCGGGGGTGTTTGGCTCATCCTTAGTGAAAACATTTAAAAGACCCACCTGGTCACTTTTGTTGGTGATTAATTATGAAGGAAAATTAAATAAAAGCTTTGAAACATCTCCAAACAAGACATTGACACCAAAAATGCAAAAAATAATATTACAGTGGAACCTTTGGATTACGAGTGTAATCCGTTCCAGGAGAATGCTCGTAATCCAAAGTACTCGCATATCAAAGCGAGTTTTCCCATTGAAGTCAATGGAAACGAAAATAATTTGTTCCGCATTGACTTTAATGGGATGCAATACCGCATGCGGCCAGAGGCGGAGCCTCGGAAACGGCCGAAAAGGCCCGAGGACACTTCGGCTGACCTCAGCGAACCTCGGAAAGACTTCCTACGCGAGATTTGCCAAGGTCAGCCGTGCTGTCCTCGGCCTTTCCGTGCATTTCTGAATGGCGCCGATCGCCTGCTTTGGCCTGAATTGTGCTCGTTTTACGAGACAACACTCGCAAACCAAGTTACGATTTTTAAAAATACAGCGCTCGTATTGCGAAACGCTCGTTAACCACGTTACGTAATCAGAGGTTCTACTGTATTTATAGAAATGGCGCTTATATCCAATGGGCCACTTTGTTAAAAGCATTTATACCCAGTGATAATTGTTTGTGTTTAATCATAAAGAGAATTGAAATAAAACCATGGAACACTGCCAAAAAAGAAATGTACACAAAAAATACAAAAAATCTTTATAGATATGATATGTATAGCCAATAGGCCACCTTGTTGAAAACATTTAAAAGACACGTGTTTGTGATTACTGTATTTATGAAGGAAAATTAAATAAAAGTTGGGGCATCTCCAAGCAAGAAATTTACACCAAAAGGCAAAAAAAAAAATAAAAATGGAATGTTTCAAAGTTGGTTTAGGAAAGATTGAGTTTGAGGAAATGGTGTGACATCTATACTGATATTTCAGTTAGTAATTGAGTTATTCGCAAGGAGGCAGTTGGGGTGAGCTGAGGAGTAGAGAGATAAAGTTGGGTGTCATCACCATAGAGGTGGTAACAGAAGCTGTGGAAGAATACCAACTGACCTAGAGAGGTGTAGATCGAGAATAAGCCTTTGGAGATCCATATGGAAAGAGGAAGAGGAGGAGGAGGTGATAGAGTTGTAGGTGACACTAAATGTGTGCTGACATACGTAGGAGGAGAACAAGGAAGGAGTAGAAGCTCAAACGGCAAAGGATGGAGTCGAGTTTTTTGAGTAGGAGCGAATGGTCAACTGTAGCAAAGGCAGCATAAAGGTCCAAGAGTTATTCCATTAGTGTGTCGGTATTCCGGTGTCTCACCTCTCCATAGGCTATCCTCTTTTCATTCTATCATGAATGCTGCTGCCAGACTCATCTACCTTACCAACTCCTCAATGTCTGCCACCCCTCTCCACCAAGCCCTACACTGGCTTCCAATCGCCCAGCAAATTAAATTCAAAATACTAACAATATACAATGAGGGATTATGGTGGGGGGTTGTTTTTCAGGGGTTGGGCTCGGCCCATTCGTTCCAGTGAAGGGAACTCTTAGGGGTCAGCATACCAAGACATTTTGGACAATTTCATGCTTACAACTTTGTGGGAACAGTCTGGGGATGACCCCTTCCTGTTCCAACATGACTGCGCACCAGTGCACAAAGCAAGGTCCATAAAGACATGGATGAGCGAGTTTGGGGTGGAGGAGCTTCAATGGCCTGCACAGAGTCCTGCCCTCAACCCGATAGAACACCTTTGGGATGAGTTAGAGCAGAGACTGCGAGCCAGGCCTTCTCATCGAACATTATTGCCTGGCCTCACAAATGCACTTCTGGAAGAATGGTCAAACATCCCCATAGACTCACTCCTAAACCTTGTAGGCAGCCTTCCCAGAAGAATTAAAGCTGTTATAGCTGCAAAGGGTGGGCCAACTCAATATTAAACCCTACGAACTAAGACTGGGTAGCCATTAAAGTTCATGTATGTGTAAAGGGAGGCGTCCCAATACTTTTGACAATATAGTGTATGGTGCCACTCACTGTGTAAAAATGACAGGCATCTGAGATAACCAATGGAAAAAGCATAGAACATAGGCTCAACCAAGGGCCAAAACGTAAATGATAAAAGGCTTACCGAATAAACAAATAACAATTAGTAAGGGAAAAACAGCACATAACATACCTGAAAAGCACATCCACTTTAATGCTGTAGACAAAAACCAAATACCGTCCATTACGCATCTACAAAATGCCAATGCAGCAAGGAGCCGCGCTATGGGTTGCTACGGAAACGGAAATTGACTTTCTCTGGGGGGCGATCAGCAGAAAAAGCATAAGAAAGTGACAGACTGTTCCCATCACACCTCTAACATACAGAATAAAAGGGAGTTTAAATGTTACCATTACGCCAGGTGTTTGCAAAGCTCAGAGCTGCAATGTTAACACCTCCTCCATTTCCAAATATAAATTCGAAAAAAGGTGCGAAGATAAAAGTCCTGACATTTTCTCACACACCGGCAATTTATCCATTCTCACTGACAGCTGGATAATTAGTTGCTGATAATGTATAATCTAAGGGTATTATTGATGAAATGGTAGACTTCCAACTGAGTTCCTTCACATCTTCTCCCCACCTGTTGAATCATTGAAAGCAATTCTTAGGAGCACATGCTAGACGTTTTGGCCCGCAAAATATGGACTTTCTGGTTTATCCAGATTTTAATGGGCAAATTACTGGGCTATGGCTCAGTTTTTACTTACTTATACCTCAAACCTGCACTCTGTGACATACTTACTCCTCATACCTGCACTCTCTGTGCATTACTTATTCCTCAAACCTGCATTCTGCTCCTTACTTACTCCTCAAACTCGCACTTTGTGCATTACTTACTATTGACCCCTGAACTCTGTGCCTTACATACTCCTGACCTCTGCACTCTGTGCATTACTTACTATTGACCCCTGAACTCTGTGCCTTACATACTCCTGACCCCTGCACTGTGTGCATTACTTACTATTGACCCCTGAACTCTGTGCCTTACTTACGCCTGACCCCTGCACTCTGTGCATTACTTATTCCAGACACTTGCACTTGGTATTTTATTTAATCCTGCCCCCCATTACTTATTTCTGCTCCTTGCACTCTGTGTGTTACCTACTGCCCCCTGCTTTCTGCACATTACTTACTCCTGCCCAGCACATTGTGCGTTACTTACCCATTACACATGCACTCTGTCCATTACGTAGTCCTTAAATCCACACTCTTTGTATTGCTTATGCCTGACACCTGCACTCTGTGCCGTATTTACTCCTCAAACCTGCAATCTGTGTGTTGCTTACTCTTGACCCCTGAACTCTGTGCCTTATTTACTCCTGAGCCCACACTCTGCGTGTTACTTATTCCAGACAACTGCACTCTGTGCATTATTTAATCCTGACACCTGCACTTGGTATTTTACTTAATCCTGCCCCCTGCACTCTGTGCATTACTTTTTCCTGCCCCTTGCACTCTCTGTTTTACTTATTCCTGCCCCTTGCTTTCTGCACATTACTTACTTGTGATGCCTAAACTCTGTGCATTACCTATTCCTGGCATCTGCACCCTGTGGGGTACTTACTATTGACACCTGCACTTGATATTTTACCTACTCCTGCCCAGCATGTTGTGTGTTACCTACCCATCACACCTGCACTCTGTCCATTACTCAATCCTCAAATCCACACTCTTTGCATTGCTGACGCCTGACACATGCACTCTGTGCCTTACTTACTCCTCAAACCTGCACTCTGTGCATTACTTACTCTTAACTTCTGCACTGTATGTGTTATTTAACCCTGACACCTGCACTTTGTGCGTTATTTAACCCTGACACCTGCACTTGGTATTTTATTTACTCCTATCCCCTGCACTCTGTGTGTTACTTATATCTGCCCCCTGATTTCTGCACATTACTTAATTTTAACCCCTGCACTCTGTGCAAACTTCTTCATGACATCTGCACACTGTGAGTAACTTAATACTGACACTTGTACTTGATGTTTTACCTACTCCTTCCCCCTGCACATTGCGCATTACTAACCCATAACTACTGCACTCTGTGCAGTACTTAATCCTCAAACCCACACTCTGCGTTACTTACACCTGACACCTGCACTCTGTGCCTTACTTACCAAACCGGCACTCTGTGCATTACTTACTCTTGACCCCAAACTCGCTAATCTGTGTCTTTATGGACCTTGTTTGTGCCTGAGTCCTGACCTCAACCCAATAGAACACCTTTAAGATGAATTAGAGTGGAGACTGCGAGCCAGGCCTTCTTGTCCAACATTTAGTAATATAGTGTATGTCATGGTCAGGGGTCAGGATCGGAGACCAGTAGCAATAGCAGTAAAGAGGCTCCCACTGCACAGCAAGATGAGTACACAAGTAGGGTATCCTGGTGGATGACGCAGGCTCACCCGAGCTGCAGGGTCTAAGCACTAACCAGCATTAACCTGAGCTCCTGTTTGTGGAGACGGGTTTTGCTGAGTGAAAGTACCAGGTCACAGCCCCCAGGATCGCCCCACCAGGAGATGAGCAACCCAGAGTCCAGTAGCAGATATAGCAGGTTGGAAACAAGCAGAAACATAGCCAATATACAAGCCAAAGGTCAGTAACAAGTGGTTGCAGTTGGGATCAAGCTGAAGCGTAGTAGAGGAACAATCCAAAGGTCAGTAACGAGTGGTAATAGCAAGATATCGGCTGGAGAGAGCACAATAATCTGGCAAACAGGAAGTGCATGGCCTAAATAGGAAGTTCAAGGGAGGAGGAAGGAGTTCAAGGTTCACCAGAAACAAAGTATAATACAAGATTATCTAATGGATCAGACAGGATGCTGTTCAGCACCTCATGTGGCTCAGCAAGGAAAGCTACGATGCAGAAGAGATTGTGGGTTCAGATCCTGGTCCTGACCGTATAGCTATCTTCTTGAAACACTTTTAGAACCATTTTCAGAACTGTAAAAAACCTGAAGAAAGGATCTAAAGCATCTATAGATGCTTTATTTAATAACACAGGTTAGGCAATAGAGGGAATCACTTAAACTGCAAATGTTCAGCATTAATGGGTGGCTATAGTGGTACTAATACTCTACTACTATCAAAGGATCTAATTGTAATGCAGAATTTTTAGGAAGCTGTTGTGTAAATCCAGCTTGACCCAGAAAACAGAGAGGTTTTTTATTTTGTAAAAATAGTTTTGCTATTTTGCTAGGCAGGCAGAGTTTGCAAAACTTTCGAAAAAAAAAAATGTATATCTCTAAAGTTCTATTCAAACATCTCCAGCGTGGGCAGCAATAAAAGGCGTCCTGGAGGCCCTTAAACTCATTAAACAGATGATACATTTCAAGAAAGCTAATTGCTTCATAATGAGGTTTGATATAATGATAATGGCACATCAAAGTCCAATTCAATTGGTTTTTCATTTTTGTGGACATAAAATTTTAAATAAAATAAACAGCCATAAATGAGAGTGATAATTGCTGATTGTGACTGGAGATAGGAGGAAGCTCAGCACAAAGCAGAAAGTAAATACAAAGTCAGAGAAGTTTGGTGGAACTTTTGCTTGCTGTCAGTGGATTGCTGTTTTATGTGGACTGTGCAGATGGGGTTTTATAGCCCGGAGGGATTTATCTCAAACGATTCACTAGAGGCATGGTGTCCTGGAGGCTCGTAATGGATGTAAAGAGTCAGGTGCAATCCGGTCCCGAGAGACAGTGGATTTGCTTAACGATTGCAGCAACTTCTCTGCTCTCATATTAGGATGAAGCTCCTGAATTATACTCAAATTGTATTCTGATGCAAAACGAGGCCGTCAAAATAAAATAGCTATTGGCAATGAAACCTGGGCCGAGAAAACCCTATTGAAATTCTCTAACCATTGTGACAAAGGATTAGAGACAAACATCAGGCCAAGAATTAATGAAAATTGGTTCGTATAGGTTATTGTGATACCAGTACCCTCCTAGTTCAGAGCAGGCTGCTAGGTAAATTTTGTTTGGCTCCCCTGTAATTAGTGGAGCAGGGGTTGACTATTTAGGGCTGCTCAGTGTTTTACAGGCTGCTGCTTCCCCTATACTTATAGAGGATTATTTATGGAACGCCAGCTAATCCCTGGGGAGGTGTGCCCAGAAGGTGGGGATAGAGATCATAAATAATGTGAGGCATCGGCAGTTGGTGCAGTGTTCCTGGGTCCAGTCCTACAGGAGGAGACCCCTGGCGCAGGACTACTAAGAAGTCCTTGAGGAAGACACAGAGGTCCCTGCTAGGCTTAGCTGGGGGACCTACTCGCAGATCCACTGTCCAGGGATAAAGCTGGGTCAAGAGGAAGCTTACTGGGGAGAGCCAGGAGGAAGTTGGTGGGAAAGAGTCCAACTGTCCTGCGGTGGTGTGAGTCTACATCTCCCTCACAAGGAAGAGCCTGGTCAATATCAGCATGAGCCAACCAGTGATCCTGTGTCTAAGTGAGTAAATGACCCCCCCCCCCCTAATGCTGAAGAGAAGTGACAGTGTGTAACTTTAAACTCTTGAGGGAGTTTGCAGCAGAACATGTGAACGGGCAAAAAATTTGTGCAAGCACCGTCAAAGGCTATGGGATGCAAAAAATCAAAAGTGCTAATTTTATGCAAGTTATTGCCATAAAAAGTGTTTGGGGACCCGGGTCCTGCCCCAGGGGACATGTATCAATGCAAAAAAAAGTTTTAAAAATGGCTGTTTTTTTCAGGAGCAGTGATTTTAATAATGCTTAAAGTGAAACAATGAAATATTCCTTTAAATATTGTGCCTATGGGGGTCTCCTTAGTCTGCCTGTAAAGTAGCACGTCTTTCCCATGTTTATAACAGTGCCACAGCAAAATTAAATTTCTAAAGGAAAAAATGTTATTTAAAACTGCTCGCGGCTGTAATGTATTGTTGGATCCCGGCAATATAGATAAAAATCATTGAAAAAAACAGTGTGGGTTTCCCCCTCCAGTCAATTACCAGCCCCTTTGGGTCTGGTATGAATATTAAGGGGAACCCCGCACCAAAAATACCTAAAAAAAATGGCATGGATGTCCCCCCTAAAATCCATACCAGGCCCTTCAGTTCTGGTATGGATAATAACGGGAACCCTGCACCAAAATAAAAAAAAATGGCATGGGGGTCACCCAGGCACTATATACTCTGAACGCCAGTATATATACTATACGGCCTGCCCTATATACTCTGCAGAAAAATTGGGCCTTGGGTGTTGGTGGTGCCAGAACACTGTAAGCCCTAACAGTTACTCTTGTTGGGCGCAGGAACGGGCCCTGCTTAACTATCATTTCAAAAATTTTAATTACATGTCCCTATTAAACACGAGCAGAAAAATTGGGCCGTTGGTTTTGGTGGTGCCAGAACACTGTAAGTCCTCACAGTTACACTTGTTGGGTGCAGGAATGGGCCCCGCTGTGAAATATTATACCAAAAATTGTAATTAATTGCCCTTGTTAAAAAAGGGTGGTGGTGGTGCCACAACACTGTAACCCCTCACTGGTGGGCATGTTACAAATTAGGTGTTTGCATTCCCTTTGAATGTCAGCCAGCTGAGCACTGGCATTGTATTACCGGCGGAAATGACCACAGACTTTTTTGGTCTGCCTCTGGAGATCTTGTAAGCCTGGGTACCTGGTCAAGAACCGCTGAACCACCAAATTCAGGACGTGTGCCAAACATGGAACATGGGTCAAGTGTCCCTGTCGGAGGGCAGAAAGAAGGTTGGTGCCATTGTCACATACAACCATTCCTGGCTGAAGCTGGCGTGGCGTCAACCACTTCTAAGCCTGCCCTGCCTGCCCCATGCAGAGCTGACCCAGTGTGGCTCCTGTCCCCTAGGCAGAACAACTCAAGCACCGCATGGCATCTTTTAGCCTGACTGCTTGCGTAGTCCCTTGAACGCTTATGGAGCCTTGCTGGTTCAGAGGACAAATATGCAGAAGAGGCCATAGAGAAAGAAGAAGAGGAGGGGGTGGAGAGAGCTGTGGCAGAATCACCACTAGCATTTTGGAGGCATAGTGGCAGAACAAGCTCCAACAATACTGAACCCTGTCCTGCACCCTTCCCAGCTTCCCTGCCCATGCCTGCTGGACCACAAGTCAGCTGTAATATGAACTTTACTGTTGACCGCCCTGTCCAACAAGGCCAAAACATTGCCTTCCACATGCCAGCAGAGAGCCGGAATGGCGTTCCGTGAAAAGAAATGGCGTTTTGGAACCTGCCACTGAGGTACAGCACATTCTACAAATTCAAAAAGGGGGCAGAATCTACCAACTGAAAAGGCAGCAGTCGCAGTGCTAGCAATTTGGCAAAGCTAGCATTTAGACACTGAACATGTGGATGGCTGGGACCAAATTTTTTGTTACAGTTCAGCAACCGGGGTAGGGAAATTTGCCTGCTAAAATCAATTGGTGGTGTACTGCTAGCAGATTGGCTGCAAGTACTTGGGACACCTTTTGCTATACCTTCATTCCTCTCAGTGCAGGTTTTTGAGAGGACTGGAAGTATAGTAGGGTGATGTGGGTCTTTCAAGTGCTGTTGCCAACAGACTGGATGGCAGGACGTCATATGTCTGGTCACGCATGTGGTGCCCAAGCGGTTGCTGTTCTGGCCACGCTTTATCCGCTTCAGAAATAGGTTGCAAACAGCAACGGTGCGACCTGCTGCACACGTGTCGAAAAAAGCCCACACCAAGGATCTTTTAAAAATCAGCGGGGAGTCAGCAGCGCCCTGCACCTGCGGAGCTCTGCGGTGTGATCCCATAAGGCGGCTGCCCTTAAGCTTCCCCCTAGAGGACATCCTGCCTCGTTGGAGTGGTGCCTCCTCCTCCTCTCTTCTCTCAGGCATCCAAGTACAGTCAGTGACCTCATCATCCCCTCCCTCTCCGTCACTGGAGCAAACTTGGCAGAATGCTGCAGCTGGGGGAACATGAGTGCCAGTTTCTTGTCCTTCTGTGTCACCCCTTCTCTCTAGGATGACGTTACTCTCTTCCTCAACCTGTGAACCAATATCGGAGCCTTCAAATTAATGCGCATCCTCCAGCAGCCTATAACCGACACTGTGGTTGAATAATTCTGGGGACTCCTCCGTGCATGATGGTGGGGCTACAGAAGGAGTGACTGTGGACAAGGAGCCGGTGGAATAGGCCGCTTTGGCAGCTGCATTGCAAGGCAAACTACTCTGAGCTTGGGTGACAGATGAGGAGGATGAGGACGGCTTTGTTATCCAGTCCACCAACTCTTCTGCATGTTGTGTCTCAATAACACGGCCAGCAGCAGAAAAAGGGGACAAGCATGCCCACGGCCACCTGCAGAGGATGCACCACGTCCACGACCAGCACTGTTGACTGTAGACACAGAGGCTGCTTGCCCTCTTTTAGTGGCCTGTGAGCGTCTGCCTCTCCTTGGTGGCCTTCTGGACATGATGTACTTTTTGTTTTGCAACACCACACTACAACGTATTAGATACTGCGTACAACGCCTAAAGTGTATTAGAAACAGTACACCACCGAATGCACTGTAGATAAAGGCTACACTGAACGCAAAGTGTATATATATATATATATATATATATATATATATATATATCTCAAATACACTGTCACTAACTTAATTACCTGCCTGCTTAATCTGACTCAAGCTATCGCTCTGTCCACGCTAACAACACTACACACGGCCGCTATGTAAGCAGCCTTATATAGTGTGGGGTGTGGACTTAGTCCCCCTGAGCCATGATTGGCGAAAGACACCCTGCCTTTGGCCAATTACGGCTCTCTCAGCAGAGTGCACTGTGATTGGCCAAAGCATCCAGGTCAGGTGCATGCTTTGGCCAATCATCATACAGCAATGAACTGTGATCTCAAATTTCCCACGAATGCCCCATATGTTTGGTTCGTTTTGGAACAAACTAACACCCGATGTTCGAGTCAAACTTACGTTCGACTCAAACCACGGGCTCATCCCTAGTCAACAGCAGCATTAGGAATCCTGTGGCATATTTAATGTGTGCAGTGCAGGCAGCAACATGTGCAGCAGTGTAGCTAGAAGTGCAGTCAGCAGTGGTTGAGTTGTCCTCAAATTGTCCAAATGCAGTTTATCAGGGAATCCCATTCTCCCTACCCCTATCCAAGTTCATGTTCAACTAAAAACCCTAACAAGAACCCCTAGACTGTTTCCTGTGCCAGTGGAAGGATAAAGAAAATGTGGTATGCTTGGCTGTCTGTGTCCAAAAGGGGAAAATAGAACCAAATTCACCATTGGCTCCTTAGGGGGTGCGCTACAGTAAGTTTTCCTTATAACTGACACCAGAGGAAGAATAATGCTAAGTGCAGTAACCCATAGCAGTCAATCTGTGAAGTCACACCAATATAGGATGGATTCTACTTGGTTGGTTTGTTAGTGTACTTTAGGGGCCCATTCACACAACTGCGCTGCAATAACGCATGTTATGTGTCTCAACACACTTTACCCTGTAGCGCAACACACTCACATGTGCGCTAAAAAGGCTAAATTCACAAGCTCAAGCCATGAGATTTCTTTAACCCCTTGAATACCAGGACACTTATAAACCTACCTTGATATACAAGGGGTAAAGTCAACAATTTCTTGGTTTGCTTTGTAATCAAGGGAGTAGTGAACATTTGCCTTGGTCTGCTCATGGTTTCATAGGTTGGGAGTTTGTTTCCCCCTGCCTCTGGGAGAAGCTTTCACCGCTTAGGGTGGGAAAGTCAAATGACTTGCCTGAATATTCACTATGGCCTGGTAAATAGCCTGAAACCTTGATGAGATGGTCTTTTTCCCCACCAATGATAGATCTGTGAGCATCAGGGGACTGCTTGCCCCTGAAACACCTCTAGTCCAGAGTTTCTCAACCAGGGTTCCTCCAGAGGTAGCTGGGGGTTCCTTGAGCAATGAGCAATTTTTGACTCTTATATGCACTATATTGCCAAAAGTATTGGGACACCAGCCTTTACACGCATATGAACTTTAATGGCATCCCAGTCTTAGTCCGTAGGGTTCAATATTGAGTTGGCCCATCCTTTGCAGCTATAACAGCTTTAACTCTGCATGGAAGGCTGCCCACAAGGTTTAGGAGTGTGTCTATGGGAATGTTTGACCATTCTTTCAGAAGCTTATTTGTGAGGTCAGGCACTGATGTTGTACAAGAAGGCCTGGCTCGCAGTCTCCACTCATATTCATCCCAAAGGTGTTCTATCGGGTTGAGGTTGGGACTCTGTGCAGGCCAGTCAAGTTCCTCCACCCCAAACTCGCACATCCATGTCTTTATGGATCTTGCTTTGTACACTGGTGAGCAGTCATGTTGGAACAGGAAGGGGCCATCCCCAAACTGTTCCCACAAAGTTGGGAGCATGAAATTGTCCAAAATGTCTTGGTATGCTGACGCCTTAAGAGTTCTCTTCACTGGAACTAAGGGGCCAAGCCCAACCCCTGAAAAACAACCCCACACCATAATCCCCCCCTCCACCAAATGATTTGGAGGGATGGCCCAATACTTTTGGCAATATAGTGTGGATGAGCGAGTTTGGGGTGGAGGAACTTGACTGGCCTGCACAGAGTCCTTACCTCAACCCGATAGAACACCTTTAGGATGAATTTGAGCAGAGACTGCGAGCCAGGCCTTCTCGTCCAACATTTGGTAATATAGTGTATGTCATGGTCAGGGGTCAGGCTCGGAGACCAGTAGCAATAGCAGTAGAGAGGCTCCCACTGCACAGCAAGATGAGTACACAAGTAGGTTATCCTGGTGGATGACGCAGGCAGAGTCAACCTCAACCTGATAGAATACCTTTGGGATGAATAAGAGTGGAGACTGCAAGCCAGGCCTTCTCGTCCATTATCAGTGCCTGACCTCACAAATGCGCTTCTGGAAGAATGGTCAACCATTCCCATAGACACACTCCTAAACCTTGTGGACGGCCTTCCCAGAAGAGTTGAAGCTGTAATAGCTTCAAAGGGTGGGCCAACTCAATATTGAACCCTACGGACTAAGACTGGGATGCCATTAAAAGTTCATCTGCGTGTAAAGGAAGAGGTCCCAATACTTTTGGTAATATAGTGTAAGTTTCCCACTGACACCATTGATCTTTTTGCCTATTTGTAAGGGTGAACTTCTTCCCAACAACCACAAGTGTAAGGAGTGTTCTTCACACTGACCATTACACTAATGTATCATGAGTTATAGGTCATATGGTATAGGTCAAGAGTCATTTTTAGTAGGGGTTCCCTGAGACTGGAAAGATATTTTAAGGTTCCTCTGTGTCAAAAAGGTTGAGGAAGCCTGCCCTAGAGCAGGAGTGGATGGAGTGTTGTTTGTGTGACTGTCAGCCAATGTACTACATAGGGAGAACCCGTCTAATTTTCAGTAGCTTCTTCGGGGACGGAGATACTTCTGATTACTGATCAGCATACTTGTTTCAGTTCCTTGGCTTAGACAGTACTGAATACTCTGAATCATGACAAAGGCAATCAGCATTTTCAGAAGGAGAAGTCAGTAATGGAACTTTTATACTTCTGCCACACAGGTTTCCTTAAATAAGCAGACTAGTATTCCTTGAGCGTTCTGATTTATGATAATTGCATTCACTGTTTCCAGTTTCTTGTATTCATTTAAATATCTGCTGTGTTTGTTCATGCATGGTGAATTTTTTTTAATCTGCTCCAACAAGACGAGGGAGCGACTTGAATATCTTTTGTATTTCTCATATTCTGGATCATCTGACTCTTTAGGGCTCAAAGTCGACCTGAACTCGTAAAAGTAAAGCTTTGCCATCTTATAGGGAACATTGAAAATGTTTAATTGTGCCTAAGCAGGCTGAAAAAAGGTAAGTATATACATCTTTCTTACACAGGTTAGATAGCATAGGTGTGAAGAGGGGATGGAAGACATTATTAAAGACTAGTCAAAGCAGAGTTCCACCCGAAAATGTAACTATCGCTTTTCGGATTCCTCCGGTGTCACATTTTGCACCTTTCAGAGGGGGAGGGGGGAGCAGATACCTGTATAATACAGGTATTAGCTCCCACTTCCGGGCATAGATCACTGCAGGCTGAAACTTTCTCAGACGGAACTCCATTCAAGCTGTCTTGCCTACACACGGTCAAACCAAAGTCCGACCGTCCAGAACGCGGTGACGTACAGCACGTACGACTAGAAAAAGAAAGTTCAATAGCCAGTAGCCAATAGCTTCTTCCTGGTACTTGCTTCAGAGCATGCGTCTTTTTTTGAGCCGTCGGAACAGCATATAGGCGATCGGTTTTCCCGATAGGAATTGGTTCCGTCGGAAATGTTTAGAACATGTTCCATCTCTAGGTCCCTCAGAATTTTCAAAAAGTCCGATGAGGCCTACACACGATCGGAATATACGATGAAAAGATTCCGCCTGACTTTTTCTGTCGGACATTCCGCTCGTGTGTACGCGGCATTAGTCTGGAAATCCCCAATTTTGGGTTCCCCCAAAAATTTTAGAGGGGAAAACTTCAATGGGGACAACAGTTCCCCCAAGGGATTCCCTTAAAGAGGTAATAACACCTTCACATACATACCATCACAACTATTCTGTGCAACCAGGTGGATTATACCTCTTTTTTTCAGAACAGATTGGGCTTTCATTTGGTGGTGAATGGTAATGGATATCTCCTGACCGTTTTTTTTTTTATTATTAATATTATTATTATCAAAGGAAAACTGGCCCAAAATAGTAAACAAAAACAATTATTTTTTTTAAATGTAATTGTATATTTCTTGCTACTACCAAAAAATACCACCAAAGAACAATCACCTAAAATATATTTTCCTGCTCCTGACGATTGCAGCAATACCACATATGTGTATGTTAGTTGTTGTTTGTACCTGTAGCATAGCTCCCAACTGTCCCGGATTTCGAGGGACTGTCCCTGATTTGGAGCAATGTCCCTCTGTCTGATCTATATAGATGTATATAAAATGCACTTTTTATCTATCAAAAAGTGTTTTTCAGCACTAAACCTTTCATCTGATTTCTAAATTGCTGCATTTGTAAATTCCAAAAGCCAATATAAAGGAATAGTAGTGGTAAAAAAAAAAAAAGCACTTGTGGGTTTAACCAATCTTGTTTTTTTTTTTTTGTACAATTCTCCTTTAAGGGGGCGTGGCAAGGGGTGTGTCCTATGTCTGCATACTTTTGCTGATAGGTGTCCCTCATTCCCATCTCAAAAAGTTGGGAGGTATGCCTGTAGTACGGCCCAGAATCAATAGTGCGCATTTTGCTTTTTTTTTTAAATCCTACCTAAAACACACAGATACCGATTGAACCACTTCCATACCGGGCCTTTTCTGTAACTTTTTGTTGACAGGTTTAAATTAGTATTTTTTTTGCTAGAAAATGACTCAGAACCCCCAATTATTATTATTTTATTTTTTTTTAGCAGAGACCCTAGGTAATAAAATGGCGGTTGTTGCAACTTTTTATGTCACACGGTATTTGCGCAACAATTTTTCAAACCCGTTTAAAAAAACAAAAACAAAAAAAAAACAGTTTCATGAATTAAAAACTAACAAAGCAGTAAACTTAGCCCATTTTTTTTGTATAATGTGAAAGTTGATGTTACGCCGAGTAAATAGATACCTAACATGTCATGCTTTAAAATTGCGCACGCTTGTGGAATGGTGCCAAACTTTGGTACTTAAAAATCTCCATAGGCGACGCTTTAAACATTTTTACAGGTTACCAGTTTAGAGGAGGTCTAGGGCTAGAATTATTGCTCTAAATCTAAGGCACGTGGCGATACTTCACATGTGTGATTTGAACGCCGTTTACATATGTGGGCGTGACTTGCGTATGCGTTCTCTTCTGTGTGCGAGTACGCAGGGCCATTTTATTATTTTTTTTTTTATTGTCTATTTCACTTAAATTTTTTTTTACACTTTCTCTTTACAAATGGTCACCAGAAATATCCATGATTAACGCATCAGAGGGCAGTGGGGGGGGGGATGTCCCCTCCCACGGTCCCACCGCCTGTAAGAACGATCAAGCAGCTGAACTGCCGCTATGATTGTTCTTATTGTGCACAGAATCACTGGCTATAAAAGATGATATCTGGTTGATGCCTGCACCTGCAGGTATCATTCAGATATCCCCTCTGAGGCTGGGACCAATAGACCATCCAGCATACAGCAACAACAGATCTCTCCCTCAATAGTAGATTCCTACCGGCAACATAAGACCTCCCCCCAGCAACAACAGACCCCCCCCACCAGTAACATACGACCTCACCCCAGCAACAATAGATCCTTCACACAACAATAGACTCACCCCAGCAACAATAGATCCTTCACACAACAATAGACTCACCCCAGCAACCATAGATCCTTCACACAATAGACTCCCCCCAGCAACAACAAACCCCCACCCCAGCAACAATAGTTCCCCCCACACAACAATAGACCCCTCCCCATAGATAGCAACAATTGGCCACCCACAACAAAATACCACCCCCAGCAAGAAAAGATCCCCCTAGCAACATTAGACCCCCCCAGCAGCAACAACAGATCTCCCAGCAGGCAGCACAGCTTGACCCTCCAGCTTACAACAACATCAGACCTCTCCCTCAATAGCACATTCATACCAGCAACATAGAACCCCCCCCCCAGCAACAACAGACCCCCACCACCAGCAACAATAGACCCTCCCACAAAAACAGATCCCCATCAGTGATAATAGATCCCCCATCAGCCAGCATCAATAGGCCCTCCAGCATACCCCTTGCTATTACATGTATTCAGTGCTGGAACTTCATCCCCCCCAGATTCCCACTGGAAAAAAAAAAGCCCTGTCAGTAACAGAGCCAGGATCATGCATGGAGGATCGGGCAGGAGGAGCAGGGAACAAGTCAGGACAGGGAGAGGGCACACAGGAGCAGGTTCAAGCAGGTGGAAGAAGGATTGGGAACAGCATAACACTTTACAAGGAGAATGGGACACACAGGCAGAAAACGGAGACAATATGGAGTAGCAGAGGAGGGACTAAGTACCTTCCCAGCATCAGGTGATGACTAATTGCTGGAAACTGCTGGCTGCTGAGAGACACCACCTAGTGGACACTGGAGCTACAACCTACAGGTCTGGGAATCACAGCGCCACCAGCAAGTGATCCCATTTCTGACAATGTTTCCTGTTAGCATATGAGCACTGCAGCGGCTTCTTGTGCTGCTTTGCCCTCTCCCACTTTGAGCTCTGCTATACATAACCAGCAAGAAGTTAATACCAGTTCAAATTCATATCCTTGCAATGTTTGCATTAAATCCAAAAAAATCTAATGATGTGTATATAAAAAAAAAAAAAAAAATCTAATAACAATACTCACAGATTAACTCGACTCTTATGAAGTCCTTTACCCCAAGGATTTCCAGAAAGACCCCGGAGGAGCTGGTGGTTTTAAAGAAGAACACAATATCAGTGCTGAAGTCCACATGGGATGCCGGGAAGTAGAGGTAGGAGGCCAGAGCGGTGAACGAGGCAGAGTTCCAAAAATTTCCTGCAAAGGGAAAACAAAGCTATTTTTGTACATTTTCAGAGGATGAATCTCCCCAGCAGGGACACAGATAACAATAACAAACTTTAAAGGGGTTCCCATCCTTCACTACTATACCACTACAGCTCCGGAAGATTTACCCCCCCTTCATGACCAGGCCGTTTTTTGCAGTACGGCACTGCGTTAATTTAACTGACAATTGCTGGGTTGTTGCGGCGCTGCACCCAAATAAGATGTATGTCCTTCTTTTCCCTCACAAATAGAGTTTTCTTTTGGTGGTATTTGATCTCCTCTTTTTTTTGCTATAAACAAAAAAAAAGACCAACAATTTTGAAAAAAGAAAACAATATTTTTTACTTTCTGCTATAAAACATTCAATTAAAGAATTAAAAAAATGGATCAGTTCATCAGTTTAGGCCAATATGTATTCTGCTACATAATAAGTGTTGATCGATTGGTTTGCGCAAAAGTTATAGTGTCTACAAACTAGGGGATATATTTTTGGATTTGTTTTTTTTTAATAGTAATGGCTGCAATCAGTGACTTATAGCGGGACTGCGACATTGCGGCAGACAGTCGGGACACTAACTGACCCTTTTTGGGGACCAGTGACACTAATACAGTGATCGGTGCTAATAAATATGCACTGTCACTGTACTAATGACAGTACAAGTACCTTCCACACTATTAGAAAACACTGGCTAGGCACACATTTAACCCTTTGCTCACCCCTGATTTTAACCCTCTTCTCAGCCAGTGTCATTAGTACAGTGACAGTGCATATTTTTTTAGCACTGATCACTGTATTAGTATCACTGGTCCCCAAAAAGTGTCAGTTAGTGTCCCAACTGTCCGCCGCAATATTGCAGTCCCGCTATGTCAGGAAACTAACTGACACTTTTTGGGGACCAGTGACACTAATACAGTGATCAGTTCTAAAAAAATATGCACTGTCACTGTACTAATGACACTTGGCTGGGAAGGGGGTTAACATCAGGGGTGAGCAAAGGGTTAAATGTGTGCCGAGCCAGTGTTTTCTAATAGTGAGGGAGGTACTTGTACTAGGGGAAGACACAGATCCGTGTTCCTGATTAGCAGGAACACAGGATCAATGCCTTGCCCGCTGACAGAACGGCAATCGGCCTTGTTTACATGGGTAGACTGCCATTCTGCCTGTGTAACGAACGATCGCTGGGTGCCGGCAGACATCAAGTCCTTTGTACCCGCAGATCAGCTGTGAACAATCACAGAGGGAACGGCGCTCCTGCGTGTCCCCAACCCGGAAGCGCTGGATGAAGTAGTAGGTACGTAATTCAGCGCAGGAGAGCCGCCTTGCCTCCATATAGGTGCAGTCTACAGTCGGAAGCGGTTACACGCGAAGAAAAAAAGAGAGCTATATATGGTACATTTTAATGATTTTCACTGCAGTGGCGGCTGGTGGTGTATATTTTTTTGGTGGAATGTCATACACCCCCCCCCCCCGTCTATGTCATGGGCAGCTTCGGCTCCTTCCTGCGTCTCCTCCTCCTCAGCGTCTCGGGCTTGGCGGCGGCTTCCTCCTCAGCAACTCTCCTCTCCCTTCCCTCGGCGCGGCAGCCAAAAAAAAACGACTGCTTCTCCTTTCGGCCAATCGGGTCTCAGGAGCCACTTCCTGATTGGCTAGGAGGAGAATCTGGAAGACAATAGCAAATACTATTTCGCTATTGTCATACAACTGGGTAGGCTCAGGGCGCCCCGAGCCCACCCTTTTTTCACGGCCAATTAGAGCACCCGGCTCTAATCATAAGCTTTTGCAAAAAAAAAAAAAAACCCCATTGGAATCCATGAGGATTTGTCTACCAGTGCCGTTTATAAACGCCGGTTGGTAGACTTTTGGGATTTTAAACACACTCCCGGGTGCTAAAACAGGGAGCAGGTGGAAGTATTTCAGGGGGCTGTAATGCCGCTCAGACACTTCGACAGCCCGCCAAAGGCACGGCCTCTGCCATGTGTCTCAGGCTCCCTTGTCCCACCCGTGGACCCAGGAGTGGCATGGTGGAACAGACGGAGAATGGGGGGAGACCAGCAAACATTCATTCACTGATCTCCCTTCCGATGAATGAACACAGAAGCGACTGTAGGGGGTCCATTAGCTTCAGTGGAGTGCAGGGGAGACATCAGGGGTCTCATAAACCCCCCAATATCTCAGTAAAGCTGGCTTGCTCACGGGGATAAGGAAGTCTCCCAGCAGTGGTGAAACGTGTCAAGGAAGGTGGTTTCGGGTGGAGACATTAATGTATGCAGTTTTCATCATAAAATCAATCAAACACGGGAAGAAGAGCTACGTTTTTGGAGTTTGGCTTATATTTACTTTCTGACTGAAAGCGGAGATGGGTTGTTGTAGCCGCATAGGCATGCCCACGGGGTGTGCCGGGTGTGCACAGGCACACCCTAATCCCTGGCCTGTGCTGAGCTCTCATTGGTCCGGCCGGGGCAAGCAAAAACATCTGTTTGCTGCCGCTGCGACTTCTACGGTTCTGGCCTGCCGGCAGCGGTGAAGTGATATACATATGCACTCCGCCCCCCCTCCTCTCTCTCCCTTGGAAGAAGGGCGGAGCCTCAGCCTGGATAGCGGCAGGCGGGTCACGTGAGTAGTGAGCGCCATGTACAGCTGACTCACAGCTTCGGCTATTTTCGGCGGCTCCGTTTTGGTTCGTACCGCACAAGCGCTGCGCCTGTGCAGTACAGGGGGGGCATTATTCGCTGACGGATGCCGACGGACATCGACGGACCAAATCCGGCAGACAATCCGATCGTGTGTGGGCTTCACCGGACCTTCAGCGGTCTTTTCCAGTCGCAAATCTGACGGACTTTAGATTTGGAACATGCTTCAAATCTTCACGTCGTAACTCCGCCGGACCCAGAAATCCGCTTGTCTGTATTCTAGTCCGACGGACAAAAACCGACGCTAGAGCAGCTATTGGCTACTGGCTATCAACTTCCCTATTTTAGTCCGGTGTACGTCATCACGTACGAATCCGTCGGATTTTGGTGTGATCGTGTGTAGGCAAGTAAGTTCGTTAAAAAGTCAGTCGGAAGTCCGTCAAAAGTCAGTCGAAAGTCCGCTGGAAAGTCTGGCGGACCAGTCCGGTCGAAAAGGACGACAGCGTGTACGCGGCATTAGGCTCTATGCACACTAGGAGCTGAAAAAAAAACAACAGAAAATCAATGGATGAAAAACACCCAATATTAGCTCCCCCCCCCCCCCCCAGCGTTTTTGTGCCAGCGTTTTGCCGGTGTTTAGCAGTGTATAGTTTGTTGGTAATGAGCCAGCTAGTAAGCCAGTCGCTCGCGTCCTTGACAATTGATGACTCATCAGCCGTCAGCGGGGTTCGGTTGTTAGGAAGTGAGCCCAGCAAGCCGTCCGCCCAAGTCCTTAACAACCGATGACTTATCAGCTGTCAGCAGGGTTCCCGGCTGACAGCTGATGAGTCAGCGGTTGTTAAGGAGTCAGCTCGGCAAGCCGTCCGCCCGCTTTCTTAACAGCCGATGACTCATTAGCTGTCAGCGGGGTTCGCCGCTGATAGCTGATGAGTCATCGGTTGTTAAGGAATGAGTTTGGCAAGCCGTCCGCCTGCATCCTTAATAACCGATGACTCATCAGCTGTCAGCGGGGTTCCCTGCTGACAGCTGGATGTAAACAAAAGATTTGGCAGCAATTAAAACCTGAGAATAAAAACAGCGTGGGGGTTTCCCCTAAATCTAGTATGAATTGTGGGGGGACCCGCTGTTTTTATTCTTTTTTTTTTTTTTTTAGATTTTGGCATGGGGTTCCTCCCTAAATGCATACCAGACCCCGCTAGAAGTGCTAGTGTGTATGGAGCCAAAAACATATGAGTTTTGCATGTTCTGTTTCCTCTGTCTCTGCATCTCCTGAGCTCACATGCCTAAAACATCTATTTATGAATTCTTGATGAATTGCTTAACCACTTGCCGACCGACGCACATACATATACGTCGGCAAAATGGCACAGGCAGGCAAATGGGCGTAACCTGTACATCCCTTTAAATTTGCAGCCTATCGCGCGCACGCGGGTCCCGCAAACTCAATGTTCGCCAGCTGGCTCGCCGTTGCGGCCAGGAGAGGCAGAACGGGGAGATGCCTATGTAAACAAGGCATTTCCCTGTTCTGCCTAGCAACATGACAGGGGATCTACTGCTCCCTGTCATTGGGAGCAGTGATCGCTGTCATGTGAGTGGAAGCCCATCCCCCCCCACAGTTAGAATCACTCCCTAGGACACATTTAACCCCTTGATCGCCCCCTAGTGTTTAACCCCTTCCCTGCCAGTGACATTTATACAGTAATCAGTGGCTATTTGTAGCTCTGATCGCTGTATAAATGACAATGGTCCGAAAATAGTGTCAAAAGTGTTCAATGTGTCCGCCATAACCTCGCAGTCCCGATAAAAATCGCAGATCGCCACCATTACTAGTATAAAAAAAAAATTTATAATAAAAATGCCATAAATCTATCCACTATTTTGTAGACGCTATAACGTTTGCGCAATCAATTTCAACCAATCAATATACTTATTGCGATTTTTATTTACCAAAAATATGTAGTAGAATACATATCGGCCTAAACTGAGGAAGAAATTCGTTTTTTTAGATATTTTTTGGGGATATTTATTATAGCAAAAAGTAAAAAATGTGGCTTTTGTTTTCAAAATTGTCGCTCTTTTTTTCTTTATAGCGCAAAAAATAAAAACCACAGAGGTGATCAAATACCACCAAAAGAAAGCTCTATTTGTGGGGAAAAAAAGGACATCAACTTTGTTTGGGTACAGCGTCGCACAACCGCGCAATTGTCAGCTAAAATGACACAGTGCGGCATGACAAAAAATGCACTGGTCAGGAAGGGGGAAAATCCTTCCGGGGCTGAAGTAGTCAATGTGATTGGCTCAGGTCTGTCTCATGTTTATTTTAAAACTGCAACTGTATTTGGTAGCTGCCATACAGAGAGAAAAGAGAAAAAAAAAAAAAAAGAAAAAGAAAAATGAACTTACTGTCTCCATAACAACGCAAAGGACCAATTTTCCACGCCACCTCAGACCCCGATCTGTTTGTATCGGTGATGACAATTTGAGAGACCGGCAAATGTTCCTTGAAGGTTAGAAATCCGGTGTCATTTGTCCTGAAATACATAAAAATTGAAATGATATATACACAATAATAATAATAATAATAATAATAATAATATGCAAAATAAGGAAATAACGAATTCATTAAAATATATAAATCAAATATGTAAATACAAATGGTGCTCCAGTGCAGATTCACCTTAAGTCCAATAACAAAATAATCCATAACGATATTGTAAAGAAAATTTGTAAGTTCTGTATATAACTCTAGTATAGTATAACTCTGTGTTTGTCAAGCCTGCCCTTTGTTGTATTTTTTTTTTTTTAATACAAGTTTTTGTATTTTTTTGATTTGTTAACTTTTTTTGTCTTAGTATAGAGCTACAGTATGTTTGTCAAGTCTCTCTTTCTTTTTTTTCTTTAATTTATACATTTAAAAAGTTTTTTTTTTTTTCTTAACTTTTTTAAGATCTACAGAATGTTTGTCAAGTCTGCCGTTTTTTTTTTGTTAACTTTTTTCAAACTTAAATTTTATTAAAAATGTTGTAAGTCTAAAAGGTTACAAGCATAAAAACACTGGTTCCAAAAGCATACAGAGTTAACAGATAAACAGCGTAACACCATACACTATAGTTGAACATATTGCATCAATAGTCTATAAATACATACAGTATGCTGTAGGTCCCGATAGAGAACAAAGTCAGTATGCAGTGAGTAAATGATCTTAAAGATTTGTTAATTTTTTTTTGTCTTAGTATAGCTGTGTGTTTGTCAGGTCTGCCCTTTTCTTTTTTGTATTATTTAATTTATATAGGTTTTTGTATTTCTTTTTTTTGCTAACTTTTTTGTCTGCCATTTTCCTTTTTTTTTCCTTTCTTTTTTCTTTATACATGTTCTTGTATTCTATTTTGTTAACTTTTTGTCTGAGTATAGATCTGTGTTTGTCAAGTCTGCCATTTTCTTTTTTTTTTAAATAAGTTTTGGTATTTTGTTTTTTTTCGGTAACTTTTTTGTCTAGAGTATAGGTTACGTTTGTCAAGTCAACTATTTTCTTATGTTTTTTCTTTATACATGTTTTTGTATTCTATTTTGTTAACTTTTTGTCTCAGTATAGATCAATGTTTGTCAAGTCTGCCATTTTTTTTTCTTTTTTCTTTATACATGTTTTTGTATTCTATTTTGTTAACTTTTTGTCTGAGTATGGATCTATCTTTGTCAAGTCTGCCATTTTTTTGTATTTTTTTTAAATTTATACATGTTTTTGGATTAAGTTTTTTCTTTTACTTTTTTTTGTCAGAGCATAGGTTTCTGTTTGTCCCAAGCATATTTAAATCCACTTACTGTTGACTTGACTCACTGCCTCTGCTGGAATTCTGTTCCAAGCATCGACTACCTTTTTGGTAAAATAATACTTTCTAAGATTAGTTTTGAACTTTCATCCAGTTTTACTAGATTGAGATCATGTCCCCGTGTTCTTGATCTTGGCTACATATTAAAAATACTACCCTCCTGAACTTTATTCACCCCCCTTGATTTTATTTTGTGAAAGGTCACGTCTTTTTATATATTATTATATTTTTATATATATATATGTGTGTGTATATATATATATATATATATATATATATGTATATATATATATATATATGTATGTATGTATGTATGTATGTATGTATGTATGTATATATATATATATATATATATATATATATATATATATATATATATATATATATATATATATATATATATTATAAAGAGACTTAATTTAATTTAAAAAAAAAATGTTTAACAATATTGGCGCCGTTAAAAAAAAAAAGGCTTGTCTGCCCTTGAAAAATAATATAGGCATTTATTTATTTATTTCCGGTACTTATATAGCGCCGTCAATTTACGCAGCGCTTTACATATACATTGTACATTCACATCAGTCCCTACCCTCAAGGAGCTTACAATCTAAGGTCCCTAACTCACATTCATACTTACTAGGGACAATTTAGACAGGATCCAATTAACCTACCAGCATGTCTTTGGAGTGTGGGAGGAAACCGGAGGAAACCCACGCAGGCACAGGGAGAACATGCAAACTCCAGGCAGGTAGTGTCGTGGTTGGGAATCGAACCAGCAACCCTTCTTACTGCTAGGCGAAAGTGCTATCCACTACATCACTGTGCCACCATATAATAAGCAATGATAATATTGTTGTGGAATCACCAGAGCCATACCGGTGATGTAATATTTGGTGTGGTCTACAAGGAATGTACAGGTGGTGGGTGAAGTGGACTGGGTTCCTGTGGACAGCTTTCTCATGAACATTTCTCCATGAATTCCCCTTAGAAGCTCATAGGACCGGAGTTGTCCCCCCACCTCCCCCGGCCTCCCTGTGCAAAGTCAGAAGAGTAGAGCAATTTCATTTCTTTTTTAGCTCTTGTTGGTGTGGTGGATGTTTTTTTTTTTTTGATAAGGGAATGCCATGGAGACCACCCACACATCTTAGATGGTTGGAAAGTCAGCGGGTGGGCGATATCTTTTCACAGCGCAGCGTGACACACAATCCAAAAAGTCATTTTGTATCGGGAGGTCAAATGGAGCAAGTGCAAAGATCATTTACTGAGGGAAAGAAAGAAAAAAACAATTCAGCATAAAATAAATAAATAAATAAAAGAGTTTTTGGTCTTCGAACAACTGCAGAGGAGATGTGATTTCTACCTTCTATCCTTGGCTTTTTAAACAATGTAATCCGTATACAGGGAAAGGATCATATGCACAGATATAATTCTTATTATCATTACTATACAAGATTTATATACAAGATAAAAGATATAAGTACTGTTCTCTGGGTATTATGGGGTGTTCTATAGACGTGAAGAAGGAGAAATAGTGATGTGGAGCTCACTAGGATATCCCTGGCAATGTTTTATATTGTTACTAATGCCAATGTATCGTAGAATGATGGATTCTCCATACAGACTGCTCTGCACATAATTTACATATATATATATATACCGTATATATATATATATATATATTATTATTATCAGTGTATCTTAAAATGATTAATTCTCTATAGCACTGGTCTCCAAACTGTGGCCCACTAGCCAAATGCGGCCCTTTGCTTGCCTTTATGTGGCCTTTGAGGCACCATTCCATCCACTGATACCAATGATGGGGCACTATTCTTTCCACTGACACCAATGATGGGGCACTATTCTTTCCACTGCTACCAATGATGGGGCACTATTCTTTCCACTGACACCAATGACGGGGCACTATTCCTTGTTATCATTGTCAGATTATTTTAGAATTGTCAGGGCTGGGCTCAGCCCTTCCTTCTCTGAGCTGGCCGCTCAGCTGTCGGCTAATTGCCAGCTCCTATCTCTCCACAGTTACTCAGCTGTTGATGATATCCTGCTCGTCAGTCCTGCCTACTTAAGCCGTCCAGCCCAGAGGATCTCTGCCTTCACCTTAGTCAACATCACAGAGACGCTCTCCTGCATTCCTGTTAAAAGACTTGCTTGGCTGACCTCCCTTCTGGCTCCAGATCCTGCTTGCTGTTCTACTACATTGATCCCTGACTTCTGGCTTGGCTGACTATCCGTTCCGGTTCCTGAACTCTGGCTATGTTTTGACTACGTTTGTTCTATTTACTTTTATTATTAAACAAGTGTGATTTAACTGTACTTCTGTCTCGGTCTGATTTCATGGTTTCTGACAAGAATGATGGGTTCTCTATAGACTGCTCTTCACATAAGTTATCTGAGTTGAAAATCCTCCCCTGATTTGCGGCACACCTATATATGTCCACTGCCCTGCCTGAGGACAGACCACGTCCACCTTTGCCTGCGGACGCATATGCTGCTGGCCCTCTCAGAGTGGCATGAGAACGTCTGCTGCTCCTTGTTGGCCTCCCAGACATGGTGGGTTGGGGGGGGTCATTACCCAAATTTAACAGAAACTGGAAAATGTGTGATTGGATGCACTTTAATAAATGAAAAGTGGTGCTTGGTGCACTTTAACCACTTCAGCTCTGGAAGATTTACACCCCCCCCTGCATGACCAGGCCATTTTTTTGCTATACGACAATGCGCTATTTTAGCTGAAAATTGCGCGGTCGTGCGACTCTGTACTCAAATAAAATGTATGTCCTTTTTTTCCAACAAATAAAGCTTTCTTTTGGTGGTATTTGATCACCTCTTTATTTTTTTGCGCTATAAACATAAAGACCGATAATTTTGAAAAATTAAAAAAAAGAAAAAAAATATTTTTTACTTTCTGCTATAAAGCATATCCAATAAAAAAAAATGTAAAAAATCTAATTTCTTCATCAATTTAGGCCAATATGTATTCTGCTACATATTGTTGGTAAACAAAATCCCAAAAAGCGTATATTAATTGGTTTATGTAAAAGTTATAGAATCTACAAACTATGGGATATTTGTATGGATTTTTTTTATTTATTTATTTATTTTATACTAGTAATGGCAGCGATCAGCGACTTATAGCGGGACTGCGACATTGCACTACACTAACACACTACACTATACTGAAACACTATACTCACACTATACTACCCTGTTTCCCCGAAAATAAGACCTAGCGTGATTGTCAGTGATGGCTGCAATATAAGCCCTACCCCCCCAAATAAGCCCTACCCTGTTTACCAGAAAATAAGCCCTACCCTGAAAATAAGACCTACAAGGACATTAACTAGGGCTTATTTGGGGGGTAGGGCTTATTTGGGGGGTAGGGCTTATATTGTAGCCATCACCGACAATCACGCTAGGTCTTATTTTCGGGGAAACAGGGTAACACTACTTGCTAGTAGAAAACTGAGCCCTGCTCTAACTATCTCCACTACAACAACACACTGCAAAAGCTTCCTAAGGGAAGGAACCTTTTATCGCGTGGGGTGGGACTACGAGCAGTGAGCAGTGCTCTGTGTCCTAATTGTCAGGGATGGGCCGAACAGACCCCTGTTCGGTTCGCACTACGAGCTCCGACAGTGCTCTGTGTCCTAATTGTCAGGGATGGGCCGAACAGACCCCTGTTCGGTTCGCACCAGAACTTCCAAACACCGCGAAAGTTCGAACCCGAATAACAAACCCCATTAAAGTCAATGGGACCCGAACGTCAAAAATCAAAAGTGCCCATTTTGAAGGCTTATATGCAAGTAATTGGGCATACAATGGTTATAGGGGTCCAGGTCCTGCCCTGGGGGACACGGATCAATAAAAAAAAAGTTTGCGAAAAATGTCATTTTTAAATAAGCAGTGATTTTTTTATTTTTAAAGTGAAAGCATAAAAATTCCTTCCAATATAGTGCCTGGGGGGTCCCCTTAATTTACCTGTAAAGTGGCAGATCTGTACCATGTCTAGAATCTGCTGCAGCAATAATTGCATTTATAAAGCCCAAAAAAATGAAAATTTCCCTGCAAACTGCCTTTTATTTTGCTCAGCAACAGCTGGGGAGCCAGTGTGTATTATGAGGCCACAATGTAGTGTACTGGGAACAAGGTTAGAGATTTTTTGGATACATTCTGGTGTCACTTTGACTTTGGATAGAAGTAACGGGTGCGTAAAAATTGGTCTTTGGGTGTCGGTGGCCCCTTCCCACCGTAACCCTATAGAGGTACAATTGATGAAACCAAGAATTGGCCTTGCTGTAAAAATTGCAATGATGTGCACCTGTCAAACAGGTGCAGAAAAATTACTCTTTGGGTGTTGGGGGCGCCTTCCTATTGTAATCCTATAGAGGTGCTCTTGATGAAGGCAAAAAAAAAAAAAATGCAATGACGTGCACCTGTCAAACAGGTGCTGAAAAATTGGTCTTTGGGTATTAATTGTGCCCATGAAAACTATACCAAAAACATTCTTCCAGATGAAATGATTGAACACCCTCAAAGCTAGGCAGCCTCAAAGTCCTGCAGAGATTCCACATCCCAAAAAGACTTAATCAGTGACATCGGCGTCAGGGGCTGCATAGCTGGTAATCCAGGACTGATTCATTTTTATAAAAGTCGAATGATCCATGGAGTCTGTGGACAGACGCGTTCCATCGATCAGTAATGAAACCCCTTGCAGCACTGAATGCCCGTTCTGAAAGCACGCTGGATGCAGGGCAGCCCAACAACTCAATAGCATACTGGGCAAATTCTGGCCAGTGGTCTATTCTCATGATCAAGTAAGTCAGTGGATCGTCAGCTGGAAAGCTCTCCATCTCTGTTTTGGCCCCAAGGTAATCATCCACCATGTGATGCAGACGCTGCCGATGGGATGTGGAAGCTGACAGGCCCGGGCGGCGAGGACTAAAAAATTCCAAAATGCCTCTGGCCAGCTTTAGCACATCTTGCAACCCTGGGTTCATATTTAGGAAACGCTGCACCACCAAATTGAGGACATGTGCCAGGCATGGCACATGTGTCAACTTTCCCTGCCTAAGGGCGGACAGGAGGTTTAAACCATTATCAGACACCACCATTCCTGGCTCCAGCTGGCGTGGTGTGAAACACCTCTTAGCCTGTCCCTGCAGAGCTGCAAGAATCTCTGCTCCGGTGTGGTTCCTGTCCCCTAAACACACCAGCTGAAGCACTGCATGGCACCTTTTAGCCTGACTCATTGAATAGCCCTTTGAACGCTTAAGGGGTACCCGATGTTCATAGGACAATTCTGCAGAGGAGGGTATGGAGGTGGCGGAGGAAGAGGGGGTAGAGCTCACAGGTCTGGCATCATCACCACCAGCTGTATGGAGATGAGGGGGGCACAACACGCTGCAGCACCAAGCCCTGTCCTGCATCCTTTCAAGTTGCAAGCAGCATTACTCAGTGTGCTTTGAACTAAATATATCATCCCTACCCATGCTTGCTGGACCACGTGTCGGCAGTAAGATGGATTTTACGGCTGACTGCCTTGCCCAACGATGCCAGAACATTCCCTTCCACGTGATGGTAGAGAGATGGAACGGCCTTACGTGAAAAGTAGTAGCAACTGGGAACCTGCCATTGTGGTACAGCACATTGTGCGAATTCACAGAAGGGGGCAGAATCCACCAGGCTGAAAGGCAGAAGTTGGAGAGCCAACAGCTTTGACAAGCTTGCATTTAGGCGCTGGGCATGTGGGTGGCAGGGACTGTATTTTTTTCTTCTGCTGCAGCAGATGGAGCAGAGAAATTTGCCGGCTACAGTCTACAGCTGGTGGTGTGCTGCTGGCAGATGTGCTGCTAGGACCTGGAACACCCTGTGCTATACCATCATCCCTGTCAGTGGAGGCTGCTGAGAGGTAATGACTCGGTATAGCAGGGGCAGACTGAATTGGTTAAGGAGGAGGAGGAGGGACAGATTTGTTCCCTTTTGTGTGGCTTTTAGGTGCTCTTGCCAATGGGCTGAGTGGTTAGACGTTAAATGCCTTGTTAAATATGTGGTACCCAAATGGCTGGTGTTTTTGCCACGTTTGATGTGCCTGAGACACAGTTTGCAGATAGCGATCTGCTGCAGATGTGCTGAAAAAGGCCCAAACAGCTGAGCTTTGGTGAGTGGGCCAGGAGATAACAACAGCTGCAGAATGTGATAGAATAGGGTGGCTGCTCTCTACTCTTTCTTGATTTTGGCCTCCTTGGGGTTCTGCCACCTCACCTTCAGTTTCCTCCTCTGCTCCACCTGGCACCCAAGTCACATCAGTGACCTCTTCATAATTTTCACCTCCATCTCCTCCATCTTCATCATCATCATTACCACTAGAGACAACCTGGCAATACGCTGCGGCTGGGGGAACATGAATACCAATTTGTCTACCAGTGTTTCTCCCTCTCTCTAGGCTCATGTTCCTGTCATCCTCAACCTCAGAACCAACATCTGAATCCAGTAATGGCTGGGCATCATCAAAGAGCAAGTGTCTGACGCTGTGGTCAAATAACTCAGCTGACTCCTCCATGTTTTTTCTGCATTTTCCTGCGTTTTTTCCTGCTCCTTTTTTTTTTTGCTGGTTTCCTGTTGTTTTGCTGGTTTCTGATAGGCTTCCTGCTGTTTTCCTGATATTTTTGAAAGTTCATGTGGTTATATAGCGGTGTTCTTTGATGTAGTCCTCACTAATTAATAGAGTTTTTCTAACTTTTTACTAGACATCATCACACCGCCACTTTGCATTTGCATTTGTATTTGTGCCCTTATTCTTTAGTGGCACCCCGTGAACTGAAGTTCCTCCTTTACTATTAAAGGTTGCTTTGCAACAATTTGCACATGTACTTTTGTTTATAAATGTATCTAGTTTATATTGTTACGATTTCATGTTTTCATGCGTTTCCCCTGTATTATACATGGTGATGGTTGTCTTTATTATCATTTAACTTTTTTGACTATTTTGAGATATTGGATTTTCTTATATATGCGTATCTTTGATATGTACATGTGTATATATAGCAATCCCTTTTTCTTTTTTTGACCACATGTGTTTGTAATCTAAAATCATTGAATGCACCATGTGACATGTTTGAATCTGGTATATATTTGTCAAACAATATGTGGTCATTTAGCTGACTACAGTAAGCAACAATGATGTGAAACACGTCAGCTGTTTGTCCTGCTTCTGTTGTCACATGAACATTGACTATTCATTACAATAAAGGCTTTTATCGGAGTGCGGCTGTTAAGAATCCATTTCTTCAATATTCCTCCATGGCTGATGTTAGGGCTATGGCAAGAATAGATGTGGACAAGGAAGCAGGTTTATCCACTCTGGCAACTGCAGGATTCTGCACACTTGTCTCTGCTTGCGTGACAGAGTACGAGGAGAATGAGGAAGGTTTAGTAAGCCAGTCCACCACCTAATCTGCATGCTGTGGCTGGATAGCACGGGCAAACTCACTAAACAGAGGAAATGATGACCTGCCTGAGGACTGACCACCACGTCCACCTTTGCCTGTTGACGCATTTGTTGATGGCCCCCTTACAGTGCCAAGGGAACGTCTGTCTCTCCTTGTTGTCCTCCCAGACATTATTGGGAGGGAGGGGGCGGTGCTTAGAAGAAGTGGAAATCTGCATGTAAATGCCCTTTAATCAATGTGGTGTTTGGTGCACTTTTATTTGAGTACTCACACCACACAAACACACCCCACGGATACACTATAATATACTAAATATAATGCTCCAAACGTACAGTGATGCACGGAACTATATCACATTAAACTTGCAGTAACGCACACAAAAGTAAATGGCGTTAAACTTGCAGTAACACACAAAACTATATGGCGTTAAACTGGCAGTAACGCACACAAAACGATATGGCGTTAAACTTGCAGTAACGCACACAGAAGTAAATGGTGTTAAACTTGCAGTAACACACAAAACTAAATGGCGTTAAACTTTCAGTAACGCACAAAACTATATGGCGTTAAACTGGCAGTAACACACACAAAACTATATGGCGTTAAACTGGCAGTAATGCACAAAAACCTATGTGGCGTTAAACTGGCAGTAATGCACACAGAACTATATGGCGTTAAACTGGCAGTAACGCACACAAAACGATATGGCATTAAACTGGCAGTAACACACACAGAAGTAAATGGCGTTAAACTGGCAGTTACGCACACAGAAGTAAATGGCATTAAACTGGCAGTAACATCAGACAGTGTTCAACTGTCACTACACTGATGCTATCTGAACTGTTCCTGCTCTAGCTATACTGTAATGTAAAGATTACTGACACGGTCTCACTACACCACACTGAAACTATCTGAGCTGTCCCTACTCAACACTAATGAATGTATAAATGACACAGTCTCACTACACTACAGTGAAACTATCTAACTATCTGAGCTGTCACTACTCTAGCTGCACACTATGCAAAGCTGAATGATGGTCCTCCTCACTACACTCACACTATCCCTAGACTGACACCAAACTAAAATTCTACACTGACAACTGAAGAAAAATAGCACAGTAAAGCACACTAACCAACTAATAGCACTGAACAGAGCCCTGTTCTATCTCTCTCCACGCCAAAATCACACTGTTCCTTCCACTTCACAATTATGTGGCACTTTGTGTTGGTCTATCACATAAAATCCCAATAAAATACATTTACGTTTTTGGTTGTAACATGACAAAATGTGGAAAATGTCAAGGGGTATGAATACTTTTTCAAGGCACTGTATCTGAACCAAAAATCCTCCATGGTTTGCGGCACACCTATATGTCCAGCATTGCAGAGACCTCTTTAACTGAACACTGCCAACTGGTCAAGCCTTAAAGGGTAAGAGGAAAATCCATATTCTTGTCATTTTCTATATTGTTATTATTGTCAATGTACATCTTATGCCGTGTACACACGAGCGGACTTTTCAGCAGCAAAGGTCCAACGGTCTTTCCGACGGACTTTCGACGGAGTTACGATGGACTTTCGAACGACCGGACTTGCCCACACACGAACGGATTAAAGTCCGTTCTTTTGAACGTGATGAAGTACGAAGGGACTAGAATAAAGGAAGTTGTTAGCCAGTAGCCAATAGCTGCCCTTGAGTCCTTTTTTGTCCGTCGGACTAGCATACAGACAAACTGATTTTTTCGACCGGACTTGAGTCCGTCGGAAAGATTTAAAACATGTTCCAAATCTAAAGTCCGTCTGATTTTCGACAGAAAAGGTCCGCTGAAGATCTGATGAAGCCCACACATGGTCGGATTGTCCGACGGATTCGTTCCGTCAGACCAGTCAGGTCGAAAAGTCTGGTCGTGTGTACATGGCATTAGAATGATGGGTTCTCCGGAGATTGCTCTACACATAATATATCTGAGCCAAAAATCCTCCATGATTTGTGGCACACCTATGTATCCAGGATTGCACAGCACTCTTCCAATGAACTCTACCAACTGGTCAGCCCTAAAGTTATGGTAAAGATATCTTTTTTTTTTTTTTTTTTTAAATAGCAAACATGTCATACTTACCTGCTCTGTGCAATGGTTTTGCACAGAGCAGCCTTAATCCTCCTATTCTTGGGTCTCCTGTCAGCACTCTTGGCTTACCCCCCCCCCATTTCTGAGTACCCCCATAGCAAGCCGCTTGCTATGGAGGCACTCATGCAGGCTATGCAGTTTAGATCCAATAAGGCCATGGCCTTGCCCTTCCAAAGATCCTGTTGTCTGGTACTTTATTTGAAGCAGGGATCACAAGGAGTTAAAGGGCCAGGTTTGAGGTTAATGCCATAATTCTCAGCAGTTATGCAAAACCTGCTTGAGATGGGTCACATGCAAGTCAGAAGGAGGTCAACTGAAAATGTATCTGTCCAAAAATTCTAAATGATCTCAGAATCATCCGAAACTGATACAATTGACGAGATCCCAGATCCCATTAAGATGGGCTCTAAATTGGACTTGTGGCTCTGAGGAAATAGAATGTGTTGATACATAAGTTTCATTAAGTTGCCTGCCAAGCTGCGTAAAAATAAAGCATTCTAAGCTTCTTTTCCAACCTGTATGTAATTGTTTATACCTTACTCCTTTACGCCAATCTCCAAAAACCTATCTGTAAAACACAGCAATCAGAAGAATATCGTGACCCAAAAATTGTAAGAAATTTTAGAGGGCCACAACTTGGATATTGAGGTTATGGTGAGATGCTATTGAGACATTGCTAGAGCAGATTTTAGAGAGAAGCGATTACTCCAGCCACATTTAGATTTAGATAGAGATTTAGAATCATATTGGCCAAGAGACAAAGTAACCAACTGCAATACCTAATAAAGTTTAACGTCGTGTAAATCATCTTTCAAGGCTTCTTCTTTAGGCTAATAACCCACGAGCCTTGAGTGTGTGTGATATGATTATCCATTAAAGGTATTCCAATCAGATACAATTAGCTACTTGTTGTTTTTCTTGGAAGAGTAGATATAGATCGTCTAATGATATGCACGGACACTGCAGACCTTCACTCTGTAAGTCGCAGTGCTGACAGATACAAATGTATTACTGCATACCATAGTGCGTCTCTACTGTGTCTCTGCTGCCAATATCTCAGTACACCTCGGCCTCCTGGTATTAATCACTTATAAATATTGATGTTACGCATTGATTTAATTCAAAGCTACAGGTCACAATTTAATTAATATTTCATTATCGAGGTTATCAGTCTTTGTTACATTAAACAAAGAAAAAGCGATAAAACTAAAAAGGCAGCTTTATGTCGTGTTTATCTCATAAACCTGAAAAGAGGTTCACAAGGTTTAAAGGGCATATGTACGCAGAAAAAAAACACCACTTAGAATATAAAAAATAAATATATTTCAAAGGGAAATATTTATAAAGTGGCAAATGATTGAACTGCCTACCCTTAACTTTTTATCATTTTAGATGCTGGCCAGCAGATTGGCTGCTTTTTTAAAGGCCATTCATCATAAGGAATTGCCATGCATTTGAGAACCAAGTTTTTTCCATTGCCAACTAGCCAACCCTCAACAGGAAATCCCATCTTAGTAGCATTTGCCATATTTAAACTAATGTACCACTTTTAAGTGTTTGTGTTGAATGAAGAATCTTGATCACCACCGATTCCCGTGGAGTCCTATCAACCTAGCTTGTCACTTCCCCCATCTGCTGCATTTTCAATGCACCAAACATAGGAGTGAATGAAGTCAAAAGGAGTTTCCTTCTTTGTATAAATATACTCCTTTGACTGTCCATGCCAGCCATTCTCAACTAGGGTTCCTCCAGAGGTGGCTAAGGGTTCCTTGAGCTGTGGCTAAATGACCTATCATGTGATGGTGCCTGCATAGTTCCAGGTCCAACACCACTTGGCGTAGCCAGAGCCATGTCTGTAAAGGGAGCATTCTTCCCACTGTCCACCACCAACAATTTCCCGAAGATCACCAAAAGACTACTTTTAGCAGGGGTTCCCTGGGACCTGAAAATGATTGCAAGGGTTCCTTTGGGGTAAAAAGGTTGAAAAAGGCTGGTCTATTTTGTACAGCTTTGTGTTTTTCGTAGCCATGCCCGTTTGTTCAGTTGTCACATATTCTTCCATGCCAGTCAATCACTGAGCACGTTTCCAGCCAGTTCCGCAACAATACAGTGTAACATAGTGGGCTCCAAACTGCAGCCCCTTGCTTACCTTTATCTTGCACTTGGGAGACTATTTGTTAGGACCTGGACTTAAACCTGGGACCTCTGCTCTGTCTGACAATGACTCTACTTGCTGAGCCACCTGGAATGCTGGACAGTTCCTTAGACAGTTCCTTGAATGATCCTGTCTTGAATCTTATTTGCCTAGAACCTTGAACTTTATGCTCCTCTCATGAACCTTTCTCATTCAAGCCATGACTTCCTGGTCGCCAGAATATTGTGCCTTCACCAGCCAATATCTCGCTCTTGTCCCTACTGCTGCCGACCGTATCTTCACTACCATCCCTTACCGACATTTGGCTTGATCCTAGACTATACCTCTGCTTAATCCTTACCTGCAACTACCCTATATACTCGAGTATAAGCCAAGTTTGTCAGCACATTTTTTTGTGCAGAAAGTGCCCCCCTCGGCTTACACTTGAGTCACTGCCATCTCTGCATACCAGATCAGCCCATGTCATGCTCAGACAGCAGTCGACCAATATAAAAAAGCCACGCTTTCTCCTCGTCCTCGTCCGTGATAGGGGAACACTCAGTTTCCCAGCAGTGAGTCAGTGTTCAGTGTTCCGCCTATCACGGACATCCTCTCATCCTCATCCCACGGACGGGGACGAGAGGATGTCTGTGATAGGCGGAACACTAAACACTGACTGCTGGGAAACTGAGTGTTCCGGCTATCACGGACGAGGACAAGGAGGAGACGCGGCCTTTGTACACTGGATGGCCGCCATCTGACTGCATGACACAGGCTGATCAGTTAGGCAGATCATCACAGGGAATCTGCAATGGACACAGGGAAAGCATGCAATGGACACAGGGAGGTATGCAATGGACACAGTGAGGCATGCAGCTGCAGATGGGCATTGTTGACCAACTTTTTCCACCTACAGTAGCTGCTGCATTTCTCACCCTCGGCTTATACTCGAGTCAATAAGTTGTAAGATGTAAGGGGGTAATTCTCCACTGACCACTATTGTAAGGGAACACTACAATGTTCACTGTCTGCCTTTCAATTCTGGTAAGTATTATTTTTGGTATTACTAAAAACAATTTTTCTGAATAGGGGGGCCAAATAAGTGTTAAATATGTAACATTCCTTATTATTTTATTTATTCTTAGATCTTACTGCTCACATTAATGTACTGTGAGTTGTAGATACAACAATTATCAGCAGGGGTTCCCTAATACATAAAAGTTTTTTCAAAGGTCTCTCCATGTTAGCTCCTTCCCATTCAGCCCTAGTATCCCTTTAACAGAGTCTTTATACCCAGGAAGCAGGAAGGACCAGTCAATCATTGGCTGTCACAGTGGTCACATGACCAGGAGGCGGTCCCACCGCTTCTTTGTCATGCCCATCCCCTAGCTTTTTTTGGTCAGGCACTATAGCTGCCTCCGTGTTCTTCACCTGCAGCAGCCCCCTTTCCCATAAGGCAAGCAGGCCTACCGGTACTCAGTTGCCCCCAGGTCTTAGCATAGCTCCCAACTGTCCCTGATTTTCGAACAAAGTCCCTCTGTCCCTCTTTCCTCCTCATTTGTCCCTCATTTAGGTCAGATCTATATAGTTGTATATAAAATGCATTTTGTATGTTTCAAAAAGTGTTTCCCAGTGCTAAACCTTTCATTCAATTTCTAAATTGCTGCATTTGTAAATTTCAAAAGCCAATATAAAGGAATAGTTGTGGTAAAAAAAAAAGCACTTGTGGGTTTAACTCATTTTTTTTTGTATAATTCTCTTTAAAGGGGGCATGGAAGTTGGTACGTCCTATTCCTACATACTTTCGCTAAAAGGTGTCCCTCATTCCCATCTCAAAAAGTTGGGAGGTATGCTATAATGGACAGAAAAGGAAGAGCTGGTCCCAATTAGTATGCAAACCACGAAAAATATTTAGCCTGCGGGACTTTTAATGAGCCACACCTCAAATGGAATATATAAAAAATATGAACAATTTATTGACATACCGTATATACTCGAGTATAAGCTGAGTTTTTCAGCACTTTTTTGTGCTGAAAATGCCCCACTCGGCTTATACTCGAGTCAAGCACTTTTCTGCAGCAGAGAATTACATTTTCCGAACCGACTTTGGGGCCTCGTATCTCGGGGTCACTTGGTGCTAGGAACCCCAGCTTTGGATATGTTGTAGTGCTAGTTTCACTGGGTTTGCGCAACACATTTTGGGTTCCTAGCACCACGTGGCCCCGAGATACGGGGCCCCAAAGTCGGTCAACTGTGTCCAACTGCAGCAATGTCATATCGGAACCCTTTGGGTCCAGAGACCCCAAATTTTGGCTGCAGCTAGGGGGCATCTAGGAACGCTAAACTACAGAGTTTGAAGTTCGGGGGACCTATGGCTGCAAATGGGCACAGTGAGGCTGCAAATGGGCATTTTTGACCCTCTTTTCCACTTACAGTAGCTGCGCATTTCTCACCCTAGGCTTATACTCGAGTCAATAAGTTTTCCCAGTTTTTTGTGGTAAATTAGGTGCCTCGGCTTATATTCGGGACGGCTTATACTCGAGTATATACATTTACATTACATAGTACATTTAAAAACAACACATGATGCAAAAATTTAATTAACATCAGTACATATGTAATATTCAACTAGGTTCAACAAAGAAACCTTTCCATAGAACCGTAGTTAATAGAGATGACCACCATCAATCTGAGACAATTGTGCTATACAGTAAATCTCAATGCATTTCGCGAGGGAAAACTCGCTTCTTCAGGAGAGGCATAGGAGAGTATAATTAGTTGCAAGGTGCTGGCCACCTTCCACCCTGATGGTGGTTAGGCTAAGGAATAAATTAAAATCTAATGTATAACAATTTATACGATAGCAGAGGCCTGGAAAAATTTGCCAAAAGGTCCACTATTCTTCCAACGGGAGCTGTGAATGGGGTGGGGAGATGAGAGAGAGGTGTCTATACTCTCCAACAGGAGACCAAATTGATGGATATCAAATCTCACAAGGAAAAGAAAATCACCCTACACCCTTGGGGGGAAGACAAAAATATGGACGGCAGTATGGTCTCCAGGCAGATGGAACACTGTGCCTGGTTTTCGTGCTGGGGCAGTCGCGAGCTAGGCACAGCATACAGATATTTGAGAAAACAATCCAATAAGCAGCGCAGGTTACAGTGTGTTACAATAAGTCCCAATGCACATTTATAGAAGTCCTTTTAGCTCTGAAAAGCTATTTGTGAGATGTCTACGATCTGTTGCTAGGGCAGCCTTATCAAGGGGGTGAAGCCTCTCCAATATGTAAGACAAGGAATAAACAAAAAAGGCGCCTCTTAGTAGGATCGTAAAAATTGAATGTACAATTACATTAGCACACTCACATATGGAGACTGTATAGTCCGGCAGAGGTAACGTCAGTAGAGGCCATGTCCGTGCTCTCACTGCTGGCTGCTGCCATTGTGCCGACTTCCGGGTTACGATCGTGGAACGCTGTTCAGAACGAGGCTTGGTCAGACAGTCAGGTGGAAAGCTGGAACGCAGATGGAATAGTGGCGCTTTATAGCAGTACAGCGCCACTATTCCATCTGCGTTCCAGCCTTCCACCTGACTGTCCGACCAAGCCTCGTTCCGAACAGCGTTCCACGATCGTAACCTGGAAGTCGGCACAATGGCAGCAGCCAGCAGTGAGAAATCAGGCATCTGAGAGCACGGACATGGCCTCTACTGACGTTACCCCTGCCGGACTATACAGTCTCCATATGTGAGTGTGCTAATGTAATTGTACATTCAATTTTTACAATCCTACTAAGAGGCGCCTTTTTTGTTTATTCCTTGTCATACAGGTATTTGAGGTTGGCAGACAGGAAGAGTGGTCCAATGGCAGTCCAGGTTCCAGGCAGGCAGTGTTCATAGAGTAGTCAGGGTCAAAACCGTGGTCAAAAGGCAGGCTGAGTTCAGAGAGTAGAAAGACAAACACTCCTGCACACAAGTGAGTTACCAGGTGGACTAAAGTTCATGGTGGAAGGTGCCTCAGGCCTTGCTGCCCTCAAGGATAGGGGTATCCTAATAGTCAAAAGGGAAAGAAGAAAAAGAGGGCGCACCAGCCTTGTGCATTATCCTTAAACATCTTTTTATTAAAAATAAGATAAAATACTACTCACAAACATGTGGAAAAAAATTCGCAATACAAATGATCTCCAGATGACAGCAATTAGTTGTCTGACAAACAGACTCCAGATGGGAGATATCAAGGGCAACTGCCGTCTGACGCCTTTCGAAGGGGTACCTTCTTCTTCAGAGCCTAGGCTCGAAACGTATCAGCTGGCAGTGGCCCTTGATATCTCCCTTGTTACCATCTGGAGTCTGTTTGTCAGTCAACTAATTGCTGTCATCTGGAAATGATTTGTATTGCAAATTTTTTTCCTCCATGTTTGTGACTAGTTTTTTACCTTATTTTTAATAAAAAGACATTTAAGGATAATGCACAAGGCTGGTGTACCCTTTTTTTCTTCTTTCCTTTTTGAATTCAGAGAGTAGTCCAAAGTCCAATCTGAGATTGATAACAAGAAAATCCAAACTAGCCGGCGGGGTGGGGATCAGGCAATGGTCAAGGCACAGGAACTAGGCAGGCAAAGAGGGCACTTGAAGAACATGTTGCAAACACTATCACAAGCATGACACTCAGGGCTTGGCAGGCTTAAAACGGGTTTGGTCTCCACCCAGGGGCTGTGTCTACACCAATCACCCTGCAGGTGGACAGTCAGGCAGGGAGAGTGCAGCTCAGCCAAAACAAGGATGCTGAAATGAGACCAGTAGGTCCCAAGGAACAGAAGTGTTACACGCTCCTGACACTCTTTATCATTAGTAGAGACCGATAACTTCTTTATATAGATATATGCATTACGAGGGCGGCAAAGGTGAACAAGGTTGAGAAAGGCCGTCCTAAACAATATGTACATTTGTCTATATTTATTTCCTAAGTGATATTGCTACCTGCATTTCTCACTTCATAGCCGCATAGTTCCGGGCACCTCTGTTGTGGCCCGTTAGAAGTCACAAGGCCTTGGCATCACAAGTTATTTCACCTTTTGGCTCAAGGGGTGAATATATTGCATCATTCATAATCTTTGTCTTACCAGTCTTGTCTGTCGGCGTCACAGTTGCAGTAATATCTCATATCGATGCAGCTCTCCTCCATCCCGCAGGCGCACTGCCCCGGCAGGGACCCGCCCCAGTAGGTGTGCCGCTCGTTACCTCTTCCAATCCACCATGTGTATGGGCTTCCACCTGCAAACAAACAAGACTGATGGTAAAATGTCTGACAGAAATCCAACTGAGACATTAAATCAATTTCAGCTTACATTTTTATTCATTGCGATTGTAAACCTCAGACATGAAATATGAACAAAGCACATCCCTCTATAGTGTGTACTTGTCTCCCTCCAGAGCACTAAGTGTCATTTCTGTCTGCTGCTTCCTTCCTCTGCTATCAGCAAGAGTCACTTCTGACAAGTTTACCTGACACCAAGAAAATAAAGGTGACGGGGGGGAGGCATCTCCAGCACATATCCTGTGATTGCCAGCCTCAGCTCTACTCCTGTGTGCTGTGGGAATGGGCTCTCAGCTCTCCTCACTGAGCTCTGCAGAGTATAACTTCAGCTCTCCGCTCCCTGTTTTCTGATAGCTCAGACAAGCTTTAGAAAATCAGGACTTTGAACAGATGTAGGGAAGAGAAGATGCAGATAAACAGTTACAATTTATAAAGGCAGATTTTTCTTAGACACGTGCACTACCGAAAAATTCATTCGTTTTCATTTTCGTTTGATTTGTTTGTTTTCTTTCATTTTTTAGGGCTTTCGTTATGATTACAATTTCTTAAATTCAAAAATTCGAGAATTCGTAAATTCATAAATTTGAAAATTCGAAAATCAGAAAATAAGAAAGAAAATCAGAAAAATTGACAGAATAACTAACTAATAATATTAACTATTACTAACTATTAAATTATAGGGCTATTAGTGAATGTAACAAATACAAATTTATCCAAAGTTACGAATTATCTGAAATAACGAATGCCGCATCTAAACAAATGGAACAAATTAATAATAAATAATAATAATAAAAATAATAATAATAAAAAGTTTTTATTATTATTATTGTTATTTATTATTATTAATTAGTTACGTTCCATTCGTTTAGATCCGGCATTCGTTATTTCGGATAATTCGTAACTTCGGATAAATTCGTATTCGTTACATTCACTAACAGCCAAATTTGAAAGGAATTTCCAATACCTATAATTTAATAGTTAGTTATAGTTGAGTTATTTTTAGTAATAGTTGAGTTATTTTTATTTCGGATTTTTGAATTCTTAGGTTTTGGGATGTTTGAATTTACGAATTTTCAAATTTACGAATTTTCGAGTTTTTGAATTTACGAGTTTTCGAACCTATGAATTTACGAATTTATGAATTTTTGGAATTTATGAATTTACAGATTTTCGAATATTCAAATTTACAAATATTCTGAAAAGTTAATCAAACAGGTTTTCATTCATTCGGATACTTTCAAATTAACAAATTTGTCAAAATTCGTTAAAAAACAAATTTGTAACGAAACAAATTGCACGTGTCTAATTTTTCTATCTCTGTCTATCCCCTGAGCCCAGTCACTTCATTTGGTATAGGCAGAATGGCAATATGTAAACAAAGCAGAGACACAGATCTATGCCTACCCAGAATAAAAGCACCTCCCCCCCACAGTACACAAGCACTGGCTAGGAACACAGTTAACCCTTTGATTGCCCTGATGTTAACCCCTTCCCAGCCAGTGTCATTAGTACAGTGACAGTGTCCTGTGATTCTGGGGCTGTATACTCTGTCCTGTGATGCTGAGCTGTATACTCTGTCCTGTGATTCTGGGGCTGTATACTCTGTCCTGTGATTCTGGGGCTGTATACCCTGTCCTGTGATGCTGAGCTGTATACTCTGTCCTGTGATTCTGGGGCTGTATGCTCTGTCCTGTGATTCTGGGGCTGTATACTCCTGACACTATGGGTGGAAGCAAGTGGAATACAGGGGGCGGAGTGGGTGGATTCTATAAGGGGTGGAGCTTATGAGAAGTGTGAGGGGTGAAAAAGGAAGGGCGGCTCTGGTGCCCCTCTAGCCTAAAACTTCACCAGCCGCCACTGCAGATTAGCCCCTGCTGTAATCTCTCACCTTGCTACAGAGTTACAATTTTTCAGCCTGATCACTGGGCGGGGGGGGGGGGGGGACTGAGGAAATGCTTCTTCCTGCCTGCAGCAGACTGATGACATCATCTCAGCTTGGACACAGTCATGTTTCTACAGGCAGAGGATGGCTTTTTAATGATAAATAGTGGACTGTTGCCATATTTAATGGCATGTCAGGAATTTATTGTTGCCATGTTATTAAAGAAGGTCTACATAAACATAAATCCCCACCCCCACTTCATGAAATGAATACATTGCAGGAGTATCCTTGAAATATTTGTATTCAATTTGTTATCCAATGGCGGCCAGATCATTTCAAAGGCATTTGCTGGCATGATAAAAGACAGAGGCTTCCACCATATCAGAAAAAAGGGTATGGTGGGTCCCATCCCAGGGGTGGATTCAGGGGAGGGGCAACAGGGCTATTGCCCCCCCTCGAGAAATTAGTTGTGACCAGGGGTGAGTGTGTGAGCGGCATGGTGGGTGAGCCGGCGGGTGGCTCAGCGGGCAAGTGAGTGTGTGGGCGGCGTGGTGGGTGAGTCGCCAAGCCGCCCAGCTGCCCGTCCACACGCACAGTCACAATGACTGTGCGAGCAGACGGGCAGCTGGGTGGCTCAGTGGGTGGGTGAGAAAGCGGACGCAGCTGGGAGTACGGAGATGACATCATCTCTCACCGCCCGGCACCCACCCTGCATCCCTGCAGTTCCGCCCTCACTCACTGTGCAGGCAGCCGTGGGCAGCAGAGAGATTACATCATCTCTCTGCTGCCTGGGACACAGGAAGTGACAATCTGCAATGTGTGGCAGGTGACGTGGCAAATGGACAATCCTCAACTTGTGGCAGGTGACATGGCAAGTGACGTGGTAAATGGACAATCTGCAACTTGTGGCAGGTGACGTGGCAAGTGAAACACTGGGGCTCACACTGATTCTGGATTATGGTGAGTTGAACTATTTCATCTTCTAGAACAATGTAATAATAGAAATAATGCGCTTCAATCATCCTGACACCATAGCAACCATGGTGCCGTGATTATTGAAGCGTCAACACCAGCCATTTCCCCAATAAATTGCCTGCAAAAAAACGTATTTCCTGGCAGTGCCCCTCCCGAGACTAGACTCTGGATCCGCCCCTGTCCCATCCCTGATATATAAACCAAGAAAAAATATACCCTCTAGACGGGACTTTAGAAGACCACCAACTCAATAAAGGTACAAAAGTTTATTTGCATAAATATTAAAAGTACAAACAATTGACTAGTTATAAAAAAACAAGTATAGCGTCTACAAATGCATACAAGCAAACATAACAAAAAAACATAAAGAAATGTAAATGGAAATATACAATGACACTGATGATCTCCTATGGGTAAATACCCTGGTACCCTAATACCCGACGCGTTTCCATTTTTTTGCACCTTCATCAGGGGTACAGGATGGAGAATGGTCACTTATATTAACACCATTGGAGCGATTCCATATCAGGAGCTTGAAAAAATTATATGTCAAAATGGGCACAGGGCGCCGTTCAGCGTAAGTGGTTGGCTTGAAGAAAAGAACCCGTTCCTACACCGGTGGAATAGCAGGTAAGTGAGGTGATCAAATGTCGGCCGTTTACCAATCAGTGCTTGTAGAGGACAGCAAAAAAAGGGGGGGGGGGGGGCAGATCAAAGCCTCAAAGAGAGCTACTGGGTTAGCAAATACTAGCCCTGGATACCTGCCTCCCTACGCCCTCTAGCACCATGGTAGATATATAACTGTGCCTGGAATGATCTCAGCTGGAGGCGAAGATTGTTCGATCCTGAATCCCAATCTACAATTGTTCCAGGAAATGATTACCTAAACTTTGTTTGTTGATGGCTGAAGTTTAAATAAACCCGAGTCATTCACAACTTTTATTTTTAATACGATTAGCACAAATAATAATTTCTTCCAATGGGACTTAAGAGCCTGTTTCCCATAGAGCACTGCAGGCTAAGCTCCCTGTGATGTCTTGCTTCTTAAGAAGCACTTTGTGAGAACACAATCAAGACTAATTAATTCAGTGACTAATTAACATGAAAAAAAAAAAAAAACAACAACCCGAGTCCCAGCCTTTCTTTTTCCTTAAATTAGATTCCCATAACTCAGCAAATTCACATTAGATATTTGATTTTTGTTCCAAAAAGATCACAACATTTTTAAAGGCATAGTCCACCTTTCGTAGCGTGTGTCAAGCAATACCCATATTTAGGGTGTACCATGAACCATGGTTGCATTCTCCAACCCCCCCCAAACCAAAGCTATGATACAGCATACATACCTGTAATAGCCCCCACCCAAATTAAAATAAACCCCTTAGTAAAAGTCCCTACCAAAGTAAAATTCTTTGCAGGCCCTAGAAACAGAGTGGCACCCACTCCCAGGTGAGAAGAGGTCCTCCCAGGCTTTCCCACAGGTATGTGTCATATCACATGTCAAAGCCAAGGAGGAGCTTGGGAGAACTTCCCTCAGTTCTGAACTGATCTACTTCTGGGGTTTTTACAGTTCGGGCACTTTATTATCATGTAGGTTCTCCTGCATAGCTGAAGCTATGTCAGGAAAGAACTCCTACATACTGGTGAAGTGCATTTTTTGACCTGGCCAACCAAGAAGAAAACCCATAGAAATGTGTCCAAGAGGCTCTTTTTCGCTTGGTGGCAGGGATCGAGGCAGCATGAAGGCGTCCGGCACTCTAAGGGAGTATGAAGTCATTGGGCGCAGTCTGCCTACTGTCAAGGCACCTGTTCCACCTCTTTACCTTATGCGAATTTTCGCACCCAACCATGTTGTTGCAAAGTCTCGTTTTTGGTGCTTTGTCTCGCAACTGAAAAATATTAAGAAGGCATCTGGAGAGATTGTGTATTGCTGACAACTTTTTGAGAAATCTCCACTGAAAGTGTAGAACTTTGGCATCTGGCTACGCTATGACTCCCGTAGTGGAACACACAATATGTACAGAGAGTATAGAGACTTGACTACAGCTGGAGCTGTGACACAGTGCTACCGCAACATGGGTGCACGCCATCGTGCTTGTGCCCATGCTATTCAGATCATGAAGGTTGAGGTGATTTCTGCCAACAAGTGTCGCAGACCTGCCATCAAGCAGTTCCATGACTCAAAGATCAAGTTCCCTCTGCCACACAGGGTTCTGCTTCGCCAGCACAAGCCCCGCTTCACCACCAAGAGACCTTCAAGTCAAAAAAACTTGCTCCTTCTCTGGTCAAATAAAATTATTTGTGAGAAATGTGTCCAAGAGATACCCTGAAAAAGCTGAAGCATACTTGAGCACCCTAAAAAGAGCAATGATACAGCACACATGATAGCCCAACCCCCACCCCAAGTAAAAATCACCCCCCCCCCAGTAAAAGCCTCTGCCCAAGTAACTCTTCAGTAGACCTCAGAAACAGAGTGAGGAAAAAGTCCTCTCAGCCTTTCCCACAGCTATGTGTCGTGTATATATATGTTATATAAGTCAAAGCCAAGAAAAAGCTTGAGGGAACTTCCCTCATTTCTCAACCGCTCTGCTTCTGTGGTTTGAACAGGTTTGGTACTACTCCTGCATAGCTGCAGCGACCTGGCATGGACTCCCACATAACAATTAAGTGTACTTGCTGACCTGGCCCACCAAATAGAAAGTCTAAAGAGCATTCTTGGGCACCCTGAGAAGAGCAATGATACAACGCACATAATAGCCTCCCTCCCCCCAAGTAAAAAACAGCCCCCCAGTAAAGGTCCCCACCCGTGTAAAATCCCTAGCAGACCGCAAACACAGAATGAGACCCATGCCCAAGTGAGAATAAGTCCTCTCAGGCTTTCCCACAGCTATGTTTTCATTTTTCAAGTCACAGTCAAGGAAGCACTTGGGATAACTTCCTCTGGTTTGAGACCACCCTGCTTCTTGGGTTTGTGTTTTGGCACCCACTCCCAAGCGAGAAGAAGTCCTCCCAGGCTTTCCCACAGCTATGTGTCATATCACATGTCAAAGCCAAGAAGAAGCTTGAAAGAACTTCCCTCAGTTATGAACTGATCTACTCCTGGGGTTTGGATGTTCAGGTACTTTAATGCTATGTAGGTGCCCCTGCATAGCTGCATCCAGGGCTGGGACAAGGGGTGGGCAGGAGGGGTGGCTGCCCTGGGCACAGCGGAGCAAGGGGATAGAGAATGGACATAGGGATGGGGCGCAGTTCTGCATCCTTGCCCTGGGCACAAGACAAACCTAGTTGTGAACAAGCAAGCCATCGCTTGTGAACTGTCTACCATTGCCTTTATGTGTCTGACCCTTTTGACAATAAAGATGACATCGAGATAATTTGGAGCTCCAGTGTGCAACCAATTCTTTGTTTTGTTCGTATTCCACGGTGGTGAGCCAGGGTCTGCACCTGTGGTCCATTCTGCACCTGATTTTGCCTTCTCTAGGTTCTTTGCCACAAGACAAACCTGTCCTGGTACTGGCTGCATCAACCCTCACATGGTGAAAAACTGCACTTGCTGATCCGACACACCAAGGAGGAAATCCAGGAAATGTGTCCCAGGTACCTAGGCCTAGAAATATGCTTGGTGGCCACAGATTCACAATAAACATAGAGATTGCCATGTATTATGAGATAATCCTCCACTGAAGAGTGGCACAGTGGAGAACACTTTTCCTTACTTGCCCGGTCTTACGAGCTGTAAGGTCATGTGACGAAGCACAGTGGAAACAAGGGTGAAGCATCTTAAGCCTAGCATGGCCCCTAGCAAGGCCCCATCCTAACATGGTCCACAAGACCAAATGCTGAATACTAAAGAGCTACAGTTCAATTTTCAGAGGCGTACCTACAGCTCACCATCACGTGTCCAAAATCCAAATTCAGTAGTGAAATCTTGAATAATAGCATCCCATTCCAGTCCTGCACTCCCACACCCAGATAATATATTCTGCAAAATTGCCGAGTCACCTCTCTGCAGAAACAGTATAAACAATGCCGCTTTATATTGTTCCTGCCGGAGCCTCCAAGTTTATGAATCTTCGTTTTTATATCTGCAAAATATTCGTCCTTATAAAACAAATATTAAACCGTTGTCCTGGCTCTGAGCAGATCTGTCAACTAAATTCAACCAACAGACTAAAACAGATATCCAAGCAGAGCGTAGCGATGTCTTGGTGAGTCTTTTCTTTTATATTGGAGGGCGGAAGGAAAATTGTATATAAAATAAAATTACATTTTACGCTTTTTAGGTTTGTTTTAAAAAAAAATTTACAGCATGGTGAAACTGGCAGAGGGGTTCGGTAACAATTTCTTGTTATAGCTAGTAACGGCATTTCACATAAATAAATACAGTACCTGGTAACAGTACTAAACTACAATAATATTTGAAGTAAAAAACAAAACAAAAACAAAAGAAACAAAGTTTCTAATGATAAAAAAAAAAAAATATCTAAACTATCTTGACTGCAGCATTCTATAAGCTGTGATGTACCTCACATTTTCCTGACCCCTGCACCCTTTAGACTATGTTGCTATTTGCTATATGTTGCATGTTAAATACTCCAAATTCTTGTACCCAAAACTCTATGTTGAATGTTACACACTCAAGACTGCTCTGCTTTGTGCATTGTACTGCATGTTACTAACTCCTGACCACAGCATTCTATAAGCTGTGATGTAGACATGTGCAATTCGTTTGGTTTTCAGCAAATTTGTTAATTCGTAAATGTCTGAATTAACAAAAACCCGTTTAACTACTTCAATACCAGGCATTTTCACCCCCTTCCTGCCCAAGCCAATTTTCAACTTTCAGCGCTGTTGCACTTTGAATAACAATTGCGCGGTCATGCAACACTGTACCCAAATTAAATTTTTATCATTTTTTCCCCACTAATAGAGCTTTCTTTTGGTGGTATTTGATCACCCCTGCATTTTTTATTTCTTGTGCTATAAACAAAACAAGAGTGACAAGTTTGAAAAAACACAGTATTTTTTACTTCTTGCTATAAGTATCCAATTTTTTTTTTTAACAAATTTTTTCCTCATTTTAGGCCGATATGTATTCTTCTACATATTTTTGGTAAAAAATATCGCAATAAGCATATATTTATTGGTTTGCGCAAAAGTTATAGCGTCTACAAAATAAGGGGATAGATTTATAGCATTTTTATTATTATTTTTTTTTTTACTAGTAATGGCAGCGATCTGCGATTTTTATCGTGACTGCGATATTGCGGAGGACACATCGGACAATTTTGACACATTTTTGGGACCATTCACATTTATACAGCGATCCGTGCACGCGCGCACCCCCTGGGCTGCCTGGCAGGCTGCGCAGTCATATGACGGCGGCCCAGAACAACAGCTGCACCGTCCCGCCGTCATATGACGGCGGGCGGGCAGCAAGTGGTTAACAAATGTTTCTGAATATTTGTAAATTCGAAAATTCAAAAATTCGGAAATTCGAAAATTTGTAAATTCGAAATCCCAAAATTCGAAAATCCCAAAATTCAAAAATCCCAAACTTTGAAAATCCGGAAATAAGAACAAAAATTCAAAAGAACGAAATTTCAAAAGAAGAAAAATCCGAAAATAAGAAAGAAAATCCGAAAATTCGAAAACCCTAAAATCCGAAAATCTGAAATAATAACTAATAATAATAATTATCCTAAATAATGAATGCCGCATCTAAACGAATAGAACATAACGAATAATAATAACAATAATGATAAAAACTTTTTATTATTATTTATTTCCGTTCCATTCGTTTAGATGCGGCATTCGTTATTTAGGATAAATCATAACTTCGGATAAATTAATATCCGTTACGTTCAGCCAAATTTGAAAGGAAATTACAATACCTATCATTTTTAATTTTCTGATTATCTTTCTTATTTCTGGACATTCGAATTTTTGAATTTCTGGATTTTCACATTTTCAAATTTACGAATTTTCGAATTTTCAAAATTACGAATTTACGAATTTTTAACATGACGAATGACTTGAAAAAAAAAAAAAAGAATGGAACTAAATTTTTCAGCAGTGCACATGTCAACTGTGATGTACCTCGCATTTTCCTGCACCCTATTAATTCTGTTGTATGTTACACACTCCAAATCTGTGTACCCTATATTCTATGTTGAATGCCACACATTGCAGACTGCTATGCTTTGTGCACTGTACTGCATGTTACATACTCCTGACCGTAGTAATCTATATACCTCACATATTCCTGACCCCTGCACCCTATAGATTCTGTTGTATGTTACATACTCCCAATCCTTGTACCCAAAGTTCACTGCTAAATGCTATGTTATGAAATGCTACTGCATGTTACATACACACTCCTAAACCTTGTGGACGGCCTTCCCGGAAGAGTTGAAGCTGTTATAGCTGCAAAGGGTGGGCCAACCCTACGGACTAAGACTGGGATGCCATTAAAGTTCATGTGCGCGTAAAGGCAGGCGTCCCAATACTTTTGGTAATATAGTGTACGACTAAAAAAAAAAAGAAGGGGCAGGCGGGACTTTTAAGGTATAGGATCATTCCAATTTAAATTATACAAATAAGTTTTAATTTCTCCTCTCTCTTTGGTTACAAAAGGTCTTCCCATTTTTGTAAATCCTGGCTCCAGGCTATGCATCTAAAATGAGTGTTTTATGAATACAAGCATCCGGTAGTCATTCCTTTTCAGTTCATCATTATTCTGTATAAAATGTATTCTATATAATGTATGATTATTTCTCTATAATATATATATATATATATATATATATATATATATATATATATATATATATGTCTTATTGACATGCCATGCGATTTTATTCATGGCAATTTTTAAGCATATTCATTTATTCAATTGTTTTTTTTTCTTATAGTATATAATATTTCATGCGACACTTCTCAAAAAACTCCTGAAGAAGCTCCTCTGAGCGAAACATGTAGAGTAAGAAGTGGCTGAATATGTCCAAAGAAATAATACGTGATTCTTGTAAATGTTTACTGCGATTTTAAAGAATTGTTTAAATAAAATCTTATATTTTTCCAAATTGATTGTTTATTCTACTCCTTGGTACCTTAAAAGTCCCGCCTGCCCCTTCTTTCCTTTTTTTTTTTTTTTGTATAAATGGGATATGGTACCGAATTTTGATCTCTTGTCACCCAGTTCCTAAATACATAGTGTATGTCTGGTTATTGTCCTATGAGGACAACCTTATAGGTAACCTCATACCTGCACGACCCCTGACCCTCTGTCTGGGCAGTGCTGATTGGCCCTGTGTTGATTACGTGCACTCTGCCAAAAAAAAAAACTCTAGCACACCAAACTGAGCATGTGCAGCTTGTCCCCTAGCCCCTGTACTATCAGGAGATATATTGGGGACAGTGGAAGAAGGGGAGGATCAGAAGAGACAGGATCAAACAGCCTTTTTACACAATGCGGAGGATTAACCCCTTAGGTTCCACAGTGAGTATAACAAGCATGCTTTACTGTATATACAGACTGATTTTACTGTTGCGGGTTTAGTAACACTTTAATCAGCCACAGAAGAGAGATCAGGGAATGGATGTTCCTCCATCTCCTCTGTGTGAAGCTGACCTGGCCATTTACTGCGGTCCGGGGTTCCCTGGAGGAATAGGAGTGGCCAGCAACCACTGGGGGGGGGGGGGGGGGTTGGAGGATTAGGGGGTGGTCCATCTCAGTACTGTAAAAGTTTAGAGCCACCCTGATCACTTTTACTAAAGAGCCGATCACTAGCTGTAAAGAATGGCATCAAACTCATGGCTGGTGGGAAGGGCCTCCTGAGTTTTGTACATATCTTCCTAAAAAAAAATCTCAGCACCCGGCCTCGGTACTCCTCTTAAGTGTCCTCAGTCCTGATGCAAATCAGGGGGCTGTCTCTTGGGAGGAGTTATGCAAATATGGCAATGCCTTAATGGGTGAGTATCAGTCTGGAGGAGTGGAGGAGTTCCTAGGCAGGCTGTATTTGCATGCAGACCGCCCTAAGTAACGCCCACATGTGGCCTTCAGGATAAAAAGCCCAATGAATAAAAGAGACTGTGGAAGAAGATAGAGATGATACTGGACCAGGGGCGGCCCGTCAATTAGGGGTGCACGGGCACCACCCCCCGTCCATCGCCGCCTCCCCTATCCATGTGTCTGGCCCCTTTCAGGACACCGGCGCATGGATTCCAATGCGGAGGGGCTGTTTTTTTCAAGCACTGATTAGAGCCAGAGGCTCTAATAGGCTTCAATATAGAGTGGGCTCCGATCCCACCCAGGTGTGTATTACAACAGTGAATCAATATTCACTGTTGTAACACTGATCCTCCTCCCGGCCAATCAGGAAGCGGGTTTTGACACCAGTCCCCTGATTGGCTGAAAGGACAGGTGATCCTATTGGACGCCTAGAAGGAGGAGCTGTAAGCCGCCATGGAGGAGAGGACTCGGAGCCGAGCCGCTGCACCACACTGCCTGCCACCGGCCACGATAGGTTAAGTGCCGGACCGACCGGCAAACAGCGGGGGTGGTTGTTGCTGCCCACCCCCCCCCAAAAAAAAAAAACACCCAGCCGCCAACTGTACTGGACGTTCTCTAGCCAGGAAATGAGGAGGGGCTCTATCTGACTACTGACATCTTCTGATGCACATTGTGAGAAACTCACAGTGTGCAGTGAGATCAGAGTAAGCCGCTTTGGTTCAGGAGTGGAGCCGCTACAACTGTGCAAGACTGAAGGGAAGGCCGGAGTTCTGCTTTATTTTTTTTAGTCAAAGGAGATACAGCAAAAAAAAAAAAAAAAAAAAGCTTTATAAACTTGCCCTTCCCAGAGACTCGTACTTCTTTCGGTAATTCAGCTCTTGCTGAGCCCAAGCCAGAATAATCATTTGCATTGTAAAATCCTCAGGAATACCAAACAGAACTTTATTTTTTTCCCCCGTTAAATGTGGAGACGAATTGCTTTCACTAGTCTAATCATTATAATACCAGAGCTGATTAAAAGGAAACAGCGGGAGGTTCAGACTTCTTATTTCAAAGCATGGCATGAAAATCCTCACTAAAATTAACTTTATATATATATATATATATGTATCTCACTACAGGGAAGCGACTGGGCTTTCTTTACGGTCCATCTTGGATGCTGCTCGCTACTGATGATTTGATATAAAATTATTTAAAGGGAAAATATTTTCTGATAAAATACAAATACGGCTTTTATACAAATGATAACATATCCGTTTATAAACAACCAGGACAGTTAGGATTTACATGATTTTAAAATTGAGTAACTGAGAAACAAAAAAAAAAAAAAATACAGTATTAATATATATGTAACATATATACAGTGGGGACGGAAAGTATTCCGACCCCCTTAAATTTTTCACTCTTTTGTTATATTGCAGCCATTTGCTAAAATCATTTAAGATCATTTTTTTTCCTCATTAATGTACACACAGCACCCCATATTGTACACACAGCACCCCATATTGTACACACAGCACCCCATATTGTACACACAGCTCCCCATATTGACAGAAAAACACAGAGTTGTTGACATTTTTGCAGATTTATTAAAAAAGAAAAACTGAAATATCACATGGTCCTAAGTATTCAGACCCTTTGCTCAGTATTTAGTAGAAGCCCCTTTTGATCTAATACAGCCATGAGTCTTTTTGGGAAAGATGCAACAAGTTTTTCACACCTGGATTTGGGGATCCTCTGCCATTCCTCCTTGCAGATCCTCTCCAGTTCTGTCAGGTTGGATGGTAAACGTTGGTGGACAGCCATTTTTAGGTCTCTCCAGAGATGCTCAATTGGGTTTAAGTCAGGGCTCTGGCTGGGCCATTCAAGAACAGTCACTGAGTTGTTGTGAAGCCACTCCTTCTTTATTTTAGCTGTGTGCTTAGGGTCATTGTCTTGTTGGAAGGTAAACCTTCGGCCCAGTCTGAGGTCCTGAGCACTCTGAAGAAGGTTCTCGTCCAGGATATCCCTGTACTTGGCCACATTCATCTTTCCCTCGATTGCAACCAGTCGTCCTGTCCCTGCAGCTGAAAAACACCCCCCACAGCATGATGCTGCCACCACCATGCTTCACTGTTGGGACTGTATTGGACAGGTGATGAGCAGTGCCTGGTTTTCTCCACACATACCGCTTAGAATTAAGGCCAAAAAGTTCTATCTTGGTCTCATCAGACCAGAGAACCCTATTTCTCACCATCTTGGAGTCCTTCAGGTGTTTTTTTTAGCAAACTCCATGCGGGCTTTCATGTGTCTTGCACTGAGGAGAGGCTTCCATCGGGCCACTCTGCCATAAAGCCCCGACTGGTGGACGGCTGCAGTGATGGTTGACTTTCTACAACTTTCTCCCATCTCCCGACTGCATCTCTGGAGCTCAGCCACAGTGATCTTTGGGTTCTTCTTTACATCTCTCACCAAGGCTCTTCTCCCCCGATAGCTCAGTTTGGCCGGACGGCCAGCTCTAGGAAGGGTTCTGGTCGTCCCAAACGTCTTCCATTTAAGGATTATGGAGGCCACTGTGCTCTTAGGAACCTTAAGTGCAGAAGAAATTTTTTGTAACCTTGGCCAGATCTGTGCCTTGCCACAATTCTGTCTCTGAGCTCTTCAGGCAGTTCCTTTGACCTCATGATTCTCATTTGCTCTGACATGCACTCAGAGGCAACTCTAGGCTTTGTGAGGCCTTAGGCAAAACTTAGACATGAGGCCCTACTCACACCCATAATGGAAAAAAAAAATTAAGCGATACAAATTAACTGTATAAACTGCATATATTAAGAACCTTAAAGTGCTGGTGTCAGTTTCCTCTATCTCAACGCTGGCCTCAGTGTACCTTCTCAGCACTGGCATCCATGTGCTCTCAGTGCTGGTGTTGGGGTACTCTATCTCAGTGCAGTGTGTCTTGGGGGCCCTATCCCCAAGTGAGAAGGGGGTCCCTGTACTCAAGTGAGAAGGGGGTCCCGTCCCCAGGAAAGATGGTGGGGGCCCTGTCCTCAAGTGAGAAGGGGTCCCTGACAGCAGGGGAGATGGGGTTCCCGTCCCCAGGGAAGATGGTGGGGGTCCCAGTTGCCAGGGGAGATGATAGGGGCCTTGTCCCCAAGGGAAATGTCCCAAGGGAGGTGACGGGGGCCATCCCCAGGGGAGATGATGGGGGCCCTAGCCCCAAGTAAGAAGGGGGTCCCTGTCCCCAGGGGAGATGATGGGGGCCCTGTCCCAGAGTGAGAAGGGGGTCCCTGTCCCCAAGTGAAAAGGGGGTCCCTGTCCTCAAGTGAAAAGGGGGTCCCTGTCCTTAAGTGAAAAGTGGGTCCTGTCCCTAGGAAAGATGGGGGGCCCAGTCTCCAAGTGAGAAGGGGACCCTGTCCACAGGGGAGATGGGGTTCCCGTCCCCAGGGAAGATGGTGGGGGCCCTGTCCCCAGGGAATAAGGGGTCCCTGTTGCCAGGGGAGATGATGTGGGCCCTGTCCCAGAGTGGGAAGGGGCCCCTGTCCTCAAGTGAGAAGGGGGTCCCTGTCCTCAAGTGAGAAGGGGGTCCCTATCCTCAAGTGAGATGGGGTTTCCCTCCCCAAGTGAGAAGGGGTCCCTGACCGCAGGGGAGATGGGGTTCCCGTCCCCCGAGAAGATGGTGGGGGCCCTGTCCCCAGAGAATAAGGGGTCCCAGTTGCCAGGGGAGATGATGGGGCCCTGTCCCCAGGGGAGATGATGATGGGGGCCCTGTCCTCAAGGAAGATGAGATCCCTGTCCCCAGGTGAGATGATGGGGGCCCCCTATCCCCAGGGGAGATGATGGGGGCCCCTGTCCCCAGGGGAGATGATGGGGTTCCTGTCTTCAGGGAAGATGGTGGGGGCCCTGTCCCCAGGGGAGATGATGATGGGGGCCCTGTCCTCAAGGAAGATGGGGTCCCTGTGCCCAGGGGAGATGATGGGGGGCCCCTGTCCCCAGGGGAGATGATAGGGGCCCCTATCCACAGAGGAGATGATGGGGGGCTCCTATCCACAGGGGAAATGATGGGGGGCCCTGTCCCCAGGGGGACATATTCAGCAAAGAGTCTGAATACTTAGGGCCATGTGATATTTCAGTTTTTCTTTTTTAATAAATCTGCAAAAATTTCAACAATTCTGTGTTTTTCTGTCAATATTGGGTTGCTGTGTGTACATTAATGAGGAAAAAAATGAACTTGATTGAAATGATTTTAGCAAATGGCTGCAATATAACAAAACGTGAAAAATTAAAGGAGGTTTGAATATTTTCCATCCCCTCTGTGTGTATATATATATATATGAAGAGTCACTGTGGGCAGTGGTAGGTGGCACTGGTAGGTGGCACAGTGGGCACTGGCAGGTGACATTGGTGGGCACAGTCGCGGCTTTCTGAGTGAGGGACCGATGTCCCTCTGACAGAAGCCGGTGATCACTCAGATTACCAAGCTTCTGTTTAGATCATGTGATCAGCCAACATTGGCTGACAGCTGATCACGTGGTAAGGGGCCTGGATCGACCCCTTACTCCGATCTGTGATTAGCCGAATCTCATAGACCTGCAGGGTCGCGCAGACTGCGCTTGCTCGGGAGGACATCCATGGACGCCCTCCTGGCAATTAAGGCCCGCGCTGCAGCCGGCTTTCGGCTATAGCGCAGGCGCCAAGTAGTTAAACCTAATTATTTTACAAAAAAAGTGGAAAAAATAACAACTTCAAAAAACTCGCCATGCCTCTTACTAAATACCTTGGACTGTCTATTTTCCAAAAAAGGGGTCATTTGGGGATTATCTGTACTGTTCTGGCATTTTAGGGCCTTAAGAAATTAGATCGGCCGTCAGTACATCAGGATTGATCGATTTTCAGATATATCCCATCGTTTTTGGACTCTATAACTCCACTTAGGAGGCCTTTTGTTGCTGGACACACATTGTTGGGTAATTATATCACATACATGTACTGTACATTATTTTTACTGTGCGCAATTAAGTCTTCACATGTGTACCTTTATTATTATATATTCCTTAACAGGCTGACCTCTGAAGAAGACCCTCGATATATGGGTTGAAACGCGTCAGGTTTTATTTTCTGATGTCGACAATATTTGTTTAATGTTGTTATGAAAATATGTCTGTATAATGTGTGTCTGAACTTATAAGCTTTGTAAGCACTTCTTACTGGAGCTAATTTTTTAACCTTCATGTCGTGATTTTTTGTACAATAAAATACATTATTTTTATACAACATTAATTCAAGATTTGCACTCTGCTGCCAAAAAACCCCACCCTGGGGTAAATTTTCCTTCTTTTCTGTTTCTATCATCAGGGGTGAGCAGCACCTTTTTCCTCTTTTTTGTGTCTTCTCTTTGGACTCTATAACTGTCCTACAGACTAAATAATATACACTGATTTGGGTTATTTTCACCAAAAAAATGTAGCAAAGTACACGTTTGCCTAAATTTATAAAGAAAGATTATTTGTTTAAAAAATGTTATATAACGTGTTTTTTTTTTTTTTGTTTTTTTTAATGATTGGTCTTTTGTCATTTATTTAGCAAAAAATAAAAAAAAACAGTTGTGATTAAAAACCATTAAAAGAAAGCTCTATTTTTGTGAAAAAAAATGATTTGGGCACAGTGTTGCATGACCGCGCAATTGTAATTTAAAAGTGTGACAGCGCTGAAAGCTGAAAATTGGCCTGGGTAGGAAGGGGGTAAAAGTGTCCGGTATTGAAGCGGTTAAAGTAAAAACACACATCTCTTGTATTTAGACAATATTTGCCTATCCCAGAGTTCAGCTTTGCTGTCATTTTATCTTGCATTTGCTGCCAGTGACCTGCCACCCCTTCTCCGGCTCTCCCCTCCCCTCCCCCGCTTTCCATGTCTCTATGTATGCAGGTTCAGTGTGGAAGGTGCTGTGCTGGACAAGACTAATTCTTAACTGTCAGGACAATTTGTCTTGTTAATAGCCCTCCTTGCACGGGCACCACACACAGCTCCTGCATGTGTGCCTGGAGACAGATTGGAACAGACGAGGGGTGTGACCGCGCACGGCCTCTATTACATTGGCTGTCGGTACGCATCATACTGAGACCCCCCCCCCCCCTCTCCGCCGGTGATTCCTCGTGACTCCCCTTTGCTTCCCTCCATGAAAACAAACCACCGTCCCGGGGCTTCATTGCATCAAATGAAACCTGAACAGCTGTCTTATGGAATCAGAATATTATTTCATGATCCAGTAACCGAGTGCTGGTTTTACATCATAGTACCCAGTCACCATAACGGGCCGCCAACTGCCTCTGAAGCACGCAGAGCTTTCTGTTTAAATTCATTTTAATGTAACTGTTACTTTCTCTCCAATCACAGGTCGCTCTGGCTGAGTGAATGTTTTATAATTGCCCAGGGTTACTTTGTAGCACTTTTGGAAGGTGAGGTCATACAGGCACTGTAACATGCCTGAAAGAAGCATCACCATCATTTCTGATTCTTTGTGTAATGTAAAGTAGTGAGTGTACAGCTTGTATAACAGTGTAAATTTGCTGTCCCCTCAAAATAACTCAACACACAGCCATTCATGTCTAAACCGCTGGCAACAAAAGTGAGTACACCCTTAAGTGAAAATGTCCAAATTGGGCCCAAAGTGTCAAAATTTTGTGTGGCCACCATTATTTTCCAGCACTGCCTTAACCCTCTCGGGCATGGAGGTCACCAGAGCTTCACAGGTTACAACTGGAGTCCTCTTCCACTCCTCCATGACAATATCATGGAGCTGGTAGATGTTAGAGACCTCGCGCTCCTCCACCCTAAGTTTGAGGAGGCCCTACAGATGCTCAATAAGGTTTAAGTCTGGAGACATGCTTGGCCAGTCTTTCACCTCAGCTTCTTTAGCAAGGCAGTGGTCATCTTGGAGGTGTGTTTGGGGTTGTTATGTTGGAATACTGCCCTGCGGCCCAGTCTCCGAAGGGAGGGGATCATGCTCTGCTTCAGTATGTCACAGTACATGTTGGCATTCATGGTTCCCTCAATGAACTGAAGCTCCTCAGTGCTGGCAACACTCATGCAGCCCCAGACCATGACACTCCCACCATCATGCTTGACTGTAGACAAGACACACTTGTCTTTGTACTCCTCACCTGGTTTCTGCCACACACGCTTGACATCAACTGAACCAAATAAGTTTATCTTGGTCTCATCAGACCACAGGACATGGTTCCAGTAATACATGTCCTTAATCTTTTTGTCTTCAGCAAACTGTTTGCAGGCTTTAGAAGAGGCTTCCTTCTGGGATGACAGCCATGCAGACCAACTTGATGCAGTGTGCAGCGTATGGTCTGAGCACTGGCAGGCTTCAAACTCTGCAGCAATGTTGGCAGCACTAATAGGTCTAATTCCCAAAGACAACCTCTGGATATGATGCTGAGCACATGCACTCAACTTCTTTGGTCGACCATGGCAAGGCCTGTCTTGAGTAAATTTTCCCCTTAAACCGTTGTATGGTCTTGGCTCAGCTTCAGAGTCTTGTCAATCTTCTTATAGCCTAGGCCATCTTTATGTAGAGCAACAATTATTTTTTTCAGATCCTCAGAGAGTTCTTTGCCATGAGGTACCATGTTGAACTTCCAGTGACCAGTATGAGAGACACCTGAGACCTTATAACACTAACAAGTCACATGACACCGGGGAGGGAAAATGGCTAATTGGACCCAATTTGGACATTTTCACTTAGGGGTGTACTCACTTTTGTTGCCAGCGGTTTAGACATTAATGGCTGTGTGTTGAGTTATTTTGAGGGGACAGCAAATTTACACTGTTATACAAGCTGTACACTCACTACTTTACATTGTAACAAAGTGTCATTTCTTCAGTGTTGTCACATGAAAAGATAGAATAAAATATTTTCAAAAATGTGAGGGGTGTACTCACTTCTGTGAGACACTGTATAATAAAAGTAAGATTAATTTACAGTAAACCAAAATCTGTCTAAAGACCAGCACACATCAAACATAAAGATATAAGTGAACAAAAACCCCAGTGACAGAATACCTAACTAAGCAACCTAACAAACAGAAAGCCTAACTAGCAACTACAGTGCCTTGAAAAAGTATTCACACCCCTTGAAATTTTCCACATTTTGTCATGTTACAACCAAAAACGTAAATGTATTTTTTTGGGATTTTATGTGATAGACCAACACAAAGTGGCACATAATTGTGAAGTGGAAGGAAAATGATAAATGGTTTTCAACATATTTTTACAAATTAATATGGGAAAAGTGTGGGGGGTACATTTGTATGGCGCCCCCCCCTGAGTCAATACTTTGTAGAACCACATTTCGCTGCAATTACAACTGCAAGTCTTTTTGGGGATGTCTCTACCAGCTTTGCACATCTAGAGTGACATTTCTTTTCGTCTTTGCAAAATAGCTCAAGCTCCGTCAGATTGGATGGAGGGCATCTGTGAACAGCAATTATCAAGTCTTGCCACAGATTCTCAATTGGATTTGGGTCCAGACTTTGACTGGGCCATTCTAACACATGAATATGCTTTGATCTAAACCATTCCATTGTAGCTCTGGCTGTATGTTTCGGGTCGTTGGCCTGCTGGAAGGTAAACCTCCGCCCCAGTCTCAAGTCTTTTGCAGACTCTAACGGGTTTTCTTCTGAGATTGCCCTGTATTTTGCACCATCCATCTTCCCATCAACTCTGACCAGCTTCCCTGTCCCTGCTGGAGAAAAGCATCCCCACAACATAATGCTGCCACCACCATGTTTCACGGTGGGGATGGTGTGTTCAGGGTGATGTGCAGTGCTAGTTTTCTGCCACACATAGCATTTGCTTTTAGGCCAAAAAGTTCTATTTTGGTCTTATCTGACCAGAGCACCTTCTTGCACATGTTTGCTGTGTCCCCCACATGGCTTCTCACAAACTGCAAACGGGACTTCTTATGGATTTCTTTCAACAATGTCTTTCTTCTCGACACTCTTCCATAAAGGTCAGATTTGTGGAGAACACGACTAATAGTTGTTCTGTGGACAGATTCTCCCACCTGAGCTGTGGATCTCTGCAGCTCCTCCAGAGTTACCATGGGCCTCTTGGCTGCTTCTCTGGTTATTGCTCTCCTTGCCTGACCTGTCATTTTCGGTGGACAGCCATGTCTTGGTAGGTTTGCAGTTGTGCCAACTCTTTCCATTTTTGGATGATGGATTGAACAGAGCTCCGTGAGATGTTCAAAGCTTAGGATATATTTTTACAACCTAACCCTGCTTTAAACTTCTTCACAACTTGGTCCCTGCCTGCCTGGTGTGTTCCTTGGCCTTCACGATGCTGTCCATTCACTAACGTTCTCTAACAAACTTCTGAGGGCTTCATAGAACAGCTGTATTTATTCTGAGAATAAATTATGCTCAGGTGGACTCTATTTACTAATTATGTGACTTCTGAAGGCAATTGGTTCCACTAGATTTTATTTAGGGGAATCAGAGTAATTTGGTTTGAATACAAATGCACGCCACACTTTTCAGATATTTATTTGTAAAAAAAATGTGAAAACCATTTATCATTTTCCTTCCATTTCACAAAAATGTGCCACCTTGTGTTGGTCCAGCACATAAAATCCCAATAAAATACATTTAGGTTTTCGGTTGTAACATGACAAAATGGAAAAGTGGAAAACTTCAAGGGGTGTGAATACAGCAAGGATGAGCACCCAACAATAACTCAATCATGAGAATACAGAAAGGAGTGCCAGACCAACATTGGATAAAAGAGTCAAATATATTTTTAATATATCAACATATCAACACCCATTCATAAGGGCACAGGATAAAAAAGGATGGACTCCATCCAAACCAATGTGAGCAAGAGCCTACCTTGAAGTTTTAAGTTTTCCATTCTGATCCTTAGAATTTTCTTGCGAATACAGTCAAAAATGATATTCAATTTAACTAAACTTTCCAAAAACAAACATTTTTGCATGAATTTCAACCGGTTCCCAGGGTCAGGGGTCAGGCTTGGAGACTGGTAGCTATAGCAGTAAAGAGGCCTCCACCGTTCAGCTGGGTAAGCACAGAAACAGGTCACCCTGGTAGATGAAGTAGGCTCACCCGAGGTGTGAGGTCTAAGCACTAACTGGTGTTCAACAGAACTCATGATGAAGGAGATGGATTTTGCTGTACTAGGTCATGATCCTCAAGATTGCCTCACCAGGAGGTGAGCAAGCTGGGGTCCAGAAGCAAGTATAGCATGTAGGGATCAAGCAGAAACATAGTCAGAAAACAAGCCAAAGGTTGGTAATGAGTAGTTGCAGGTTGGGATCAAGCAGAAGCATAGTCGAGGAACAGCTTGAGATTAGTAACAAGTGGCAGGCGGCAGCAGAAGTCGCAAGTGGCTGGAGAGAGCACAGTGATCCGGAAAACAGGAAGAGCAAAGGCATGGCTAAAGTAGGAAGCCAATGGGAGGAGCAAAAGGTTCAAGAATCAAGAGAAACAAGGTTCAAGGCAAATCATTCAAGAAATTGTCCAGGGAGCCATCCAGCATCTCAGGTGGCTCAGCAAGAAGACACACAACCAGCAGCAACAGCAGAGGTTGCAGGTTCAGACCTGGGTCCTGATACCAGTGTGTGGCGAGCTTATGATCAGAATGGAGAAACAACGGTAGGGTTGTGCTATACCTATGCACACTAAACCCACTATGACCTGAAAATTCACTTTTATTCATAACTGTCTAAAACTCATAATGTAAAAATGAAAGGAAGTTATAAAGATGCCAGGTTTAACCTTATAGGGCAATGCAGAATTAGTGCAAAAATACAAAATGATGGAACAGATATATAACTGCCTACATTATAGGGAGATAAACAGACAGCAAGTATGTCTTTAGCTGCCATTGGTCAATCTTTCTGTCAGGGTCAGTATCCTGGCCACATACCACAACCCAAAGGCATGGATTGATACTGAGGTTTACTGTGGTTACTAACTTATTCTCTCTGGAGGAGAGACGCTTGAGAGGGAATATGATTTTAATTGACAAATACCGTACTGGTTACATAGTTACATAGTAGGTGAGGTCGAAAAAAGACAAGTCCATCAAGTCCAACCTATGTGTGTGATTACATTGTTCTTGAAACTATCGATGCCTGTGGAAGGGAATTCCACATCGTTGCCGCTCTTACAGTAAAGAACCCTCTACGCAGTTTAAGGTTAAACCTCTTTTCTTCTAATTTTAATGAGTGGCCACGTGTCTTGTTAAACTCTCCTTCGTGAAAAAGTTTTATCCCTATTGTGGGGTCACCAGTCCGGTATTTGTATATTAAAATCATATCCCCTCTCAAGCGTCTCCTCTCCAGAGAGAATAAGTTCAGTGCTCGCAACCTTTCCTCATAACTAATATCCTCCAAACCCTTTATTAGCTTTGTTGCCCTTCTTTGTGCTCACTCCATTTCCAGTGCATCCTTCCTGAGGACTGATTGTGGTGACCCCACAATAGGAATAAAACTTTTCCGCGGAAGGGAGTTTAATAAGACACGTGGCCACTCATTAAAATTAGAAGAGAAGAGGTATAACCTTAAACTGCGCAGAGGGTTCTTTACTGTAAGAGCGTCAAGGATGTGGAATTCCCTTCCACAGGCGGTGGTATCAGCGGGGGGGCATCGATAGTTTCAAAAAACTATTAGATAAGTACCTGAATGACCGCAACATACAGGGATATACAATGTAATACTGACATATAATCGCACACATAGGTTGGACTTGATGGACTTGTGTCTTTTTTCAACCTCACCTACTATGTAACTATGTAAAAGGCTCAGTTGCCCATCAAAATCAAATATATCACAGGACCTTTCCAGCCTGGGAAAAGAATACACATTTATCAATCCACTATCTCCACCAGTCCACGAAAAAATCTCCCTTTTCCTCCTACAACTAAACCCATATTACCCCAATATATCTAAGTGCCCATAATGAAAAATAAAGAAAAAGAATTAAAAACCACAAAAATCCCTCAACCCAACATGTTTCGCCTCAAAGCAAAGCTTCATCAGTAAAAGCACATGGCAAAGAATCGGACTGTATGCATTTATTCTGATACCTTTCCTCGTTTTACTTCTTGCTCTAGGTCTTTCAATAAACCCTCTCTCTCTCTCTTTGGAAAAGAACCGAGGGTTGTGTGACAGACTCACCCGGGACAGAGGTTTTTGGAGGGGGCTGAATTCCTGCCTCTTGCCTACCGATTATGGGCCCTGGCATTTGGGGGAATGGTGTGCTTTGTCAGCTGCATGCCTGGGGACCCTTGAGGTGGTTTTACTTTGAATTCGGGTCCTTGTCCCCCAGGACACACAGACTCTTGGAACCCTGCGTATGCCATATTGGAAATGGTGACTGGGAGGGTATGTCTTGGATTGCTTAAAATGGGACAGTAATATTTATCCACAATATCTCCCAGGATATATGTAAAGACTATTCTTGGTTTTGTTTGATTCTGAACTCCACATGTTAGTTGAGAGAGCTGATCACATTGGCCTGTAGAACTGGGCAGGAGTCGGACAGTCTACTCCTACTATAGTTTGTTGCCTACTAGGCTGAGGAGGGGGGGATCACTGTTTGTATTGTTAATTGTAATTAGCTCCTGCTATTGTGTTTATACTACTGTGTGAAGCTCGGTGACCACAAGTCTGCCCCAAAGGTCATGTCTCTGAGTCACCTAGTCTGGGTAAATGATTTAGTAAACTAGCTCATGTTAATTAGGTTACAGTTGTATTGTTAGAGTAATATGAGCGGGAGGGGGGAACCTCCTCTTTAACGGTATATAAAGACTTGTAATTTTGGTTCTAATAAATGAGTCCATGTTAGCAGCTATACAAGTCTCGCCTTGTTTTGTGCTTGTGAGCGGTTGGAATATCTGATATCTATATTCAGACTGGGAGGAAGTGGTATACTGATGGAAGCACTCAAGCGGAGTGTGGGACGTTCCGTTACAGGTTGTTTGTCTAGAACAGTGGTTCTCAACTCCTGTCCTCAGGACCCACCAACAGGCCAGATTTTATGTATTACCTTGGGGAGAATACTGCAATCACTGAGCAGCAAATGATATCACCTGGGATGTATTTCAGTTATCTTGCAAACCTGGCCTGTTAGTGGGTCCTGAGGACAGGAGTTGAGAACCACTGGTCTAGAACATATGGACTGAAAATTATTTTAAATACTCCAACACACAATATGGCATTCCATTCATAAGTAAGAAAGATTCCATTGGGCTGTAAATTAGCAGAAAAGCTGTAAGCTTCAAAATGAGCAATGGCGATAATTTGGAGTGCGCAAAGATTTCAGAGGTGTAATTCAATGTAGAAATCTACAGCTGACTACAGTTAGTCTGCTCCTACAGATCTCCTATCTCTTATCATGTAACACTCAGACCAATTATCACATCACAGAACACAGTAACAACACAACAGAGGCCAGGCAGCAGTAAATTCTGAAAATTGCACTTTAAATCAATAGCTTTTCTCCTGGATTCTGATAGCACAATCAACAGAACTCAGAAAAGACACTTAGAAAACCAGATAAAAGGTCACCCTGGGCAAATAAACTATTCTAGGTCTCTACCCAAGGATGAGGAGTCATCAGTGACAATCTATCTTCATTCACGTGTCCATTCAGCACCGGACTGACTCAGGATCATCGTTCTTATCAAGAGAAGAGAAAACACATTGGTTTGATTTGTAGAGTGTTCCTTTACAATGCCTGGAAATACAATACAGGCTTTCTCAAGTTTGCTGTTTATCAGATGAGACTGTATACAATAGATCTGTTATTTTCTAGCTTTTCACAGGTTTTCTGTGCACAAAAAGAATCCTTGAAGTTGAGAATTCCATTCATAGGAAGACACAGGGTGACCAAAGGCATTCAGAAAAATGGTCCTCTCTAGTCGAAGCCGAACTCCATTTCCGTGGCCACATTTCAAACAGTTAAACAGACTTCTCTAAGCACTATTTAGTTAAAACCTGACACAGGTATTTTAATAAATATCTTGCTTGTTTTATTATAAGCTAGATAGTGGACAAATTGTTTATACATTTGTAGCGCACCCCCTAAGGAGCCGCAATCATAAGCTTAATAATAGCATGCAATGCCGAGCTGCGGTTTCCAAAGCGAGCAAAGTCCTTTCTCGTATTAGGAGAGGTATGGACTCCAGAGAGAGAGAGATAACATTTTGCCCCCCTGTACAAATCATTAGTAAGACCTCATCTGGAATATGCAGTTCAGTTTTGGACACCAGTTCTCAAAAAGGATATCAGGGAACTGGAGAAAGTGCAACCAAACTGTGTTTTTGGTTCTATAGACTTCAATGGATCAAAAACGTGTACTGAAAAACACAAAATGCACCTGGAATATGCATCAACCGCAACCCGCATAGGTGTGAACCAGGCCTTACTTCAGCTTGTTCATATATAGTTACATAGTTATATAGTTAGTCAGGTTGAAAAAAGACACAAGTCCATCTAGTTCAACCAATTAAAAAAATACAAATAAAAATTGTTCAATTAAGCTTTGACAAACAAAACTGGAAGCGTTCCATGTAGAGCTGCACCAGATTTTGCACTCTCCAGCTTTAGTAAATCAACCCCATAGTGTCTTGCAAACATTATTTTAATTTTTAAAAGCAAAGCACATGCCAAACACTAACAAAATTGTGAGGTTTTACCGCCCCCAAATTTCACACGTGAACAAACCCTTAGGTGTTTTGTGCCTTTTTGTTTGACAATAGTACAAGTGTATCATCTCAATTATCTCCTTAATGCTGCAGCTGCCTATCAAGAATCCTTCCAGCATCAGCGACGTGCCTCATCAATGCTTTATCAGCCAAAGTGGATTGCACAGTCTTAGCATACAGTACCTGTAAATTAAATATTGGCCTCATGCTGTGAAAGAATAGCAGAGAAGTACTGCAAATGTTAGTCAATCTCTTAACAACCATAACTAACCAGAGTTTTGCATGAAATTTATTTTAAATGAGATTCTTGTCTTTGTTCAGAAACTCAGATTCAGGGCTGAGGAGAAGTAACTATCTCATTACCTATTGACTTGTATAATTACATCTTGTATTCCTAATGAGGCCTCCTGGAGGTCACACTCGCCAGAGGAAGATGCAAAGATTTTATAGGTAAAAGAAGCAGAACTTTTCGGGTTAATGTATCATAGCGTTGTATCTTGAGGAATTATTGTGAGGTTTGCCAAGGTTCATTTTTGATATTACCTTTACCAAAGTTCGTGAGGGTCAGTATGAGTTGCCTTGGATACCATTTAACCCAGCAGCTGGAATTTCCTAATAATCAAAGGGCCATAAACACGTTGACCTCTAGACATTATGAATTAGGATGGGCACTTCAACCACAGAGAAAGCACCATGAAATCCAACTCAAGAAGAACCATAAAAAAAAAACACAAGAGAAAACAGAGAATCCTGCCCAATAAGACCAGCATCTAATCGAAATAGAACCATAAATACCTAAGAGAAAACATTGAAATCGAATGCAAAGCGAACCATTAAAAACAACCCAGAGGAAACCAATAAAACCCAATGCGAACAGTATAACAAACAAACGAAGAGAAAACAGAACTAACCAGAGTTTTGCATGAAATTTATTTTAAATGAGATTCTTGTCTTTGTTCAGAAACTCTGATTCAGGGCTGAGGAGAAGTAACTATCTCATTACCTATTGACTTGTATAATTACATCTTGTATTCCTAATGAGGCCTCCTGGACGTCACACTCGCCAGAGGAAGATGCAAAGTTTTTATGAGTAAAAGAAGCAGAACTATTCGAGTTAATGTATCATAGCTTTGTATCTTGAGGAATTATTGTGAGGTTTGCCAAGGTTCATTTTTGATATTACCTTTACCAAAGTTCATGAGAGTCAGCATGAGCTGCCTTGGATACCATTTAACTCAGCAGCTGGAATTCCCTAATAATCAAGGGCCATAAGCATGTTGACATCTAGACATTATGAATTAGGTTGGGCACTTCAACCACAGAGAAAGCACCATGAAGTCAAACTCAAGAAGAACCATAAAAAAAACAAAAGGTAAGACATAAAACGCAAACTAAAGAGAAAAAAGTGCACACACACTCAACTCCAAAAGAACCATAAAAAACAACGCAAGAAAAAACAGAGAATCCTGCCCAATGAGAACATCAAGACCAGAGAGAATCTTTAAAACCATCCCAAGAGAAAACAGAGAATCCAGCCCAATGAGAACATCCAAACCAGCATCTAATTGAAATAGAATCATAAATACCTAAGAGAAAACATTGACATCTAATGCAAAGAGAACCATTAAAAACAACCCAGAGGAAACTAATAAAACCCAATGCAAACAGTATAACAAACGAAGAGAAAACAGAACACCCAGCCCAGAGATAACCTTTAAAAACCACCCCAAGAGAAAACAGAACATCTAACTGAACTAGAACCATAAAAACAACCCAAGAGAAGAGAAAACATTAACACCTAAATCAAATAAAACCATAAAACATTAAGCCAAGAGAATACAGAAGACCCAACCCAAATAAAGTATTTAAACAAACAACTCATAGGGTAAACATAACACTCAGCCCAAAGAGAACCATAAAAACCATGCCAAAAGAAAACAGAATATCCAATTGAAATGGAACCATAAAAAAAAAAAAAAACTTAGGAGAAATTACAATAGCCAATCCAAACTTTGTTATATTAAACAACTCAAGGGTAAACATACCACTCAGTAGCTGAAGTCCATATAAACAAATGGGCCATAAGTATGTTGGCCTCTACATATAATGATTTAGGCTGGGTTCTTCCACCAGAGAGAAAGCACCATGAAAGACAAATGAAGAAAAACCAAAACAGTCAACCCAAGAAGAACCAAAAACATCAACACAAGAGGGAACATAAAACCCAAACCAAAGAGACATAAACAAAAACAAAAACAACCTCCATGCTCAATCACTTAACTCATTAACAACCATAAAACCAGTCCAAGAGAAAACATAACACCTAGTTCAGATAGAATGTTTTTAATCATTTCCAAGAGAAAACTTAACATGTAACTGAAATAGAATTCTAGAAAACCCAAGATAAAACATTAAGGCTGGGTTCACACCTATGCAAATTGGATGCGGGTCCAATTCGCATAGCAGGATATTGTGACTGGCTCTCTATGGAGCCGGTTCACACATCTCTGTAGCGGCTCCAGTGCGAATTGCACAGGAGTCCTGTGCGTCTTCTGGCCTGTTTCAAGTCCAAATTCAGCCAAAAGTTTGGGCTGAAATCAGACCTGAAACGGTGAATGGAGATGCACCAGACTCCTGCTGTGAGCCGCTGCGTTCTAAGGTCTGAACCTAGCCTCAATCCCAAAGCAAACAGAACCCAAGAGAAAACAGAACACCCATCCCACAGAGAATCTTAAAGGACATTTCCAGGAGAAAATGTAATATCTAAATAAAATAGAACCATAAATAACCCAGGAAAAAACTATGAAAAACACAAAACACATTGAAACCCATTGCAAACAGAACCATAAAAAACAGCCCAAAAGAAAGCAGTAAAACCCAATGCAAATAAAACCATATTGAGATCAATCAATCTTGTATTCCTAATGAGGCCTCCTGGACGCAATGCTCACCAGAGGAAGATGCAAAGTTTTTATAAGTAAAAGAAGCTGAACTATTCAAGTTAATGTATCAAAGCTTTGTATCTTGAGGAATAATTGTGAGGTTTGCCAAGGTTCATTTTTGATATTACCTCTACCAAAGTTTGTGAGAGTCAGCATGAGCTGCCTCAGATACCATTTAACTCAGCAGCTGGAATTCCCTAATAATCAAGGGCCATAAGCATGTTGACATCTAGACATTATGAATTAGGTTGGGCACTTCAACCACAGAGAAAGCACCATGAAATCCAACTCAAGAAGAACCATAAAAAAAAAACACAAGAGAAGACATGAAATGCAAACTAAAGAAAAAAAAAGTGCACAAACACTCAACTCAAAAAGAACCATAAAAACCAACCCAAGAAAAAACAGAGAATCCTGCCCAATGAGAACATCAAGACCAGAGAGAATCTTTAAAACCATCCCAAGAGAAAACAGAGAATCCAGCCCAATGAGAACATCCAGACCAGCATCTAATCGAAATAGAACCCTAAATACTTAAGAGAAAACATTGATATCTAATGCAAAGAGAACCAATAAAAACAATCCAGAAGCAACCAATAAAACCCAATGAAAACAGAACATCCAGCCCAGAGATAACCTTTAAAACCACCCCAAGAAAAAACAGAACATCTAACTGAACTAGAACCATAAAAAAAGAGAATACAGAGCACCCAACCCAAAAAAAGTATTTAAACAAACAACGTATGGGGTAAAGATAACACTCAGCCCAAAGAGAACCATAAAAACCATCCCAAGAGAAAACAGAATATCCAACTGAAATGGAACCATAAAAAAAAAAAAAAAAGTAGGAGAAATTACAATAGCCAACCCAAACATTAGTTATATTAAACAACTCAAGGGTAAACATTCCACTCAGTAGCTATGGAGCCGGTTCACACATCTCCGTAGCGGCTCCAGTGCGAATTGCACTGGAGTCCTGTGCGTCTTCTGGTCTGTTTCAGGTACGAATTCAGCCAAAAATTTGGGCTGAAATCAGACCTGAAATGGTGAATGGAGATGCACCAGACTGCTGTGAGCCGCTGCATTCTCAAGTGTGAACCCAGCCTCAATCCCAAAGCAAACAGAACACCCATCCCAGTGTGAACCCAACCTCAATCCCAAAGCAAACATAACACCCATCCCAGATAGAATCTTAAAGAACATTCCCAGGAGAAAACGTAATATCTAACTGAAATACAACCATAAATAACCCAGGAAAAAAAATATGAAAAACACAAAAAACATTGAAACCCATTGCAAACAAAACCATAAAAAACAGACCAGAAGAAAACAGTAAAATCCAATGCAAATAAAACCATAAACAACAACCCATGAGAAAACAGAACATCCAACAGAACTAGAACCATAAAAACAAACCAAGCGAACAGAAAACATAAATGCCCAACACAAACAGAAACATAAAAAATAACCCAAGAGAATACAGAACACCCAACCAAAAAAAGTAATAAAAAAACAACTTAACCCAAAGAGAACCATAAAGACCAACCCAAGCTAAAAAAGAACATCCAGCCCTGAGCGAATCCCTAAAACCATCCCAAGAAAAAACAGAATATCCAACTGAAAAAACCTTAAAAACAACTTGAGAGAAATCATAATAGCCATCCCAAAAATAGTCATAATAAACAACTCAAAAGGTAAACATACCACTCAGCCCAACCAGAGAAGCATAAAAACCAAAATAGAACACCCAGCCTAAAGACAACCATAAGAAAAACAACTAAAGAAAAGCCATAAAATCAATCCCAAGAAGAGCAAGAAACACCAATAAAGACAAAAACCTGATGCTAAACAGCAGCAAGATTTTTCACATATTATATACCCAATGGATGAGCACTGATACTTTATCCCATTTCTATAGCTAAGCATTACAGTACACAAAATGTAATATAAAAAAAATCTATTAGCAAACATGACCAGATAAAAGTGAATTAGGCAGTGATTTTTTTGTTTTGTTTTACTTACTAGGCGAATGGAGTAGCCGTGAATGTTTGCAGTGATAGACCACTTCCTGTTCGCAGTATTCCGCGCTGTTGATCATGACCTCCAGCTGTTCAGCACTGGCACTGTAGTTAAGTATGGCAGAGTATGGCCTCCCGGAAATTGATCCCTGTACAGGCGTTGGTCCGGTGATGTTGTGATGAGCAACGGTCCAGATTTTCTCTTCTGTAGAAAACATTTAAACATATTCAGTGTTGAAGTGACAGCACATACTCGAATATTGACATTTGTGAGTATACTCAACTTTTTTAAAGGGAATCTGTCACCTCTTTGTCTGCTACCCCTCTCTGCCAATCCCTCCACTGGCCTCTGATTGCCCAGGAAATTAATTTCACAATACTAACAACATCATACTGTACAAAGCCATTCACAACTCGAACTACATCACCAACTCTGTCTCCGAATATCACGCGTCCTCTCCACTCTTCCAAAGACCTCCTGCTCTCTAGCTCCCCTAGTCTCCTCCTCCCATATTCAAGTCCAGTACTTCTCTAGAGCCTCTCCCATCCTCTGGAACTCTATCTCAATCTATCTGGCTCTGTCCTCCTCTGGCCACCTTTAGGCGATCCCTGAAAACTCACCTCTTCGGGATAGCCTATCACACCTCCAACTAAATACTGACCTTTTAATTCGTCTATCAGCTCATCTTTCACAGTTGTTACCTTTTGTATCACTTGCCCCTCCCCATTAGATTGTAAGCTCTTATGAGCAGGACCCTCTTAACCCTCTTGTATTGAACTGTATCATAACTACTGTCTCTCTTTATATTGTAAAGTTTTGCACAAACTGTTGGAGTCAGATAAATCCTGTATAATAATAATAACTGATCATATACAGGTTTACCATTTTTCACTGTAAGGAAAGAAAATCCCAAATGTTGGGTTGTCACCAGAATGAAAATAGAAGGGAAAATCATTCATCTTGGACACTAGTTCTGGTGACAACCAACAACCAGGGATTCCCTCACTATGGAGGGATTGCCTCACCTGTTTGGCTAAGGGACAGGAAGTGAAGGGAAATCTCCTCAATGAATGACGAAAAAAAAATCTGACAGAGGTAATAACCCTCCCTTACTTAATCCAAAAAAAAAAAAGTTTTGCCATTCATTTTACTTTAAAATGCCCCCCTCCACTGACACCACCATATTTGATTGTTTGGTGCATGTGCAGATACACCCCAAGGGTTCTGAACAGCTTTCAGGGCCCAGCAGAGCTATTCGGTACATGTGCACACATGCTGGGGATTTTTTTGCGGAGACACCGCAAAGTTTAGAAACACCCACAGCAGCCCTGTCTTTGTGAATGCATGGTAAAACCGCACGTGCATAGATGGGTCAAAGAGCTCTGCCAGGACACCAAACCCTGCGGCAGCACTGTGCATATGCAGAGTCCGAGTGGTGGGGTTAGTCTTCTCTAACACAAAAATTAATAAGGTGCTATATACACTATATTATCAAAACTATTGGGACGCCTGCCTTTACACGCTCATGAACTTTAATGGAATCCCAGTCTTAGTCCGTAGGGTTCAATAATGAGTTGGCCCACCCTTTGCAGCTATAACAGCTTCAACTCTTCTGGGAAGGCCGTCCACAAGGTTTAGGAGTGTGTCTATGGAAATGTTTGACCATTCTTCCAGAACCGCAATTTGTGAGGTCAGGCACCGATGTTGAATGAGATCAACATGAGATGTTGCCTCGCAGTCTCCGCTCTAAATCATCCCAAAGGTGTTGAGATCGGGACTCTGTGCAGGCCAGCCAAGTTCCTGCACCCCAAACTCGCTCATCCATGTCTTTATGGACCTTGCTTTGTGCACTGGTGCGCAGTCATGTTGGAACAGGAAGGGGCCATCCCCAAACTGTTCCCTCAAAGTTGGGAGCATGAAATTGTCCAAAATGTCTTGGTATGCTGACGTCTTCACTGGAAGTAAGGGGCCAAGCCCAACCCCTGAAAAACAACCCCCACACCATAATCCCCCCCTCCACCAAATGATTTGGACCAGTGCACAAAGCAAGGTCCATAAAGACATGGATGAGCGAGTTTGGGGTGGAGGAACATGACTGGCCTGCAGACTCCCAATAATCCCCTGCATGGCATAAATGAGGCTGAAAGCCCCAGCACTGTAATGGTGTTATCATAGAGGAGACTTCTAGCATTCTAAAATGTTGTATGCACTGGGAGCTAGAAGCATTCAGACAGCTTCAAGGAACAGAGGGGACAGAAAGGACTTCACCAATGCTCAGCCAGCAGGCTTATGGCAGGAATGTGAAACAGGAATCTGCAAATGATGGTGGCACCCGCTACACAGGGAAGTAGGGATGCATTTATTACAAGATCTGCTTTAAAGTGGTTGTAAACCTTCACATATACCCAGTACAGTGACTGGTCTCAGGTGATACACAAATCCTTCTATATAAATTGTACCTATTTATTTGCAGCCGTCTCTCCTCTTAAAAGTTCAGAATTTACACAGTATTTCTCCAGAGGGCAGGAGGTGGAGACCTGATGTCATGCACTACACAACATAGAGGAGGGAGCCGAGTGTAATCTGAAACCAGAGTGGAGGAAATGGACACACCCCTTTCTATATAGTCTCATAGGGAACTATGCACAGCGGAGGCTGTCAATCACCTGCTGTGTGCTGGGGAGGGGGGGGGGCGAGGCCATCTCCCATAACGACATGGGGTTGGCTTAGACTGTCAGGAGTGACTCATGTAGATAGCAGAGGGCGGAGAGAAAAGACAGAAATTACTCTCTGTGCTTTGGCTAGTGGCAAGTACACACTATAGATAGGATACGCTTTCTTCATTTTTCATTTTAGGGGTTTATAACCACTCTACTTCATCCAGTAAGTTTATACTTTAAATTTGATAAAACGTTTTTATTAGTCCTTTCCTACAAAGATACCCTTCACAAAATGTCTGTTCATCCTACCTTCATCAGAATCGCCCTGTCCCCGGTGCATGCCATTTCTCTTTTTTTTTTTTTTCCCCCTGACTAAATAGGTAATGGATGTTCCGTGGCAGAGAATGCAAAGCTATCACAGAGCACTTCCAGATTTATGGAATATATAAACGAAGATAACCTTCCTCTCCTCATTATCCCTCTTGCTTTAATATCATTTGCCGCCATTAAGCCGGAGAGATATTATTTTATCACCCTTCACCGGGCACCATTCTGCAGCGCTCCTGGAAAACCGCAGAAAAGGAGCCGGGCAGTAAATATCGCAGGATTCACGGTTCAGTCCACCCATGCAAAGGTAAATTCATCTCGGGAAAAGAACGTTTTTAAGAGCCGCTTAAACTGCTTTCTAATGCAAAGGTGACAATGCTTTCATTCTGGGCCAACGCTGCACCTTTATGACTCGCGGCTTCTGGTTCTTTGTCCAATTTAGCCGAAGGCGATGGCGACGTTCAGTCCCGGGAGACAGTTTTATGGATGGGAGACGCCGGTGTAGGCAGATAAGCTCACATCACTCTACTCAAGATGCTGCTTTAAAGCCTCCATAAAGAGTATCCTATGAGTGGGTAACTCATACTGCAAAGAACGAGAACCTAGGCTGGGTGACAACCCAACACGTGTCAGATGATTGTGGCCATATTGTATATGGTAGCCTGGTTACAACACGTGATACTTTACTTTCACGCTAATGCCCCTTACACAAGACCGCACATTGATCGGACATTGATCGGACATTCGGACAACAAAATCCATGGATTTTTTTCCGACGGATGTTGGGTCAAACTTTGTCTTGCATACACACGGTCGCACAAATCTTGTCGGAAATTCCGAACGCCAAGAACGCGGTGACGTACAACACGTAAGACGAGCCAAGAAAAATGAAGTTCAATAGCCAGTGCGGCTCTTCTGATTCTGAGCATGCGTGGAATTTTGTGCGCCAGAATCGTGTACACACGATCGGAATTTGCGCGAACGGATTTTGTTGTCGGAAAACTTGAGAACCAGATCTCAAATTTTGTGTGACGAGAAATTCCGATGGAAACTGCCTGACGGAGCCTTACGCGCGGTCGGAATTTCCGACAACAAGCTCCGATCGCACATTTTACGTCAGAAAGTCCGACCGTGTGTACGGGGCATAAAGGCAGCAGTCACACCTGAGCATCGCAGTTTTGAGAGTTTTTTGGGGCGTTTTTTTTCAGGTGTTTTTGAGCGTTTTTGTACAGTGTTTTCTTTTTTATATCAAAAAAGTTTTATTAAACAGTAAACAACTTCCAATGTACCATACAGTGCACTTGCAAAAATCTACATTTACATATCAGGTTTATCATTGTGCCATCAAAATGAGTGTACATACTTAGACGTAGTACAACCGTTTTGTACAGTGTTTTTAAAGCATTTTTGAGCTTTGGGGTTTTTTAAATAAGCCAATATACAAAAATATCCTCTGTTTCATCATTTGTTGCTATGTTTTTCAGCTTTTTATCCACTTTTATTATTTATATTTAAATTATTATTTATTAATTGTTTGACTTTTTTGTAAGGGGTTATTTATTTATTGTATTTATTATAATTATTTATTTATTTACTTATTTTTATTACTTATTTATTTTTGTTAGGTTATGGGTTAGGGTTAGGATTAGGGGTTAATATTAGGGTTATGCCTCGTACACACGACCGGTTTTGCCGTCGGTTTTGCTGTCGGAATAAACTCCTAAGGTTTCTCCGATGGAACTCCGACGGAATTCCGCTCTAGCGGTCTTGCCTACACACGGTCCAAAGTCCAACTGTCCAGAACGCGGTGACGTACAACACGTACGACGGGACTAGAAAAAGGAAGTTTAATAGCCAGTAGCCAATAGCTTCCGTCTTGTACTTGCTTCAGAGCATGCGTCGTTTTTGGTCCGTCGGAACAGCATACAGACGAGCGGTTTTCCCCGATAGGAATTGGTTTCAGTCGGAAATATTTAGAACATGTTCTATTTCTAGAGAAGCAAAATGATACCCCAGCTCCACTGCTAATATGATGGTCTATGAACTGTGAACCGGTGCTCTAGCCAGGACGTTCATGCCCCAAAATGCAGTACTTGAATCATAAATAGGCTGGCAACTCGGATGCTCTTGAATAAAAGTCCTTTATTGGGTTACATGGGTACACAGGTACACACACGGGTACAAAGCATCATGATGAAGGCTTCTTAGCCGAAACGCGTCAGTGTAGCCTGTACCCGTGTACCCATGTAACCCAATAAAGGACTTTCATTCAAGAGCATCCGATTTGCCAGCCCTTTTTCTGATTCAAATGTTCCATTTCTAGGTCCGTCAGAATTTTCGGAAAAAAAAGTCAGATGAGGCATACACACAATCGGAATAGACGATGAAAAGCTTCCGTCTGACTTTTTCTGTTGGACACTAGGCTCGTGTGTACGCGGATTTAGAGGTTAAGATTAGGGTTAGGGGTAATATTAGGGTTAGGGTTTGGATTATCTTATTTATTTATTTTATTATTTATTTGTGCATATTATTATTATTTATTTAAAGTATAGTTAAAGGCAAAATATTTTTTTAGTTTTTGGATAGAGTGGAGAGGGATTAGAACACCTGTCAATTTATATTGCAGTCTGTGCCCCCCCCCCCCCACCAATTAAGGAGATTTACCCTCTCTGTTTGTCCTGGTTACCATTATCATTGAAAGTGAAAGTAAAAGAAAATCCCAAGTTTTGGGTTGTCCCCAGAAATGTAATAGAAGGGGAAATCTTCCAATGGGGACACTAGTTCTGGTGACCTGGGGGTCCCCAAGAAATTTGCTTAATTTTCAGGGATTTCCTCTCACTTCCTGTTTGGCTTTGGGACAGGAAGCGAAATGAAATCTCCGCAATGAGACACAAATGGCAAAAATAATTTTAACAGGGTTTATAGCCCTCCTTTACTCTATCAAAAATGAAAAAAAAAAAGTTTTGCCTATAGTTCTACTTTAAGTATTTTATTGCATAGCTATTTATATATTTTATGTAGTATTTATTTATTAAGTATTTTTATTTATTTTTATTTAATTATTGAATTGGAGCAGAAAACCGCTCAGAAATGTGCGACAAAACGCTCTAAAACACTAAAAAAGAAATGCACAAATCAAGCATTTCCGTGGATCAAAAAGAGCTTCAAAAACACACACATCTGCCCAATTTGAGCTACAAAAAAAATAAAAAAAAAAGCTTCACAACTTTTTGTTGAGCTTCAGGTGATTGGCTTCAGGCGACTTCGTAGTAGAGATGGGAACCCTCTCCATAGAGAATAATACATTTTTTCTCCTCCAGCGGTTTGGAGCTTTGGGCTTCAAGCTACAAAAAGCTGAGGTGTGAATGGGGCCATCAGTTAACAGTTAAAGCGGTATTAACCTTTTGCGGCCCACATAACACACATGTACGGCGGCAAAGAGGGTGTGCTTTAAAAATCACACACCATACATAAGTGTCCTTGGGGATCCGAGGTTCTTCTGCTGAGAAGCAAGCTCTCTGTCGTGGTTTAGCCTGCAGTTTCTTGTGAAATTCTTACCTCCGTGCCGTAGTGGTTCTGTTGGACTTGCAGTCCTACTTACACGTGCTGCTGTCTTCTGAGTTCATCTATGGGGGTGGCCTGCTCTACTGTGGATTTATATATCTTTATGTTCTATCACTTCCTAGGCCACCTCCTAGTCTGCTTCTCTATGTATAGACATGCCCAGTGCAGCTTGCGTTGCCTGAGCAACGTCCTAGTTCCTCCGTGCTCCTGCTTTCCCACCTATTACTTGTATTCTGTGTCTGACTTCCTGTGTGCCGACCCCGGCTTCATCTACCATTTTTGCCAGCCTGTGACCTGCCCTGACATCATATAGTTTCCCTGATCCTCTTGTATCCTGCCATCTGTACTCTGCACATACGAGGGGTCTCCGCATCTTCAGCTGGGAGTCCCTGGTTCCAGTCTGCTGCAAGTCTATTCCCACCATTAGAGGCCCTGGTGAAGTAGAAGGCTGGGGCTTATACTGCACACCCTGGGGAACCCCAAGTTGGCCTTCTACAAGGGCTCCGTACCATAGTGTCAGAGCTGTTACCGACAACCCCTAGTCTCTAGTAGTGATCGGGTGCTGGCAGAACTGACTCCAAATCAAGTGACCACTTTTACAGCCAATCACAGTGGTCACATGATCAGGCAGTCCTTTCTGCCCCTTAGCGCAAAGACCCAGTTAAAGGGATGCCAGGGATCGGTGGGAAGGGGTTAAAGTGAAGGTAAACCTACAGGTAAGCCTATAATAAGGCTTATCCTTAGATACTACGAATATCTTCTAAACCTGCATGGTTTAGGAGATATTCACACTGCATGCAGCCAAGGATTTCACCGGCGCATGTGCTTGGAAGGGACGGTATACCCGTGCCGTCCACTCAGAGCTCTGTGCCGTGGTTCGTGACTCCCGCGTACATGCGCGAGAGTGACATCATTGTTGCGCAGACAGACAGCTGGAGGATGCGAACCAGGAAGGAAGACCGTTTGAAGATGGAAGCATCTGTCAGAGCTGACAAGGCTTTGTTCTAAGGTAAGTATTGCAATACTTACTAGCACATTATGCCTTTACTTTGCAGGGTTTAAAAAGAAAAAGGAAAATTGGTGTGGTTTACTACCGCTTTAAGGTCAAAAAACAAAAAAATTATATATTGCACTTTACCAATCCCTAAATGCAAATCCTGAGCAGGTAAAGAGGGGGGAAGAAAGAGAAGTCATACTTTTGACTTCTAATCTATGTGTGTAAATTTGAGATTGAGCTTTTGGGCTCTGTAAGCAGGTTCATTTTCAACAAAGAAGCCAAGATGGGCTTTTTTCTTCTCAGGCTATGGCTATGGTTTTCTTACAAAAAAACAAATTGTTACACTTTGCTAATCAAAAATAGTTAATTTAGCAGATTTAAAAATTGTGAGTTCAGTTGGGTATTAATAAAGTTAGAGTATTTTTGGTCCCTTGAAAAGAAGGCAGTTGCCTATAATAAGTGCTGTAATTCCCAAACTATTTACCCAATTGGGAGACTATCCTCCCCCCAGTTAATTTTCAACCCACAATTATCATATAACATCAACTGCAATACTTTTAGGTTAAAAGCTAAAATAACAATTCAGTATTTATGGGCCTGACTGTAAATATATCAACTGATTGGTGGTAAATTGTCCAGATCCATCTGACCACTTTCGCAACTTAAAGTTGGTTGTAACCAGATGAAGTTTCTGGAAAATTGAAAGGCCAGAATAAGGCTGATCAATCACTTCACAGCAAAACCAGTTTAGCTGAAATCACTCATTCTTATTAGCCAACAGCAAAATGAGTGGTCACACAAATTGGGAGCCCAGTGTGGACGGGTCCTCTAACTTCTAGATTCATATACAAGCCCATCGCTTTCACCCGGCAGCTCAGAGTCTGGCCTGCCTGCCCCCATCTTGTGTGCCCAAGCATGGATAATCAGGGCGGGAGGGAGGGGCTCTACTGGGCTGGGCGGGGCGCTGAGCAGAGAGAGTGCGGCTGGGGGAAAGGGCTTGCCCTGTCCTTGTAGGTGAAACAGGAAACTTGAAGGGCCTGGGACAGGCTTGGGCGAGTCTTTGCCTGACCAGCCAAGGGTCCTCTGAGTTTATTGAATTACCTATGCATGGTGACGAGGTAAGCGCTTTTACCCAGTAAAGCAGTGTAAAACCTAATGTGACAGGGAGGCGATGTGGACTCCCAGGAGCATGGGCGGGTCACCTTTACGACCACTCAAGCTCCGCCCATGTCCACGCCCTGAACAATAGTAGATCCTCTTCCCCAAGGAGCTTCATTTCCAAAAGGTTATATATAAGCTAACATACAGATCACAAACAGGACTGGGCAAACTCATCCATCCGACATATGTGTGGATGAATCCCAACTATATTTAAAATGTACAGCCCTTCCTGAAAATGGTGACAGAACCCCTGTATATATCTGGATGAAGACATACATACTACATTTTCTAATGCCCTGCTGGGAGAAGACAGAACAACTGCCAGTTATAGATACATCTGTGACTTCAGATAGAATAGGATGGTCCAGTGCCATCTTTTAGTGCATATCCAGAAGAAGTGAAACGCGTAGATTCTGAGCGCTTCGAAAAGCTATAACATTTTGCGCTATTGTGATCTAAAAAGTATGATTGACTAGAATTTTTTATAATGTCAATTTGCTTTTTTAACATGTCTGTATAAATAATAGTGTTTTTTATGGATTAATAGGTATTGTGCTTGTTAAAGAACTTTCCCTGGAGGTACAGTTCAAAATCCCACTTTTGGCTTTTGTTTTTTTGTTTTTTTTGGACCCCCTTATGGGTGGTCTTGTTTTGTTAACCCACTGGTATTTCTCTTAAAAAACTGGATTCTATGTGGGTAGTTCCAAGCGTGGCTGCTGTTAGAAATCATAGGGCCCCGGACAGCCTACCTGACAGCCTAATCCCCCCCCCCCCCCGAAAATATTTGATATTTTTGCTAACATGCCACAGTGACAATGCTAGGCAGAGAACTTCATCCTTCCTTGCCATTTCATGCTGGCAACCGATAACACTGCCAACTGCATTGGGGGAGACGGAGGGGGAGTTTCAGGACCCGGCAGCATACAAATTTGATTGCAAAGGCAGAAACTCTACAGCTGTTCCCGTTTTCCAAAATCGGGTCAAAAATAAAGAGACCGTTGGCAACTATGTCGAACTGATCCCCCCGCAGAGCAGTCGAAGGGAGAAAACTGTTAAGGGATTCACAATTGGCACAAGGCAGTACAGCCCACTCTCCTGCTCGGCAGCCTCCCGGACCCCCTTTTGAACAGATGGGACCAGGGCCCGGTACAGGAGGGCTGGCTGTACTGCCTTATCAGCGGCCCTGGTTCCAAGGTGAGTACAAGGTTAGCTGCTCCTTGGGGTGAGGAGAGTTTAATATCAAAATGTTTTGCTTACCGGATGGTGTTACTGTGCCAAGGATGAACAGATACTTCTAAAATACTCAGAATTACAGTGAAAATTACAATTGGACTTATAAATCACAAAGCCTGTGACAGAGGGGGGTTTCAGGACCCGGCACTGTACAAATTTGATTGCAAAGGCAGAGACTCTACAGCTGTCCTCCGATGCTCCAAAATCAGGACAAAGCCGACACGGGACAGCTTGGTAAATAAAGGGACCGTTGACAAGTACGTTGAACTGATCCCCCTGCAGAGCAGCCAAAGGGAGAAAACTGCCGGGGGATCCACAAGAGGCACGAGGCAATACAGCAGGCTCTCCTGCTCAACAGGCTCCCCAGTCCCCTTTTAAACTGTCGGGGCCTGGGACCGGTACAGGAGGGCTGGTTGTATTGCCTTATCAGCGGCCCTGGTTCCAAGGTGAGTACAAGGTCAAGTGCTCCTTGGGGTGAGTAGACTTCATTGTCAAAAGGTTTTGCTTACTCGATGCTGTTACTGTGCCAAGGAAGATCAGGTACTGCTAACATACTGTATTCACAATTACCTTGAAAATTACAATTGGACTTAAAAATCACAAAGCCTCTGTCTGTGTGAGATTTCCGATACAAAAGAAAAGACGACATTCTTAAACCAGATTCGCTATTGCTTCCTACTGAACAATAATGTCTTTCTTCGCTAGAAGCTGCAAATTGTATCTCGATGCTGAGCAGCCCCCCTCCGGTTTCTTTAATAACGTTCTATATCCTCTGGGCTGTTTAAACATCGCCGACCTATATCTTCCACGGATTATTTGCTTAATTTTAAACATAACTGCCTCCCCACATCCCTCTAATAGATCTGTCGCGCATCTCTCTTTGGTGTCATGTACCAGGTGATGCGTTGGCCCATATCACTCGTTTCCCGCGCGCGTTCTCACCACTAATAGTTTTCGCAAAGCCTGTCAGATCGGACTCATGCGACTGCGGAGTTAGCTGAGCGAGGAAGCTGCAGCTTGCTGCAACATAACTCCAGGCTCTTCAGCCATCAACAAAGCAAACAATTATTCTTTAAGCAGCCATCTGGGCTCCTGAAAAGAGGGATGACCCAAGGAACAAAACATGCGATGTTAACAAACCCTTCCTGAATACCGAGCCAGCTGCTTCAAGCCGCAACAAATAAAACGCCACATGGCTGCAGAATACGTCTGAATAGGGATTGTAACGTCTATATACTTTAAAAAGACTATATCACTAAAAAAAGAAAACAAACAAAAAAATATATCTGTTAATACTTGTGTAGCGTAACCCCTCCCTTCCCCGCAAGGGACTCTAGCTTAGTCCCAGGTTCTATTGCCACTAGCTCAACAGCAGCCAGGCAAACAGCAACTTCCACTCCTCAAGGTCAGAAACAGTCTAAGGCAGTGGTCTCCAAACTGCAGCCCGGGGGTCGAATGGGGCCCTTTGCGTGCCTTTATTTGGCCCTTGGAGCACTTTTCCTCCTACTGACGCAAGTTACTATTCCTCCCACTGGGACCAATAATAGAACATAATTCCTGTTACTGACATCAACAATGGGGCACTATATCTCCCATTGACACCAATGATGGGGGCACTATTCCTCCCATTGACACCAACGATGGGTCACTATTCCTCCCATTGACACCAACGATGGAGCACTATTCCTCCCATTGACAACAGCGATGAGGCACTATTCCTCCCACTGACACCAACATTGGGGCACTATTCCCCCGACTGACACCAACATTATGGCACTATTCTTCTCACTGCCACCAATGATGATGCACTATATCTCCCCCAATGCCAAAGTTGCACCGTTTACTCCCACTGATGCCAGGACATTTTCTACTTCCAATAGCCACAGTCTGGCCCCCCTAAAGTCTGAAGGGCAGTAAACTGGTACTTTGTTTAGGAAGTTTGGAGACCCTTGGTCTAGGGCAGGGATATGTAATTAGCGGACCTCCAGCTGTTGCAAAACTACAAGTTCCATCATGCCTCTGCCTCTGGGTGTCATGCTTATGGCCGTCAGAGTCTTGCTATGCCTCATGGGACTTGTAGTTCTGCAACAGCTGGAGGTCCGCTAATTCCATATCCCTGGTCTAGGGGATTGCCTTTTTTAAAAGTTTATTGTAAAGTAACTTGAATGGGGTAGAGGGAGCTGTGGGATACTCCAAAACTCTAAAAAGGAATGCAAGGACATTCTCCCTTTGGCAGCAGCTCTTCTGAACACAGTCCCTCAAGCAACAGGACATTATGTGGGCAGCACTGGTACACCATTAGCAATGTTCCGGGCCAAGCAAGCCTTAAACTCCATGTAACGGGTTAACATAGCGCCAGTCACTGAGATCCTTCTCCCTTGGGTCTTTGTTCTCAGTGTCCCCAGGGCTTGGATGTCTCAGGCAGGCAGTCTCCTCTGTAAAGCTCTAAGGTTAGATACTCAGGGACATCCCTATTTTGGTTTCCAAAGGGCTTGCAACAAGATAGGCCTCCAGCTAAGTACAGATGGGACCTCAATGAGACAGGCTGGACACTCCGCAGGATGGCCAGGAAGGGCTGGTAGCCCTTCTGTCTGGGTACCACCCCTCCAAGGAAAACAACCCTGCTCTCTGAGGCTACAAACTATTTATGCACTCCCCCATCACCATCTGGGCACACCTCCCCGGGTATTGGCTGGGGTTTCATAAATATTCGGGCTGCTTGCTGACTACAGGAGAGCCACAAAATGAAATTTGCCTAGCTAAACCTAGAAGTCCAACTAGGAAGGGGCTATATCTGGGAACCCACACCCAGAAAGTTGGAAATAACTCTGCTCTCTGAGGCTACAAACTACTTATGCACTCCCCCATCACCATCAGGGCACACCTCCCCAGGTATTGGCTGGGGGTTTAAAAAAAAATATGGAGGCTGCTTGCCGTCTACAGGAGAGCCACCAAACTAAATTTGCCTAGCTAAACCTAGAAGTCCAACTAGGAGGGGGCTATATCTGGGAACCCACACCCAGAAAGCTGGACACACCACAGATAAAAATAGATAGCAGAATATTTTGGCTGTGGAAGCACAATCTATTGCAGCCATTCTCAACCAGGGTTCCTCCATAGGTTGCTAGGGGTTCATTGAGCAGTGACCAATTGACCTCCCATCTGATGGTGCCATTTTTTTTAACGAATTGATCTAATCCCCCTGGTGCTTTCCATTGACTAAAACAAAAAGAAAATGCCACATGGCTGCAAAATAAGGCTAAATAAGGATTGTAACATCTATATACTTTAAAAAGACTCTATCAGTTAAAAAAAAAAATATTAGCCAATACTTGTGTAGAGTCGGGAACCCAGAACCAGAAAGTTGGACACACCACAGCTGCCAATAGGTAGCAGAATATGTTAGCGGTGGAAGCACAGTATTACAGCCATTCTCAAATAGGGTACCTCAAGAGGTTACTAGGGTTCTTTGAGTTTGCTGATTGACCTCCCATCTGATGGTCCCTGGATAGTCCCGGGTCCAGTGACACTTGGCTGAGCCAGGAGTATGACACCAATTATCTTTTTATCTGTCTGGAATGGTGGCAGAGGGGGGAGGGGAAGAACATTCTTCCCTGATCACCAATGTAAGGGACATTTTTCCAACTTGACCCCCTGAGGACTTCAATTGAGCAGAGGTTCCCAGAGAACTGAAAACAATTTACATTTTTTCTCTGGGGTAAAAAGGTTGAGAGTGACTTGTGTATTGAGTATTGTCACTCACCTACCCCCAGGAAAGAGGCCACAAGTAATGATGACAACATTCTGCCTTGGATCATTGCCTTATTGGACTTCATGGCAACTATAAATATATTTTACTTTGCCCTTCAATGTTCTCCGACTTGAAACAAACTGCCTAACGCCAAAAAGCTCTCAACGGCACGGCTTAAAGTCAACTCAAGGCAATTAAAAAATAATGTCTCTATTACTCAATAAACTAAAACAAATATCCACAATGTAATCTAAACGTGTGTACTAGATAGTGACCACAGATGTGTAAACACGCAATATATGCAACCTGAAAGACAGAAAGGAGTGGGTATCTGATAAAACTAGAACAGCTGACACTGTTTATGGTATGCTGCTGCTTTAATGGAGAGGGAACTCCATCTGTATGCCAAACATCAGAGAGGACGGAGAAAACCAGCACAAACGTGCAGCGTAACTGCTGCAAAACATACTAAATTCACCATTAGTTCTAATCAAAGGGCTAAAACATCAAGAATGAAGAGCACTGTGGTGGAGAAAAGAATGAGTTCAGTGGAACACTTCCAGGCACCCTGACCATGGATGTGGAGAGAGATAATGAGCAAGGTCCATATGACCGTTATATAAACAAGCCTGCCGTGGCAGATGAACCACAGGAATCCTCCATTCTGACTATACTGGCCCCTACATTTTGTCACTGCTGGACCATGAGCAGATGCAGAACACATTTCGAGGAGACTTCCTTTTCCTCAGCTGAGAAAGAGGAAAACACCTTGAAACACGTCCTGCATCTGCACAAACTGTAGCAGTGACATCATATGGGGGCCAGTACAGTTGGAGCGCAGGATTCTTGCGGTTCATCTGACAATGCACCCAGCTGTTTTTTTTTTTGTTTTCTAGATAGCTGGACGCCACACTTGGATTTTGCATTGTTTTTTTCCCTCCGCTTTTGCCTTTCAAGCTTTCAAGTTCTCCACTTGTCACTATTTGTAACATTAGACATTGGGGATTTGTTGAGTCTCAAGCATGCACATCAGTACAGCAATAATTGTGGAGCAATGATTGTGTCGCCCCCCCTTGCTTCCTGGAGCTTATCCCTAGCGCCCCCCATACATATACACATCTCTTTTTTAGTATAAGGTCTATTGATAATTTAAAATAGTGACTAATGCTGTTAGATGTCTCTATTTCCCAAACCCACATTTTGTTCCTAAGGGTTCCATGCACGCTATGCGTCAGTCTTTTCTATTTTGGATGTGGGAGAATTGGAAAGCGAAGCACTTCCAGCAAAACTGTAAAAATCATGCCGGTCCCAGAAAAAATTGTGTGTGTGCGTGGGGGGGAGGGTCCTGTCTAATTAGGCCAGGCCAGAAGTCAGGGATCCAAGTAGAGAAACAACAAGCAGGATAAGGAGCCAGAAGGGATGTCAGCATAGCCAGTATTTAAGCAGGAAAGCAGGAGATGGTTTCTTGTGATATGACCAAGGCGAAGGCAGGAATGAAGTGAGCTGGAGATCTTTAAGTAGGCGGGACTGACCAGCAGATCCACAACAGCTGGTTAACTGTGGAGAGAGATGAGAGCTGGCAATTAGCCGACAGCTGAGCGGCCAGCTCAGAGAAGGAAGGGCTGAGCCAACCCTGACAACCGGCACTGTAACGTCAGCCGACAGCAGGCTTTAGCCTGTTGTCGGCTGAAAATGGGTCACAGGAGTGCAGAACAAACTGCACTCCTGTGATCCATAGGAGAAGTACAGCCAAACAAGCTTTGGCTGTACTTCTCCTTTAATAAGCTAAGTGGAAGTTCACTTTGCAGACTTACTTTTTTTCTTCAACTTGAACATGCTCTACTCCTTTAATAAATCAACCAGATGTGTAGAATACTGAAGATAATGTGTAAAGCTTGCAGACCTAGAGCTTTGACCCTTACAGATGTGAAAATATGGTAACCACCAGTTCCAACTCTGCCCCCTGGTCTAGTTGGCTCATGCAGCATGTCCTCTCTAGACCACATTACTAAAATACATAATTATTAGTTAAAGCATTTCTTACCCTAAAAAAAAAAAAAATGGATCCTGTTCCCTTAAAGCATGAATAACAGCACAGTGCTTGTGTTGTGTAATTTGGCCCCTTGTAACATCTAAAATACCTGGCTGATCCTGCTTGGTTCTGCCCTCCCCCCAGTAAACTGACCATGGCTAAACACTGCCACTATGGTCAGTTTACATACCTCCGTCAACCGCAGCTCTCCTCTGTCCTCCTAACCCCTCCTCCTCCCTGCCTGTCAGCTCTGTGTCAGGGCCCCTACCCTCCTGTTGAAATAATGGGTTATTGTCAGGCACTCACCTGTCTTCCCTAATGCAATGTGTCCAGTGTATCTGTTTTATTTTTAAAAAAATGCTGTTCTATACTGTATTTCCTAGCGCCGCTCAGCACTCACGTGACCGGCCGCCCCTCTCCTCTCCTCCTCCCGACTGACGTCAGTGGGGGATTCTTGGCCCCTTTTGTTGTAGCTGTCAGATTGGAAGAGGGAGCAGCGGCCGGTCATGTGAGCGCCAAGCAGCGCTAGGAAATACAGTATAGAATGGCATTTTTTTAATTAAACAGATACACTGGGCACATTGCATTAAGGAAGACAGGTGACTGCCTGAAGATAACACAGTGGGGTTACAACCACTTTAAGTTAGGACTTTAACTCCAGCTTCAGACCACAAGACAAGACCCTTCATGTTTTTGAAGCCCCTGCAGCTCTCTTTTTCTCTCAATGCATCCCTTGATCTTTCCATCATCCCTGGGGGGGGGGGGGGGGTTGCATTACTACACATTTTGGTGACCACTGGGTTCTCCATCTGGGATGTCCTGCAGAACAAAAATGAAAGGAAAAGAGCTCCCTTTGTCAGCAACTCTAGGAAATGTATGAGGAGCATTGCGTGGAGAGCAGATCAGGTATGTGGCATAAACACCAACCAACCCTTTCCATGGGTGATGGGCAAAGAAAAACAGAAGTTGTAGCCACCCATGCCAAGTTACATCCCCAATGATGAATGAATAAAGAATTGATATACAAAGGCATGTCATTTCGTTTGCACGCCCTTCCACACTGAAAAACATTGGACAGCATTTCTACTTGTGTAAAATCCTGGACTTTATTGCTTCCAAAGTTAATAGCAAAGCATCAGCCTGTGTTTTTGCTTCAGGCTGGGTTCACACCAGTGCAAATTGGATGTAGGTTTCTCCACATCCAATTTGCATTTCAGGAGATTGTGACTGGCTCTCTATGGAGCTAGTTCACACATCTCCAGAGCAGCTCCGGTGCGAATTGCACAGGAGTCCTGTGTGTCTTCTGGTCCATTTCAGGTCCCAATTCAGCTGAAAATTCGGGCTGAAATTGGACTTGAAACAGTGAATGGAGATGCCCCGGACTCCCTGCTGTGAGCTGCTCCGTTCCTCAGTGTGAACCCAGTCTCAAGGTAACGGCCACCATGCCAAACCAAAAGTACTTGCACAACATGAGGTATCAGAGCTACTGTGAAGGTCAAGAACTGTGAGAAACTGTTGGCAAGCCTTCAAAGAAAACTCAGAGGATGCCCTGCAGTTAGATTCTACTTGAATATACTGAAAACCTCAGTTCCCTATGTGTCTACAACGTCATTGGTATCCAGCATGACCACACAACATAACCCATTATAATGGTATATCTGTGAATGAGACCTTGTACATCACATACAGACAGTACTGAGCTAGCTGCACTGAAAAAGATAATTATTTTTCTTTTATTTTTGACTATGGCGCCTCTTTAACGTACTTGAATGGGCCAGGAGTGGTCTACACACCAAACCAAAATTACCTGAAAATGTTTCTTCCACAGAGAACATTGACATTTAATCAAATCCATGTTTCCAGATTCCATTTACACGTCTAACCCCTGAACATTGAGAAGAGCTGAATTTCCCAGCGGCTCTCACTAGCTTCACCCCCCAGGGAAAGAGTGAGAACAGCGGGGATTATAGCAGAAGAGAGTGTCTAAGGTTAATGGCCCCCCGAGGGGAGAAGAGACTCAGAGGCTTCAATTGTGGAGAGGCGCTCAGGGTATCCAGCCAGGAATTAGCATTAATTATCAGAACACAAGTGTGAAACTTTCCTTATATTACAGTTAAATTTATTACAGGTCTACATAGGAAGATACAGATATAATTTGCACCTTCAACTGCAGAAAACATATAAGCTCAAACATAAAGACGGGAAAGGTGCACAAACGGAGGTGAATACAAAAAAAAAAGATGGAAAAGGCAAAAACAAATTGAAAGGAAAGGGAAGGAAAAGCATCAAGGAAGGGTAGGGAAAGAAAATAAACAAGGAAAATAAGGTAAGGTAAGGAACCTGAAAAAGAGGAGAAGGAAAGGACAAGGATAACACAAAAGGAAAGCAAAGGGAATAGAGAAAAGAATAATGGGAAAAAATAAAGAAGAAACACGAAGGGAAAGTAAAAAAGAAAAAAAAGCAACATGAAGGGTGAGGGAAAGAAAAGTAAGTAATAAAAGGGAGAAAAGTAAAGGGGAGAGACAGAAACAGAAAGGAAAAGTACAAAAGTAAAGGAAAGAAACTTGGAAGGGAAGGGGAAGGAAAGGTAAAGAATAAAGGAGAGAAGGCAAATAAAAAAGAGTAGGGAATGGAAAGGGAAAGTGCAAAGGCAAAGAAAAGGAACATGGAAGGGAAGGGGAAGGAAAGGAATGGGATAAAAAGGAGAAAGGAAAATAATGAAAAAGGGAATTTAAAGGGAAAGTACAAAGACAAAGCAATGGAACATGGAAGGGAAGGAGAAGGAAAGGTAAGGAATAAAAGGGAGAAGACAAAGGAAAGAGAGAAGGGAATGGAAAGGGAAGATGCAAAGGAAAGGAACATGGAAGGGAAGGAGAAGGAAAGGGATAAAAGGGAAAAGAATGAAAAAGGTAATGGATGGAAAGAAATGAAATATGGAAGGGAAGGTCAACGAAAGGTAAGAAATAAAAGGGAGAAGGCAAAGGAAAGAGAGAAGGGAACAGAAAGGGAAAGTGCAAAGGCAAAAGAAAGGAACGTGGATGGGAAGGAGAAGGGGAGGGAAAGATGAGGCATAAAAGGAAGAAGGAAAAGGGGGATGGAAAAGGAAAAAGAAAAACACAAAGTGTAAGGAAAAGGGCAATAAAGTAAGAAAAGCAACATGAAAGGGAATGGAAAGTAAGGGTAAAGCATAAAAGGGAGAAGGGAAACGACAGAGCAACTCAAAGGAACGGGAAACAAGATGCAACATAGGAGAGAAGGTAATGGAGGGGAAAAAAAAACTAAAGAAAGGAAAGGAACGTGGACGCTGAGTAAAAGAAAACTAACATGGAAGGGAAAGCAAAGGAATAGAGAGTAAGGAAAGGTAATGAATAAAAGGGAGAAGACAAAGGAAAGAAAGAAGGGAATGGAAAGGAAGGATGCAAAGGCAAAAGAAAGGAACATGGAAGGGAAGGACAAGGAAAGGGATAAAAGGGAAAAGAATGAAAAAGGTAATGGAAAGGAACGAAATATGGAAGGTCAACGAAAGGTAAGAAATAAAAGGGAGAAGGCAAAGGAAAGAGAGAAGGGAACAGAAAAGGAAAGTGCAAGGACAAAAGGAACATGAAAGGGAAGGAGAAGGGGAGGGAAAGGTAAGGAATAAAAGGAAGAAGGAAAAGGGGGACGGAAAAGGAAAAAAAAACCACAAAGTTTAAGGAAAAGGGCAAAAAAGTAAGAAAGGCAGCATGAAAGGGAATGGAAAGCAAAGGTAAAACATAAAAGGGAGAAGGGAAATGACAGGGGAACTCAAAGGAAAAGGAAACAAGATACAAAATAGGAGAGAAGGTAATGGAGGGGAAAAAAAAACTAAAGAAAGGAAAGGAACGTGGACCTTGAGTAAAAGAAAACTAACATGGAAGGGAAAGCAAAGGAATACAGAGTAAGGAAAGGTAAGGAATAAAAGGGAGAAGACAAAGGAAAGAAAGAAGGGAATGGAAAGGGAAGATGCAAAGGCAAAGGAAAGGAAGATGGAAGGGAAGGAGAAGGAAAGGGATAAAAAGGGAAAAGAATGAAAAAGATAATAGAACGAAAGGTAAGAAATAAAAGGGAGAAGGCAAAGCAAAGAGAGAAGAGAACAGAAAGGGAAAGTGCAAAGACAAAAGGAAGGAACATGGAAGGGAAGGAGAAGCGGAGGGAAAGGTGAGGAATAAAAGGAAGAAGGGAAAAAAAAAACACAAAGTGTAAGGAAAAGGGCAAAAAAGTAAGAAAAGCAACATGAAAGGGAATGGAAAGCAAAGGTAAAGCATAAAAGGGAGAAGGGAAATGACAGGGGAACTCAAAGGAAAGGGAAACAAGATGCAACATGGGAGAGAAAGAAAGGAAAGGAACATGGACGTTGAGTAAAAGAAAACTAACATGGAAGGGAAAGCAAAGGAATAGAGAGTAAGGAAAGGTAAGGAATAAAAGGGAGAAGACAAAGGAAAGAGAGAAGGGAATGGAAAGGGATGATGCAAAGGAAAGGAACATTGAAGGGAAGGAGGAAAGGGATAAAAGGGAAAAGAATGAAAAATGTCAGGGAAAGGAACGAAATATGGAAGGGAAGGTCAACAAAAGGTAAGAAATAAATGGGAGAAGGCAAAGGAAAGAGAGAAGGGAACAGAAAGGAAAAGTGCAAAGACAAAAGAAAGGAACATTGAAGGGAAGGAGAAGGGGAGGGAAAGGTAAGGAGTAAAAAGAAAAGAAGAAGGAAAAGGGAGACGGAAAAGAAAAAAAAAACACAAAGTTTAAGGAAAAGGGCAAAAAAATAAGAAAAGCAATGGGAATGGAAAGCAAAGGTAAAGCATAAAAGGGAGAGGAACTCAAAGGAAAGGGAAACAGGATGCAACATAGGAGAGATGGTAATGGGGGGGGGGGGGGGCGAAAGAAAGGAAAGGAACGTGGACGTTGAGTAGAAGAAAACTAACATGGAAGGGAAAGCAAAGGAATAGAGAGTAAGGGAAAGAAAGTGGATATGATAGAATATGAAAAAGAAAGCATGAAAGGAACAGGAAAAGAAAGATATATAGAAGGGGAAGAAATGTAAATGTAAGGAAGAGAAGGTTAGGCCATTGAAAAGAAAAGTAAAAAAAGAGGAATGGAAAAAAACAAAGGAAAGGCAAAAAGAAGGACTGGATGTTAAGGGAAACAAACAAAGGGGCAGGAAAGGGGAAGGGAAAGGGCCGTGGCAGGGATGAAAAAGAATGGGGAAAAAAAGGATAGAAAGCAAAAAGGGGAGGGTGCCAAAGATCCTAGATTTGTATTAGTAATGAGCCCCTGGGATGCACACTAATCTGTGTAGCTTGCAAGTATAGCCTTGTTTACAGAACATCTATGATATTGCTGCAGTGGCTGGCTTAGATGCTGAACAGATGAGATACTAGAAAGGCACGTCAAAGAGATTTGATTAAAATCTTACCACGCCGTGGCAATAGAGCTATCGCTGACATCCTGTACACTGCACTAGCAGAAATATCAGATCTAAAAATTGAAGAACGGAATGTCATTCCTGAATCTGACATCTTGTACTCTGCAGTAACACAGATATCAGATCCTGCAAATGAACAGCAAAGTGTCACTTCCAGATCTGACATGCAGTACAACGCACATGTAATACGATTGCAGAGAATACACGCCGCTGTATGGGATTAGAGGCCTGCCAAAGCTTTGTTTTATAGCTCTGGAAACATCTAACTCAAAGTAGAAAAGCACAAGGTCAGCTTTGTTCGGATTTATACCTGTAACAAATGGTTCTGCGTAACCACTTATTATTAATTTATTCATTTGTTTTTCTTTCATTCTTCTTATGCTTTTTCATTTGGTCTCTCCTTGTGGTCCTGTCCATCTTTTACATTTTGATTATATATTTGCTATACACACCTTGAGCTTATATGCTAATGTTGAGATTCAGACCGCACAGACCATAGTCGCAGTTCAATTACGGGTAGACCCTGCACAAAAGAACTACACTACATGTTTTTTTTTTTTTTTCCCATCATACTTTATATGAGCTTGTTGGACACCCCATTCCAAAACCATGGTCAATAACCAGTTCCAGTCTGGGCCAATTCTGACATTTCTGTCATACATGTGTAGCACTGGTAGGTTTTCAATCTACCGCTGATAGGTTCATTTAGTGGGTTATCTGTTCATACATAGTCAGATTTACCTCTGTTCCAGCTTGACTAAGTTGCATGTAGTTTCACACTGTGCCTGTGGGTGTCGTTGTTGCCATGGGTCGGTGTTGGAAAGGTAACACGCTGAAGCGTATGGGTGCTCCTCTGTCCCGGAGATAACTCGGTGGAGGTGGTCCTCCGAGTTGCATTCTGGGAGAGGGTATTTATGGGACAGACGCCATGTTTTGGGGTTCGTTTCGTTCCACCTGCTGGCCCTCCTGGCCGACAGGTATGTGCTAGGAGTACTACCTCGTGGTCCTCCATCCGGGAGGCCCACGTAGCTGCAGCTGCTTTTTTTATCATGATTGCGACATTATGGCGGACACATCGGACACTTTTGACACTATTTTGGGACCACTGTTATTTATACAGCGATCAGTGCTATAAAAATGCACTGATTACTGTGTAAATGTCACTGGCAGTAAAGGGGTTAACCACTCGGAGGGCGATGAAGGGGTTAAGTGTGTCCTAGGGAGTGATTCTAACTGGGGGGGAGGATGGGCTACCTAGGACATGACAGCGATCACTGCTCCCGATGACAGGGAGCAGTAGATCTCTGTCATTACACAAGGCAGAACGGGGAAATGCCTTGTTTACAAAGGCATCTCCCTGTTCTACCTCTCCACACCGCAATCGCGGGCCGCTGGAGAACATCGAGTTCCCGGGACCCGCGGGCGCGCTCCCGCAGCAGGCACACACGTGCCCAAAAGGCGTCAAATTTAAAGGAGCGTACTTGTACGCCCATTTGCCTGCCTGTGCCATTCTGCCGACGTACATCTGTGTGCGCCGCTCGGGAAGCGGTTAAATGCTTAAATGCTAGGAAAACATACACTTTAATGAGTTTTAGTGAACACAAACACAATATAATATCCAATTTGGTAAAATACAAAGGATGATGTTATCCTGAGTAAATAGGTACCTAACATGTCACGCTTTAAAATTGCGAACGCCCGTGGAACGGCACCAAACTACAGTACCTAAAAATCTCCATAGGCGACGTTACAGCCGTTACAGGTTACCAGTTTAGAGTTACACAGGAGGTCTGCTGCTAGAATTATTGCTGTGAAGTTTGCTGCGATACCTCACATGTGTGGTGTGATCGCTGTTTACATATGTATGCAGGACCTACGTGCACGTTCGCTTTTGCGGGTGAGCTTGGGAAACAGGGCACAAATTTGGGCTATTTATTTTATTTAATTTTTTTTACACTGTACCTTTATTATTATTACCATACCTAAATAACTTTTACCTTTATTATTTATTGATTTATTGATTTATTAAACAGCATCCTTTATGATATCATGGGCTGTGACAGGTCCTTCTTTTGGAGAGATCTGGAGTCTATTAGACCCCAGATCTCTCCTCTGGCCTCCAAAGCATCTGATCAAACAGATGTAAGTACTCACAAAATTCCTGCCAGGACTTCCAATGGTCCTCCAGAATCCCTGCCTGCACTTCCAGTGGTACTCATAGAATCCCTAACAGGACTTACAATGATACTCACTAATAAGGCTTTCAAACCGAGGCCGCCACCGGCGTCTGCGGTAAAGCGGCGCTATTTTCAGCCCCCTTTTGCTGTTGCCTTAGCGGCGCTGTTCACCCGCTAGTGGGTCGATTTTAACCCCCCGCTAGCAGTCAAAAAGGGGTTAAATCCGCCCTCAAAACGCCGCCAGAGCGGCATTTTGCTGGCGGTATCGCAGCGCTGGCCCATTGATCTCAATGGGGAGCAGTGGTGGAGGAGCGGTGAGTTCACCCCTCCTTCAGCGCTCCAAAGAAGCTGCTGGCAGGACTTTTTGTGGCGCCCTGCCAGCGCACCGCTCCAGTGTGAAAGCCCTCGGGCTTTCACACTGGAGTGAATGGAGCCACTTTTTTTCAGGCGCTATGCAGGTGCTATTTTTAGCACTGTAGCACCTGAAAAACGCCGGCAGTGTGAAAGGGGTCTTAATCCCTGTCAAGACTTCCAAACATACTCTCAAAATCCCTGTCAAGACTTCCAATGGTACTCACAAAATCCCTGCCAGGACCTCAAATGGTGCTCACAGAATCCCTACCTGGACTTCCAGTGGTACATACAGAATCCCTGCCTGGAGTTCCAATTGTACTCACAGAATCCCTGCCTGGACTACCAATGGTACTCATAGAACCTCTGCCTGGACTTCCAATGGTACTCATAGAACCTCTGCCTGAACTTCCAATGGTACTCATAGAACCTCTGCCTGGACTTCCAATGGTACTCATAGAACCTCTGCCTGGACTTCCAATGGTACTCATAGAACCTCTGCTAGGACTTCCAATGGTACTCATAGAACCTCTGCCTGAACTTCCATTGGTACTCATAGAACCTCTGCCTGGACTTCCAATGGTACCCTTAAAACCCTGGCTTGGACTTCCAATGGTACTCGTAGAACCTTTGCCAGGACTTCCAATGGTACGCAGAAAATCCCTGTCAGGACCTCCAGTGGTACTCACAAAGTCCTTTTTAGGACTTGCAATGGTAATCACAGAATCCCTACCAGGACATCCAAAAGTACTACCAGGATCTCTACCAGGACTGGCACATTTTTTAGCAAATAATGTGGATCAGAAGGGTATTTAGAGTGTAACTAAACCCACTGATTTAACTGTTTCCCCAGACAGTTATACTCAAAGCATGCCTTAGCAGTTGCTTGTACTCTCAGCTGAACTGTCAAACCATCAAATGGCTAATGTCATAGATGCTCACAAGTGCTGAACTATGGCAACTGCAGATGAAACAGAGGCTAAGATGGCAGCTTCCTTGGCTGAAGGCTTTCACTCCACTTTAATCTGCAGCCTTTGAAGTGAAAAGCGCTGTGTCTTAATATTAGTTAACTGAGAGCTATTCTAATACCTACCGGCCAGTTGCCTGTTTGTTGCCACCTAACCTGGCCGCTCTCTTTCCTGCTGACCCCTGCCTTGACCTGACTAATCTCCTGGATCTCAGCTGACTTGAGCCCTGCCTGGACCTGACTACTTTCCTGTTCGCTGCCCACCAAGACCTTTTCCTGGACCCGACTACTCTTTGGTCTATCACATCATAGCGCTTCCGTCCTAGCAATCCCAATGGTGGGGTGATATGAGGGCCATGACCTGGTGCCAGTTTGCAGCAAGGAAAACCAGGAAGCACTAGGGCTTCAGGCTCATCTGAAATATCAGGAGCTCTGGTGAAGACCACCTGGCCTTGAGTGAGCCCTCGTTACCTGCTGGGGGGCACCATAGAAGAACCTGGGACCCCTGGGGCATGCCAATGCTAAAGTGGCAAACCCACAAAAAAATAGCATACAATGGGGAGAGGGTTGTTTTATTTTTATTTTTTCGCTTCAAGGGTGACATAAAAATAAAATACAAATCCTTTAAATTACAGGCTTGGGAGATGCCTTACAATGTGATTGGTGATACAGAACAGTATGGTTTTCATTTACACATGCTATAAGTAAGAAAAAAAGAAGTCACACTTCTTACCAGTTATATTGCAGTAAACACGCATGGGTCCAAGAGGCCCGCTGCCATCAGAGTCAATGTAGTAATAGTCAGACGGGTAACCCTTGTGCTTGTAGGCTTCACATGACTGTTCATACAGAGCTGGAGAGGGAAATTAAATAACCATGTTTATTAACAGGACTAAACAATGTTCTGTTGCATGTAATTCCATCCTTTCCTCATGCTTGCTTTCAGGCTGTCCTTTAAATACAATCTACCTCTTCTTATGGTTAGAATGACACATCAGGGGAACAGTACAACCAATATGGCCGTGGTGAGGAGCTACAAAGGAACTATCCCTCCCACTGACACCAACAATGGGGCTCTCAATTCATTCCACTGACACCAATGATGGGGCACTTCCCCACATTAACACCAACAATGAGATACTAATGCCCCAGTGATGGGGCACTATTCCTCCCACTGACACCAATGCCGAGGCATTTTTCCATCCACTGATACCAACATTGGGGAACCATTTCTCCTACTGACATCAATGATGGGGCACTATTCCTCCCACTGATACCAGCAATAGGGCACTATTCCTCCTACTGACACCAATGATGGGGCATTATTCCTCCCACTGACACTAATGATGGGGCACTTTTCCTACCACTGACACCAATGATGGGGCACTATTCCTACCACTGATACCAACAATGGGGCACTATTTCTTCCACTTATGCCAATGATGGAGCACCATTCCTCCCACTGACACCAATGATGGGGCACTATTCCTCCCACTAACACTAACAATAGGGCACTATTCCTTACACTAATATCATCAATGGGGCAATATTCCTCCTACTAATACCCAATGATTGGGCACTATTCCTCCCACTGACACCAGTGCCAAGGCACTTTTCCATCCACTGACACCAACAATGGGCAACTATTCCTCCCACTGATACCAGCAATGGGGCACTATTCCTCATACTGACACCAATGGTGGGGCACTATTCCTCCCACTGATAGGGCACTATTTCTCCCACTAACACCAACAATGGGGCACTATTTCTCCCACTGACACCAATGATGGGGCACTAATTCTATCACTGACACCAATGATGGGGCACTATTCCTCCCACTGATACCAATTATGGGGCACTATTCCTCCCACTGATACCAATGATGGGGCACTATTCCTATCACTGACACCAATGATGGGGCACTATTCCTATCACTGACACCAATGATGGGGCACTATTCCTATCACTGACACCAATGATGGGGCACTATTTCTCCCACTGATACCAATGATGGGGCACTATTCCTCCCACTGATACCAATAACGGGGCACTATTCCTACCACTGATACCAGTGATGGGGCACTATTCCTTCCACTGATATAAGTAACGGAGCTCTATTTCTTCCACTTATACCAATAATTGGGCACTATTTCTTTCACTTATATCAATGATGGGGCACTGTTTCTTCCACCAATACCAATGATGGGGCACTATTCCTCCCACTGATGATACCAAAGATGGTCCACAGCCCCCTCCCCCCCCCTCCTTAAACTCTGAAGGTTAGTAACCTGGCCCTTTGTTTAGAAAGTTTGGAGACTCCTGCCATACTGTAGCTAAACAAAGTTATTTGCAGTATTACAGTGTGTATTTTTTTGGAGTGTCCTCGAAAATCCTTTAATTAGTCCAGTAATAATTACCCATGCGGCAGTTAAACAAAGGACAGTTCATGCACAAAATTCAAGATGTCAAGGTGGGAGAACACAAGGCAGATGAACACTCCTGTAGTCAGAGTAATAAATGTCAACCCTTGTTGAACAAACACTTGAGAAAGTGCTGAACATCGTCAAGGACTTTGCAGCCTTTGTGCTGCGCTTTTAATGTGACACGTTTTATGGGCTTTAGAGTAACAGCTAATTAATTATTCACCGAGTTGACGAGCTGCCTGGAACTCAATTACATGATTTTTCCAAATAAACATTTTACCCTGACACAATATCATCTTTGTTCCAAAAATAAAACCACTTTGCTGCATTAGAAGCATTTCTATCAAACTATTGAGAGCCATTTTATAAAGAACTAAGTTTGTATTGTATTCTGCAGATCATTGAAAAGAAACATTTTAGGAAAGTTTTAAGATAAAGGTGTACATTACAAAATCCCTATAGCTCGAATTTTGGATGACCGTTTGGAAGGTAAAATGTGCCATACGTTTTTTGGGCCTGTGGCTGTAAAAGGAGCCTGTTGCTCATAGAATATCTGCCAAGACTTCCAATGGTGCTTACAGAATCCCTGGAGGACTTCCAATGGTATTTACAAAATCCCTGCCTGGACTTCCAAAGGTGCTCACAGAATCCCTGCCAGGAGTTCAAATGGTGCTCACGGAATCCCTGCCAGTACTTCAAATGATGCTCATGGAAATGGAATCCCTGCCAGGACTTCCAATGGTACTCACAGGATCCTGCCAGGACTTCAAATGATGCTCATGGAATCCCTGTCAGGACTTCCAATAATGCTCACGGAATCCATGCCAGGACTTCAAATGATGTCCATGGAATCCCTGCCAGGACTTCCAATAATGCTCATGGAATTCCTGCCAGGACTTCCAATAATGCTCATGGAATTCCTGCCAGGACTTCCAATAATGCTCATGGAATTCCTGCCAGGACTTCCAATAATGCTCATGGAATTCTTGCCAGGACTTCCAATAATGCTCACGGAATCCCTGCCAGGACTTCAAATGGTACTCATGGAATCCCTGCCAGGACATCCAGTAATGCTCACGGAATCCCTGCCAGGACTTCAAATGGTGCTCATGGAATCCCTGCCAGGACTTCCGATGGTGCTCACAGAATCCTGCCAGAACTTTCAATGGTACCCCAATGGCACCAGTCTTTGAAGATGCCTGCTTGTTGCTGACCCAGATTAACCTGACGTATCTCTCGTTTGCCCCCTGCCAAGACCCTCACTTGTACCTTATGTAGATATTCGCCAGCACACCAAGGATCGACAATTTTGTCCAAATGGTTTTTATTCAAGAAAAATCACATTGCAAAATGGTGTAGTGCAACATTACAGAGCCCCACAGGACCCCTTCACCAGACATGTCACATGCCTGACGAAGGGTTCATGCGTGACTCCAAAACGTTGCACTACACCATTTTGGGATGTGATCTTTCTTGAATAAAAGCCGTTTGGACAAAATTGATGATCCTTGGTGTGCTGGCGAATATCTACATATTGTATAGGTTCCAGTATCCAGCTGGCGGTTGCTACAACACCCAGTACCTTTAGAGCTCCTTCCAGGAACATGTGGGATGGGAATATGGACTGCGGCCTCACCTTGACCTGGCTACTCCCTTGCTCACTGTCTCCTTAACCTTTGCTTAGACCCACACTACCCTTTTGCTTGCATTATGGCGGAGCCTGCGGAGCCTACCAGAAGTGTCCACCATAACACTTATCAAGCTCTTGCCTACTACCAAGAAAATGGTTACCAATTAACTCTCCTATTTCAAAAGATGGAAAGGGCAGGGCTGTAGCAAGTTTAGTCTTTTAGTTAAATCTTTTCCACTGATAATGGAAGACTTGCACTTGGCTTTAGTTGGCAGTTTTAACGTCTAAATACACCTTAGATCACCCTTTATTGCTGAAGAACCCCAAAATGTGGAACGGGATGATTAGGAGGGTGGAGGAACTACCCTGTTTCCCCGAAAATAAGACCTAGCGTGATTGTTGGTGATGGCTGCAATATAAGCCCTACCCCCCTAATAAGCCCTAGTTAAAGTCCTTGTAGGTCTTATTTTCAGGGTAGGGCTTATTTTCAGGGAAAAAGGGTAGGGCTTATTTGGGGGGTAGGGCTTATATTGCAGCCATCGCTGACAATCACGCTAGGTCTTATTTTCGGGGAAACAGGGTAACGTGGATGTTTGAGGTGCCATCTCGTCCCTGCAGAATAATAAATAGAGAGTCGGCTTTTGGTGCCATGACACTGCAGTATATACAGTAGATAGACCTGAACCTCAGAATTGTTTATGAGTGAATTTTAAATGTTTTAAATAAAGGTTTTTTTTTTTTTTTTGTACTTCTCAAGGAGAACCAGTTTCCTGTTTCCATTAGAGTGCATGTTTATTGAAGTAAGTGCATCACTTGACATGACGAACGGAATGCAGAGAAAAGCCCAGGGAGTAGTGAATGAGAGCATGGGGTGTATAATTTGGTGTCCCAGGATATGAATAGGATAATATATGGGGGTACATTTGACAAAGGTTTGAAGAAGGTGCTGTGTTGATGCTTGTTTGCATCTGGAGAGACGAAGACAGTGCTGAGAGCACAGGAAGTAGAGATGGCATTTATATAACATTTACAGTGGTGAACTTTAAAGAGAACATATGTGCAGACGATGCATACTAAAGTAGTAACATAATCTGTACAAGCAGTAAAAGCACTTTAAAACAGGCCTTCATCCACCACTGCAGCTCAAGGCATTGTTGAGAAATTCATCTTCAAACTTCACAACACAGCCAAAGAAATCTTTGCTTTTTTTGAATACGCTCTATTGCAGCAAAATCTTGACAAGTTTGAAAGTTCCCAACGCCTCTTTGAGTATATTGTTCTAGAGACCATTGCAAGTGGTCCACTCTAAACTAACCACTAACGCAAGGGGTCACTTCCACATTGACTACAAATATAAGAGATCAATTCTAAAAGTGACCACAAATGTAAGAAGTCAGTTTCATACTAACCGGCAATGTAAGGGATCACTTCTATATTGATCACCAATATAACAGATAACTACACTGACCACCATTCTAAAGGGTCACTTCTACACTGAGCAACCATGAAGGAGGTCACTTCTACATTGACCATCAATGTAAGGGGGGATGTCTACATTAACAACGAATCTAAGGCTTACTTCCACAGTGACCGCCAATATAAGGGATCACTTCTGCACAGCCACCAATGTAAGGGGGCACTTATATGCAACCACCAATGTAAGGGGTCACTTTCACATTGATCACCAATGCAAGAGGTCATGTCTACAATTGCAACCAATCTAAGTGTTACTTCCACAGTGGCCACCAATGTAAGAGGTCACTTCTACACGGTCAACAATGTAAGGGGTCACTTCTACACGGCCACCAATGTAAGGGGTCACTTCTACACGGCCACCAATGTAAGGGGTCACTTCTACACGGCCACCAATGTAAGGGGTCACTTCTACACGGCCACCAATGTAAGGGGTCACTTCTACACGGCCACCAATGTAAGGGGTCACTTCTACACGGCCAACATTGTAAGGGGTTTACTTTCACAATGATACAATGACAACCAATGAACAATGCTTATGCCCTGTACACACGATAGGATTTTCCGACAACAAAACCGTGGATTTTTTTCCGACGGAGGTTGGCTCAAACTTGTCTTGCATACACACGGTCACACAAATGTTGTTGGAAATTCCAAACGTCAAGAACGCGGTGACATACAACACGTACGACGTGCCAAGAAAAATGAAGTTCAATAGCCAGTGCGGCTCTTCTGCATGATTCCGAGCATGCGTGGTCTTTTGTGCGTCGGACTTATGTATACACGCTCAAGATTTCCGACAACAAGTTTTGTTGTCTGAAAATTTGAGAACCTGCTCTCAAACATTTGTTGGCGGAAATTCTAACAACAAATGTTCTATGGAGCATACACACGGTCGGACTTTCCAACAACAAGCTCACATCCAACATTTGTTGTCGGAAAATCCTATCGTGTGTACAGGGCATAAGTGTTACTTCCACCAATGTAAGGGACCACCAATGTAAGTGATTACTTCTACACGGCCACCAATGTAAGGGGTCACTTTCACACTGATCGCCAATGCAAGAGGTCATGTCTACAATGACAACTAATTTGAAGATCACTTCTACACTGGCCACCATTGCCAATGTGGGGAGTCACTTCTACACTGGCCACCAACGCAAGAGGTTACTTCCACATTGACAACCAATGAAGGAGGTTACTTCTACTCCCACCATCAATGTAATTGGGCATGTCTACAATAACCAACCAATTTAAGTGTTACTTCCTCACTGACCACCAATGCAAAGAATCACTTCTATACTGACTACCAATGTAGGGCGTCAAGTCTACACTGACTAGCGACTACCAATGTAAGGCGTCAAGTCTACACTGACAACCAAAGAAAGGGGTCACTTCTGAACACCCGTGTAAATAATTTCCTTTTGGGATAAATAAAGTATTCTGAATCTGGATCTGAAGTATTACTTATACACTGGTCACCAATGTAAAGGCTTATTTCTACAAGGCCACCAATATAAGGGGCCACTACAGCTTTTAATTGTGTGTGTTTTTTTGTTTTTTTTTGTTTTTTGGCTGTTATTTTTAAAATTAGTTTCATTTCATGATTATTAGGCATACCATATCCTTTATTCTTTTATTTAAAAAACTCTCTACAGCCTACTTCTTCATGTCAATGCACCTGAAAACTATTTCTAGGGTTCCTCCATGGTAAAAAAAAAAAAGGTTGAGAAAGGTTGTCCTAGGTGAAACACTAACACAACCTCTGCAGGCACCTAACACGGAGCACAACATATTCTTACACATAATTATCAGTTACTTTTTCTTTGCTGGATGTGACTGACAATCTGTATGTAGATGTCAAACATGAAGCCTATACAAAATGACTTTTAAGATGGTTAGTGAGCCTGAAGGGTTTGCCAAGTGAGAGAGCGGGGGACAAAATCTTATCGCAATGACAGAAAGACTGCTAAGTGGCTGCAAGAAACGTTTGGAGGTCGTGACCCCAGCCATAGGGTGTGCTAGTGAGCACAGACTGACAGGACGCCACATTTCTGCCATTGTCACATTGGAGGTTTTCCAGTCTGTTGAATCTAGTAAATGTTAACCGTACATTCAGATTTTCAGAAACACAATTTTTAGGCTTGTTCCCTGCAGAGGGTTTTTTTGTTTTTTGTGTTGTGTGCTTCTGGCATTGTCACTCTGTCACATGAGCCTGAACAAGGTTTCAGGAGATCAGCAGCACTAAGATGCAGCAAAGGATAAAAAGTATACAGTGCCTTGAAAAAGTATTCATACCCCTTGACATTTCCACATTTTGTCGTGTTACAACCAAAAACGTAAATATATTTTATTGTGATTTTATGTGACCAACACAAAGTGGCACATAATTGTGAAGTGAAAGGAAAATGATAAATGGTTTTCAATTTTTTTTTTAAATATGTGAAAAGTGTGGGGGGTACATTTGTATGGCGCCCCCCTGAGTCAATACTTTGTAGAACCCCCTTTCACTGCAATTACAGCTGCAAGTCTTTTTGGGGATGTCTCTACCAGCTTTGCACATCTAGAGAGGGACATTTTTGCCCATTTCTTCTTTGCAAAATATCTCAAGCTCTGTCAGATTGGATGGAGAGCGTCTGTGAACAGCAATTTTCAAGTCTTGCCACAGATTCTCAACTGTATTTAGGTCTGGACTTTGACTGGGTTTTTCTAACACATGAATATGCTTTGATCTAAACCATTCCATTGCAGCTCTGGCTGTATGTTTAGGGTTGTTGTCCTGCTGGAAGGTGAACCTCCGCCCCAGTCTCAAGTCTTTTGCAGACTCTAACAGGTTTTCTTCTAAGATTGTCCTGTATTTTGCTCCATTCATTTTCCCATCAACTCTGACCAGCTTCCCTGTCTCTGCTGAAGAAAAGCATCCCCACAACATGATGCTGCCACCACCAGGTTTCACGGTGGAGATGGTGTGTTCAGGGTGATGTGCAGTGTTAGTTTTCCCCCACACATAGCATTTTGCTTTTCGCCCAAAAAGTTCAAATTTAGTCTCATCTGACCAGAGCACCTTCTGCCACATGTTTGCTGTGTCCCCCACATGGCTTCTCACAAACTGCAAACGGGACTTCTTGTGGCTTTCTTTCAACAATGACCTTTTTCTTGCCACTCTTCCATAAAGGCTAGATTTGTGGATAGCACGACTAATAGATTCTCCCACCTGAGCTGTGGATCTCTGCAGCTCCTCCAGAGTTACCATGGACCTCTTGGCTGCTTCTCTGATGAATGCTCTCCTTGCCCGGCCTGTCAGTTTAGGTGGACGGCCATGTCTTGGTAGGTTTGCAGTTGTGCCATACTCTTTCCATTTTCGGATGATGGATTGAAAACCATGAGATGTTCAAAGCTTGGGATATTTTCTTATAACCTAACCCTGCTTTAAACTTCTCCACAACTTTATCCCTGACCTGTCTGGTGTGTTCCTTAGCCTTCACGATGCTGTTTGTTCACTAAGGTTCTCTAACAAACCCCTGAGGGCTTTACAGAACCACAATATTTATAATGAGATCTATCATATAAAATCTTAATAAAATCCATTTACGTTTTTGGGTGTAACAAGACAAAATGTAGAACATACAAGGGGTATAAATGTTTTTTCAAGGCACTGTATGTATGTGAGTATTCAGGTATGACTATATTTATGCTACTGTCTTATATTATAAATACCCTGTTTTCCTGACAATAAGACCTAGCGCAAGTTTCCGGGATGGCTGCAATATAAGCCCTACCCCGAAAATAAGCCCTAGTTAAAGTCCTTGTAAAATCATGTAATCTGTTCTGTAAAAAGATTATGTAATGCACAGTGTGTCTCTTTTTTCTGTCAGAGAGAGAGGAAGTCAAGGGGAACACGGTTCCTCTACGGTTCCTAGGTCACTTAGGTAGCTATCCGGTTGGATTCTGCCACCTCATGTGCCGGCCATCTTTGGTCAGGCCGTCAATTTAAGACCCAGGCCTGGCACGCATTTTGCGAGTGGGTAGCGTAGGGACGGGTCACCCATCTAGTAGGGACAGTGATAAGTGGTAGGGAGAAGTTTCAGGTGAATAAGGAAAGGATAGGGACACTCCATCCTTCCTGGAGACCTCCCGGTTTGGATACGGACCAGCCAGGCCGCATTCTACCGATCATGACACCTGAGACCTGGTCTGCTACACATCACCGTTACATCCTGTGAGTGTTCCTGCTTGACTTGTTTTGAACTATTGAATTTCACAATAAGATCAATTCTGTTCTCCGCAACTGGACTCTGAATGTTTATTGCTGCTGCACCTCCCCACAAGTAGTACCCAGTGGTGGAACTACCAGGGCCGCAGCAGTCGCACTTGTGTCCGGGCCATGGCTAGTCCCAGGGCTCTGAGTGGAGCGCTTATCTCTCATACAGCTCAGAGCCAACAGTTCTCCCTGCTCCCCCCTCCGTCCTCCCTCTCTCCTCTCTCACATGGGATGACACAGCCGATCTGCTCCTTCTCCCCCAACGCATTGATGAACACTGATAGGCAGCACTGATAGGCATTGAGCACTGATAGGTGGCACTGATAGGCATCATCGATGAGCACTGATAGGTGGCACTAAGGGGCACTGATAGGCGGCATTGATGGGCACTGATAGGCGGCACTGATAGGCGGAATTAATGGGCACTGGTAGGCAGTATTGATGAGCACTAATATGCGGCACTGATAGGCACTGATAGGTGTTACTGATAGGCAGCTTTGATGAGCAATGATAGGTGGCACTGAAATGTAGCACTGATCGGCGGCACTGATAGGCAGCATTGATGGACACTAATAGGTGGCATTGAAGAGCACTGATAGATGGCACTGGTAGGCAGCACTGATTATCAGTGTAAACAATTTAATGACATTCTTGGTAGTTAACGCCTCTCCTTTCCTTACACAGACACAGTGTGGGAGGTAAGGGCTGCCGATACCCAAAGGTCTGTTTACATGTGATCGGCTAATCACATGGTGAAGGGCTGCCATGATTGCGCTGGATGCACGTCCCAGGGGGCATACAGGAGGCAGAGTTCTGCGAGGATATCCATGGAACCCTCCCAAAATTGGAAGCCTGGGGTCAGATGGAAGGGGGGGGGTCAGGACGGCCCATAATGGTTTCTTGCACCGGGGCCCTGAAGGTTCCAGTAACGCCCCTGGTAGTACCCCATCATTGGTTTTAGTGAAAGTAATGGTATCAGTGGGAGCAATGGAAGGGAGGAATAGTGCCACAAGGGCCAGATAAAGGCAAGCAAAGGGCCACATCCACCCCCTGGGCCACAGTTTGTAGATCACCGCCTCATAATATTATTTGAATAGACACAGGAACTGGAGCCAAGTACTTGGTAACAAAGTGAACTACTTTTTCTAATAAGATGTTTATTATAGCTCTAAGCCACAGCTATAATTATGGGGGAAGGTAAAAGGTTTCCATTCGGATTGCGATCTCATGTCTGGAGGCTGAAAAACCATAAGCACCTCCAAACACACCACCTTTCCAGGCTCTCCTCCTTCTTGTTACTAAATTATACATTGTAATTGAGTAACACTTCATTGCGCTGGTTAGGAATACCATATGGTCTTAAGAGAGCGTACTAATTAATATTCTATATTTAGTGCTTGCGAAAGTCACACTCAGTTTATAGAACTCCTTTAAATGTTGTTGGTGGCAATACATATTATAGGTAAAAGCAAATAATTATAAGTCGAAGAGGTTATATATTATTAAGGTAGAAAAAGCTCCCTTAGCAATGCAAGGCCGTGTTCACTTTGAATGTTCAAGTAGAAATGCCAAAAAAAAAACAAACGTCAATAAAGCACAATCCACAGTACATCATTTACTATTTTCTTGGATTGCTTTCAAAACCTGAGTTTTTGTTAAAACACATAAATTATCTTGTTTTCCGCCTAGGTTTGTTTGAAAAAATTCCAACAGGGTGTATATTTTATTCGTAAAGCTAAACTCTAGTCAGCAATATAAAAATAGAACAGAACTTCAACACAATTTGAAGTTATTTGTAGTCTTTCCTTGCCAAATTACAGCTGTCAAAATGACAGTCGGGACTTGTTCTGTATGACAGAATTGGCTTCAGCTGCACGTGGATAAAATGAGACTTCTAGATTGTTCTGTCTCATTTATAAGTGCACTAAATTACGTATTGGGACGCCTGCCTTTACACACATGAACTTTAATGGCATCCCAGTCTTAGTCTGTAGGGTTCAATATTGAGTTGGTCCACCCTTTGCAGCTATAACAGCTTCAACTCTTCTGGGAAGGCTGTCCACAAGGTTTAGGAGTGTGTCTATAGGAATGTTTGACCATTCTTCCAGAAGAGTATTTGTGAGGTCAGGAACTGATGTTGTAGGAGAAGGCCTGGCTCACAGTCTCCGCTCTAATTCATACCAAAGGTGTTCTATTGGGTTGAGGTCAGGACTCTGTGCTGGCCAGTCTAATTCCTCCACCCCAAACTTGCTCATCCATGTCTTTATGGACCTTTGATGGGCACTGATAAGGCAGCACTGACAGGCACTGATAGGGCGGCAGCGATGAGGTGGCACCAATGAGCGGGCACTGACGGGCACTGACGATGGGCACTGTTATGCGGCACTGATGGGCACTGGTAGGCGGCACTGATGGGTGGCACTGATATGCAGCACTGATGGGCATTGATAGGCGGCACTGATGGGCACTCATGGGTAGCACTGGGTGGCACTGGTGGGCACTGATGGGCACTGATAGGCGACACTGATGGGCACTGAAAGGCTGCAAAGATGGGTTCTTATGGGTGGCACTGCTGGGCACTGGCAGGCGGCACTGATGGGCACTGATAGGCGGCACTGATAGGCGGCACTGATGGGCACTGATACGTGGCACTGATGGGCACTGATACGCCGCACTGATACGCGACACTGCTAGGCATTCCTGGTGGTAGGCATTGGAGTGGGCACTGATTGGCAGCTGCCTGGGCATTTATTGGCAGCTGCCTTTGCACTGATTAGTATGTCCCTGGGGGTCTAGGGGGCATACCTAGTGGTCCAGTGTGACTGGTTTCCCTGGTGGTCCTGGGCGGCTTCCCTGGTGGTCCTGGGCGGCTTCCCTGGTGGTCCTGGGTAGGATCCGAGGGGGGGCTGTGCTGATAAACAATCAGCACAGACCCCCCCTGTCAGGAGAGCAGCCGATCGGCTCTCCTCTACTCGTGTCTGTCAGACGCGAGTGAGGAAAAGCCGATCACCGGCTCTTCCTATTTACATCGTGATCAGCCGTGATTGGACACGGCTGATCACGTGGTAAAGAGTCTCCGTCAGAGACTCTTTACCTAGATCGGTGCTGGGGGGTGTCAGACTGACACCCCGCAACAACGATCGCCGCGATGCGTGCCCCCGGGGGCGCGCAGCGGCTCAATATCCTGCAGACGTCATATGATGTCCAGTCAGGATTTTGAAACCACTTTGCCGCCGTCATTCTGCTATATGGCGGGCGGCAAGTGGTTAAGGAGTTGGTCTTGGCCCCTTAGCCCCAGTGAAGGGAACTCTTAAGGCATCAGTAGTGCAAGACATTATGGACAATTTCATGCTCCCAACTTTGTGAGAACAGTTTGGGGATGGCCCCTTCCTGTTCCAACATGACTGTGCACCAGTGCACAAAGCAAGGTCCATAAAGAAAGACATAGATGAGCGAGTTTGGGGTGGAGGAACTTGACTGGCCTGCACAGAGTTCTGACTTCAACCCAGTAGAACACCTTTGAGATGAATTCAAGCAGAAACTGCGAGTCAGGCCTTCTCGATCCAAATCAGTGCCTGACCTCACAAATGCGCTTCTGGAAGAATGGTCAAACATTCCCATAGACACACTCCTAAACCTTGTGGACAGCCTTCCCAGGAGAGTTGAAGCTGTTATAGCTGCAAAGGGTGGGGCAACTCAAAATTGAACCCTATGGACTAAGACTGGGATGCCATAAAGTTCATGTGCGTGTAAAGGCAGGCGTCCCAACACTTTTGGTAATATAGTGTATTATTTTATGTCTTGTACGGAACTGCAAAATTTCATTTTGTCTGTAGTATGCCAACTTGACAATTTGTTTATTACGTAAGTTGTTATATTCCCCCCTCCTGTTTATTGCTAGTTGGTCTAGTCCTAGCTAGACTCGCCCCACTTCTCCCATGTTGTCTAGTCCTAGCTAGACTCGCCCCACTTCTTCCATGTTGTCTAGTCCTAGCTAGACTCGCCCCACTCCTTCCATGTTGTCTAGTCCTAGCTAGACTCGCCCCACTTCTTCTATGTTGTCTAGTCCTAGCTAGACTCGCCCCACTTCTTCCATGTTGTCTAGTCCTAGCTAGACTCGCCCCACTCCTTCCATGTTGTCTAGTCCTAGCTAGACTCGCCCCACTTCTTCCTTGTTGTCTAGTCCTAGCTAGACTCGCCCCACTTCTTCCATATTGTCTAGTCCTAGCTAGACTCGCCCTTCTCCTTCCATGTTGTCTAGTCCTAGCCAGACTCGCCCCATTTCTTCCATGTTCCCTCAGTCAGTATCAGTTATTTACAGAGAGAGGGCTTAGGAATGGCATTGTCTTCTTATACTTAAAAAAAATGGGAAAAACATCATCTGTACTTCATTTAGCTTAAGTAAAATTCTGTTGGATTCAATTTCTGTGTCCTAACTGAAGGGTTAAGCTGTCTGTGGATGGTGCCAAGTAACCAATGTGGACCGATGTAAGTATACATACTGCATACCTGTGGGACTGTTGTGGAAAAGGAGAATCATTGTAGTCCTCAACACTACTACAGTGACAGCCACAGTCTTTCAGGTCCTGTACGTAACGGCCGCTCTTTTACATGAACACAGGGGACTAGATAGGAAAGGCACCACTGGTGAAGAAGAGTGGTCTTGCTGGACAAGTCAAATGGCAGGAAGGAAGCATTGGGGAGTCAGGGGTATGGCAAGAATTGCAGCTTATCCTTTACATCATAGACCAGGGGTCTCCAAACTACAGCCAGTGGGCCAATTGAGGGCCAATGCAAGATTTTTTTCTGGCCCTCTCATGTAAGGTAGGACTCTTATGGGGACCCGGATGTAAGAGGGAACTCTGATAGTGACTTTGATGTGAGGGGGAACTCTGATGTAGGAGAGACTGAGGTGTAAAGGGGTCTGATGGGGACTCTCATATAAGGGGAGACTTTGATGTACTGGGGGGGTCTGATATAAGGAGCCTCTAAAGGCACTGTGATAAAGGGGGACTATGGTATTCATCAGGGGGTCATATCATGGTAGTAAGATCAGAAATGTAAGTGTACATACATGTACACAACTGTTGAAGGACAACGGCCATCTTCTTGATGGAAACTTATATAACTATGAATGGAAAACCATTGGGGTTGCCCGCCATATAAAGGCATTTGTAATTGCCCATATGGGACTACTCATGGTGGTTAAGTTGTGTGGCTACATCATCACCTGGCTGTTGGATTTAAATTGATATGGCTGAATGAATGAATAAACTATGGAAACATGTTTTAATAACATATAATTGTATGTAATTGTAGATGTTTAAAGTGATATTAGATAAGCACCTGAATGACCACAACATACAGGGATATACAATGTAATTCTGACATATAATCACACACATAGGGTTGGACTTGATGGACTTGTGTCTTTTTTCAATCTCACCTACTATGTAACTATATTAAAGGCTGAGTTTTTTTTCTTCTTTAAAAATAACAAACATGTCATACTCATCTGCTCTGTGCAGTGGTTTTGCACAAAGCAGCCCCGATCCTCCTTTTCTTGGGTCCCCCCGACGGCGCTCCCTGGCCCCTCCCTCCTGTCGATTGCCCCCCACAGCAAAGCAGCTTGTCATGGGGGGCACCTGAGCAGGCTCGTTCCTGAGTCGCTGTTTTGTCTGTCCATTCAGACACAGAGTGTGTCACAGCCCCACCCCTGCTCTCTCCTCATTGGCTTACTGGCTGTGATTGACAGAAGCAGAAGCCAATGGCCCCGGCCAGTGCTGGGATAAGGTAATTTAGAGCCCAGGGTAAACATATCAAATTGCCACCCCCCCAAGATGTATGAGCATTATGCGTCAGCGAAAATTCCCCCCCCCCCAAAAAAACGAGTACTAATCTGCAAGCTCACCCCTAAGCACATAGCTCAAATCTTCTGTCTCCCTATATGCCCTCAGCACAAATTCCGCCCCCCCCCCCCCCCCCAAAAAAAAAAATCTTCCCTCTCTCCCACCACAAATCCTCTACCCCTAAAATTTCCCCTCAAGCAAAAGTCCTCTCCCCCACTTCCAAATCCCCCCTTACAGCATAAATTCTCCTTCTCCAATCCCCCATCCTAGCACAAATCCCCCTATCCCCCCCTCCCCACACACACACACACACACACACATTTCCCTCCTACCACAAGTCACCCCTAATCATCCCTACTATCACAATTCCCCCTACCCCCCAAAATACCACAGATACCACAGTGCCCAGGGCAGCCGTCCCTCTTGCCCACCACTTGTCCCGGCCCTGGCTACTATTTCTCATCACATTGCTGGATTGAGATGTTCGCTCGGGTGAGTTTTTTTTGGGGGGGAGGGGGGCTGCTGTAGACACCTTCAGTCTTTCCAACCATTTTAATGCCTTGGAAATCCCACCTATTGATACAATAGAAAAAATATTTTAAATTTCACTGCAGTTTTTGCTGGGTTTGTCTAGCTGATCTTTTTTTTTTTTTTTTGATTGGCTTGGTGCACGGACAAAGGAACAGATGGAAGAGGGTGGAGGACAATAGCTAAACTAGAGGCCTTGGCCGCTTTCACAACACACCTTTTACTGGTACTAACAAGCGTACTTACAGCCATGGCAAGTGGCGTCGGCGTAGCCGGTGTCGCCGCAGTCGCAGTGGAAGGCGCTCCAAGTCTGTGAGCACGCTCCTCCGTGTTCGCAGTGATTTGGCAGGCATCTGTTGGAGACAAAAAAAATAAAAAAATAAAGTCCACAGAGTCTGGTTGGTGAGTGTCACCGGGAAGCAGCTGAGAGCGACGGAATGCAAAGAAAACGACTTTCCAAAGGAGAACGACAGTTAATTAGCTGTGGAGAGACTGAAAGAGATCTGAGCAAATCAATAATTTCAAATGCCGGATACTCTTGAAATTGATGAACCAGATACAGCAAATTACTAAACAAAAGTCAACCGCTCTCACAAAAGACGCTCGCCTCAGACTCAATTACAAACTACGCTTTCTGGTGTTTTTTTTTTTTTTTTTCAGTGGAATATCAAACTTATGACAGAGCCCATTTGAGGTTTGAACCGTTTTTTTTTTTTTTTTTTTTTTGTTTTCATGAATATCCGCATAACAAAAAAGGTTCTGTGAATACATGCATTTTAATCAGTCCGTGTTTAGAAAACTTCAGAAGCTTAAAGACATCCGTACGCTCGGAAATTCTGACCATTAATTAATCCGCAGTCTGAAACACACAGAGATGACAAACGCAATGAGATTATAAAACGTGTTACAATATGTATGAATCCGGGAGATAATAATTGGAACATTGTAACCCGTTACTGTAGAACAATTGGATGTCAGAGAGAGGTCATTCGGAGACTTTATAGGCACCGAGAAAAGTGTCAGCCTTCAGGCAAGAGAAGACTTAACTATAGAAAGTATTTATTGGCAATTATATAGATAGAGATAGACAGATCGAAAGAAAGAGTGAGAGAGAGAGATGGGGGGGGGGGAGAGAGTGAGAGAGAGAGAGGGGGGATGAGGGGGGTGGGGGAGGAGAAAAGAGAGAAATAGAGAGAGAAAGGGGAGTGGGGGGATAGGGAGAAAGGAGAGAAATAAAGAGAGAGGGGGGAGAGAGAGAGAGGAAGAGAGAGAGAGAGAGAGAGAGAGAGAGGGGGGGGATAGAGAGAGAGGGGGGGATGGGGGATAGAGAAAGGGGGGAGGAAGGAAGAGAGAGAGAGAAAGGAAGATAGAGAGAGAGAAAGGAAGATAGAGAGAGAGGGGGGAAGGGGGATAGAGAAAAGGGGGGAGGTAGGCAGAGGGGAGAGAGAAAGAGATGGAGAGGAGAAAAAAGGCAGAGAGGGGGGGAGAGAGAAAGAAAGAAAAGAAAGAAAGAAAGAAAGAAAGAAAGAAAGAAAGAAAGAAAGAAAGAAAGAAAGAAAGAAAGAAAGAAAGAAAGAAAGAAAGAAAGAAAGAAAGAAAGAAAGAAAGAAAGAGGGAGGGACGGAGGGGGGAAAGAAAAGAGAGAGAGAGAGGGGGAGGAGAGGGAGAAGGGAGTGAGGGGTGGGGTGAAGGAGAAAAAGGAAAGAGAGAGAAAGAGGGGGGAGCGAGAGATAGAGAGGGGTGAAAGAGAGAGAGAGGGAGGGAGAGAGAGGGAACGAGATGGAGGGAGAGAAAAGGAGAGAGGGAGGGAGAGAGGGGGAGAGGGAGGGGGGAAGAGAAAGAAAGAAAGAAAGAAAGAAAGAAAGAAAGAAAGAAAGAAAGAAAGAAAAGAAAGAAAGAAAGAAAGAAAGAAAGAAAGAAAGAAAGAAAGAAAGAAAGAAAGAAAGAAAAAAGAGAGAAAGAAAGAAAGAAAAAGAGAGAGAAGAGGGGGGAGGGAGGAGCAGAGGGAGAGGGGAGAGAGGAGAGAGAGAGGGGGGGTTTGGTGGGGGCAAGGGGAGGAGAGAGAGAGAGGAGAGAGAGAGAGAGAGAGAGAGAGAGAGAGAGAGAGAGAGAGAGAGAGAGAGAGACTGTGAAAAGTAAAGGCTAATTTTTTTATTTTATATATAAAAAAAACAAGATATAAAATAGATAGATAAATAGATAGATAGATGGCAATTAGGTTTATAAGGAATAATAAAAGATCAGCTAAGAGTTGTACAGTATGTGGACTCCTCTCCAGATGACAATGAGTTCAGCTATTTCCCTTGCAGAATATGAAGGTTACTGTTAATGATAAAACATACAAAGACATTTTAGACAATTGTGCTCTTTCAGTCTTGTGGTACCTTTTTGGGGATTTTTTTTTTCCTGGCCCAGCATAAGCTAGCTCACGTGGTCTGTACACAACCCTGACCTCAGCCCTACTGATTAATTAGCTAGTAGTAGTCGGTTACATTCAATTTAACTTGTTCTACAATGTTGAAGATGTTTTGCTGCTTATCCAAGCAGCCTCTTTGTCAGAAACATACCCCGGCAATTTATTGCCACACAGGTAATTGGGTCACCTTAATTCAATTACCATGTAATGTGTCAAGGCAACTGTTGATTGTCAGAGAACATGATGGGAGGTGTGAAAGTTGTGAAACCACCATGTTCTAATTAACACAATTCAAAGAGGTATGAAAGAGGTAATCTACCTCAAAATGGAGCAACAACTCCTAAATAGGAGTGGGACCTCAAACACCATCTGTCATCCACATAGATATTGGTTTCAACACCATTATCCAACCCCGCGGGCCATTTCATGTGGCTCTCGCATCTCTCCTGCAGCTGCAGCACCCCCCTTGTCATTGCCCCCTCCTTGTCTCAGCAGTCATAATCAAAGAGGAAAAACAGAACTCCGTCAAATTCTGAGTTTCTTCATGCAGCCATGGAGAGGCTTGTCTCGCCCCCCAGCAGAAAGGAGGACAGGACTCCTCGTATAGGTTCTGCACCCCTCTGTCCAGCTGCACCACCCCCTCATCTCCACCTGCCCTGGTCTCAGCAATCAGCAGACTCCAGCAGCTGACTCCAGTCCTCCTCTGGCTCCTCCTCCAGACCCTGCACTTTCTGCTGCCCAGCTCCGCCTTCCAGCTGACTCCTGGCAGCAGCACAAGTTAAGGAGGGGGGGTGCACTGTGATGTAAGATAGTGTGAGGGCTCTTGACTTCTTATGGTGGGGGGAGGTTTTGATGAAAGGGGGCTGGGGTGCTCTGGACATCTAGTCTTACAGATACAACCGGCCCTTAAAGGGCAACCATAACACTGATATGCCCCACAATGAAATTGAGTTTGACACCCTTGCTGTAGAGCACCTGTTCAAGCCAGCAGAAGAATATTCCCAAGCATAGAACAGAGGAAGACACTTGGATGGGTGGAGAGAAACTCTAAAACCTCTCAGCATCAAGCTATCCAAATGTTCTCCCACTATGCAGTCAGCCAGGTGCAAACGCCCAAGAAGCCCATTCACAGCTCTGTATGAGACACACCAATACAAAGAAAAGGGTCACACGCCAAAGACTTAAACAATTTGACAAGTTTATACAATGAATAACACACACCTTTCATCATAGGTCCTAGGGAAAGATATAGGGTAAATGGACACAGTGTGTGCTGTCCATCAATGAACTTGTTAGACTTTTGTGATGTCAATGCAACACTTTCGTGTGGAATGCACCACTTTTCTTCATAGTGACATCATCAACAATACAAAACTGCAAAAAGGATATTCCCGGCCCCCTTTAAGAAACTGAGGAAGACACTTGGATGAGTAGCGGGACATCAACTATTAGAAGAAACTCAAAAACCTTCCTGCATCAAGCTACTCAATTGTTCTCTCACGATGCAGTCAGCCAGGTTTGCAAAAATTCAGACAAGTTATTGATGAACAATACACATCTTCCATCAGGGTTCAACCTTAGAGGGGAAGACCTAGGGTGAATGGATGCAGTGTGTGCTGTCCATCAATGAACTTGTCAGACTTTTGTGACGTCGTTGGAATGCAACACTCTTCTCCGTAGTGACACCTTCAACAATACAAAACTGCAAAAGGATATTCCGGCACTCTTTAGAACTGAGGAAGATAGCTGGATGAATAGCAAGACAGTTTCAAACTATTAGAAGAGATTTAAAAACCGTCCTGCATCAAGTTACTCAAATGTTCTCCCACGATACAGTCAGCCAGGTTTGCACTTGACCCAAGGAGCCCATTCACGTCTCTGTATGGGACACACCAATGCGAAGAAAAGGGTCACACTCCAAAGAAGTCAAAAAATTTAAACAAGTTTATGATGAAACAACACACACCTTCCATCCTAGGTCCAACCTTATAGGGGAAGACTTAGGGTGAATGGACGCAGTGTGTGCTGTCCATCAATGAACTTGTTGGACTTTTGTGATGTCAATGCAACACTTTTGTAAGGAATGCAACACTTTTCTTCGTAGTGACATCGTCAACAATGCAAAACTGCAAAAGGATATTCCTGGCACCCTTAAGAACTAAGGAAGACACTTTGATGAGTAAGGGGACATCTTCAACTATTAGAAGAAACTCAAACACCTTCCTGCGTCAAGCTACTCGATTGTTCTCTCACGATGCAGTCAGCCAGGTTTGCAAAAAATTCTGACAAGTTTATTGATGAACAACACACATCTTCCCATCCTAGGTTCAACCTTAGAGGGGAAGACCTAGGTTGAATGGACGCAGTGTGTGCTGACGATCAATGAACTTGTTGGACTTTTGTGATGTCAATGCATCACTTTTGTATGGAATGGAACACTTTTCTTTGTAGTGACATCTTCAACAATACAAATCTGCAAAAGGATATTCCGGCACTCTTTAGAGCTTTGGAAGATACTTGGATGAATAGCAAGACAGTTTCAACTATTAGAAGAAGTTTAAAAACCTTCCTACATCAAGTTACTCAATTGTTCTCCAATGATACAGTCAGCCAGGTTTGCACCTTACCCAAGGAGCCCATTCACGTCTCTGTATGGGACACACCAATGCAAAGAAAAGGGTCACACTCCAAAGGCGTCAAAAAATTCAGACAAGTTTATTGATGAACAACACACACCTTCCATCCTAGGTCCAACCTTATAGGGGAAGACTTAGGGTGAATGGACGCAGTGTGTGCTGTCCATCAATGAACTTTTCAGACTTTTGCACCTGGCCCAAGGAGCCTATTCACATTTCTGTGTGAGACGCGCCAATACGAAGAAAAGATCACACTCATCACAATGATGTCAGAAAAGTCTGAGAAGTTTATGGATGGATAACACAAACCACATACTTCCATCCTAGGTCCAAGAAGGTCAGACCTATAGTGACCGGACACATGGTATGCTGTCTATCAATGAACTTGTCGGACTTTGTGAGTCGTTGGAGTGTGGCCCTTTTCTTTGTAGCGAGGTCATCAGCATTACAAAACTCATCCATGAGCAGTGCCTGGTTTTCTCCACACATACCGCTTAGAATTAAGGCCAAAAAGTTCTATCTTGGTCTCATCAGACCAAAGAATCTTATTTCTCACCATCTTGGAGTGCTTCAGGTGTTTTTTTAGCAAACTCCATGCGGGCTCTCATGTGTCTTGCACTGAGGAGAGGCTTTCGTCGGGCCACTGTGACTACCAGTGCTGATGTGTGCTCTCTTGATTCAGATGAAGCATTCATTTTAGTGACAGGTGACTTTAATGAAATATGGCATCCTCCCCAAAAAATAAATCTCTCAGGATCGCCATTCTTGGTGCCATATTTCAAATTGAGGTTCCTCCATAGTCTAAAATTGCCAACATCGAATGTGGATTTTCCAGCCACACGCTTCCTACACTATTTTCAAATCAATCAGTCTGTTATGATTTTAATAATATTAGAACAGTGCTGTGGTTTTTAATAACCAAATAAAAATGGGCATCAAGGTATAAAATAATGTACAGTAATGGCCGATCATCAATTCCTAGAAGGAATATTGCAAAGTTAATTGCTAAAGACTTCCACTGCTTATTGTTTATACATAAAACTAATTACTGATTAATTAGTCCTTGGACAGATGCTTGGCTTTCTGGAGTTTTTTTTTTTCAGTTTTAATGATGCACAGTCATCAAATTTGGAGAGTTTTTTTTCAGGTTTTGATCAGGTTTTTTTGGTTAAAGCGATACTGTAAATCTTGAAAGTATTAAGTACCACGAGCTGAAAAGCACCACCTTTTCAAAATAATGTAGAACCACAACAAGTATAATAGCAGGACTTTTAGGGCTCATGTGCACTGCAGCTCAAACAAGCTGCTTCTACAACATTTAAACTCATTTTTTCACTATTGGTGTTTTCAGGTGTTTAGTGGGAGGGGAGTCTACAGGCAGAAAAAAAAACCCTCTGAATTTATTTTATTGAAAATTTGAATTTCGGAAGGAGGTTATATCCTTTCTATTTTATTCTATTTTATTGTTTTTCTTCAATTCAGTTTTATTATTATTAAATTTATTCTATTTGAAATTCAAATCTCAGAAGATGGTTATATTCTTTTTTATTCTATTCTTTTTTTTAATTCTATTTCTTTATTTTCTATTCTATTTTATTCTGTTCTTTTATTTTCTATTCCATTTTGTTCTGTTTTACTCTATTCTTTTTTACTCACTCTATTCTATTCTTTTATTTTCTATTCTATAAATTTATATTCTATTTTTTACTATTCTTTTTTTCTATCCTGTTCTCTTTTACTCTATTATATTCTATTCTTTTATTTTTCTATTCTATTATTTTCTATTCTATTATATATTTTTTCTATTCTATTATATATTTATTTTCTATTCTATTCCTTTAATTTCTATTTTATTTTATTCTCTTCTGAAATTCGAATTGAAATCTAAATTGAAAACGTTTCGAATATAAATTTCGTCCAAAATGTTTGTTTCGTTATTTCGGATTTATTTCAGAATTTGTTTAACTGCTTGCCGCCCGGCCACTGTCAAACGGTGGGGCGGTGCGGCTCTCGTTCTGGAATGACGTCATATGACGGCGTCCTAGGAGGCCGCTCTCGCGCGCCCGCGGGGGGCGTGCAAAGTGGCAATCGCGGCCGCGCCGTGTTGCTAGGACACGGCGCGACCCCGATCTCTAGAAAGAGCTGCGTTCGCGGCTCTTTAACCATGTGATCGGCTGTGTCCAATCACAGCTGGTCACATGTAAACAAGGAAGTGCCAGTAATCGGCGCTCCTCGCCTCACACTGACAAAGTGTGTGGCGAGGAGAGCCGATCACCGGCATCTCCACACAGGGGGACATCTAGGAATGTATTCTGGGTGCTGATCATCAGTGACCTGATTACAATATTGCAAAATAGTGTTACAAATAAGTGCCCACCATTGCCCACCAATGCCAGCTATCAGTGCCCACCACTGCCACCAATCAGTGCCCATTAGCGATGCCAGTCAGTGCTGGCAATCAGTGCTGCCTATCAGCGCTACCCATCAATGCCCATCACTGCTGTCAATCAATGCCCATCAGTAATGCCATCAGTGCCACCCATCAAAGCCCATCAGTACCGCCTATCCGTGCCGCCTATCAGTGCCCACAAGTGCCGCCTATCAGTGCCCACCAGTGCCGCCTATCAGTGCCCACCAGTGCCGCCTATTAGTGCCCATCAGTGCCACCTAACAGTGCCCATCAGTGCTCATAAGTGCGGCAATATTAGTGCATCCTCATAAGTGACACTTAAGAGCACT